>JAMJFZ010003266.1:497500-1697500 GCA_026225945.1 Cricetomys ansorgei | reverse complement strand
AACACCCATGCATATAAAATAATTTTAAAATTATTCAAGTTTTATTTTATTCAAATTTTAAAAATATTCAAGTAACCCCTTAGCTCCCTTTCTCACTGTATCCCAATGCTGGTTTTAAGCAGCAGTAAGAAGGAAAAGTAATAATCAAGTTAGCCTCCCCTAACAATGCATTTATTGGAAAATTTCAAATAGGTCCTTCCCTATCTTGCCCCAAAAGTGAGACTCTAAATTTGATTCATACATACATAAAAACAAAATTTAAACAAACAAACAAAAAAAAAAGCATAAAAATTCAAGTTAAAGTCAGGCAGATTCTACCTAGAGAAGCAATCAGTTTGCAATGCTCATATCTGAATAAGACTATCTCTTATTCATGGAATAAGACCCAGATTCAGTCTGTCCTATGACAAATTCCAGTCAGGATAAGCTGTGCCAAGGACTTTCATCATTTTTCAATCACTGAATATTTAAAGTGTCACTGCATAAAAGAAACTACATGAAGAACAAAGAACAAGATAACTCATTTAGTTGTTTATTAGAAAATACATAAATATAATACAAGACAAAAATAAATTGAGCTCTTCATTGCATCTAGAACTGTATTAGGCACTGGACACAAGGAAGGCTGCATAGACATGTTTTAAGGGAGAAGTATTACATATATACACATACAAAAAAATTAGGACTTCACATGTTACTCATCTTCATCACCTTAGAGCCCAATATGAAATAAGTTTGTCTGTTTGAGACAGGGTCTCCCTAGATAGCCCTGACTAGTCTGGAACTCAGATCCACCAAACTGCTCTGAGTACTAGACTTCAAGTCATGTATCACTACAGCCAGCTGAAACACGTTTGGTAATAGAGTAATAAAATATTACTCTATTTACAATTTAAAGGCAGTTTCACAGGAGAGTGATATAATGTTAAATACAAATTAATTGCGCTAGCAACCAATGAATAATCAGGGGCAGTTCTATAAACATTCAGAACAAAGTCAAGATATTCTTTTTTTTCTAAAGACAATCTATGCAGTCCTTGCTGACCTGAAACTCACTGATATTCACCTGCATCTGCCTCCTGAATGCTGGGATTAAAAATATACAGCACTATGCTCAAGCCACATTCCTTAGTTTTGATGGGCTTTAATTCTCTAGACACTATTAAAACTTTTATAACTTCGTTGACTTTTTAAATAGATTCTTCTTCAAAAGATAATCTTAAAAGAAAAAGTCAAAGGCAGATATAAAAGATTGTAAAAGACATTATTCAAAATATTTGGACTATATTAGGAACTCTACTGACTCAGAAAATACTGACGATACATCTGCATTCACATATTTATTACTTTACAACAGCAAAGATATGGGATCAATTTATGTGCACATTGATGGGTGAACGCATACAGGAAATATACACATACAATGAAATATTACTTTGCCATAAATAAATGACTTCTGTCATTAGCAACAGCATGAATGGAACTAGAATAATAATAATTATAATAAACCATGTCAGCAACTGAAAAACAAGTATCACACGTTCTACTTATTTGGAAGCCAAACATTGACTTCTTATCTACTCAAGTTTTTACATTTGTAGGAGTCTCAAGCATGCTGCATATATTTTAAAACAACGAAACAAACCTACTCAACAGTAAATAAAATGATAAAAAGTTTCATAGCTATAGCTGTTGACAAGATTTAACTGCTGTTTTATTACCTTTATAACATACACTTGTGATTTTAAGAAGTTTTAATTACTAACTTGTAGACTGTCATTAAAAATCTTATCATTTTAAAAATCAATTAAGCAAGGACAGTAATTCATGAGCACACTTTATTTAAAGCCATCCAACCTTGAATTACATGCTAACATCATAAAATGTTCTAGATGTCATTTCTCTTGCTAAACATTGACCAGAGTAATTTTTCTACTCCTTTCATTAGTTTTTAAATCTTAAGACCAAAGCTCTTTCCTATGCAATTATTTTTTGTTCATTTTGACATACCAATTAAAATGAAACACTAGGGAACAAGTTTTTTTTCCTTCTCTTGTATAATACATCCCTCCCCTCTTCTCCCCCAGATATAACACCCCCCTCCCCCTTTCGCCTCAGAACAGAGCAGGCTTCCCAGGGTTACCATCTCAGACTGGGCATAACAAGATGGAACAAGGTCAGATACTAATTCCTACATGAAGGGTGGGCTAGGCAACCCAGCAGGAGGAAAAGGGTCCCAAGGGCAGAGACCCCCCCCCCCAACTTGTAGTTTTGCAATAACACCAAGTCAGACAACCATAAGATGTATTTAGAGAACCCTTCAGGTTCTGTGTCTGCTGTTTCAGTTTCTGTGAGCCCCTAAGGGTGCTGGTCAATTGATACCATGGGGCTGGAAACAAGCTTTTTTAATGCAGCACATGCCTTTAACCCAGCACTTGAGAGGCAGAGGCAAGGGGATCTCTGTAAGTTCAAGGCCAACCTGAACTACATAGCAAGTTCTAGGCCAGCTGGACCTACACAGAGAGACACTTGTCTTTCTAAACTTGATCACAAAGGGTTACAGAAATCAACAAACTTTTAGATTAACTAGATGGGAGGTCTTCTGATCTACAGGTTAACATAGGTTTGTTTGTTTCCTAGAAAGGGCTAGAGAGTCTAGGCATGTGAGCCATACTTCCTGATACTTTTCAGCTCTGCTCCTGCAGCACAAAAGCAACTGTAAACATGAGCATGTTCCACAGCAGCGGCATAGACTGTTATTTCAGCCTGGGTCCCGGTTGACTGACCAACTGTTCCAAACATGTTTAGGCATGAAAAATAGAAGTCTAGAATGAGTATCTTTCCAAAGGTTAAAAACTTGCTAAAAAAGAGCTGTGACAAATTTTGAAGCTTTCCAGAGGGATGAGGGCTTTAGGAGGTGATTTCAAATAGTCTAATTGTAAGGTTTATTAGGAAAGTAAACTATTTGGTTTCTAATTTCAGTACTTATGAAAAAATGCCTAGGTTATTAAACCACAGAGGACCAAACTTGGGGAGAAAACCATCTGAGCAGAACTAGGAAGAACTCCTCACCAAGTAGCGGGTATTAGGTATATCATCTACAAGCGAGCTAGAAGCTTGGGACCCATGTCATTACAAAAATATTTAATAAGCAAGTTAAAAAAATACTAAATATAGAAACTCAACTGGCACATTTAGTAAAAGAGAAATTGGGGCCGAGAAGGGCTCAGTTGGTAAAGTACCTTTGCAAGACAAGCATGAAGACCTGACATTGATTTCTAACAACGCATGTGGAAAAGTCAAGCTTTGTGCTGTTCTGGAAGGTGGAAACAAGCAGAACCCTGGGCCACACTAGTCTACAAGGCAAGTTCCAGTTCAGAGACAGGCCCTGCCTCAAACAAAAAAAGGGACTATGTCTGATAAGTGACACAAGAAATTGTACTCTACCATAAGACACAGGCACCTACGTGTAAGCACATGGACAAAAGAAAAATTGCAAAAACTGACAAACTGCCTTCGAAATGTTTATTTTTATGCCTAAAGACAAATACCACTCCCAGCCTTAATCAGAGAAGTTTCTCTTTGTAATAAACAACAGTAAATATAGAGACTCAAGGATACTTAACGTGCTGAGAATAAGTGACCTCTGAGTATTCAAATAACTAGGATATTTATAGTAGTTCCTCTAAGACTCCTGGAAAAAGAGCAAGAAGACAGGGGAAAGGGCTGTGAGATTCTACCTATCATCTGGGTATGATGCAGCCACGATCTCTCAGTAGCTGGGACTGCTGCACAAGACTGGACCTGTCAACAGTCAATCACAGATTTGAGGAAGGCTGGTGAGGGAGGTGCGACCTCTCCTTGCTGGTTACCGGTAGATTCTGGGGTAGGTCCAAATCCATGGTCACGCAGTGGGTCACAAGACAAAACAAAACAGCATGAACGTGGAAAAGAGACTTGTAGAGAGGAGAGGATATAGACATGGATGTTAGAGAGGAAAGAGAGTAAGTAATCTGGATGTATTACAAACTTATATGAAATTGTCAAAGAACAGATTTAATAAAATTTTCCAAACTAAAAAAATTAAAGGCATTAAACAAACAAACAAAAGTCTGAGATAGAGGTCCAAGGGGCTGGAAGAGGTCCCATGGATATCAGGAAGTCAAGGAAGGCAGACAGGAGATAAGCCACATTTGTACATAATTCAAAGAAACAAGGCAGAAAATAAGGTAGAGTCTGTAAAAGACATCAGTTTCTGGGTCAGGGATGCATAGGTGGTGTGCCTACTGGGCAGTGTGGGCTGGTTTAATTACCAGCACCAAAAGCAAAACCAAAAGTAAAAAACAAAGTAAAGTTCTCTTGAATTACATTATATCACAAAAACAAACTTGAATTCTTGAATTGTGTGAATACATTATTTTTAATAGTAACAAAAGTAACAAAAATAGTAATCATACAGTAACAAACCAACAATTAAATAACTTCACGATAACTTGAAAAAAGGCCATTTAAATAAAATTGACCCGTATGATAGAAATTCAACTTAGTAAACAGTATCATGAATTGTTAATAATACTTTTGCAACAGAATATGAAAGATCACAGTTATTTAACTGGCTATCAAGATCATAAATGTACTTTATAAAAATTAAGTCATCAAGGAAATTTGGTAAGTCACTTTTCAGGTTTCTGGAGCTGTAGAACTGCACTAGAAATATCTGACTCATTCATGTGCACACAACATTATCATGGTCCTAGAACATCATAAATGGACATACGAAATGTACTTTTCATTGAAAACGTCTTTATAACAAAAGGTCTAAAATGTACAAAGTATTTTTGCTATGAATTGCTTTGAGTATTAGGTCTATTTATAAATCCAACAGGGACTCAACATTAAAAAGTGGTCAAATATAAGCAAAAGTTACGAGTGTAATTTCTGTACAACTGGCATTCAAGAAATAAGGAATGTTGAACAAGAAGTTGTACAGTTAAAAGAGGGGGAGTGATTTGGGGTATACACTGTACCATAAAATATTCCACATTCCTTACTAAAGACACTTGAACTCCAAACATTTTTGCTTCATATTTTTTGGACTTTATATTAGTATAGACATAATGAGCATTCCTGGAGACAGGACCTAAGTTTAAACAACAACAATGAAAAAAAAATCTCTTATAGCTCATATATACCTTATCTAAGCTGAAGATACTTTTATGCAAGATTTTCAATGTGCCTGCATTTCTACTGCAACCCATCACATGAGGCCTGCTGTTCATTTGTGGCATCAGATTGGTGCTTAAAAATCCTTCAGATTTTAGACATTTTGTGTTTAATATGTTTGTATTAGGTACACACAGAATGAGCTGAGAAGAGAGTCTTAAGATTGGGGGTAAAGAGTAGAACAGGTGCAAAAAAACTATTTGAAAAACTACAAACTAAAATCTTTCTCTAATTTGCTAAAAAAGGAAAAAAAAAAGCATGATTCACAATCTAAGACTGAAGGAATCTCGACTAGCAGACTTCTTGTATAGTCATAATCCATTGATAAAAATCATCAACAAAGGGGAAATTTACAGTTACATTAAGGGAAAATGGAAAAAAAGGATATGGCTTTTAAATGAGGAAGGAGGATAATGTGAAGAGGGAAGAGGAAGAGATAAACAACCCTAAGGATCTTAACAAAAATTATTTTAAAAATTAAATGAATGAGGGTAGCAGAGAGCTGACTCAGTGGTGAAGAGCACTGGCTGCTTTAAGAGGACTGCAGCCTGTTGCCAGCACCCACAGGGCAGCTCACAGCCATCTATACCTCCAGTTCCAGGGTCTCAGAACCTTCTTCTGACCTTGGTGGACATCAAGCATGCACAGGGTGCACATACATACACGTAGGCCAAACTCATACATGTAAATAATAAACTTAAAAAAAATAGAATTTAAAAGATGGTGGGGGAAGTCCTTCAAGAATGCCAGAAAAAAAAAGGACATACTAAACCCATGTGTTGCAACTCAGGACGTGAGAAGAAAAATGATAACTGATTCCTCATTATAAGGAACAGAAGTTAGGAGAAAACACAAACCTTCTTTAAAAAAAGCAAACAAAACAAAATGGGGGTTGGGGTGGGGGCTGGAGAGATTAACTCAGCAGTTAAGAGCACTGACTGCTCTTCCAGAGGTCCTGAGTTCAATTCCCAGCAACCACATGGTGGCTCACAACCATCTGTAATGGGATCGGATGCCCGAATGCAGGCCTATGTGCAACAGAGTTCTCAAATAAATAAATCTTAAAAAAAGAAAACAAAACAACAACAACAGCAACAGCAGCAACACAGGGCTGTAGGGGTAGAGAAACAACTATACCCAGAGAAATTATCCTCCTGAAACCATGAGAATAAATGCTCAGGAGAATTTGTTAGCGAGAGATCTTCACTACAATAGAATACTTCAGGATGAAAGACAAAAACTTCTAACTGGCTATCCTGATGTGACAAAGTAAAAGCGCCCAAAATGACATAATAACCAAAAACAAAAAAATAAAAAGGCTTCAGAAGAATCTGCTATAAGTGAACTAGTAGCATACAGTATAAGAATTATTACAGCAGGTAGAAGAGATATTAAAATTATACTTCAAGGGGTGAGAAGTACAAAAGGCTGACACTATGTTATATGTGAAGTGGTATGTTATTATTTTATTTAAAAACAGACCAACAAATTAAGGAGCTGTATATTAAATACTAGAATAATCTCTAAAGAACACAACATGGAAATATGGCTTCAAAAGCCATGGTAGTTAATCCTTACTTTCACCTTGACAAGATTTACTCTCATCAAGGAAACACACCTCTAGGTGTCTATCAGCGTACTTTCATGAGCTGGAGTTCTGGGTGGAATACAAAGGAGAAAACTGGCTACATAACGGCCTTCACTGCTCTCTGCTGAGATATGAAGAGGTGCCTGCTACCTGCTACCATGCCTTCCCCCCATGATGGGGCGGGGTCCTCTGTGAGCTAAAATAAATCTTTGTTACTTTGTCAGGTGTCTTGTCATGGCAATAAGACAAATAACTAATCAAGAAGCTAATACAAAGCCTGGTGGCTCACAGGCAATCCAGCACCTGGGAGGCTCAGGTGGAAGGACTATGAAGTCTGACAAGAGACAGGATTACATAAGTACCAACCAGGCAGGGCTACGTATAATTCTCTATCTCAAAATATGAAAACAAGCCAACAGGGCCCCTGAAGCCATTGACACATTAAAACACTAGGGTAGATAGACTTGTACATAAAATAATAGGAGTAGAGATCAGTACAAAAACCATCACAGATAAAGTGAGGCTGATGTCTCATACTGTAGCGGGGAGTGAGGGGACACTCCTGAAACAGCTTGAAGGAGAGTAAGGAGCTCATGCTTACTCAAGGAAATCTAGGAGGCAGATGGGACAGAAGCAAATTCCATTCACATTGGCAGCTAAGGTAGAAAACATCTTGCTAATAGAGAATAAGGACTGTTCAGTGAATAAATGAAAATATAAAAGGCTAAAGCCAATGAGACACTGTGACAACAGACTCTGAGTGAGTATGTACTTATCTAAAACTTACACCAGAAGTAAAAGACATTTCAATAACTCAACTATTATAGTTCAAATTCAGAATATGTTTAGTTATAACATTAATTTTAATAGGCTTGGAGAGTATTTCAGATAACTTGGAGTTAAGACACAAAACAAGGTTTAGTTGAATTTTAAGAAATGGTATTAGTATTCCCATAGGCTTTAAAAAAATAATTTGCTTTTTTTTTTTTTTGAGATTCTATCATTTCCCCCTTCCCTTTTCTTCTGTCTCCCACCTACCACCCATTCTTTCAAATTCATGGCCTCTTTTTCTTTAATCCTTGGTGCGTGTGTGTGTGCGCACACACACACATACATACACACTGCTCATATGTTACTTATATGTATATATTTTCAGGGATGATCATTTGGACTGGATAAACAATTAAGTCAGCTCTTCCCTGGAGTTAAGAAGACTTTTTCCTGCTCTTACCAGCCCTTAGTTGCCTGTAGCTCTTTATCTGGGGTTGAGGCCTCCTGAGTTTTCCTCCATGGCTGCCTAAAAATGAACTAAAAAAAAACTTGAACAAGGACTACACCGACATGCCTAGGAGGTATTAGTTGGCTTTTTTATGGCTTAACACTAGAGGGCACCAAACTTCAACAATGGAGATACACATGTAGCCAGTTTTGTTTAAAGCTACTGAGGAGTAAAGAAGCCATATTAAAAATGTTACTTCTCTATTTAAAATTCTGCAGTGGCTTTCCAACTCCCAAGACCATGTTCTCAACTTGTGGGTCATGATCCTAGGAGCAGAGAGGTGCTGTTAAACTACCCTTTCACAGGGTTACCCAGGACAATCTGTGTATCAGGTATTTACATTATGATTCATAACAGCAGCAAAATTATAGTTATGAAGTAGCAACAAAAATAATTTTATGGTTGGAGTCACCACAACATGATGAACTATACTGAAGGGCTGCAGCATTAGGAAGGCTGAGAACCACTGCCCTAGGAGATAGTACATGACTACTGTTCACAGCTCTGGATTCCTCTTCTCCTGGTACATTCATATTCTATCAACTCCATCAATCACAACCCTAAGTTGTAACTAAAATAAACACACAACTGACCTGATTTAAGTTAAATAGCTAAGCATTACCTTTCCTTTTTAAATAGTGGATACACTTCAAGATTCAGTTCAAGGGTTATTTTCTTGTTAAGCCTTTCCAGACAGTACCACCTCCAACAGAAATCCAGCCTTTGCACAATGCTCAGCTATTGAGATAAGCCTATTCCCCTTAATTGCCCTTGGTTGTTTCCTACCAACCTACTTTTAAACTCCTTCGGTAAAAGAATCTACATTTGGGGCCAACATCAAGACAAAACCCTTAATACATGTAGTTGTATAGTTAAGTGGAATGTACTTTGAAAGAGACATGTAGCATGCTGGCTAGTTTTATGTCAGCCTGCACACAAGCTAGTGTCACAGGGACTGTAGTGCATTTTCCATGATTGTTAATTATGTGAGAGGAGCCAACCCATTGTGGGTGGTGCTACCCCTGGGTGGGTGGTCCTGTGTGCTATAAAAAAGCAGGCTGATCAACCCCAAGGAACAAGCCAGTAAGCAACATTCCTCCATGGCCTGCTTTAGTCCCTGCTTCTAGGATTTTGCCCTGACTTCCCTCGGTGATGGGAGTATGACCAGAGAGATGTAAGCTGAAATAAACAACACTAAGAAAGCTATAAATATGCTTTCCATACTATCTGCTCTAATTCACATTCCCACTAATTGTATAAATGTTCTTTCTTTTCCACAAGAGTGTAAGGTAAAAGGGTTCCAATTTTATTTTTTTGTACATACATATCCAATAGTCCAAGTATTATTGCCTGTAATTATTTTCTGCCATTGAATTGTCTTGAAACCCATGCCCCCCCCAAAAAAAATCAATTGGCCATAAATGGCAAGATTTATTTATTTATTGTTTGTTTGTTTATTGTGCTTGTTTCAAAACAGAGCTTCTCTGTTGTTACTCTGGCTGTCCTAGAACTCACTCTGTAGATCAGGCTGGCCTCAAATTCACAGAGAGCCACCTGCTTCTGCCTCCCCAGTGCTGGGATTAAAGGTGTGCACCACCATCGCCTGATCTATTCTTTATCAAAACTGTTTTAGCTATCTGTTTCATAAATAAAACTTTACTTGGGAACAAGTCCTACCATCTTCTAAAAAAGTGACTATTCTGTGACTATGAAAACCATTGAACATAAAAGTGAAAAAAAACCTTTTGCCTACTACATATTCACAGGACCCAAACATTAAAACAAAAAACAACAACAAAAACAAAACTAGGTGAATCTCAGCCTTTGTACAATATTCAAGAAAGAAGGACTAAGTAGAAAGGGAGATAGCTGGAAAATCTTGGGTTAAATAAACCCAGAAATGAACGTTTTTGTTTCTGAAACTCTCAAACTCTGTATCTAACACCTACTTCTCATTTCTTTTAAAGAACACTATAAACACTATAGTTCTATGTAATACCACAAGCCAGGATTTCTTTCATGCTATTCTTGTATGTATCATATATATGCATTTAAAAAAATTAAAATTGGCTCAGAAATACTGAATAGTATTTTGTACACTTTAAAAAGTCCTTCTACACAACTGCTTTGTATGCTTACAGGACTTCTATAACTTTTTTTTAATCTTTAAGAATAAAGCAGTATTGTTAAAGTTATAGATTCCATCTGAAATTAAAAATGGCTACCAAAAGGAAGTTACCACAGTAGTCTCAATTGCAAAACCCAATTATACAGACAGTGAAGGAAGATGATCAGTCATTGGCCTTTTCAACTACACTTGGACACAATGACATGAAGTCATATTTTTCTTATATTAAAAGGAAAATCTTATTTGTATTATGAAACAGATCTTAAAATAATTTAATCAAGGGGCTGGAGAGATGTCTTAGCAACTAATAGCACTGGTTGCTCTTCCAGAAGATCCAGATTTGATTCCCAGAACTCAGGTGGTAGGCAGCTCACCAGTTCTGTAGCACCAGTTCTAGGATCTGGGGGATCCAACACTTTCTCTCCTCTTAAGAGCACTATGCACACATGCAATACACAAATGTACACACAGGCAAAAAAAAAAAAAAATCCATATGGTGAAAATCTTAAAAAAAATTTTTTTTAAAAATATACCACAGCGTGCTCTATACCATAGCTTGCTAAATGATCTACCATCCCTTTCTCCCTTATGTGCGCTTGTATGTGAAGGCCCAAGGTAGGGATCAACAACCAATCTTGATCACTATTCCACTGTACTCATTTAGGCAGGGTCTCATCAAACCCAGAGCTTGCAGATATGGCTACACTTTCCAACCAGCTTGCTCTGGGACTCTTTCAATGGAAAATGCCAGACCCAGTAAACATTCACATGGGTTTCCAGGGATTCAAACTCTGGTTCTCATGCTTGCACGGGATGTGCATTAACTGCTGGATCATTTCCCTAGCCCCCTTCTCCTAGAGGTTTAACTGTATTATTCTGCTTTGCTGTGTTTTGTTTGTTTTGGGGTGTGAGTTTGTGTCATTTTTGGCTCTAAGGTGTAATTCAGCCATCTCACCTTGATTATTTCCACCAACTGATCCACACCACTGTCCCCAGGAAATATTGGTTGTCCTAGCAACAACTCAGCCAACACACAGCCTGCAGACCATACATCTGAAGAAAAAAACAAAAGAAATGCTTATACCACTATAATTTGAGGTTAAACGTATATTTTGATCACATAGTATTGGCTATATCCAGATACAACAATAATTTAGTCAAAATCAAAAATGGTTTCACTCCAAATATTGGTAGCTAAAAGTTATCTATTCATATGCTTAAACCTCTTTTATTTTAATAAATAATTTTATAACTACTCACCTATAATAAATCTATTGTGTGTGTGTGTGAGAAGCAGAGAGAGAGAGAGAGAGAGAGAGACAGACAGACAGACAGACAGACAGACAGACAGAGACTGAGTCACTTAGTTGGCTGGAATTTGCAAGAGATCTGCCTGTCTCTGCTTCCTGTGTGCTGGGATTAAAGGTGTGCACACTATGACCCAACTCTTCTATAAATGTTACACAGCTTTAAGAAGCAAGATTAGGGCTGAAGATATGACTCATCCATTAAGAGTATTTGCTGCTCTTGTAGAGAACCTAGTTCTATTCCCAACATCTACATGATGGCTCACAACCCATAACTCCAGTTTTAAGAGTTTTGACATCTTCTTCTGATCATCTCAGGCACTAAGTATGCATGTAGTATGGCATACATACATGCAAGCAAAACACTTATACACATAAAAATTTTAAAACTGTAAAAAGCAAGCATCTTAGATCTAGAAATGGGTCAAATCCATGTTTATTAAGGTCCCCAAAGCCCTGGTTTACATAAACATCCCATACTGTATCAGGTGATTTGATTGTGATTATTTTAAAAGAATTAAACTCTCCTTATTTTAAGAGACCTTGGCACAACTCAATCCATTATCTTGTGTATAGATTACCAGCACCAAACATATGAATTAAAACATTAAGCAATTAGAATATCCAATGACATTCCCAAGGATCAGGGGCTTAAATTTGTTTTGGGGGACAAATGAATGATAAATATACAAAAGAATGTCACCTTTTATTCCTATAGTACTTCAGTACCATTTTATTTTACTCTTCACAGCAACTATGAAGAATAGGTAGAATGAGCAATGATCTCCACTCTATAGCTCAGATGCTCAGTTATAAAAACCTGGAAGCTGACTGGAGAAAAAAAATTTTGTAGCATTTCTCACTTCCTTATTAACACAGCCAGGATAAGACACAGTACTACACACATCATTACACTCTCTCCTCTTGTGCAGCAGATTTCAGAAAATGTGGGCTGTCAAGCCCTAGGTGTTCTGGACATCATATTGCCCTTTCTCAAAATGAAAAGAATAATGTGTTTCTGTTCATACCAGAAAGACAAAACACTGTACTAAATTTGCTGGTAGCCTCTGCCTCCTGTTACTGTGGGTTTTTCCTGGGGGAGAAGTGGAATATGTATGTTTTTTGTTTTTATCTAGGACTAAAGAAATCCCAACAGAAACAATATGTAAGGGGCTGAGTTGGTAAAGTGTCTCCTCACAGGCAATGAGGACCTGAGTTTGATGCCTAGCCTCATGTAAAAGCATCAAGATGGGGAGTGAGCCTGCAACACCAACACTAAAGAGTAGGAACAGGATGATCTCTCAAACTCACTAGTCAGCCAGTCTAGCCAAATGAGTGAGGTCCAGGCTCAATGAAAGACTCTTTCTCAAAAAAATATGGTGGAGAGTGATCGAGGGAGATACCTGATGTCAACCTCAGCTCCCCACCTGCCATGCACACACAACTAATTTATGAAATGAAATTATTTTGTCTCTTATTGAAACCTAACCTAAGCTTGCCGTGTTTTTGCCTTGCTCTTCAGATCTGGTGGGTCATGGTCTTTGTGCCGACATAGCAATTGCTCTGGATGAGGTGAGAAGACAAGGTCAATGAAGATTTCACCTGTCTCGAACCTATCATTAAACATCTTCAGTGAAACTTTTAAACAACCAGTGGGTTTAGCTAAACAACTAATGAATTAAGTTGATCAAAAATTAAGTGATACATATGGTAGGAATTAAAAATATCATTGCCTTACCAATTAGAGTATTAATATTTTAAAAGTAACATTATTAATTAACAAATTTTCTAACTAGAAATCAGGCTCAAAAGTAAGTATTTCAGGAGAACTAGAAAACTGATACAGAACCCCTGAGATAGCTCAGCAGATAAAAATTCCTGCAATGCAATCCTGATGACCTGAGTTTGATCCATGGAACTCTCTAAGGGTGGAAGGAAGGAACAGACTTCACAAAGTTGACCTCTGAGCTCCATGTGCATACCCAGACACGTCTTCCTGCTATCTATCCCAATCTCATTTTTTTTTAAAAAAAAAAAAGCTTACCAAAAAAGTTACAGTACTTATATTTTATTTGAAAGTTTAAAGTCAAAACAAATGCATTAACCAACACAAAATAATTTTCATAAATCTAATTCATAAAAATAGTGAAGTATACGTTAAATTCTAACAGGTACAAAATTTTAAATCCTATACATTTCTGCAAAAATATATTGCAGCCATGCCCTTTCCGTGTTAGAGAAAGTATAAGAATTAGGGTGCAATTAACAATTATAAGGATTGTATTCAGATTCAGTACTTACCTATACTAGAGGTATAATCAGTGGCTCCAAAGATCAACTCTGGTGCCCTATAGTACCGAGAACAGATATATGAAACATTGGGTTCTCCTCGGACCAGCTGCTTTGCACTAATGAAAAAATAAAAATAAAAATAAAAAGCATTCTTTAAATCTGTATGTTAAAGAAATGGATACTCTTACATTCAAACACCAAATGTTTATCTAAACTTCACATGACTGCAATAATGCAGCATACTTTTTCCAAAAAAATAGACAATTTCATCAAACCGATATGAAAAAACAGTAATTTTTTTAATGTGAGCATTTGTCAAGCGTTACCTAAGGAACAAGGAAATTTAAAATTACAAAATTAAAACACATGTTTAATTTCTTCTGGTTCTCTGTTTCCAGAATTCTACTTCTGAACTATAAAAATGGTTGCCAGGCATGATGGTGCACACCTTTAATCCCAGCACTCAGGAGGCAGAGACAGCTGAATCTCTGTGAGATGGAGACCAGCCTGGCCTGCAATGAGCATTCTGGGTCAGCCAGGGCTACCTAGCGAAACGCTGTCTCAAAAATAAATAAATAAATAAAATATAAAGATGAAGGGCAGGAAATTAAAAAGCAGCTGTCTCCAGCCATAAAATGACACTAGATCAGAACAGAGTATCAATATCCTCACCCACATGCTTTTTTAAAAAGGGGTAAAAAAAAAAAACCAGCCACTGTATTAAAATTGGACTTCTGGCTCAGGATGCCCAGCTCAAGGCTTATCCATGCTTCCATATTCTAATCAATTTGCTGTCTACACACCTATTACTAAACAAGCTACAAAAAGGATTTCAACATTAGGGGGAAAAATGACTCAAAACCTATCAGTTCTACCTGCTGTTCGAAGTTTACATATTACTATAACTTTCCACCTAAAATATAGTATATATTTTAAACATTAAAGTGAATTACAATTAGTATCTCTTGAAATGCCTCTCAAGAAAACCTCATTCTAAATAAGCAAGCCATTCTAGGAGCTATTTTGACAGTAGCATCACAGATAGAGACAGGAAATAAATACATGCAACAAAATCAAAACAGGAACTAAATTAATTGACTAATTAATTACTTAATTAAAAAAAAAAAAAAAGCCCGGCCAGGTGGTGGAGGCATGCGCCCAGCACTCAGGAGGCAGTCAGAGTTACAACAGAGAAACCCTGTCTCGAAAAACAAAAATCAAACAAACAAACAAACAAAAAAACAAAAAAAGGTCAGATGACCTTGAAGTCTAGGCTTCCTTCCCCTTAATTTACTTTTAGTCAATGACTCTAAACTTAATTTGTTTTCCCTCCATTAGCAGTTTTGAATTTTAACCTTCTTCTTGGGATCACACAAAATAAGAATTTTATATATTAACAACAGTAATGTTTCCAGGTTGTCAGAAAATCAAGATACTTAGATCAGTATATTTGACAAAAGACTTTCCCACCTTCAGAGTACATTTGTGTGGGAGGGGGTGGGGGGTGGTATAGCTCCTTGGCAAAGCAGCTGTGTAAGATGTGCAGTTTAAACTCCAGCTCCCAGACAGACAAACAAACATGCCCTAAGTCCTAGCACTCCACTACGACAGCCAGGCCCACAGTTGGTCTCAAAAACCAACCAAACAAGGTACATTCCTAATTGACAAAACAGATTCTTCAACATAGTCAGAAAGTTCACAATAAGTCAAAGTTACATAACTGAAAGCCTGTACATCCTTCTCCCTGTTACTGATGAAGCTAACTTTTTCTTTTGCAGGTGAGGGGTTTTGACTCTGCCTTGTGGCATCACCTAAAGTTGGTCTTTAGACACTCCATCTAGCCCTTTCAGCTACTACCAGACCCTAATTTACCTTGTAAAAAATCTAAGAGAGTACCACTGTTTTGTTAAGTTTCTGCCACCCAAATACATAAGAGCATGAAGTATCTCCAGAGTCCTACCTCAGAGTTGGTAAAAATGAGCTACTTTCACATTGTGAAAGCTCCCTTCCAAATTTATCAGAACAAAGCTACTTTACATCCCAAGAGAATGCCAGTGCTAACAGTGTTCTGACTTCGTGATGAGAACAGAATCTCTACTGTAGGGTGGCTCTTATAGTACTTAGCAGTCACTCTCCAAAGTAACAAAACCCACCTGATTCGGGTATGTTTTCATACATAGAATAAGCAATAGTGCTTCATCTCACCAGAGGCACAGCCTGCAAGGTGAGTGAGATCCTGGGACAGTGTGTGTAATTATGAAATTGTAAAACGGGATGGTTTGAAAAGAAGATGCAGAATGAGGCTAAGAATTAATTTACAGGCAGAGGAGATTTGCTCGGCTTCTTCAAGGACTGACTCTCACCTGTGGAGATAGATCTGCTATTAAACCCACAACTTAATCAGTGCTTTGGTGTAGAAGTGTACATAAAGAGGTAGGGTAAAGATAAGAGCAAATATGGGTCAATAAATAATCTGTTATGCTAAACTGAAAAAGAATTTCTAACAAGGATGAAAAAACATTAGACTGGAGAGAACCCAAGTTATAAAGAGAGATGCTTCAGAACCAAAAGAGGGGAGGTTACCATGGGTGGCTACAGCAGAATGGAAGGACTGTGGTGACCTGTCTCATGGAGATATAGGAGTAACAGTATATGACCAAGAAATCAAACTTGTTAGAATTTACAAAACAGGAGAAAGAATACAAGATTAAATAATAGAGAAAAAAATACTGTGTCTCAATGTTTTATCTCAATCCTGAATTGAGGTTAAGTGTGAAGTTAAAAGGATACTTTAAAAATTATTTGCAATGAAAATGGAACATATACACATTAATTACATAAATTCAAGTAATACTAAAGAACAGTCAATGAGACTGTAAGTACATAATAAACCTAAAATGTCCCATCCCAAAAGTAATCAACGTATGCGATATTACATATCATTTCAGAAATAAGCCACATTTACGCAAGCATATGCTTATATACATAGTGACACCAGTATTTTAAAACAAAAGCATATTATCCACAGAGTACTGACTTGGCAGCAGCTTTCTTTTTGCTCAGGGTCTCACTATGTAGCTTACGCCAGCTTCAAACTAACAATCTCCCACACCTACTGAGTCTACTGAGTACTTGGTTTATCAGCAAGGGTCACTACAGCCATTAAGCTTGAATGTTAGCACCATGGCGCTCCTGTGGAGGCCAGGCCACATCTTGCAGGACCATGTAAGTCCCAGGGATCAAACTCAAGTTGTCAGCCTTGAAAGCAAGCAACTTTCCCAACTGAGCCATCTTGCCAGCCCCTGACTTTTCACTTAGTACTTCCTGGACATCATTCCCTTCCAGTTCAGACAATTTCCTCACTTTTTTCCTCTCAGTGGCATGTATTACATTGTATTTATATATATCATAATTTATTTGGACATTTTCCTGCTACTATAAACAATGCTATATTAAAAATCTCTAAACACATATAATCTCTAAGCATGTATAAGGCAATAATCCTCGGCAGTTAACTGTAGGGTGAAAGGTACACAAATAAACTATTCTGATAGAAATTATCAAAACCATCCTCACAAGGAACTACATTAGCTTATATTCTTTGGGTAAAGATTATAGGGCTTAGACCAGTGGTTCTCAACCCCTTTCACAGGGTTTGTCTAAGATCATCTGTATATCAGATATTTACATTACAATTCATAGCAGCAGCAAAATTACAGTTATGAAGTAGCAACAAAAACAACTTTATGGTTGGGGGTCACCACAGCACAAGGAACTATATTAAAGGGTTGCAGCATTAGGAAGGTTGAGAACCACTGGCTTAGACTAGCACTGTAAAATGGATACATTTAAAAGAGTGTGAGAGAAGGGGAAGAGAGTAAGAAAGCCAGCTTACCTTCCAAAGTCACAGAGTTTTAATACAGCTGTATCAGGATCCAACAAGAGGTTCTGTGGTTTAATATCTCGATGGCAGATTCCAAAGGAATGGATATAGGCTAAACTTCTGAACAGCTGATACATATATAACTGGAATAAACATTAGAGATTAATTCAATACCTCTGGTTTCAAATACATTTGAGTCATTATGCAGTAAATAAAGTAACATTCTGAGCAGAACATGTAAAATGCTGATGATTATTAGCACAGAGTTTTCCTTAAGTTTCGTGTTATTTTAAACGTTTCATTAAACATATATTTGTGCTATCCTTTGGCAATTTAGAAAAGGATTCCGGCATGACGGCATATAACTGAGTCAGAGTGATTCTAAGTTCAAAGCCCAGGTGTGGTAGCACACAACTGAGGCAGGATAATTCTAAATTTAAGACCTACCTACCTGGAAACTTACTGAGACCCTGTCTCAAACTAAAATTTAAAGAGTGCTAGATGTAGCAAAGCAGTGGCGCACTTACCTAGCACACACAAAGTCATGGGTTCAATGCCCTTCACCTCAAGCTAGCTGGATGGAATTTTTACTTAAAGCGTAGATGAAGAGCTCAGAGAGTGAGAGCGAGAAAAAGAGAGGGATCATAAGCTACATAATAAGTGATGGCAGCCTTAAAATCAGAAGTCAGATTCATTATTCTTTCTAGTATCTCAGGCTGTAAAAGCATAGTCAGTGTCATTATTAGAATCATTTATTTTTCTGAAATGTTAGCCTCCCAACTCATTAATAGAGGCCTAGGAAAACTCAGAGTAAGAAATCTAATCAACTGCCTACTGAAACATCATCAATTCTGCTAGTAAGCAGTATTAATACCCTTTAATATCCTTCATAATTCCAATGCCATTTAAAAACAGATGCCTAGGCAGATCTCTTGAATTCAAGGCCAGTTTGGTTTACAAATGAATTCCAGGACAGTGAGGGCTACACAGAAAAACCCTGTCTTGAAAAAGTCAAATAAACCTAGCTAACCACTGACAACATTGTGATGGTAAAGCCAGCTTAAAAAGACTTAGAATAACCAAGAAAAATTATGGACATGTCTGTAAGGGCGTGTCTAGACTGGGATGGGAAAATTCATCCTAAACGTGGGTTTGGTGGTCTAGGTTCCTGAACTGAATAAAAGGGAGTTCATGCACCATGTAACTTCCCTGAATGTGCCAGCTGCTCCATGCTCTCCCACTATGACCTCCTACTATGATGCACTATATTCCCCCAGAACTGGCAAACAAAAATAAACCTTTTCTTTGAGTTGCCTTTGTCTAAAATTTTTTCAGAGCAACCAGAGAAATAATACCTTAAGAAATTGTTTTAAAGCCTTGAAAAACACACCGAATGTAAAACCTTCAACCTTCTCTTTTTCCTGGGGCCAAATGTTGTGACTCATTCTTTTTCTTCTTTCCTTCCTACCTTTCTTATTCATTTACTTATTTATTTATATCTCTTCCAGGACAGATGCCTGTTGTATATACACTGGCCTCGATTCTGTCATCTGGCTGTCTTATTCCAAAGTGCTGAGATTATAGATATGTGCCACCGTACCGAACCTGAATCACTTTAAGTGTTCTCTGCATGGTCAGAAAGTAGAGTTCTGAACTCTACTTGCCATTTAATACCATTGCAACTTATTTTGTAATGATTCAAATCAAAGATACTACTGTCTGATTTAAAAAAAAAAAAAAAAAAAAGATTAAAGATCAGCAGAAGCACTGACAAAAGTTTTCTTCCAGAAAATGTGCTTAGCAGTACATATCTTCCATCACTGTTATTTTCATTTTGCTTTGAAAAGTCAAGCTTAAGAATAAAATGAGAGCTGGGCAGTCTTGGCACACACCTTTAATCCCAGCTCTTGTGAGACAGGGGCAGATGGATCTCTGTGAGTTTGAGGCCAGCCAGGTCACAAAGTGAGTTCCAGGACAGCCAGATTTACAACAGAAAAACCCAGTCTTTAAAAAAAAAAAGAGAGAGAAAAAAAAAAGAATGAAATGAGACTTGTATCTTTTTTTGCTTTGGACTACTTTGTAAAAATGTACTTATGAAAAGAAAGTTGAAAGGCTTCCTAAACTACAATGAACAAAAGAACAAAAAACACTTGTGTGCCAGGCACCATCCTAAGGCTTTATATGCAAAATTTCACTTAATCCTCATAATAACCTCATGTAATAAATATTTTTTAACCTTTTAGATACAAAGTAAGCATGGCAGTAGATATGAACTTGGTCAATATCACCTTGCAATATTCTATAGTGGCTTGGATTAATTAGTCCTCTTTTAACTATAATACCCTTATTTTGTTATAGTAAAGTTTCTTTAAGATTTATGTGTATGAATGGTTTGCTTGCTTAATGATGCACATACATACAGGTAAACAAACTACTCATATACATAAAAGAGAATATTATTGCAACCAAAAAATAAACCATACATAGGGGGTGGGGAGCAGGTAGTGGCATACGCCTTTAATCCTAGCACTTGGGAGCCAGACACAGGTGGATCTCTGAGTTTGAGGCCAGCCTGCACAGACAGGGCTACACAGAGAAACTCTGTCTCAAAAAAACAAAAACAAACAACAACAACAACAAAAAAAGCAACCGAAAAAACAAATGAAAATTTTGCTGGGGCATGGTGGTGCACATCTTTAATCTCAGCCCTCAGCACAAAGGCAAGTAGATGTCTGTGAGTTCAAAGCCAGGCTAGTGACATAGTAAGACCATGACTTTAAAGGAGGGAATGAGTGAGAGCGAGGAGAGAGGGAGGGAGGAAGGAAGGAGAAAGGAGGAAGACTGATTCCTAGAAACTCAAATATTGGCTAGGGATATATGGAATTTGGTGGTGAGGTACTCATCTAGCATGTGAAAGGACCTAGATTCAATCCCCAGCTACTGCTAGAGACAAAAACCAAAATAATAAAAACCGTTTAACATACAATATATTTAAATCAACACATCTAACCATAAGTCAAGTACATTTTTTTCTCAAGCTTTCTAATTCTTACAGTTGCTCTATGAGAAACATTTTTACATGAGAGGGCATTATGGATTACTGTACCCAGTTTGAACAGTTGAAAAGCTCTCAAACCTAACTGAAGTTCAACATCCTCTTTTGTGTGCCACATCTATTGAAGACAAATAACACAGTGGGAGAGGGGTGAGAAAAACAAAGTATAATGCTACACATATGAAAATGGCATACGGAAGCCCTGTGCTTTGAATGCTAACTTGAAAAGTTAATGGAGAGGCCAAATAACATTTTTTAATCAACCATGAAAGTACATCCATTTCTCTATGCACTTAATACACTGCCCTTTAACAGTTTTTTTTCCCCAATTTAAAAAAAAATTAAAAAAAACTTCTAAAAATGGCATCTCCATATCGCTAGCACTGCCTGCTCCATCATCTGATGCTGTGAACCTTCTAGAAAACTGCAAAGGACAGAAAGAGGGAGTAAATCTTGTTCTGGGAAAATCTGGACCTATTCAGGAATTGTACCCCATACAATTTTAACTCATTTTAAGTCTTCCTCTCCATTGATGTTTGGCTACAGAATGATTTATTCAAGACCCCAATGAAGAGGCTCTTCAGAAGCCCAATTTCCTCTTTCCTGTATAGACCATCCTTTCCTTTAAATCAGTCATGCCCCTAACCCATGCCTTAAATTATTTTCAGTTGAAAATGGTAGTGTTAGAACTGTTACTCTAAGACAGCTCTATGTCAAGTATGGGAAAAATAAGTTAGTACTTAATACTGCTGTCACTGAGAAACAGGAAAAAAAATTAAATTTAATTCCTAGTTTGTGGCACAGATAATATAGCATGTTTCTAGATTTGGAAATTCACACTATCTCAGTACTCAAAGAGGCTCTAAGCAGGAGGATTGCTACAAGTATCAAAACTAAGATCTTGTCCATCCCTCTCCTATCTCACTCCTAAAAAGAAAAAAAAAAAAAAAAAAGTTTTTATCATCTACCACAACCATAATTAGGATTATACTATATAAATTCCTAGCTACTTTTGACAATCATGCCATAAAAGAATGCATTAATATTACATACCAAAAACTAAATATCTGTTTATGTTTAAAGTTGACAAAAGTTTAAATTTCAACAATGCATGTAATAAGTATGCCTATGAATGGTAATAAAGCATTAAAATGAATATATTAATAACTGTAAATTTACCTAATAGGTTCCTATTTTGGTGTGTGGCACGATGAAGACATCAAAAGCTAAAAGCATGTTATAGGGCTGGAGGGATATCTCACTGGGTGAGAGTACTTGCTGAACACCTTATTCTGAATCTCCAGCACTAGTGTAAAAAGTTGGGACTAGCTGCACTTGGCTGTCACCATAACACTGGATGAGAAGGGAGACCCAGACAAGTCCAAACCATGAGCTTACATAAGGTTCAGGGAGAGGCTGTCTCATGGCAAAAGTGGAAAGCTATGAAAAAGAAAACACAACCTCACTTGTACACCACCTCCTCATCCCGCACAACACACACACACACACACACACACATACACACACACACGAAGGTGTTATGGATATCACAACTTAAACCCAAAACTGTGAAAGCTTGACTATATTTTATCAGAATATCTATTTCAATTAATGTATCTCACATCCGTGTGTGTATGCACATGATGAGTGTGAGGTAGGGCACACATGACCCAGCACATATGTGGAGGACTACAGGACAACTAACTTCATGGAGCTGCTTCTCTTCTGCCTTTGTGTAGGTTCCAGAAACAGAACTCCAATGACCAGGCTTGCAGAGCAAGCACCTTTATCTGCTGCAGAGTAAACAAAGCTTTAAAAGGGAACATGTTCCAAAACCACCTAAGAACATTAACAAAATCTAGAGTTTGCTGTTTTTCGAGGAATAAATGCAGTATCAGTGGAGTTGCAGCATACCCAATACTCTCCATGGCTCACATTAAACGTTTTGTAAACTGGATGCTGTTCTGTTGTGACGTACCTTGACATAGATCACAGGGAGTGTCTGTTTGGCTCGACTATAGTGTCTGGCAACTCTGTACACTGTTTCCGGAACATAGTCCAGCACCAGATTAAGGTAGACCTCATCTTTCTGAAAGATTTTAAGAACAAAAGAACAACAAAAAACAGGTTAGAGACTGATCTTAAGTGTTCGAATTAGAGTGAATTCTTATTCAAATTTCTAAAGAAAAGCTTCATGTGGTTAATTTTAAATACACAAAATTACCTTTGAATATAATCAGAATTGTACAAATGCATCTACCACACTTTATAATACCAGTATTCTTAAGATTCCCATTATATTGCTCATGCATTATTAACTACCATGTATCACTTATCAGAACGTTTGTTATTTTCTAGGCTGAAAGATCAATGTCTTATATCCTACAGGAAAGACGCTTGAAAACAGTGTTGATTCGAAAGCTAAGAAACCAGGCTGCTAGCCTTGGCTCTGCTGCTAACTGGTATGTATGTCACGATGTGTCTCAGCTTCAGTTTCTTCAACTCATAATATGAAAGGCTGAACTAAGTATTCTAAATGCTTTTGCCTCCACAAAAATGTTTTGTTTGCCTGGTAGTCTAAAATTTCTAGAACTAATCTACGAAACAAAACTTAGTGCAGTGAGATCACATTCACAAGCTTACCAGTGATCTGGGGTTTGAGTTTCTCTCTTTTACCAGCCCCGATGGGAGTTAAAGTCAGTCAAGAGAAAGAAAGGAGGTACAGCCAAACAGAAAAGAAAGCAAAGCACTAACCACACCCTGTTCTCTGAACAGCACCAGTTAGGTAAACTGAGGCAAAAAAATGAAGTTAAGGATTACTTACTGGCCACTGAGTGGTGAAACTACAGGTGACTATTCATAATTACACCTAGCAAACTTAAGTGAATTACTCCAGGGTCAGTGGTCTTGGAGCATCTGCTACAGATCAAAACTGCTGTAGGAGGGAAAGGTGGGTACAGGTATAAAGTTACCCAAGTGGAGCTCATTCCTCTACTCCCCCTCTTTTCGACTAAGATCAATTTGTAGTTTCTGTTATCCTTTTTAATGGAGTATCAAAACAGCAGAGAGAAAATTACATTCAAGTTATGACTTCAAAGTAGATCACAGAGCTCAAGAAACACCTCTTTGTTACCACTCCTTTGACAGCCCCCCTCTCCTCCATAGTCAAGTGGAATACTAAGGTCATTCTCACCAGCACAGGCTTAAAAACACTGGCAACAGCCTGCTGTCTATCTTTATAAACAAAGTTTAACAACACAACTATGTCCCACTAATTAAACACTGCCCATTGCTGTTTTAGGACTAAAATGACACAGACAAACAGCTCAGACAGTGACCAAGTAGCTTGTAAAACTCTAAGTATTGAAGAAAAGTGTATTTTTTTCCCCTAACTGGTGATATTTAGCTTTCTGTTAACAGTCCAGTCTGAACTCAAAAGCAACACTGCTACAAAGAAACAATTGTGTTGACTGATCTCTTATTAAAATCATCAATAAATTAAGCTGGAGTTGAGGAGAGAGGTAGATTCTTTCCTGCTTTTTAATACTTAGTCACTAAGAATTTGGAGTTCAGGCTATGTGTGGTGTTGCATGCCTTTAATCCCAGAAGGTGGATCTCTGTGCGGTCAAGTCAGTCGGAGACAAGCAGTGAGTCCCCGCCTTGAAAAGAAAAACAAAAAACAAACAAAAAAATGGTGTGTGTGGAATTCTTGGGTTCAAAACTGAACAGACAGCAGGGAAGAAACAAAAAGCAGTAAACTTATTAATTTTGACCAAACAGTCCCCCAGTTTGTCCTTATAAAACTTGTGGTAATGAAAGGAAGGAAAGAGCTGGCAGGCAGCAACTCAGGCAAAGCACAGCCAAAGCAAAACTCAGCGCTGTGCTCCTTGCTCTGTATTTTTTTACTGGTTAAAAGAGATCCAAATTCGTTTGTATATTAAGAAGATAAGGATAAAATTAGAAGGGAAAACAGGTGAAACAAGGTTCTAGATTTAGAACATTGTGAAATGAAAATAAGAACACAGAGAAGTGAAACTGTATTAGTAAAACTTCTAAATACTCTGAAGTCTAAAACACTGAGTATCAACCTGACATTACAAACAGATAAATTCTATATATCATCTCATAGGAAAGGCTGGTCACAGTCAAAACAGGTAGATGGATAAGTAGGATGGGTGTGCTCTTCCGCTACTTATGAGGGTAAAGCAGAAAGACTTGAGTCCAGGACTTCCAGGCTAGCCAGGGAAACATAGCAAGACCCTTCCTCAAAGGACCAAGCAGGAGGGAGAGATGGCTCCGTGGTTAAGAGCACTTATTCCTGGTTTTACAAGTGCTTGAACAAGAACAAGTGCCTGTAACTCTAGTTCAGGGAGACCCAGTGCCCTCTTCCGCCTTCACTAGCACCAGGTACACAAGTGATGCACAGGCATACATGCAGAAAAACACGCATATACGTAAATAAAGTTTAAATTAAAAAGCACTAAAAATAAATCAACAAACAATAAAAAAAGCATAGAAAACAAGAGGTATGCTGAAATTTTGCATAAAATTAACGTCGGCCTACATGTTTGAGGTACAAGTGAAACACAAATGTATTTCATGTTTAGACTCATAGGCCATTCCCAAACTATCACACCAAAGTCTTAAAAATTCCCAAACCCAACATTCTTGGGTCCCAGAGCTCGAATAAGAGAAAGCATGATGGACTCTGGAATTAGAAGGGTTTTTAACACAGATATAAAAACTAGTATCTTACTAAATTCAAGTTTCTTGATTCTAAAAATTATTTGACAAAGTTTATCTTGATACACTTAAGAGCAACTTCTATCTGTAAGGTTCCAATTCTGTCCTTCCTAAGTGTTATGGCTTGGTTTATTTTATATTATACTACCAGGATCTCAAATGTTCCCCAATCACTCATTTACTGAATAGTGGGGTGGGGGTTGAGGGGTGGAAATTTTAGGCAATAGACTGAGATAAACTGGACAGACGTGGAGGAAAGGTCACGGGGCAGTGCCTTTAAAGAGTATACTTGTCCCTGCTTCCTAGCATGCCACTGCACATTACAAAATACTGCACATTATCTAGTCCATCTCCAAATCTCCATTGCAGTAATACTTCTAACAGTGCAGAAAAGTCAAAATCCAACCCCGAGACTCAAAATAATTAGCTATGAGCCCTGTAAAACCAAAAAATAAGTTACAAACTTTCAATACACAATAGTGAGATGGGTTAAGGTTAATATTCCTGTTGCAAAGGGGAAGAATAATAGAAAGCCAAAACTAAACAAGGATAGGATCAAATCTTAGACCTAGGATATTCATTTACCACTCCCTCTTCCACCATACCTTTCCACAGTGGTATTTTCAGGTTGTTAAAGGCCACAACTGACAACTTGAAAACATGAGCTGACATCAGCCAAAACCTCTTAAATTCTAAGTTGAAATAATTTAAGTCGTTTTCCTAAGAATTTTTTTTGTCACACCAGTGTGACAAAATATATGATTTCACTTTTTAGAGATTTGAAGAAACAAACACAAAGGATAAAGTAATGAATGAAAAGGTATAGCCAGGTTGTGTAATAAAGTAAGGAGTAGTAGGTGGTAATCAGTAAGACGTAGCTAAAAACATTCATAAACAACTCACAAAATGCACTAACCAAATCAAAGCACTGACACAGATTTGACAGTCAGCCTTTAATCTCTCATTTTAACCAGCCATCTAAAACTGACAGCGCTAGGAAAAATGGCTTAAAATGGAAGACCAAGTATGGACTATAAGGTCTAATAGGGCAGTTTGATGGAATGAACTCTTAATATAAAATTTAACAAAGTAGAAAGCTTTATAATGAAAATTCAGAGTATCAATATACAATATTCTAAATATCAATATACAGAGCAAAATCAAGATCAAACCGGACAGCCGTCTAGAAAGTAAATGATAGGTGTAACTGAACAGAACTGAAAAAGAATCAGCAGGCTACTTCTAATGAAACACATGAGACCTGGCGGAAGTACTGTGTTCAGACTTTAAATTCTACTCTACTCTGTATATTTCAGGCCTCATTACAAATACTAACAAAAAAAATCCCCTTTTTGGCAGAATATTTTAACAAAGCAGAATACATCAAAGGGAAGTAAATAAAATCATGTCTGCTAGAGGGTCAGTACTCCAATTTACTATACTCTGAGAAACACAGATGATTAAATTGTGGGCTTTTGTTAAATTTATAAATGCTTTAATATAAATTAAATAACCATGGTATTAGCCCCTGAAGTAACAGTAACAACCCCAGGAAATATGTAGACAAGGTGGTATTTCACATTCTCAAAGTACTTACTTATTTTTTAATCTGAGGGTTCCTGTAAAGATTATTCAGGTGACTCATATTTATGACAATATTTCAAAAAGAAAGAAGGCCCAGGATTTCTCCTTGTAATTTTTTCTGAAACTCGGGTTTGTTGTAATCTTAAAATAATCTCTTTAAATTGCCAGATACCTTCCCAAAAAAATTCAGCTACTGGATGTAAATTTAAAGTTAATGACAGAAATACAACACATAGAGAATACGGCTTCAAATGCAGGAGCTTACTAGCACAGCAAGAATGCACCAACCTCAAAAGAGCTGTTTCTAAGCTTCCAAACCTGCCTGAGGATCTGCTGCTACAGATTCTGTGAAGACAATCTTCTACCACTGCAAACTGGATCTTACTGAGAAACTGCCAAAACTTACATGTGTAATTTATGGAGCATTTCTTCACAGTGGCTCAGTTTTGTATTCAGCACTACTCCCTGAGACCACTGATATTCGGCCTCTATGGATTTCATATTGAAGCTATACCACCTGGACATTTAGATGACATGGTTTAACTACTACAGCAGTAGCAGTGACAGACAACTCCAGCTTACTGTTGTAAAACAGGTAGTATTAAGATACTCATATCCCCAGTTGACTCAAGAGGTCAAAGAAATAAAATGGCTTGAGGCCAAAGCTTTAAATAGACATGTTATTGTTCTAAAATGCTCACGGGAAGCAAAGCGAGTAATACATCCAATGCAGCATAATGGCTGTCCCACATTCTCAGATTAGTGATAGAAATTTTAGTTGGGGAAAAAAGAAACCAAAAAACTTCTTAATAGCCGTCTTTCCTCTGATGGATGGTCACACAGGGCTAGCAAAGGACAGGCACTGTAGCAATAGTAAATTAGGGTGAGGCCCAATGGAACATCTTGCTTGGGAAGCTGTGGGAGAAGATGGAAAAGGAAGGTCCTGTGGTTTGAGTGAGCAATGCCCCCCATAGGCTTGTGTATCTGAACACTTGGTCCCCAGCTGGTGGGACAGTTTAGGGAAGTTACTGAACCTTCAGGAGGTGGAGGCCTGGTGGAGAAAGTACATCACCAGAGGGAGAGTTTGGGGTTTAATAGCCTGATCCCAGTTACTGCTTCCTATGTGCAGATGACATGTAACTACTTTGCTTCCTAGGTGCCAGAGTGCCTCCTGCTGCCAACAGCTTCCTGCCCAATATGGACTGCTTCCCTCTGGAACTGTAAACCAGAATAAACTGGTTCTTCCCTAGGCTGTTTTTTTGCCAGGGTACTCTGTAACAGCAACAGAAAAGAAACTAATACCGAAGGTCAGCACCTAACAACAAGTGGGACAAAAAAAATTACTAAAAGCTTTCTGTGGAAAAAATGAACTTAAAAGAAGTAAATCCTGGAGGACAGAGCAGATTTTAGAAAGGGCCAAGAAACAACACACCTTTAATCCCAGCACCCAGGAGCCAGAGGAAGAAGAGTTCCAGGCCAGCCCGATCTACATAGCTATCTCCAGGACAAGCAGGACTACACAGAAAGATCCTGTCTACTCCCTCAAAAAATATTAATAAAAAACGATCAATTTGATTACATACAAATACAAAAATCATGCTACTTAAAACCAAACCGAACCAACCCAGAACAAAACAGAAACACAGACCATGCCCTGAAAATGATCATTTGGGGGAAAGGGATTTCTACTTCACATGACAAAGAACTCAGTAATTCATTTTTAAAGTATTGACTTACAATAAGAAAACACAAATGCTGAAACTGAAGGAAAACAAAAAGACGCTCAACTTCACTGAGAATTATAGTAACAAAATAAAAATGCAACAAGCTACAATTTTTTCATGTCTCAAGTAAGGAAAATTCAATTTGAGAAAATTAGGTATTAGAAAAGGTCACAGACTAATATGCACCGCAACACACTGTGGTTAAGTCTAAACTCATGGAACCTTTGAGAAGTCAGTAAGTTAATACATTCAGGCAAAAGTAAAGCTATTCAGAACCCACTGTGACTTTACAATGTCATTTCATGGAACCATTCATTAAAACCATTATGTACATATGTGTATGGTACCCTTTGTATGGAAAAAAGTGACATTTATGAAGAGTAAGGATTAAAAATAATCCACATGCTTTATGTCTTAGTTACCTTTCTACTGCTCTGACAAAGTCTCCCATCAAAAGCAGCTTGGGGAGGAAAGAGTGTATTTCAGCTTACAATTCCCAGATTACACTCCATCACTACAGGAAGTGAGGGCAGAACTCAAGGCAAAAAAAATGGAGGCAGAAGCCATGGAGGAATGCTGCTAACTGGCTTGCTCAGTTTCTTTCTTATATACCCTAGGACCCAGGGCTAGCACCACACATAATGGACCAGGTCCTCCTACAGGAATCTAATCAGGAAAATGCCCAACATTTTTGTAGTTTTGTTTTCTCTTGAGACTGGATCTCTCAGATCTCAGGCTGGCCTTGACTAAACCTTCAGGTTTAATCCAGGATGTCCTGAACTTTCTGCCTCCCCCCACCCCGCCCCTGAGTGCTAAGCTGGCAGGTGTGTGTTATCACGTACTTCTGTGTTTATACCTAGATATTTACACAATACTAACAAAATAAAAATTTAAGAATCAAAAATAGTATTTGGAAAGGAACAAAGACCTTAGAGATGAGTCTGTACCTGAAATTACCATGTACGAAGTCTTATGGTTTCTGTTGCTTTGATAAACGCCATGACTAGATATGATAAATAGCTGGGGTTGGAACAAGTTTATCTTAGCTTACAACTCTCAAGATACACTCCATCACTGAGAGAAGTCAGCGCAGGAACTCAAGGGAGGAAACTGATTCAGAGACCATGCATGAATGCTGCTTACTGGCTTGTATGGCTTTCTCTGCCATCTTACTACACAACTCAGAATCACTTGCCCTGGGTTGGATACTCACTGTGGGCTGGGGCCTCCCACATCAATCATTAATCAAGAAAATGCCCCACAGATTTGCCTATAAGACAATCTTACAGAGGTGTTTTCACAATGGATAGTCATCTTCCCAAAGACTCTAGCTTGTGTGAAGATGACATAAAATTAACCAACACATATGGGTATTAACTATTAAAAAGGCTGAGTAAATTTTAATCACACTGCACTAATTTTTCTCAGTGGCAAAGCTTGTAACATTGTCATTCTTGTGGCACGATTACAATTAATTTTTTTTTTAAAGAAAGAAAATTCACCAGGTGGTGGTGGCTCATGCCTTTAAATTCAGCACTCGGGAGGCAGAGGCAGGCAAATCTCTATGAGTACGAGACCAGTCTGGTCTATAGCGTGAGTTCCAGGACAGAGAAACCCTGTTTTTAAAAATCAAAAAGAAAGAAAGAAAAAAAAAAAAAAAGAAAATTCTCAGAAATACTTGAAAGATCATCATACTTTGTGTGTATATTATTTCTTTGATAGTTTAAAGTATTTTAATATGTTTTAGAATGTGTTAACATAGTGCTAATTTACTGTGCTTGCTTTTTAAGATGATGCACCCACTACCATTAGTTTCTAGTCTACAGCTGCACTACAGCCTGGGGCCGCTGTACCTGGAAGTCCATGTTTTACTTATCTTTTATATGGAGCACAGCAATTTCCCAAAGCAGTACAAAAGCAGGGTAGAAAGCAGTGAGGGGCAAGGAGACAAGGAATTCGGGGACAGAAGATTTAGAATCTCAGGAGATTTTATGCCTTGAAGAATGAACACCTGGCTGGTAAAATAGTTTATTAGATGTAATTGCTCTAAGGACATACTGCAAATGAAAAAAAAAAAGTTAAATTCTATTAAATATTGGTAAAACAACTAAGATGTGCTATCAGAGCAACAATGTACTGCTGACTCAATAAAAACATTGTAAATCCAGAGCAGTGCCAAGAAAAAGTACAGGCCTGTAAAGCATCACATATTGATAAGAGGGTCAATTAAGATGCAACAGTTCTACATATATGTACAGCCAAGGACAGAGCCACAAACAGGAAGGAAACACTAGTGCAAAGCAGGAATAAGGAGTTCCTCAGGAACTGCTGGACCACTCTTCATACTGAACAGAGAACTCGAGCACTGCAGCCGAGAACACCAAACATTTCCTCATGAATAGCAATGAATACTCTTCTCAGGCACTCACATTCATTGACAGACCAAGGAAAGTTTAAAAAGACTGAAGTCATATGAAATACCCTTCTCCAGTCACAGTGGAAACTAGCCATCAAAGACAGGAGGAGGGTTAGCAAGATGGCTGGTAAGGAAGGTGCCTGCTACTTAGTCGGATGACCTGAGTTCACTCCTGGAACACCTGGTAGAGAGAACTGACTCCCACAAGGTGTCTCTCCCACCCCCTCACATACACACACAGCAAACAAAGAAAAATAGAAGAAAAATTGGAGAACCTACAAATGTTTGAAAATTAATCCACTCTAGACAACCAATGAGTAAAAAAGGAAATTAAACAGAAATTTTAAAACAATAAAATTGAGAAGATACTTGAGATAATTGTAAACAAAAATTACAACTTTATGGGATGCAGCAAATGCAGCACAGAGATACACACACCAACTGAAAATAATTTTTTAAAAAAGATTTAAGGCTAGAGCTTGAACTCAGTTAGAGTCCCTAATACCCACATAAAGGCCAGCAAGCCTAGATGAACCTGTAACATCAATGCTGGCAGAGAAGTCCTGAGGATCCCAGGGACTTGCTGTCCAGCCAGTCTAGCCCAAACACCAAGTCCTGGGTTCCGTGAGTGACCCTTCCTTAAAAAAGAAGGTGAAAGATGGGCAGTGGTGGCACATCCCTTTAATGCCAGTACATGGCAGGGTGGATCTCTGAGTTCAAGGCCAGCCTGGCCTACAGACTGAGTTTCAGGACTGTCAGGGCTACACAGAGAAACCCTGTCTTGAAAGATCAAAACAAAAACTAAAAAAAAAAAAAAAGGGGGGGGGGAATTGATGAGCTCCACTGGGTATAGTGACCCAATCTTTGTAATCCAAGCACTTGGAAGGCTGATACAGTTAGACTGCTGTCAGTTCCAGCCTGAACTATAAGAAATCTCAAATAAATAAATAAATAAATAAAATAAAGGGGGGGGGTGTGAACGGGGATGAGAAAAGACACACACACGCTAGAGCTCATGACTCCACCCCACCCCCACATGAAGATCTCAAATCAGTAATAAACTTGAGAGTTAGGGGCAGGGGGAAGAAACTAAATGTAAAGCTGAGACAAAAATAAATTCAAACATTTAAGTAGAGATTAATAAAATAGAGAATAGAAAACTACAGAACCAATAAAAACAGGAGCTGGGTTGGGGTAGAGGGTGTGTGTGTGTACATGAGCCATGTGCAGGCCGGAGGACAGCCTTCGGGGTTAAGGAGCTGTTTGCAGGGTCTCTCATTGGCCTGGAACTTATCAAGCAGTTCAGTCTGGCTGGCCAGGGAACCTCCTGTTTCCAGCTATAGATGTGTCAATGTGTAAAAGTGGGTTTGGGGCACTGAACTCAGGTCTTTGCAAGCATTCCCCAGTCCAAGCTGTTCCCTGCTCCCCCTTCCCCTAACTGGAAAAATTAAAACACCTTTAAGCTAAAATATAAAAGAAAAGAAAAATGACTAAAACTAAAAATAGAAGTTAGAATAAACTATTGATCAAAAAAGGACTGTAACATACTATAAACTTAATGCTATCAAATAAGATAGCCTGCATGAAACAGAGAATTTCTTTTGAAGCATAAAATTTACTAAATTGACTCTAAGATAAATAGATCAACAAACTTCTAACACTTGAGTGAATAACTAAAAAACCTCCCAACAAATTTCAGGACCAGATGAGTTCAATATCAATTCTGAAAAAAATTGATAGAAGAAATTAACAACAGTATAAAACTTTTTTCCTAAAAGCAAAAGAGGAAACTGAATGTGGCATCATACACCTGTGGCACGCTACTTGGAAAAAAACATTTCTTAGCTCAATGATATCCTAATACCAAAGGCATGGTTTAAAAAAAAAACAAAAAAATCACACAAGAAAATTACAAACCACTATCCTTTATATAAATGTAAAAATCCCCAACAAATGTGATAAAAATAATATCCAAATTTAAAGGATTATATACTATAACCAAGTGTGATTATCTTGGGAATGCAAAAGTGGTTCAACCTAAGAAAATCAATACCATCCTTGATAAATATGATCACTGCAACTATCATAAAAGTTATTTAATAAAACTAAACTCTGCTTCAACATAACATCTAAAGTTCACAAAATAGTTGAGATAGTTACACAACATTGTAAATGTAATTCATGTTCTTCAATTATACACTTAAAAATGGCTAAAGGGACAGTGTAATGGCTCAGCATGTAACAATGCCTGCAGGCAAGTCTGATGATGAGTTGGATGCCAGAAAATCAATGATAGAAAGGAAGCATCAGTTCTTACAAATTCATCCCCATACAGGTACCATGGCACCCCTTCACACCAACACACACAATAAATAAATCTAATAAAAACACATTTAAAAATTGGTTACTAATTTTGTTACATGTATTTTTAAGGCATCATATTAGATAGGAAGAAGTAAAATTATTTCCATTTGTAGATAATAAGATGCCATAAATAAAAACTACTAAAAAATATACTAAAGAAAAAGCTACTAGATATAAAGTTCAGTAAGGGTACACTGACTATCTTAAAAATAAAATGAATAAAACAAGGATCTTTTAAAATAACATAAACGGTGGATAAAGAGATGCACTCAGTGGTTAAGAGCATTTGGTGCTCTTGCAGAGACCCCACAAGGTGGTTCACAAGCATCCATGATAACTCCAGTCCAGATAATATGACACCTTGCCCTCTATTGACTACCTCAGGCACAGGCATCCATGTGTTGCACATTCATACACATAGGTAGAAGTACTCATATGCATAACATTAAATAAATCTTTAAAAATAAATAAAACAAAATAAAGCCTACCAAATAATAAATATTATTATTAATACTAAGCTCTACGTTGGCACTTGGATTGTGTGTGTGTGTGCACGTGCGCATGCCAGAGAAGGTCGCTAACTGTCCTGATATCACTCTCTGCCTTAATTCCCTTGAGGCAGGGTATCTCACTAACCCTTTTCAGCTAGACTAGCTGGCTAGAGCTCCCAGGTTCCATCTCTCTCTGCCTCACAACGCTGGGATTACAGGCATGTGTAGCCATGCCTGGTTTGTATGGGGATGCTGTGGGTATGAACATGGGTTCTCAAGCTTACAGCACAACAAGTCATGTCCCCAGCCTAGCACTCAGTTTTCTGAGAATATCTAGAAGGCTTCCAATAAATCATCTACAAAACAAACTAAACACTGACTCAGGAATTAGAATAAGTGTTGAAGAAACAAAATTGAGTAAAAACGAGGAATGCTTTTGAGAATGACAATATAGTAATAAAAAAGAGAGACCAACTTTTTAAGAATTGTGGTAAAAAAATGTAAGAAAATGCATATACACAAGATACTTCAGATAAACTCTGGGAGGTTATAAAGGCAGAAGGTAAAGAAAGTACCGAGATATCTGATGAACTGAGTAGGAATCCATCAAAAAGGAACAATGGAGATGCAGCATAGAGAAAACATTTTGAAAAGACAACACACTGAAAGAACTACACTTCGGCAAGACTGGAACACAGAGTGACAAAGGACAGATGAGACAAGTACAACTGCAGCATAGAAAATTCAATGATCCTGGGCTGGAGAGCTGCTCAACGGCTAAGAGCACTTGTTGCTCTTGCATAGGACCTCAGTTTTGTTCCCAGCACCCACATGGAAGCTTACAACCATCCCTAACTCCAGTTCCAGGGAAATCCAACGTCCACTTCTGACCTCTGGAGGCACAAACAAAAAGAGATCTTTAGGTCATGCTAAGAAATCTGGAATTTATCTTTTAAGCAAGAGAAGAAATGATACAATCAGAAAGTTACCTGCTGTTTTGGTTTTTTTTGCCTTAGGAACAGTTTCAACCTGCTGTTATTCTACATTTGGAACAGTTGCAACTTCCATCTCCAATGGTCATTAATCATAACACCTTCGCTAAGAGCAGACACTGAATTCATACACAATGACCCATACAATCCTTTTCAGTGGAAAATAGTTAGTAAATATGAGATTATTATGAGTTTTTAGGTTAGAAACAAAGTAAATGGAGTTTTGGTAGTAGAACCTAGAAAAGAAAGTATACAATAAAAGAGAAATCAACAAGTGATCAGGTGCTACATGTAAAGCCTGTGATAAAACTAACAGTAGTGGTATCCAGTAAGTACCTGATATTTTTAGCTATCATTATCTTTTCTACTACTACAACTATTGTTGCTGCTATAATATGCCGCTGCCAATTATTATTACTAAGTTATTTTAAATGTTATATTTCTATTGCACTGTTTCTGAAGGAATCTACATCTTATGTTGAATAATAGGACATCTTTATATTCTGAATTCAGACTCCCTAGGTTCTACTCCCAAATTCCATTCAGTATACCTATGTAACTCTGAGGTAACTTACTTATATACTATTATCTCAGTGTAGTTTACACATCTATAACACGAAGATAAAAACAGTATTATTCTTGACAAAGCGTACCATGCAGTTTGAGTTTGAAGTTCAGGTGAAAAGCTCATGATGCCATCTACTGACAGCAAGTACTCTATATATTTATACTATTACTAAATACAGTAATTTGTTAAATGGTAAGTTAACATGTGAGGTTCATCACAGTCCAATGCTATCAGCAATGAATAAACATTAAATGTGTCTCTTACAAAGCCCAAACTGTTTCAGAGGTAGCACACAGACAAACAAAAGTGAGTAACTTGCCCAAAGTCATGGTGCTTTGCGCAGCAGGACTGCAAGACTAACTCTAAGACTTCCAGCTGAAAAGCAGGTCATCTATTTCATTTCCAAATGCATTATGCAATTCTTTTCAGAATGATTACTGTCACATACCACCTTTACCTTTACCCTCCAAAACCAGTGGACGATATAGGCATAATTAAGCTAAACATAACTCTGTCCAATCTCAATACCACATCAAGTACTAAAAGTGGGAAATGAAATTTGACATCCTTCTATTTAAAAAGTCTCTCATACTTTTTATCAAGAGAAGGTTTCTCTTCAAACAACCTATGACATGAAGGAGCATGCAAGATAACTTAAGAGAAAGCAATTTAAACCAAACCCTGGACTCCTATAGAGGAAAATATGGCTTTATATTATATCTTGAATCATAAAGTTCTGTAGAGTAAGCTAAAGCTGAGTATACAGGCAAGCAGCTACTGCCACATAAGAGCTATTTTGTTGTCCATCTGTTCTATCAGAAGTTTTCATAAAATTTCTTGAGGACGGCTTATATCGCCAAATACTAAAGTGTTGGGGGGGGGGGGAATCACTGTTCTATAGAATTGAAATTCCCAAAATTGTTAAGTCTAAAGTTCCAAAATACTCAAAATTCCCACTGTTATCTAATCAAGTGAGAGGCACTATTCACTCTAAATTAGAGCTCTTAAATCTTACAGAGTTATCTGTAATACGTTGAGTACAATATATTATATTACTACATATGATATTACTACAGCAAACAATAATCCAAACAAGACTAAGAATGACTAGCTCATACATGATCCCTATTCTGACTGAGCAACTCCTTCTAGTTACAATAGCTAGCATTTCCCTACTTACAAGCAAAGAGTTGATTGTCTAAAGGAAAAGTCAGATAGGTCAAAACATACCAAAAGAAAGGTCTAGAGACTCAGAGAATAGAACTCATACAGATTCAAAGACCAAAAAATAAGAGAAGACTAGAGAGAAGAGGAGCAAAGAGACACTCAACAGACAGAAAATATACAGAGAGACAGAAACACAGTCTAGAAGGAACGGAGCAGAAATCTGGAGAGGGAGACTACTACTCTAAACCAAGAGGTATCTTTTTATTTTATTCTGAAAAAAATTGGGAGTATTCAAAAGTTGAGATATATAATCTTAAAAGTTACTTTTTTTGGTAGATACAGATTTACTGTTCTGATAAACTTCTGTTAGAGGCCTTTCAGCAACTATAAGAGTCGCTATGGGAAAGAAAAAGTTGAAGGCAGGAACAAGGAGAGAGAAGGAAACCATCCTCTGAGGTACTCAAATAACAGCCAATCAGCATTCAGTTCAAATGATGGAGCCCTCCTGCCAAACCAAAACCTGAGAAGCCATTTGGTTCCTTGCATGCCTCCCTCCCTGCCCTTTAATTTTGTATGAGTTAAATGTATTAACATTTAAAAAACATTAAAATAATGTCTGGCACATGGAAACCATGTTTATTAAAGTAATTAAGACACAGTGCTCAGGGAATTTTTAAGAAGGCATTTGTAAATGAATCTATATGCTTTCTAGCAGATCATGAAAGAGGTAATTCTGACCTTTACTTTCCTCTCTGAAGCATTATAATGTCTAGCATCTAATAATAAAGAAGTCATAAGGATACAAAATTCCATTATAAAGATGCTGTGGACACAGCAGATGCTCTATAATCTTATTTGGGAAGGGACAGGAAAAAGTAAAAACATTGACAAAATAAATTGTAACAGGCAGTTTGCTCGGTTAAGAGAAAGGAAAAATAAATATTATCAACCGATCAGTTTTAGAAATAAAAGAACTCCATATACTTATGAGTTTATAATTCCTAATTTAAATAGAGGGATCTTAAAAGTTAAGAAAGAAAGAAAGAAAGAAAGAAAGAAAGAAAGAAAGAAAGAAAGAAAGAAAGAAAGAAAGAAAGAAAGAAAGAAAGAAAGAAAGAAAGAAAGAAAGAAAGAAGGAAAGAAAGAGAGAGAGAGAGAGAGAGAGAGAGAGAGAGAGAAAGAAAGAAAGAAAGAAACCCTAAAAAACAGGCCTTGACATTAGAACAACTTGCTAATTCTGATTGTAAAAACATGTTATGACAATAACTATAGATCTGTAGAAATGGACATCACAAACAGATTAAATATCTTCTTACATTATAGGTTTCAGGTGGGGTGATATCTAAGGACTCCTAAAGTTTAGTGAAAATTATTAAAAATGGTTACACTAGAAACATTCTATAAAGTCAAAAGACAGTATGGGCCTAATAACATTAAATATTACAAACATAAAATCTATGCCCAAAATATCAAGTGATCTCATTCAGAAAAATACCTTTTAAAAAAGAAAAATCAGGCAATTCCGTTGTTACTTTGTTACTTGCCTTGCTTCTTCACTTCAAACCAGTAAAGAAGGAGGCAGGAGAGGGGAGTAAAGACTCAAAGTGGTGGAGGACAGTGACAGGCAACAAAAAAAGAGACTAGTAAGTATCCTGACATCTCCTAAAGATACAAGAGAGAAGGTTGTGGGTGAGGCCTCCCAGCACGAAGTCTTAACCTTACTTTTGCAGAATTAAATGTGACCCGAAACAGTGACTATTTATAGTGAGGTCTATAGATCTTTCCAAGTTTTTTCGCCAAGCAGAGTTCCACTACTTCCCTTCCCTTCTAATCAACTTCCAATTAACATAATGACATATTCTCCTTCCCCTACCAAAAGAACTATCAGAGGTTCCATAAACACATGAAACATAAGAAATATAAGATAGAAATGTGCTTGAGACTCCATTTCAAGGGGGTTTAGGACCGGGCCTTTGCTATGTAACCCTGGATGACCGCTCACTTGAGAGCTTATGTCTCAACCCTTCAAGTGCTGAGGTTAAAGACGTAAACCACCACAATAAATGTGCTTTTTAAATGGGGGTAGGGTACACTCACCTGTGCAAGAACACAAGCCCATGTCTTCATGAGGAGGACAGAAGAGGACACATGGTGTCCAGCTCTATTATTCTTTACCTTATTCTCCTGAGACAGGCTCTCTCACTAAACCTGATATAAAGGTGGCAGGCAGCAAGCCCCAGAAATCCTGCCGTCTCCAATCCCCTTAGAGCTGGGGCTATAGTGTAAGCAGCCACGTCAAGCTTTAACTGTGGACTCTGGAGACTTAACTAAGGTCCATTCACTGGTGCAGCAGGTACTGCTAAGCCATCTCTCCAGCAGACTCAGGATGACTCTTTAAATTTAAAGTTCACTGTTTTCACTGACACTTTCGTGTTATAACCAATAATACCCTAGGACTGTATTTTGGATGCAGAATCACTGTGGTTTGTACTTTGAATTCTTCCAATCAATTAGGAAAGCTATTTGGTGGAAGAGTGGAGGGGTTATTTCTAGAAGAATGAAATAGTCAGTTCATACTCTGTCACACCTACCTTCTCACCACTCGAGTAGAAGAAATACCGCAATCGGACTATGTTACAGTGATCTAGCTTTCTCATGATCTGGAGCTCTCGGTTCTGCAAAGAAAGCACATAATATATTTAAGAATCATAATGACCAAAGTACTTCTAAAATAACATTAAGCATAGAAACAGGCTCTGAATACAGTGTTAAAATATATGACAAGCCAGGCACTTGGTGGCACACAGCTGTAATCTCAGCACTCCTGAGGTGGAGGCAGAAGTCATATTATGAGTTCAAGGTCAACCTTAAACTATTGTACTATTAGCCTTGGGCTAATAACCTTGGGCTATTCTACCTACAAAATAAAAAGGAGGAAAAGGGAGAAAGACTAGTATCAGCAAATGAATTGTCTGCCATTGCTCATCACTAGAACAAATATGGAAATTAAAGTCCTAGATTTCACTCCAATATCACACAAATCCCTAAATGATCTCATATAATTTTGATAGGACAATTGTTATTAAGTATTTGTCAACTGATGTCTCATGTCTAAAGTGCATTTGAATAGACAGCTATTACAATTCTACATGTTCCCACTAAGGGGTTTTTTCCTAGCTGAGTAATGATACCAATTCCATGAGGAACACTGCTATTCTACAAACAGCATATTTACTCTGTGCCAGACGCTGCTGCATAGTATGCAGATACAAATAAAACTAAGAAAGGTCCTACTCTCAAGAAACATAAGCGTCTACGGTGAAAGGAAGAAAAAGCATTGTCACTTAGAGTATGAGCTCATGCTTAACTACTGAGTTGTATTTACATCCAAAGAGAATTTTAAAATATGGAAGCTTTAATAAGCATAAATTGGCTCAGTAGGTGAGTACTTGCTATGCAAACCTAAGACCTGGTTTCCAAGACCCAGCACCTAGAAAAGGCCCAGTGGGGCTGCGTATGTCTGTAATCTCAGAGTTCATGGGCAGAGGCAGGCAGACCCTAGTAGCTCACTGGCCAGCCAACCTAACCTAAACACTGTTGTAGGTTCCTGAGGGACCCAATCCAATCAAAAAAGGGAGAGAAGGATAGAGGAAGACAATGTCTTTCTCCAGTCTCTTCATGTGTACACACACACAGAGACACCACAAACACACATAATGCTGAAGTTCTACTTATTTGGGTCTTGTTTTTGATCAAAGGCATTATTTTGTCATGTCACTTGTGATGTCAATCTAGCAGCTCTCTGTAACTTTAATTAGTCCAGAAAAATGCAGATATTAAAAATGTCAAATATACTAGATATAGAAAATAGATATTTTATACAAAGTTGTGAGAGGAACTTTGTAAGGAGGAAATAGCTACACAGACTTGAATGAAATGGAAATGAGAATTGTTCTGTGATGGTTATTATTGACCATCAACTTGACAGGATTTAAAATCACTTAGGAGCCTCTGGATCCACCTGTGATGAGTTCTCTTGGTTGGGTTAACTGAGGAAGGAAGACCCACCTTGAAAGTGGGTGGCACCATTCCTCGGGCTTGTGTCCTAGACGGAACAAAAGGGCAAAAGCGAACTAAGCACTAACATTTACCATTCTCTGCTTCCAAGCTGTAAATGAAACATGACCAGCCCCTTCCACCAGGACTTGCCAGCCATGAAGGACTGCACCCTTGAAACCTTTTCTCCCCTAAGTTGTTCTTGTCAGAGTATTTTATTACGGGAACAGGAAATGTAACTAAGGTGTATTTGAAACTGTGAGGAGCATTGTAGTTTAATGTAAAAGCCTAAGGGACAGGTTTGGAATGTTCCAGAAATAGCTAGAAAGAAAAGGTGGTTGCACCATTAATAGTAAGGAGGAGAAAGGCAGACGATAAGTTCAGAGAAGGAGGTAATAGGGGGTAGAAAGGAATTAAGCCCCATCAACCATGCTAAACTCAATTTCACTTTAAATGTAAATGGAAGTCAAGGGAGAGTTTGACAGGTAATGTTACCAGATCTGACTTACCATTCCAAAAGAGTATTCTAATAACCGAACAGAATAAATTTGAATGATAGGGGGCAGGAGAAATCACAAAACAGAAAGAAATGGATAATAAACTGAAAATGAAAAGAATGTTATCTTAAACCATCAAAGAGCTTTTTTTTTTAAGTGATAGTTTCTATCAAAATTTGCTAAGAGATTAAGATAAAAACAGAAAATTGACAATATGGCTAATATAAGATTTCAGAACAACAATGATGACACAGACTAAAAAACCTGAATTAAAGCAGGCGTAGGGAAAGCACAGAGTACAAAAGACAAGAAAGTTTCAGCAGATTTCCAGCTATAGAACAATGATGAGGTCAGGAAATCCACTCTCCCCAAACACCTGTAAAATACATGTGTAGGACATCCAAGGAACCTCAGGCAAAGAAGTGTCTGAATTTCAATGCATTTTCCAATTCACACATTCACTAAATACAAAAAACGAAAAAAAAAAAAAAACCTTTATAACTACACAAAGTATTAAAAATAATTTCCCATGAATAACATGATTGAGCCAAGAATTCAATTTTAACAAAGAATTAAGAGGCTAATTACTATGAAAAAACTCTATAGACTACAATCAGGTTAAAATAAATAATAAAATGAAACAAAATACTCTAAAACAATCACATTCACAAGGATTTTTAAAAAAATCCAACTTCAGGGGCTGGAGAGATGGTATAGTGGTTAGACGCTCGATGTACTTGCACAGGTTCCCAGCATCCAGCTCTTAACACTCTGTAACTCCAGATCCAGGAGATCCAGTGTCCTTCTTCCCTACATGGGCACCAATTGTGTACATACTAACACTCATACAAGGAAAATAAAAATAAATGAACCCTTTATGAAAAAAAAAAAAGACTCTAGAGTTGCTACACTATATAAAATATTCTATTAAAGCTGGAGAGGTGGATCAGCAGTTAAGAACACTGAATGATCTTCCAGAGGTCCTGAGTTCAATTCCTAACAACCAAATGGTGGCTCACAACCACCTAAAATGGGATCAGATGTCCTCTTCTAGAATGAAGGTATATACATGCAGATAGAGCACTCATATAAATAAAATAAATCTTTAAAAAAAATGTTTAAAAAAAATAAAAAAAAAACCTTTTAAAGACATAATGGGGAAAGTTGAATCTAAGTTTTTAAAAAAAAACAGGTATTGGTTCTGAAAAGACAAAGCTAGTACATTCAGCAATAAATATAAAGTAGCTTCTATCATCGTAATCTACAAATATATTGACTTCCTTTAATTTCATCAAAAGACAAAATATAAGCCATATAACATAACTATATTGCATAAAACAATAATAGCACAAAGAAAGGGAAATTGAGCTATCTTTGGGTTATATTTTCCTGGAATTAAGGCAGTATCAACCTGAAATAGATTGTCATGAATTAAAATGCTAAGTGTAATCACCAGAACAACCACTAAAAGATTAGCTTGGTTGTTTACATGATGGGATTTAGTCTCCTAGAGACACATCTCTGGGCATGCCTGTGAAGGGCTTGAAAATTGTTTAACAGGTGGGAAGGCCCAGACTGAATGCTGACAGCACCGTTACACAGGTGACGATCCAAGACTGCGCAACAAACACAAAGCAAGAAGCACCAGTATTCATCGCTTCCTGCTTCCTGATGGTGGGCACAATGTGCCCAGCAGCCACTACATCTACAGTACCACTTGTCACCACATTTTCCCATCACGAGGGACTGTACTCTCAAACCATAAGCCAAAAGAAATCCTCGTCCTTAAGTTTTTTTTTTCCCCCTCTCAGATATTCAATGAATAACACAGCAGTGCAAAACCTAATATAGTATACTAAAATGTTTCTGTTCAGACTGGGCTCATCAGCACCTCATTATGAAAGGGAAAAGGGTTCTTAACAAAGTCCCTTACGGGCTACTGACTGGCGGCTGAAGGAATTCAGTGCTGTAGCTACTAATACTTTGCCCGTGTTCCAGTTAACAATCTTCCACACAGGCTCATGTAAGCAACCTTAATAAACGCAGTGGGCACACACACAAGACATGAGAGTAGGGCTTGCTGGGATCTAGGAGGGTTTTAGAGGAAGAGGTAGAATGGGAGGGGGTAGGGGTATAAAACTAGAATTTATTACATACACATATGAAACTGTCAAAAAGAAAAAAAAAGGGTACTTGTTCAAAGAAGTTAGTGAGTTCTAGAAGGGAGGAACAAAACCAACCTGAGATAAAAACTAAGTGAAATGGCACCAGTAATTCCTTATGAGATTGCGTGAATTATGAATGAATTAAGTGTAGAATCAAAAAGCAGAGGCTGCCAAACTGGATTTTTTGTTTTGTTCAGTGGCCTCACCCCCACGCCCCAAGACAGTATTTTTTTTCCCACTGCATAGCCCTGGCTGTCCTGGTTCTGTAGTTCAGAACTTAAAAGTGCATGTGCCACCACAGCCCAGCTCAAACTGGATTTTTTTAAAAAGCTTTAAATATATTTCTATCTACAAGAGATATAATTTAGACTGCAACACACATATCATTTCAAAGTAAAAGAAATGCAAGACATACAGGAGTGACGATATTATCATCTACTAGAAAAGAGAGAGAGACCAGTTTCCTATAAATGACAGCTCTGTAATATGGCTTCTCCTTATTCATGTAACTACCCACACATTAAATGTGTACTCTACATTATACCTAAAATCTGTTTCATATTCCTGAGTGGTGGTAATGCTCACCATACAGACTACTGATCACGTGATTACAAGGATGTCTTGACTCTTTGTCCTACCTATACATCTATCTATTCTTAAATTGCCTCTTATTTCCCATTTCCCTCACCGTACCATCTTCAGCTGTTCCAGCACACATTAAACTCTTAGATCATTTAAAAATATTTTGAAGTTTATTATATTTTTGCATGCATTATTACAACTACAGGTCAATAGGGTAATATAAAAGAAAGTATCCTCAAACTTACATAACTCAGGTATATGATGATGACCACAGACAGACACCACACACACACCCTGCCTAAGCAACTTATTACAAATTCCTTAAGAGCAAAAAATTAAACTATTATAGCTATTATATAACTATTGTATATAACTATTATAACTATAAATAGCCTATCTTTGTTGGTTAACCAGCATTGAGAAGAGAATAGGGAGAGAAGACAAGAAGAATCTTACACACAACTAAAGACTTTTAATTGTAATAAAATGTAAAAAAGCTAGCTACTCAAGACATAATTATCATACTAATGAGAAAAACCAGAAGAATACATTTCAAGCAAAAAATGTCTTTTGTAGAGGAAATAGGCCTATGTGAAAGTTTGGAAGGGTCTATATTCCAGGGGTCTACATTCAGAGGCCTGTGTGGTCTGGATGTAATGTAGACACACCTTTAAACCCAGTATTCAGAAAGCAGTGGTAATTGACGACTTTAATGTGAGAGCAGGCAGGAAACAGAGCTCAAAAAGAGTCCGTGTCATACAAGAAGTGATGTCTGAGATGAGTCAGAGTGAATGGCAGGCAAAGTGACTAATCAGAGGAAAAGTTAGAGTGAATCAGAGTGAGACATGCTTCCAACTCTCACGAGAGAAAGGCGGGTTCTCAGCTCAGAGTAGAGTCAGTTACAGGAACAGTCAGACACAGGCAATATAAGGCGAGCAGTCTGAAGCAGGCAGTCTGACAGAGAAATACAGACTGACTGAGGCAGTATGGAGCAGTGAAAGCTCAGGAAGAGGGAGAGACACAGAGGCAGTTCAGCAGTAGTAGTCAGTATCAGACAGAAAGAGTGAGTCAGTTTGAAGCCAAGCAAAGCAGTTGAAGAAGAGTTGAGTTCAGTACAGTCCTGAGTTCTGAAGGAGCCAGACAGGTCTAAGATTACATTATATGGAGGATAAAATGCTCCAGGACTTTAGGACTAGGCCTGGGGATTGAACTAGCCAAAGAATAAAGCACTCTTTTTGCCCTGAATCTACATCTACAGTCTTTCGTCTTTTTAAATAAAAAACACTAAAATACGTACATCTTTGGACTGTTATGATGTAGATATATGTCCCCTGTAAGACACATATGTTCAAAGTCTTGATCTCCAGCTGGTAATTACAATTACCAAGAGTGACTGAATTCTCAGGGCTCTAGACACATCAATGGACTAATCTGTTATAAATTCATAATATGATGGGAGAGGCTGCTAGCTGGAGAAAGAAGCTTACTGGACCTGTGCTCTGAAAACGTGTACTTATCCCTCCCCATACTCTTCCTGTATTCTCTCTGCTTCCAGGGTGTGAGAAGCACTGTTCCATTAACCTCTTGTTCTGTATTATCAAGTCAAGGATCTAGAAACAACAGAGTGTGGAGTGAACCTGCTAAAGTCATAAGCCAAAACATCTTTCCTTCCTTTCCTTTAAGTGATTTCTGTCAGATATTTTTCTTACAGCAACAAAAACTAACCAATGGGTATAAAGGTTTTTGTTCATATTTATAATATCTGGTGCCTTATACTAGGAAGGGGAGGAGAGGAGAAGGAAGGTAGGTTGGCTGGTTTGCGTCTGAAAGCTAAGCCATAGACTAGGGATTATTGGAAGGGTACTTTGGGAACCATTATGTAAAACCTGGTGAAAGTTAACTTTTAGGTGAGGAAACAACCAGCAAGCTTAAAACTGTAGGTGTAAAGTAGGCAGCATCCGTCTGTCTATCATCTTTTCTTCTTCGCCAAAGTTTGTTCTATTGGGAGATCATTCCCCTAATCACAGAAAACTCCGCTGCTGCAACTGCAAAATAGGATTCACCTCAAAAGATTTTTCCAAGACATTATCCCTAAATATAACTTCTGTAAAAAATAAAATGTTATTCAAAGGGCTGAATCAGTTTAATCCCTGTCTAAATCTTTGATTTCATGGTAAAATCAGATGTTCCCCAAACACTCAACAAATGGCTTTAAAAAGAAGAAAAACTCAAAGTAACTCAGGTGTACAATTAATATTTTCAACTCCAACTATGTGTGAGAACTGAGACTCTTGGTCTGCAAAATGATACACTAATGAGTGGGCACACCAAAGTTTCCAATAAAGTGTGGCTGATTTCAGCTCACTAACGAATTGCTGTAAGTGAACACAGGAGTGTGGGGGTCTGAATGAGAATGGCCCTCATAGGCTTACATGTTTGAATAAGCCGGGGGATGGTGGTGGTGGCACACACCTTTAATCCAAGCCCTCCAGAGGCAGAGCAGGCAGAACTCTGAGTTTGAGGACAGCCTGGTCAACAGAGTTCCAGGACAGCCAAACCAGAGTTACAACAGAGAAATCCTGTCAAATATTTGAATACTTGGTCCCCAGTTGGTGAACTATTTGTTGCCTTGTTGGAGACATGTCACTGAGGATGGGTGGGCTCTGAGGTTTCAAAAGCCCATGTCATTCCCAGTTAGCTTTCTCTCCATCTTGTGCTGTGGGATCAAGATCTAAGCTCTTAGCTACCGCTCCAGCATCATGCCTGCCTGCCTACTGCCATGTTCCCCTCCATAATGTCATGTACTTAACCCTCTGAACCTGGAAGCTCCAAATAAATTTTCTTCTTTAAGTTGCCTTGGTCATGGTCTCTTATCAAAGAGATAGAAAAGTAACTAAGACAACTAAGACAAAGAGAAAAGAAAAGCCTATTACTTTGTAAAAGATCTTATATACAAAGATAAAAATTTTAGATATTACAAGCCACAGAGGGCCACTGATATGTTGTGAGTAAGAGGTTTGTTTCGAGGAGATTGTTGGCTATGAAGGTTATTAAAGACAGAGGAAGGGGAAGGAAACAGAGGGCTGCAGTGAGGGGAAACACTGAAAGGGAACGGGAAACCAGGTCTGAGAGGCTGATTAAGAATTTGGTCACCTATGTTACTGGATTGGAGAGTGGAAAGAGAAGGTGATCTTTCAAGATTTCCACAGGATGCAGGAGGTGGGAGTTCAGATTGGTACACACTCGCCTGAAGTGACAAACACACTGAAGGTAAAGGTCCGGAAAGTAACCTGAATACACTTACTCCCTCCTCAGAAAGAGATGCGCATGGCTCTTGAAGTCACAGAAGCATACAAAAAATGTGTATAAAGTAAGAAAAGATGGCCTCCTAATTAGAAAACAAAAGTCTATAAATAACAGCAAAAATAAACTGGAGAACATAAACAGTCATGTCATAAAATTTTAAGGTATTCAAAAACGAGCTCTGAGGAAGATTTATACCTAGTTCATAAGTAATCATACAAGAGAAAAGGAATGAAGGAAGTTGTAAGAGAAGAGCCACAAAACTAACACCCTAGAACAAGAGTGGATCAGTGCTTTCTATGAAGAACCAGATAGTAAATGCTTCAGGCTGGCAGACCACATGGACTCTGTTGTAATTACTCAACTCTGCAGTTACACTGGAAGAACAGTCATCAACAAAATGATAAAGAACAGACAGGACTGTGTTCTAGTAATTGACAAAAACTATACCTTGCACCAGGCTCTATGCTAGCGGTTTTATCTTTATAATAATCTTTATAATTTAAACTTTTCATGTTGGCAACATCATTATCCCTATTTTAGAGGGACTGTAAATAGAGTAGGATTAAGAACAATGTTAGCAAACAGTAGAGGCAAAAATTATACCAGGTGTGTCAAAGCCCATGCTTTTAACCATCATAATGGAATGTAACTGACTCAGACATTCAAATATTACTGTATGACTGAGAGGCACAACCATAATAAAACAGACCTCAGTACTGAGTTTATAATTCAAAGCAAAGCAAGCAGATAGGCACACACAAAAATGTCATACAAAAGAACATGTTGAGTGCAATTAAGAGGACTTTATTAAAGTATTTTATTAAATATGATTTTTAAAAGATAATGAAAGCATCTTTTAAAAACACATCTACCTGGAGAAAATTTAAGTCATTTTACATAAAAGGATACAAAATTAAGTTAGACCTTAGGTAAGTTCAATCCCTTTCTGGGACCACTGACTTCCTAAGTACACAAAAACTTAACAGCTTCTCAGAAGAAAAAGTATCTCTATACATCCCTAGAATAGAATTAAACTAAAATCTCAGAATGCTGCAGAAACTATATTTCTGCAGAAACATAAAAGAAACAGAAATTGTTTCTTCTCTTGGTTTGCACCCTTCAAGTCTCTCAGCTCTTTTCAACTGTCTCTTAAGCCTGTCTAGTCTGCAGCTTTAAGGCTGATGACTCTCAATCAAGCCAGATCTCTCCAGTGAACTATCTACTAATTTCCTTTATAGATCTTGTCATGTCATTAGCAAATTCCTGCTTGCCTTTAAACCTATTCCACCCACAGCCTTCCCATCTCAACTGCTGGCAATTCCACTCTTCCAGTTACTTAAGTAATCCTTGAAGTATTGATTCGTCTTTCTCTCTGGCCTCACATTCTACCAATTGATTCTACCTCCAAAATATACACATGATTCCAGTTAATGATGATCTTGTGCATCTGTTCCCTAGCAATGAAACTCATTTATACAAAAACCTACACATGAACATAAAAAGAAACCTTAATGTGAACCGCCACCAGATGTCCTTTGTGGGAATATGGTACATCTACATCATATAATACTATGATACTAAACTACATATCTAAAACTCCAGAAAAAATATTAGAAGATTAAAAAAAAACAATCTTCAAAGTTACACAATATATGTGATTCTTTTATACTCCTTTAATAATTTCTAAAAAGATTTATGCATTTTATGTGAATGAGTATTTTGCCTCTATGTATTGTCTGTGCACCCTGTGTGTAACTGACACCTGCAGAAGCCAGAAAAGGATGCCAGATACCATAAAAGTGGAATTATGGACAGTTATGAACTGCCATGTGGGTGCTTGGAACTGAACTCAGGTCCTCTGCAAAATCAGCAAGTGCTCTTGAACTGCTGTGCCATCTGTTCAGTCATTAGGATAAACTTTTCATTGTCAGAGTTCTATTCTGTGTTAGAGGTGGAGGGATGACAGGGAAAGAAGATAGTATGGTTATCAAAAGGTAACACAAAGATCTTTGTAATGCTTCCCTTCTTGACTGTAATAAAGACACAACTCTACACGGATAATAGATATTCACTGGGTAAAGGCACTTGCTACCAAGCTTGACTTAAGTTTGATCCCTGTACTCACATGGTAGAACCTACTCCTGAAAGTCATCTGACTTATACACACATAGCATGACTTGCGCATGCCGAAACACATACACAGTAAATCTCCTATCTCTGCATAAGTAACTGAAAATCTAGTTCTCACTTACTTCAAGTATTCCCTGAAATGCTGCATTCTTACTTTATCTTAAATCCCAACCTTAACACCTTTGGCATCCCTTTCTCAATTTCTTTGCTTCATTCTTCTTCAAAATAACAAAAGGCATATCATGTCTATCTTGTGTTTATTCACTATTGCCCATCTCTCCCCCATAAACTGAAACTTTGGGGATATTTTATTTGTTATACAACCTACAACTTATAACAATGCCAAGCCCACATCAATACAAATCAGCACTGTATATTTAGATGAACTATAAAATATAACCCTATTTTTAAAAAGATACAATGCACTTTGTTGTAGGAGATGTCACTGCCTAAAGGAAAATAAAAGGGAGCTAGAGAAAAGTCCATCATGGTGGGGAAGGCAAGGTAACCAGTGTGAGGTAGCTGGGCAGATTATATCCCCTTTAGGAAACAGTGATTAATGCTGGTACTCCCTCACTTTCTTCATTCCATCAAGACGCCCTGTGCTGCCATCATTTAGAGTGAATCTTCCCCACCTCAATTAACCCAATCTGGAAACTCACAGGCATGTGAGTTCACAGGCATGCCCAGGTATGTCTCCTACATGATTATAGATAGTACTATGGTGATGACACTAACCATCAGACTCTCAAATGACATGTTAATAAAGTTATACCTACATAGTAATAAAATGTATTATTTACTATCTCTGAATTATTTTTATATTTTAGCTTTGTTAAATGTATTGATTTGAAGGAATCTACCAGCCCTATCAAAGTCTCCTTGCCCAACCCCTACCAAAAACCAACCAACCACAAAAATCCTAGATTTCCTTATTCAAATGGAAGCATCAGAGTTCCCCATATAATTAAAAACTAAGGGTGTTTATCACCACAAGAAATGATAAACAGTTATTAAAGTTGAAAGAATAGATTCTAAACAACAGTACAAAAGCATATTGAAAATTCAAGACTGATTAACAGGTAATAACTGAAAAAAACATAATTGTAATATATAAATTACTCTTAATTATGGTATGAAAATTAAGATAAAGGCATTAATAACCACAAAATATTAATGGACATGTAATATATCAAAAACAAAACATGACATCAGTAACATAAAAGTGAATGGAATTTTTACACGCAATAGAAGTTATTCGCTTAAATGGTTCTATGCAAAATGCAGAGTTACCAGAAACACAACAATTCTATAACAAATCACAAAACAATAAAGAATTATCAAATTCCAAACACAAAAGAAGTAGAGTGGAACAAGAGAACTACTGAATGGAAAACAAATAAATGCCCTTAAGTCATTGGTTGGCTTAAACTCAACAACCTAAGGCACAGGGTCAATGGATTAATAAGCAAGATTCAATTACACATTGTAAGACTCACTATTAGCTTATGCGAACACAGAAGCTCAAAGAGAATAGATAGAAAAGTTACTTTCCATGGTAACGAAGAGACCATGACATATTGGAAAAAATAAATTTTAAAACAAAAACCACCACAAGGAAAAAGGGTAATGATAAGATACATAATAAGACTCAATCCAACCGAAATCCATTCAGTATCACAGCATCTACATACATAAACATTGACAAATCTGAAAGAAGGAACAATATGGTAATAATAGACTTCAATAACTCCACTTTCAGTAATGAATAGATAACCCAGTCAGATATGTCAATAAAGAAATAAACACAAAAACATTTTTTTAGGGGCCAGAAAGATGGCTCAGTGGATAAAGACACTTGCCATACAGGCCTGGAGAGCTGAGTTCATCTTCAGAACTTAGTGGGCACAAGGAGAACAATTCCTTAGGGCTGTCCTCTCACCTCCACACAAGCACCATGGCACACCTGCATAAACACATATATGTATGCACGCGAACACACACACACACACACACACACACACAAATAACAGTAAAATTTAATAAAATGGACACAACAGACATACAAAACTCCACATTTTAACAGTATGTATTCTTTTCAAGCATACACACGCAAGGCCACATGACAAGTCTTAATTAAACAAAAATTGTATCGAGCATTTTTTTATGGCTGTAATAAAGTAAAACTAGAGATCAATAGCAAAGGGAATTCAATACACAAATGTATATGAAATATAGACATTCTGGCCATATGCTGTTTGTATGGGGGCAAGGGTGGAAGATAATGAAGCATCACACTCACAAGGACGAGTTTAATTTATAATAAAAAATATCACTAGATAACATCAAGTGTTTTTAAGTCAAGTGCAGAAATTACAGTATTCATTACACTATTATGGGACTTTACAATGGTACAGCTATTTAGGAAAACAGGTTACCATTCCCTCAAGATTTTAATCAACACTTGACCCAGAAATCTCACCCCCAAGAGAGAGAGAGAGTGTGTGTGTGTGTGTGTGTGTGTGTGTGTGTGTGTGTGTGTAAATGGAAAACAAATGTCTGAACAATCACTATAAACAAATATTCATGGTGGCATCGCTTCTAAAAGCCAAATATAACCAATGAAGATACTCAAAATCTGAGTACCAACAAAATGTAACACATTCTAACACCATTTGACCATAAGTAAGACTCTCAATGCTGGGAGTCTGTTGCTCCAACAGGCCAAGATGCACCCTCCTGAAGAACATACTGCAAAGCCTACTCTGCCACGGACTTCTGGGGTTGTGTGTGTGGTTCTAGCACCAAAGCATGCTGACCTGTAAGCCAAACAAGCACTACTTAGGGTAAAGATAAATAGAGAAGATGAAATAAAAAGCTGCCTCCATGAGACACAATAAAAAAGCCAAGTAACAAAAGATAGACTATAATCCAAACAAAGACATAAGAACACAGAAAACTACAAGAAATAAAAGGACAGCTTAAAAGTCTGGAGAAAGAAATAGGATAGGGGCTAGAGAGGTGGCTAAGTGGCTCAGTCACCTTCAAGTTCTGTTCAAGAGGCTACAGTGCCTTCTGGCCACAAAGGGCACCAATAAATGTGGTGCAAAGTCTTACATGCATGCAAAACACCCATACACAGACAATTTTAAGAAATAAATTTTTTAAAAAAGAATGCCAACTAAGGAGACCCCTAAATGTGGTGCAAAGACTTACATGCATGTAAAACACCCATACACATACAAATATATATATTTTGAGAAAGGAGTCCCTGTTATAACTCTGGCTCTCCTGGAATTCACACATGTGCTACCACCTCCCAGCAAAAAATAATTTTTTTTACAAGAAGGCCTACTTAAGAAGACTCTCAAACAAAACCTGAAGGGATATCATCCCAAAGGACACACAAATTCCAATATAGAAACATAAGACTTTAAAAAAACAAAACAAAACAAGGAACTATGATTCTTTCAAAAGATAACTTAATGACCATGTAAAAAGACAGGTTGAAATACTGACAAAAGAATTCAAAAGTCTAACCATAAAATGACTAATTAATTCAATGAATATAAATGAGATGGAAGAAATGAGAGAATTTATTCATATCCTGAATAAAAATCAGAAACATGGGAAAGAAAAATCAGCAAAGAAATTGAGATGGGGTGGTTTCCCTAGCAACAAGAATGAATTGCTCTATAAAGCAATTAAACATTAAAATGGTATGTTATCACTAATACACTAGACCAAGCACAATATCAGAGACTGAAAATAAGGTCAAAGAAAGACTACATTCAGGTATTAGCAAAGAAAAATAATAAGCATGCTCCAAACATCCAGGAACTATTGACATGAAGACACTAAACTCCATGGATAGAAGAACTAAATTTAGAAAATCTAAATGCACACAAACCCTATGCAATATGTGCTTACAGCAAAAAATTTCCCCAAATCTAGGATGTGAAAAAAACATCTAAGCAGAAAAAGCAGGAGAATCTTCAACGTATACACCCAAAAAATTTCTTCCCATTATTATGAAAATGCTAAGACCAAAGAACAAAGAAACACCATTCAAAGCAACAATAAAGAACTTGACAGAAGCAAACGTGTCCAACTAAAACTAATCCTCTCAGAAGACACCCTAAAAGAAAGCAAGCATGTGATGATGTATTACAAACCCTGCGAGTAAGGGACTGCCAACTAAGATTTTTGTCTGGCAGTTGTGATTTTCTTAATTTGTAATTTCAAATTTTATTAAATCATAATTTTACAGGCTGGCTAGTCAAATATTAAGGACTTAGCACTGGGTGAAGGACTTCCCCACCCCTTTTATTTTATTTTTTGCATTTCAAGACAGGATTTCTCTGTGTAGCCCTGGCTGTCCTGAATTCACTCTGTAGACCAGGCTGGCCTCAAACTCAAGAGATCCACCTGCTTCTGCCTCCCCAGTACTGGGATTAAAGACATGTGCCACCATGCCCATCTTACTCGCTTTATCTTAAAATTAGTTGTTTGAGAATTTCACACATGTATTTTGATCATATCCACCCATCCCTGAACTTCTCACAGACCTATCCCCTCCATCCTTACCAACAGAACATCTGTGTTGCTCTATCCCCTGCCTCACCAGCCCCCTTCTCTCTCCTCCACAAATGTAGTTGGTGCTTCCCGTATGTGTGGCCTTCCACTGGAGTGTGTGTTCAACCTACCCCTAAAGTAAACTTATTTTCCTCTCCAACAGTTTTCAGTTGTCAATAATAGCTAGGGGTGAGACTTCATGCCCACCTCCCTGCTCCATGCTGGGATTTTGTCTAGCCTGAGCCTATCATGGTACTGTGCATACTATCTCAACTACTAGAAATTCTTATGTGCAACTGACCTACTGTGTCCAGACAACACTGTTTCCTTTTATTCATCCACTAACTCTAGCTCTTACTATTCTTCTCAATTCTCTTTTACCATGTTTCCTGAGCCTTACGAGGAGGGTGTGATACAGATATCCCATGTGAAGGCAAGCATTCCATAGTCACATCTGGGTCTTTGTGTTCATCATCATCTGCTACAAAAAGCATCGTCTCTGATGTGGTAAGACAGGCACTCATCTCTGAGTATAATGATAGATCCTTAGGAGTCATTTTAATACTATGTCCACTTAGCAAAGAAACAGTAAGTAGTAGGCTCTCCCTTAGAGCCTATGACTTACCCAGCCACAAGTTCCAGGCCCGGATATGGGTTTCAACTTGTGCAGCTTGATTCAATCTAATTTAAAAAGTGGTTGGTTATTCCCATAACAGTCCTGCCACTACCACACCAGTGAGCATGTCTTGCCAGGCCAGTCATTGTTGCAGCTCCCAGTGTTCACAGCTGAATTAAGATGAGAGAACACATGCAACATTTTATCTTTCTAGGTTTGCGTTACCTCACTCAGAATAATCGATTGTGTTTACCTAAAAATTTAACCATTTTGTTTTTCCAATATTCCATTGTGTAAATGTATATAACATTTTCATTATCTACGCTTGAGCTGATGGGCATTTAGGCTGTTTCCATTTCCTGGCTACGATGAAAAGAACAATAATGAACATGGATGAGCAAGTATCTCTGCAGTAGCATAGAGCCCTTTCAGTATATATTCAAGAATGACATAGCTAGATCAAGTGGTAGAGTTACTTGTACCTTTTTGATAAAGTGTCACACTGATTTCAACAGTGGCTATACTAGTTTGCACTACCACCAGCAGTGAGTGTTCACCTTTCCCTACATCCTTACCTGCATTTGTGTTTTAAAAAAAAATGTGTGTGTGTGTGTGTGTGTGTAAACAAAATCTTAGGCACTCTGATGGGGGTAAGTTAAAAAAAAAGTTTAATTTTGAATTTTCCTAGTAGTGTAGGGATGTCGAACATTTTTAAAAAGTATCTCTCAGCCAGTTGTCTTTCTTCTTTTGAAAATTCTGTTTGCTTCCATCCTCCACCACCCCACACACAGGTCTTTTGATGGCTTTTTCAGAGACAGGTTTTCTCTACCTAGTCCTGGCTATCCTGGAACTCACAGAGATCTCCTGCCTCTGCCTCTCCAGTACTGGAATTAAAGGCATGCACCACTACACCCAGTGCCCATGCCCCAAGTTTTAACTGGATTTTCAGGTTTTTTAGTTCTTTGTATATTCTAGACACAAACCCTCTGTCAGACGTGGAGATAGTAAAAAGAATATTTCCCCCCAGGAACTAGAGAGAAAAGTAATTGACTTTTTCCTTTCCTATTTGTTTACCCTTTATCTCCCTTGTTTGTCATATAGCCCTAGCTAAGATTTCAAATACTATCAAACAGGAATGGAGGGTGAGGACATCCTTTTATTACTCCTGCTTTTAGTGGAAATGCTTTGAGCTCTTCTGTATATATCATGGTGCTGGCTGTAGGCTTACTGTGTAATGTCTTTATCGTGTTGATGTATCCCCTCTATCCCTGTATTCTCCAGGACTGATCACGAAGGGATGTTGGATTTTGTCAAAGCTCTTTTTGTAGTGGGTTTTTTTACGTAGTGGGCTATATTTTTGATTTACATATGCTGAACCATCCCTGTACTTTGGGGATGAAGCAGACTCGATCATGGCAGATATTTTTGATGTGCTGATGAATATTATGTGGTGAAGTAAGAATCATACCCATAGGCTCATACACTGGAATATTTGGTCACTAGGAAGTGACTATTTGAAAGGATTATAAAGACAAGGAGGTGTGGCCTTGTTGGAAAACTGTCACTGGAAGTGGGCTTTGAGGTTTCAAAGGCCATACCAGGCCCAGTAGCTCTTTCTCCCCTCTCCTTCCTCTCTACCACCTGTGGACCAGACTGTAGAACTCTCAGTTACTTTTCTAGTACTGGGTCTGCTTACATGCCACCACGCTCTCCACCATTATAATGGACTAACAACCTCTGAAAAACACCCTAATTAAATGCTTCTTTTATAAGAGTTGCCTGGTCATGGTGTCTCTTCACACCAACAGAATAGTGACTAAGACAGAGAGCTGGTTATGGTTGTGACAGGTCTGACCTTGCTGTTTGCTGAGGAATGTGAAAGTCTTTGGGGCTTTGTATTAGAAATGTAGTTAGAAATGTAGAAGATCTTAGTAGGCGCTCTAGTAGGGGCATGAAAGACAGTGCGAGGACAATTTCAACTGTGGAGGGCCCAGCTCAAGAAATTTCAGAGGGGGGAATATTAGTAAGTGGCCTAGAGACCATTCATGTGATATAGTGGACAAGAATGTGGCTGATTTTGCCCTTGTCCTAAAACCCTACCTAAGGCTAAAGAGAAGAGACAGCTTTGAACTTTGGACTTTTAAACAGTGTTGAGACTTGTTAATGACTATTATTTTAGTTGGACTGGTGGCCTATTTCATATTATGATATGGCTACAAGCCTATGGGGGCCAGAAGGTGGAAATAAAAATGACCCCTATAGAAGACTCCTATCTTTGAATCTTTAGTCACCAGGTACTGTAACTATTTGAAAGGATTGTAAGGATTAGGAAGTATAGCCTTGTTGCAGTAGGTGTTGTCTTTTTGGAGAAGTATGTCACTGGGGGTAGGCTTTCAAAAACCTTTGCCAGGCCCAGCAGCTCTTTCTCCCTGATGCCTGTGGATCTAGATGGAGAACTCTCAGCTACTTCTCCAGTACCATGTCTGCCTGTGTGCTGCCATGCTCCCCATTATGAAGATAATGGACTAAACCTCTGAAACTGTAAGCAAGCCCACAAGTAACTGGTTTCTAAGAGTTGCTTTGGTCATAGTGTATCTTCACAGCAACAGAACAGTGACTAAGACAGTTTACAATTGTTTTGTTGGGAATTTTTGCATCTATATTCATTTTATATGTAAGAAATTGGCTTATAGTTTTTTCTGTTGGATCTTTATCTAGTATCAAGGTAATACTAACTTTGTAAAACTAGTTTGGAACTGCTGTTTTTCTATTTTATGAATAATTTGAGTAACAATGGCATTAGTATTTCTTCTTTGAAGATCTAGTCTTTTCCTATTAGGGAGATTTTATTGAGAATATCTCTATGCCTTCACCACGGTATTCTTCTATGCTCATAATTCAACTAACAGGTCTTTTCATTTTAATGATGTCCCAATGCTTGCCTCTGTTGTTTATCTTTTTTTTTTTTTTTTAACTTTCTAATGGAGCTTTCTACTTTCTACTTAATCCAATTCTTCTACTTATCTTCCAGCCCTGATTCCATTTTCCACGTGATCTATTCTGTTGGTAAGGCTTTCACTACTGAGGTTTCTTTGTGACCTAGAGTTTTCTATTTCCAGCATCATTTCTGTTTCACTTTCCTTTTGCAATTCTATCTCTTTACTGAATCCAATTTTTATAACTTGGATTGACTTCCTAATATCATTCAATTCTTTGTAAATTTCTGTTGTTCTCTGAGCTGTTTGACCACAGTTACTATCCTTCTGTTGAATGTTTCATTACTATGTGACTTAGTAACATTTTCAGGGTGGGGACCATGTTGTCTTGGTTTTTCCTATCACTTTCTTTTTTGTTGTTTGGGTTTTTGCTGTTTTTGTTGTTGCTGTTTCGAGACATAGTTTCTCTGTTGTAACTGGCTGTCCTGGAACTCACTCTGTAGACCAGGCTGGCCTTGAACTCACAGAGATCTGCCTGCCTCTGCCTCCCAAGTGCTGATGGTAAAGGAGTGCACCACCACGGCCCAGCTTCATGTCTCTTTCATTTCTGCACGGGGATTTGTAAATCTGAAGTAGTTTGTTAAGAGTTACATATTTTTTCTTTTTCCTCAAATCACCTTACTTCCTTCAGTATAGTCATGTACAATGTGCAGGAGAGACGGGACTTTTACTGAGGGCTTCGGGTCTAACCCTAGTCTTTTGAATTTGCTACTATCTGCCTGAACAGGTACCATCCAAGAGTCACATTATGTCTTTTGCTAATCCTCTCCTCTGTTGCCTTCTAGTGTGTCTCTCCAAATCTAGTTGTTCTACCTTGAGTGAGTTCTGGTCAACCTAAGTTTGGGGATAGTAGATCTTGGAAAGCTGGATGTGCAACTGGGAAGGGTATAGGAAGTACATGGCTCTGTGGGGTCCTCAATTGCTTGAGCTGGGGTCTTCAGGGTGGGCTGTAATATGTGTATGAGATGTGCCGTTATACAATGTATCTTTTAACTTCCAGTTAATAAACGGAAGTTACTATGTGTCAATGAACATTTCTATATAGGACATAAAGACTATTTGTCTACCAATTTAATTAGCAAAAAGGTTTTATAAATGACTTAAATTTTCTGAAATGAGATCACCATATTTTAAAAGTATAACATAAAGACTTTTTTTTAAATGGAGGGGAGAAAAGACCACAAAAATCCCATGTAAGCATCAGCATGGAGTAATTCGAACACCTAACAATACGAGATATTATCCCTCCTCATCCGTCAAAATATATGCTATACAGAGGAGTACACATTCACAGTAGAACAGTGCTGTTTCACAGCCAGTATTTCCCCTTTATCCCAGCTACAAGTGAAGCCAAACAGGAGACTTGAAACCTATGACTTAGTGCAAAGGAGAGCTAAAATTAATAGTTAATGAAGCTAAGATTACTAATTTAAAACACAGTTTACTGATACTCAAATTGTAAAACCCAGGTTCAAACACTAACACTTACTTTTCAGGACTGACTAACTGGACCTATTGTCACTCTTAATATTGAAGGACCCCTACATCATCAGTCGGGTAACTAGCTGAAGTTTACCCCCATATCATAGACATTTCCTATAAAACAAACACCAATTTTAAGTCATGTGTCATGGTATAATGGGAGGGGTGGGGAAAGGGGAACATTCAGGTTTTAAGTTAATTATTAAAATAATGATTGTTATAGCAGAAATTATTTTGAAAGCCCACTGATTACTATAACAGGGACACTTCTTGGATATTCTCTATGGTATTACCTCTCATCCTATTTTTGCACTGAAACAAACTGCTTCACAATACCACAAGTAGCACAGGCCAATTGGTTTGTTTGTTTGTTTGTTTATTTATTATCTATCCAGTCTTTCCTCTGGACATATCTAATTACTTAGGACTAATTAATACAGTCCTAAGCATCACTTATGTAAATCCCTCACTTTCAATTTAAGTTCTTAAAGGTAAGAGAAATTATTATTATATGATAAACAAAAATAAATTGGTCAACAGAGCAAATTTTATTTTTGGCCTCAACTACCTGTGTAGTTAAGGAGGAGGATGAGTAAACTCCACAAAGAAAGGGTGAGTTAATGTAAAGAACTTAAGCTGGGTTAAGTGGTTAAGCCTACCACTTTTTAGTATGTAGGTGATAAAGAGTACGTAACAAAAAACAATAAAATGCAGACATTATGCAGACATAAACTGTAATATAAGTTTATTAAACGTCTCTGGATAAATTTAGTAAGTTTATTAAGGTCTACATTAAAAAAAAAAAAAACAAAACAAAAAGCTAAAATTTCATCCTTAAAAATTCAATGGAGCACCCTGCAGTGGAGATGCACACCTTTAATGCCAGCATTGGGGAGGCAGAGGCAGGGAGATCTCTGTGAATTTGAGGCCAGCCTGGTCTACTGTGTGTAGTTGCGAGGAGAAAGGGTGCAGGATTCAATGGAGCTGACCAAAATAGCTCAGCAGGTAAAGGTGCCTAGTGCCAAACCTGACAATCCTGAAGTCTCACAGAATGAAAAGAGCAGAGTCCTTCAATTTTTCCTCTGACTTCTATACTTGCACCTAGCATGAATACTTCCCTCTGCCCTACATACAAGTAAAATAAATAAGTGTTATTTAAAAAATTAAGTCAACGCAATGGAGAGAAGCATCACAAACTAAACAGTATGTATAGTTTTTCCAAATCCAACAGTCGTTGCTGAAGATTTAACAAAATAGTAAAACAAGAAAGAAGCAGTCACCAAGTGTACTGTTCATCATTTAGGAAGTATAATGTTAAGTGACAAAGCAAATCAGTGAAAAGTCCAAGCCAGCTGTGATCTGCCACCTATAAATCACACCCCAGAGGAGGCTGAGCCACAAAAGGATCATAAATTCCAGCAGTCTGGGCTGTATAGGAAAGGGGGAGGGAAATAAAAAGGAAAGGGAAAGAGAAGGGGAGGAGGGAGAGGAGAGGGGATGAGGAAGAGGAAGGGAAGGGTTTATGGCTCAGTAGTTAAGAACAACATAATTTTTAAAAAAATATATAGCAACAAAGATGTATGGAACACAAGGTTTTACCTTAAATCGCTTGTCCTGCAAAACTTTCTTGATGGCAACCAGTTCTCCTGAATCACAAAGTTTGGCTTGATATACCACACCAAATGATCCATTTCCAATCACTTTAGTGTCTGTATAACTGACTTCCTGTGGCCTGTCAGGACCTTGTCCAGGAGTTGCCACCACTGTAGTCACCTTGCTGCCATCCTTATCTCCTACAGGAAGAAAGGGATTTAAAACAAAAATGAGAACTGTATAGAAGTATACAAAAAAAATTTCTAATGCATAAATATAATCTTTACCTAAATATTTTAGTTTAGCATATAAAATAGTTTTCAATTACAATCAATTAACCCACCATTTATTTAGTCATTCTAGTTACGTCTATTCTGCTTCATTTAAATACATAACATCATGTGCTGAAAACCACTTTTAATGTTAATATATTGTTTTCATATTAAAAATAATGGGATTGGGAAGAAGGGGTTTGGAGAAGGGTGAGTAACAGGACAAGTGGGAGGGAAGGTGATCAAAGTGTGCATGTGAAACTGTGAAAGAATAAATAATTTTAAATACTACTAATGGGAAGCCAGGTGTGGAAGCTTATGCCAGGAAGTCAAGGCAAGGGTGTGGCGAGTGCAATGCTATCCGAGGGCGCATACTGAGAGTCTAAATAAATAGTTGCAACCAAGTTAAAGTACTTTACTAGAAAACAAAATAAATGTAACTGAAAATGTTTAAGTACACCAACTCCATTCTGCCTTTTGGAAAGTAAGGCTTTGAGTTTTGCTTTTCTTTATCTTATTACCTTTTAACAAATTAGTACAATACTTTTGAGAAAACAGGCACATGAGGAAAAGAACTTTAATTTGGGGATAACATGTAAAACAAGGCACAATAGAATCCATTCTGAATTGAGCCTGAGTGTGGCTTACTGACACACTCCCATCTCATTTACAGACCTTCCCTTACCTTTCTGCGTTGCCTCATCCTTAGCAGCAATCCGTAAGAGTCCTTCAAGCTCAAGACCAACTTCCCATTTGATGAGACCAATCACAATCCAATTCCAAACTATCCTGGGCTATCTATCACCTGGTTCTCAAGAGCTAGTCTTTTAGTGACTTCACAATACACCGAAGTTCTAGTAGCTACAATCATCTTGAAATGACAAGACTCCCTCTCCTCTCTTTCCTAACAAATCCAACACCAATCCAATACAAAGTATAAAAATATTTATATGTATGTTCTTTAGCCTCACTGAACTGTATTTTTTCCTCTATTTCTCTTCCATTATGTTACTTTTATTTTTAAGATGCTAACTGAACTCATATTAACCTAACGAAGAAATAACTCTTTTGGGCATTTCTCCTATCAGACACCAGTTGCTTGATAAATGAATACCCAAAATGTTGGTGGCATACAATGACCAATATGCATTTCCATTCAATAAAGACAAAATCTAGTATGTATTGTCTGTGAGATTAACCTTTCCTTAAAAGACATCCTTCATATCAGATACAAAACAATGACTAAAAGTTATCAACGATTTCTAAATAAGGTAGCCAGGTGATTTACAGGTAGTTTGCAATATGTCTTTAGTGTCAAGACAAACCATTCAAAAGCATATTATTTGATTAATACAAATTACAAATTAGCACAGTATCATCTGTTGAAAGACAAGTCAATGCCACAATTTTTATTTTTTAACACTATTAATGTGTGTTTTGAATGCATACAAACAGCAGCATAAGTCAACACAATACCGCAGTCCTCAAAGTTCTTAAATATACCCTCCCACACTCCCTTAAAAATCTTTCTTTTCTTCTTCTTTCCTCTTTTTTTTTGAGGGGGGGGATTTGGTTTTTTGAAACAGGGTCTGTCTATATAACCCCTGCTATCCTGGAACTCACTAGTATCTACAAAGCTGGCCTAGAACTCAAGGAGATCCTAACCGCCTCTGCCTCCTAAGTGCTGGGATTAAAGGCATGCACTATCACGTCCAGCTTGTTTTTTAAGACAGATTCACATTCTTTTGAAATTAAACTATAAAAGATGCAGGATAATGACATTTAGAAAAATTAAATGACCAAGTATTGGTATTTTACCATCAAATTTTTTCAAAGAAAATAAAAAGCTGAAATGATTTCCTAAAGTCTTTTCTCCATAGCATGAAAGTTAAAGCCATGTTGTCAAGAACTCTGAATTAGGAATTCTGCTGTACAAGGCTGCTTTCCAAATCTAAGAAGTCTAATTCACAGAATAAAGCATTCCTACTTTAAAGCAGATAACTTGTATGACTGGTTGCTGGGCTCTACAGTGTAATGAAAAAGCATGCCTCTCTACCGTATGAGGATGCTTTAATAGAGCACACAGGAACCACGTTTTTGAATTGGTTCCTGTAAGATGTAGCATTGGTGATGACCTTATTCATTTGCCGCCTCAGGTCTATTTCAGGAGACTGAGTACAAACGATTAACGACAACCAGCACAACCCTGGGATTTAGCACTTTTTTCATTGGATGTCCTAAACTTGGTAGTGTCTAGCTATCCTAGCATCCTGATTTGCAAATGGGAAAAGGTACAAATAAAATAACTGCTGAAATAGTAAAAGCTGAGTAGAAAAACTAAGTAGGCTTTACATCTACTCAAGATATTTGGGTGATGCAGGTAGAGGGCTGGGGAACAGAGTCTCACTGTGCAGAGCTGGCTGGCCTCAAAATCCTTATATGGATCAGAGATCCTTGCACTCAGAGATCTATCAGCCTCTACCTCCCAAGTACTACATCACCACACGCAGCTCAAAGAGATTCTTGAGGCCTCTTAACTTTGAGCTGTGATTGCCACAGACAACAACCTCTAGCCTATGTCTGGAATACACTAGAAGCAGTAGCTCTCGTGCTATCTGTAACAACTCAAGAATTCTAGAATCTATATTCCAAAATCATCAAGTTTTTCTGACTGCTTTCTTAGAGTTTAACTTCAAAGAATGTGAATCTATCTTCAAAAATGAGTAGGCATGGAGGCAAAAAACCTTTGCACTCACGAGGCAGAGGTGGGTGGATCTCCCTGAGTTCCAGGCCAGTCTAATCTATATAGTGAGTTCCAGAAGAGCCAGGACTATGCAGAAAGACCCTGTCTCAAAAATAAAATAAAATAAAGAAATGAAAAAGTCAAAAAACTAAGATTGATTTTGAAGCAAAGAAAGAGAATTTACAGGCAGCTGAAAAATTGTAATTAAGATGAACATAGCAAAGTTTTGAAGATGGTGTTTTCCCAAATAACTTCCCACTTTATTGTTCTGTATACTTTAATACTTGAAATAAAAACAAGGACATATTAAGTTTCCTATGCAAATAAAAAATAAGTAAGAAAGACTAGCTTATGAACTTTAACACATTGCCTCCTGTTACCTCTCCCACACTGTATAACCTAACTGCTGCCTACAGACTAATTTCACATGCTTTCCCATTCCCATAACAGGAGAAAGAAAATCTGGTAAAAGCCTAAGAAAGGACTGGCTCCAATGGCAGAAAGTATTGGATTACAGGAACAATTTTTAATGTTTCCTAGCCTTGATTACACTCTCGTCTAGAAGAAGCTATTTCTAAAGCATTAAGTCTTGAAACTTACACTTCCCAACAGCACACAAAAACTAAAAATTTCAAACACCAGACTCTGTGACATTCAAATAATTAAACATTAAACACTAAAGTTTAGATTATTTTGTATCACAATAGAACACCATTGACATAAACCAAAAACCTCATGCAAAACTAAAAATCATAATAAATCCTTCATACTAGAAAAAAAATTATCACTGTGGCTTATACTAAATTTCTTAGAATACATGGCTTAACAATTCTCACACCAGTTATATGACACAAACCATTAAAATAAAATTTGTCTTCAAAAGCTATCATGTCTCTCAACTAGAGCAACAGATCAGTGGCAATTAGACAGCACAGTTCCAGGCCCTCTCTCTGACCAGAAGACTCCAAGGATCCTCTGAAACAATTAGAATCCGGTCACATGGTACACATCTCCTGCTTCTTACCACAGTAAATACATCAATCATAACAGATCCCTCATGAAAACTATGGAAAGATCACATGCAATATAACCACTGCCTTCTAGTGAGCCCGCTGTGAAAGCCTAAATGATCTTGGAGTCAGATCTCCATCACATGAAGACAAGGAACCCATGCTGGAAAGCCCTCTGACCTCCACACATGCACGATGGAACACCCATCATCCATCACGCACAGTAATACACAATCAACTTTTGGAAACTTATTTTTAAAAAAAGCAAGGATTACTTTTGATTGGAGGTTGTTACATATAGAATACAAATGTGGAATGAACAACAAAAAAATTAAAAGCCTACCTCAAGAATAAAAACTTAAGAGATTCTAGGACTGTCATTTTAACTTTAGGTGAATCAGTAAGCCTTAAAGTATACTTTGTTTATTTAACAAAGCCATTAATTTGATGGGGTTTTTTTTGTATTTGTTTTTCTTGTTAAAGAGATCAGTTCTTAAGATTCAGAGTCAGGAAAGGGCAACAAGTGAACAAGTTTAACCAGGAGATTTTAGAAAATATTCCTAAACTACAAAACCCAAAAGAATGCCTGAGCCCTGAAACCTTCCATGTGCTGCTTAAGTGACCTGAAGCGAGAAGTGGAGCTGGCAACACTGTATCTATAAAAAATCTGCCTTTGCCGCAAGAACAGTCTCGATGTAAACAGCACACACTGAACGGGCTGCAACAGAGGCCTAGAAAAAGCAACATGCCATCTGGGAAGACACGGCGGCTGCCAAGTGTTTCCCCATTTCCTACCTAAGAACATTACTGGGGGGGGGGGGGGGAATGACACTGCCTATTATATCTTGATCATGAAGAGAAATAGTAATTTTCACATAAGATTAAAGTAAAGGAAACACTGGCTGTTGTCAAGTTTCGGTTAAAAAAAAAAAATCTACTGTATCTTAACAACTGGCTGAAGAACAATTATTAAAGCAAGATGTTCTCCCAAAATAAACAAGCTTGCTTAGAAACATGAACAACATAAAAGCCACAAAGGAAAATCAAGAACTGAGGCCTAGCGATTCAGAATGGGACAAATTCTAAAATCTCACAGTGAAAAATAAAGGCTCCTACTCTTTTCTGGGGACTCTGGGTCACAGGGCAATTGTTCAGGACGTTAGAGCAAATGAAGCTGAGGAAGAAATAAAAGGAGTAGCAGGAAATCAGATAGTGCAGTCGATGCTAATGAGCAACAGCATAATAGAAATTCTAGAGCAATTTCTATGTAAACCTTTTATTAAAAATTTTTTTTCAACCACATAATCCCATCTAAAGCATTTAGGGAAAACAGACCAAGCAAGAAGGACTGACTTGAACTTGTGTCACCTGTGCTGCACCACACTTGTTCCCTGCATGCAGCATTGTTCTAAACATACAACACGAGCACTTTGTGCTTCCAACACAAGCTGCCAACCAAAGAATATTGCCTGAAACCAAACCATAGTGCCTGAAACACCTTGTTCAGATTTAAGACTACTGTACATTATGAACTGCAGTGTCTTTATACCTAAGAAATTTCTGCTCTTACAGCAACTTAACGGTTTAATTACAGAAAACAAATATTTTTCATATTTTTTCTTCCATCATCCCTCAACATGTAACAAATTAGTGTTCTTTGAATTTTATTTTATTAGAATGTTTTCACTTTAAAAAATTGCTGTTAGAAGCTGGAGAGATGGCTCAGCAATTTAGAGCAATTGTTGCTCTTGCAGAGGACCCTAGGATCAAGTCCCAGAACCCACATGGTGATCTTACAGTTCCAAGCTGTAACTCCAGTTCCAAGGGATCCGACACTCTCTTCTCCTATCTGTGGACACCAGGCTTGTATGTAGTTACATACAGACAGACAAAACACTAATATACATAAAATAAAACATGAAAATTTGTTTTTAAAACAGACAATTTTGGAAAGATACCTTCAGTACCCCACAATTCTATCAAAAGCTCACAGCTCAGGTTACAATCCACTATGGCAGAAAAAAAATCACAGCACAGGAGCTTAAAGCAGAGAAATGAACTGCATGCATGTTAGTGTTCAGTCACTTCCTCCACTCATATTCTAGAATTTTAAGTTTAGGGAATGGGTCAACCTACAGTGGTTGGGGGTTCTCAATTAATCCCCACAAATTCATCCAAAGACACATGTCTCTCAGATAGTTAGTACTAACATCTGTCAAACTGACAACACTATGTCAATGTACATCTACCATTCTGTTCTATGTATTTATGCAAAGCAGCATTCTTAGTATTGATCATTATAAAATCAAAATATTCTTCAACTATGAAAAATTATGAAGCAGGGGTTGTAGGTCAGTGGTAATGTGCTTACCTAGCATGTATAAACCTCTGGATTCAATCTCTAGTAATTACTGCAAATAAAAATTCTGAAGCTACTCTATTATTTACAAAAAATTAAGCAAACATCCATCCCATTAATATGCAAAGTTTGGCTCTGTCTTTAATAAGTGGTAAAAAATATACCTATAAAATTTTCTGAAATACATTGACTTATTAACAGTAAATATATGGTGTAATATGCGTATTTGTTTTAGAGTTTTAAATCTTCATTATTTTCCCTGTCTCTGTCTGTGTGTGTCCAGGCACACACATGTGCACACTCAGGCTTTATGGGAGTAAGTTTCTCTCCCACCACTGTGGGGTCTCCCATCACTGTGGGGTTGAACTCTCATCATAAATGCCATTACCCACTCAGCAATCTTGTTGGCCCTGTCTACCTATTTTATATAATGATACACCTCAAGTTGCATAAAAGTTTTCAAACAAAAAGGGGTCAAGAGAAGAAGAAGTTGAAGAGACCCTGCTCTAGTTGAGCCTGCAAGCATTACTACCTCAGTCAGACACTTTCTCCGGTGGCCTAGCAGAAGGACTGCTGTGACTGGTACAAAAAGAACAATGCCATAACTGCCATAACCACAAACCCTCATCTGTATGAAAGATTTCCTGTGATTGGGGAAAATGCCCCTTTCCTGAGCCAACTAATATACACTCCTGTGTTGGCTCTCCTAGTGTTGCAACACTAGGCTCAACAAAATGATTTTCTTGAATGGGCTTTTCTTGCTTGCTTCTAGTAGAGCAGACTGAGCTGGTAGCACAAAGGACAGCAGTGGCATGAGAGCAGCACTGACAGTGACAAGAGAGGGAGGTGGCAACAGAAGTAACCACACTACAGAGGCTGCAGAGTTCCCAGCTGTTTAGACAACAGTGGGGAGGTGGATCCACCAGCTGGATTACCAAAGCATGGAAAACCTGCACCTGCCTTGACCAGCAGCAGAGGCTGGAACCTTCACAACTGCCTAGCATTAACTGACAGCAGAGGGAGAGCAAAGTAGAGTTTCAAGTGCAGTGAAGTGGGCAGGTGCATTTACAGTTACAGAAGCGAGCTACAAAATTGGTTGTGGCCAACAGCAGCAGAAGCAGAAACAGCACCAAAAAAAAAAAAAAAAAAAAAGAAGAAGAAGAAGCTACCTACCAAGCAGTAGCAGCTATGACAATGGCCAAAGCAAGCTATAACTATAGCTGCTGTGAAGGGGTTGAAAAACCCAAAACCTAGGTCCACAGCAGCAAAGCCAACTGCCAGGAAAGACTGAGGAATCAATCCTACAGGAACCCCAACAATTGTAAAGCTAACTGCTCTAGTAAGTAGGTCTATAAAAGATCTGTAAAACACTAGAGGGTGCCACCCGCTATAGTTACTGCTTGCCTGTTGCCACTGCTGTCAAAACTAAATCAGAAAAAAAGTGGCCAAGACCAGAACTTGAAGAGCTCCTTGCCTGCCCACTTTTCAAGTAAAGCAAAAGCATCCCAGCTAGCTGGGGTAACATCAAGTTTTAAGCCATTTTATTTCTGTAATTAAGAGGATTCTCATGAGGAATGCTAACGCTAAGTAGTTTTGTTTTTGTTTTTAATGGCAAGCTATATAGTGGGTGCTCAATAAATTATACTCTTTGAATTCTGACTTACTGAGCAGAAAAAAAACAGTATCTTTCCTCCCCAATATGTTATTTATCTCTCTGTCTGTGGCCTACTGAGGTACTTATCACAATGGTCTATACTGAGTAAAAGTGCTGGCCCCTCACTGCACTAGGAAGGCAGAGGTGATCTTGATCATTTCCCTCCTGCTATTATTAGCACAGGACTTAGCACAATAAAAGCATTCAGTGAATGTTTGTTACAGAATTCCCAAAGGCCTTCCATGTACAAGAACTGTTACAATTTGAGAACTGACTATACTTCATGCCAAACATACTAAGTGCTTTTACTTTTCTCTAGGCTTGCCACAGATCAGATCCAAATCCTGGGAGTAAATCATATAGAAATGCATTTACAACCGTAAAATATAATTCTGGATTTCACTAAAAACATGGCAGTAAGTAGCTAAAACAAAGGCTCCACTTTGCCACAGGTGGAAAAATTTCTGCTTCCAAACTCCCTTCTGAACAATATGCTATGAGCTTTGCTATTGGGTCAACACATCACTCTCCAGGTCCAATAACTAGCTGTGTTCAGCAAAACTAAAAGCTTCAAATATTTCACAGAAGATTCTGGTAACAGAATCTACTAACTACCCAAAATTTTACTTGGAAATATCTATACTTGTTTTGAACTAATTTTAATTAACTTTAATTAACTGTTTTTCCAGACAGGGTTTCTCTGTGTAGCCCTAGCTGTTCCAAAACTCACTCCGTAGACCAGACTGGCCTCAAACTTGCCTCCCACTGCCCAGCCTATTTTAATTAACATATTTTTATCTTCTCTTAAAAGTATAATGGCCCAAGAATCAACAAAGTAGGGCTCATAATGGCTCACAGAGACTGAAGAGGCAATCATGGAGGTCTGCACTAGGTTGTCTGCATATATGTTATGGTTGTTTACCTTGGTGTTCTTGTGGGACTCCTAACAGTGGGAGTGGGGGTGTCCCTGACTAATTGCCTGATCTTGGGCCTCCTTTCCTCTTGCTGTGTTGTCTCATCCAGCCTTGATATGATGGTTTGTGCTTAGTCCTAACTGTATCTTTTTAGCAGGTGTTGGTTGATAGTTCTGGGAGCCCTGCTCTTTTCTGAGGGGAAACAGAGGAGGAGTAGATCTGGGAAAGAGGTGGAGATGGGGGACACAACTGGGAGGAGTGGAGGGAAGGGAAACTGCAGTCAAAATATATTGTATAAGAGAAAAATAATTGTTTTAAAAAGTGTAATTGTAGTTTAAACCAAGCAATAACCCAAAAATGAGAATGAACTATACTAATCTAACATTCTAAACTTGTGTTTTACTAAAAATCATAGAATCAAGCATATTTTCTATGTTTTCTAGCTTCCACGAACTAGAATAGAATCAAACCAAACCCAAAATGAATAAATATTTCACTTACTCTAACCCCACACTCGAAATAAGATAGATTTTACCACTGACATCTGTAAATGCTGCACGGTGTGCACAAGGCACTTTGACTTTAGAACTTCGACAATCTTTCAGATTTAAATGTGCTTACCAAACTGCCCAATTTAGAAAAGGAAGGTAGATAAACAGTACTTTTTCTTTTAAAGAAGCTAAGCTATGAATATAGTAATATACCATACATGAAGGAAAAAAATCAATTTTAAGAGTTCATAGTAAAAAAGCAAATAATTACTTTAAGATCTATGATTCAATGAGGGTTTATTGCCCAGCCACAAATCCAAAACAAAGTCAGAAAAAATAGTCTCACAAAACTGGTGACTCCAATTCCAGCCCATCCTGAGTATAGCATCAGAATTAATACACTACATGTTTTACAATAATAGGTCTGTTTGGGACCTACCACTCACCTTTTTCACCCCAAACACTCCCTTCTGACAACCCAAGGACACGATGTAGCAGCTTACTCAAGTCTACCTTCCATGAAATATGCACCAAAGGTAACCAAATTTCTTTCCCACAGCACAGCATGTAAGTTTAGGTTGATTTTTACACAGTATTTTAAAGTGGAAAATTATTAAGCTAAAAATCGCTGCTAAATATCACTGACAGCAGGGTTTGCATTTCCCAGGACTACTGCTTACTCCAGGAGGTCCTTTGTGTTTTACTAATCACTACTTAACAACTAAAATCCATTACACTAAGGCAACAATCATGTTCATCACATCTTTCTTAGAATGACCCCATTTCACGCCTATGCACACTGCAGTCTATAAAGTAACTGCTCATATAAGTTAAAGAAAAAAAAAATTCTCCAACTGCCAGCACACTTTAGAAACTACATAAATTTGAAAGTGACTGACTGAAAAATGTAACTTAAATTATTCAGGATTGTGTTATAAGAACAAAAACTAAACCTGGTCATACAATTCACAAGTTCTGTACTCTTTTCAAGACATGTAAAGTGGAAGTGAACTGAGTCACATATATTCCAAAATATACCCAAGAAACCTCAGTACTTCTATGTACACATTGAGTCTTCATACCTTTTACTATAAAGTATGAGAACATCTTTTAAAATACAATAGCTTTGTTTTGCCTGTAGATATAAATCTACTTGATAAAGTCATAAATCATCTAAAGGATCAAAGGAGAGTCAGAATTCCCCTAAGCTTAAAAAAAAAAAAACAGAATTAATAGCAAACATTAAGCAAACTTATCACAACACAAAGTAATAACCAATGGCTTAGTATCAATTGTTGGTTTTGCAAGACTAGAAGGAACATGAATGGAAAACAGGGAAGCATGATTTTTCTATATTAAAGAGGAATATAAAGTGGAGACCTCATTAAATCACACAATATTTGGTGTAAATACAATATTGCACTTTCTATAAATTCAAAAGTATAAATTTGCTTAATAAGAAATTAAATAAAAATGCTCTTAGTTTATAGAGTACTTCACCTTTGTCGTAAAATTATTCATATAAAAATAGTAAGGTAGCACACTGTTTCCCACTTCCCATTCTGAACAGACTCTAAAGACTGAGGAGCACAATGACAACCAAACCAACACTTTTAACATCGGCAGATTCTTCCATCAGTAATCACTCAAATACATACCCTCCTCATTCCCGTAAGCTGCGATATTTTATATCAGCTAAATCAATCATATCCCAGACAATTTTTCAAAAAAATCTCAGCTTACTCTATCTTCCAGTGTTCTTTCAAACCTTAGTTACTTGGGGGAAAAAAAAAAAAGTCTTCCTTTCTCCTTACAGATTTCATTCCAAACCCCAACATCTAAAATTAACCTTAATCATGGGTAGTAAAAGAAAGTAAGGGAATACTTTTCTATTCCAGTACCTCCCCCGCCACACAAACACAAATGTCAGCAACTTATAAAGCTGTTGCAAGTGTGCAGAAGACCTATCCATTTTCCCACAACTTTTCACTTCCAATGTTCCTCTTCTACATGTTACTAGTGAATTTTTTGTCACTGCAAATATACAAATATTTACAGTAACCACTGTTCAGTTATTAAGCCTTTCTAGGACAGCCTAGGAAACTACTCACTTCTATTTTATAACTTTATAAAACTTTTTATGAAAAAAATATTCTAATTTCCAAAATGACTAATAAACTCATTTTTTTCTTCTAAAGGTTTCTATAGACAAATACACCTAAGATATTAAAACTGAAATTTTCAAGTTTACAATGAAGACAGAGTATTACCTAACAGCTTTCTGGGAACCTGTGTAACTATGAACAATAACCAGGTAAGAAGAGCAATGTCATTAACTTCATTTCTGCAAGAGACACAATACAAGGAATAAAATTATCTTTTCTAACCATTCCCCAAATATCCTAATCTTTCTGAAGGAACCTTTAACTTACATAGTAAGTGCTAAATTATGTTTGTGTATAATTTATTTGTTAAATGAGTTGAAATTCTCATCTAAAGATCCATTACAATATTCAAATGTGGCCAGATATGGTAGTACACACCTTTAATTCCAGCAGAGGCAGAGGCAGAGAGAGAGAGGCAGAGAGAGAGGCAGGTGGCTCTCTGAGTTCGAGGCTAGCCTGGCAGTGTACAAAGTAAATTCCGCTACACAGAGAAACCCTGCTTCAAAAAGCCAAAAAGGTTGTCAAATGTGGGGGAAAAAAGACATTATGCATTTTCAAATAATAATTTTTAATTTATAACTATGCGTAGCAGTGCTATTTTATAGTTAATATAACAAGGAACATTTAAAAAGATGTTAATAACCCAATTTTAATCATTTGTAATTAAATCCATATTTATTTTTATATCTGTGATTATCTTCCTCCCTATAAAAACTGGCTTACTATCCCCAACCCTTTCCCTGCCAAATAAAATAAAATGAAAATTTAAAAAAAAAAAGACACATCAAAGTCTACTGTCAACTATGTCAGTTCACAGAGAAAGCCACTTAGTGTCTTCTCTCATAAAGCTGCACTAGAAGACAGGCCACCTGGGTTCTTAGTAAACAAAAAAAGGCCATTGGCATGACAGGGCCCCACACTCGTCTGACAAGTATGGCTGATCTTATCAGTAAGTCATGAAAGAACTTATGAGGACACCCTTAACAGAACATCTCCCATGTTGCTTTCTCGCTACTGAAATGTCAGAAGCTAAGAGAGACGTAAAGATAGGAACATTTCATCCTTGGATAGCCCAAACGTCTAATTTTTCCCCTTCCAGACACTTTGTCTTCTCCAGTCAGGCATTTCAATTGGGATTTGAAGTTGATGAGAAGATCTCCTACAAAGACCTCCTAAGAGCAAATCATTTGTAAAACCGTACACTTTACCAAACTACATTTGACAAATAATGATGATGAGAAAAATCAAAACGCATGCTGTTTTAATTTTTAAAAATCAACTAAGCTGAGAAAGTAAAATCAATATGTGTCATCACTCTTTCCTCCCGTAGCAACATTTTCCCCTAATAACTGTCTGTGACAGTCTTCAAAATGCTAACAAAGTAAGCTATTAAAGTGTGGCAGGAAAAACAAGAAAACATAGTAAAACCTTCCTACATTTATTTCTTTACCCCATGGCTCCCAGTCCCCTATTAATTAATTACCTATAAGGCCACTTGCTTTCCAGGTTACTGTACTAAAAATGAGGGAAGAAACAGAATCCAGCAAAGAATGTGCCCTGATCATGAGATCATCCTGAAGACTTTTACCTTACTATTTATACCTCAAGGTAAATTTAATTTAAAACAGTCACATTCATAAAATTAAGATAAGGAATCAGTAAGAAGTCGCAGATAGGCACTATATTAAAATAAAGACACAGGACAAATAGCTCATTTTAACCATGTAGAAAGGTTTTGTTGTTGTTGTTTTTGCTTTTTTGTTATATTTTTTTAAGACACAAACATACCGTAAGGAAAAAGAAAAAAGATGCAAAAACCAAACAAAGAACTGTAACCAAACTCAGGATATGATGGTGTACAGCTGTAGTTCTGAGCACCTGGCAGTTTGACACTAGCTTTGGTTACATAGAGACTCCGTCTTAAACAAAAATTACATATGGAAGAAAATACAAGAAAAAAATTTTTCCCAAGATTTAGATTCTACAGAAGAACTTAAGTACATGAAGTAAAGCAAGAATCCAAAGGTGATAAAATAGCAGGTAAAGGATCCCTGCACTAGACTGCTGTTGCTACAGTAACAAACTGCTGCTGGCTAGGTTTTGCTTACAAAACAAAAATTATTCTAAATAGTGGAAACCAGAAATTCAAAATTGCAACACCAGCAGGGCTGCACTCCTCAGAAGCCTGAGAACTCCTCCTTGTTTCTCCTAGCTGGGAGGAGAACTTGCCCACTCAGAGAGAACTCTGCCTCCTTGGTTAAATCTCTGTCTGTTCTCTACTGTGCTCTTTTCTAAGGATATCTGTACAATGCATCATCTAACAAACCTTATTTCAAGAGTCTTAAATTAATTGCAATCTACAAAAACCCATTTTACAAATAAGGAATCATCATAAGTTGCAGAAACTTGACATGAATGTTGTTCCTGAATGAATACTTGAGGCCCTTTGTAATTCATAGGTTGAAGTTCTCAATCCCAACACATTAATGTCAGGCTGTAGGGCCACTGGTGGGTAATGAAGTTTAGACGAGGTCATGAGACCTTTCTCTCTCTACCAAATGAGTGAGAAGCTATCTACCCTCAAGCAAAAGGGAGAAGGAGTTGAATCTGCTAGCATCTAGGACCAAGAATTTTCAGCCTCAATAATGGGGGAAATGCCACTCTTCTTTGGCCATCCAGTCCATGGCGTTTTGCTTAAGCACTTGAACTAACTTAACTTATTTTCCAAAGGGTCATTTTTAGACTACCACAGTTCTCAGCTTATTCTTCAGCTCAACAGAACAATCATAAACCTAGTATGCAAGAATCAACAAAGAACAGAAGAGACATGATAAACGGCAGAACATCGGGGAGGAAAGAAAGTCATAGAGTCAAGGAGATTAAAGTAATTCTGGAGATAAATATGGAAAACAAAGATGATTCATTGTTCCAGAAGTGAATTCTTATGACATAAAAAACTCTTAATAATAAAAGTTTCTTGAAATTAAGAAAGCTGTATCTGTAAGACAAAAAGATAACAGTGCAGATTGGAAAGAACAGACTCAGAAAAATTAAGCAAGCTGGAGGCAGGGGAGGAAATTGTGAGTTTAGGGCCAGCTCTGGCTACACAACAGGCCTGTGTCTTTAAAAAAAAAAAAAAAATTTAAAAGAAAAAGAGGAAGTGAAGTACCCCAGTTAAACTCAATACCAAAATGTAATCTACCTGATAGATAACACCCAAACAGAAACACAAACAAATCACTAAACGATACCTGGAGGACAGGCAGTAATGTACATCTCTGTAAAAGTCCAACACACTATAGTGTTTTGTTTTTTGGAGCAGAGGAGAAAGGATTTGAGTTTAAGAATGCTATAGTGAGAGAAGAAATGAACAAACATCAACTTTAAATATTTCTGGTTATGATTCCACAGAAGCTAGATGAAAAGGACTGTGTTAGTTACTTTTCTGTTGCTGTGATTTGACACCGTGACCGAGGCAACTTACAGAAGGGTTTATTTGGGTTTATGGTTCCAGGGAGGTAAGAGTCTATCATGGCTGGGAAGCATGGTAGCAGGAGCAGGAAGGTGAGAGGTCACATCTTCACCACAAGCACCATATAGAGGGAACTAACTGGAAGTAAGGTGAGGTTATATTATCTCAAAAGCAGCCACCAATGACACTTCGTCCAGCAAAGGCTTCCCAGCCAGCACCAAAAACTGGAAATCAAGCCTGCAGGGCACTTTATATTCAAACCACCGCAATGATGATTTCAAACACTTGATTTTCAGTCTTTCACTTCCAGTTGTTAGTAAGTTACAGGTCAGAAAGGAAAGGAAATTATTTCAGTCATTTCTCCCATTCCCAAACTGCCTACGGTATTTCATCTTGCCAATCAGCAAATGCATACAGTTTCCAATTGTCCAGGCTAGTTTTACATCAACTTGATACAAGCTAGAGTCATCTGAAAGGAGGGAATGTCAATTAAGAAAATGCTTCCATAAGATCCAGCTGTAGGGCATTTTCTAAATTAGTGATTTATGGTCTATCCCATCGTGGGTATTCCATTCCTGGACAAGTGGTCCTGGGTTCTATAAAAAAGCAGGCTGGGCAAGCCATGTGGAGCAAGTCAGTAAAGTAAACAGCCCCTCTTAATGGCCTCTGCATCAACTTCAGCCTCCACGTTCCCGCCTGGTTTGAGTTCCTGCTTTCGATTCTCTCAAAGGACTCTTTCCTACCCAAGTTGCTCTGGTCATGGTGTTTCATTACAGCAACAGTAACCCTAACTATTTAATGGTAGCTTTGATTTAAAAATGTTCAACTTCATTACAGTGGGAAAGTGATATACATTCAGTAAACTACACTTTGAGGCTAGTAATATATAACTGTACCATTCGCTCCTCTGCTGTTCCCACAGTGGCAGCCTCCCAGCCCAAGGGGGAAAAAAACACTACAGAATTCCATATTTCAAAAGGAAGGTAGGTTAAGTATATTGAATGCATTTTCAAAACATTCAAGGTTTAACAACGGATACAACAAAACTAGGCATCTTCAATTTTTTTTTTTTTTTTTGTGAGAGGTGTAGTCCAGGGAATATATTAAGTCCTTTTACACTCTAGGCAAATACTTACTTCTGTCATTAAGTTTATTCAGTACCACTAGCCATCAAATTATTTTTTTTTAATCTCTTAAGATTATTTCTAAAACCTAAAGCCAATATGCAAGAAAAAGTGATCATTAAATAAGAGAGAAAGAAAACTAGTTAATATCAAGGGCTAAAGAAATGAAACTACCTGAAAGAGAATTAAAGCTAGTCAATAATCTCCAGTAAGAGCAAGTCTCAATCTATTTGTCAAGAGGATGCTGTAGCTATAACTATTCTGGAACTCACTCTGTGGACCAGGCTGGCCTTGAACTCAAAGAGATCTGCCTGCCTCTGCCTCCTGAGTGCTGGGATTAAAGTATGTATCTTTAGTTTTAAAATTTATGATAGAGCATTACAAGGAGCTAGATCAAATAGTACATTCATAGTCAATCAATGTTTATTACTGAAGCACTGGTTCTTTTATTCATCACAGAAAGAGTGATATGCTGGTTAATCTTTGTCAACTTGAAACAAATCTAGATATATGTGGGAAGAGGAAGATCTCAATTGAGAAGTTGCCTCCCTCAGACAAGTGTGTGGGCATTTTCTTGTTTGGGGATTGAGTAGGAGAGCACAGCCCACTGTGGGTGGTGGCATCCCTGGGCAGGTGGGTCTGAGCTTAAAAAAAAAAGTAGCTGAGCAATCCAGAGAAACAAGCTAGTAAGCAGCATTCCTCCATGGGCTCTGCTTCAGTTCCTGCCTCCTGTTTCCTGACCTGGCTTCCCTTGATGATGGGCTATCAGCTTACCTGAAGTAAGCTAAAATAAATCCTTTCCTCTCAAGGTGGTTGTGCAGGGAAAAAAGGGTTTTGCTGTGTAGCTCAGTTACCTGAGTTCCATCCGGAAATTGTGAAGTGGTGGGAGGAGAGCAGTGACGCCACAAAGTTGTCTCCTATTCCTAGTGTGTTGTTTGAATGCACTATATTTTTAAAGGTATGAAGGTATAATCTATACAATATGTACCTCACTGGTTCTCTTTAATGAGTTGACTGCCTGAAGCTAGCAATGGCTATAAATTACCAGAGGCCTTATGTGGGGGTGGGCATAAGATAGCTTGAAGTGTAAAGGCTCTTGCTACAAAGTATGGCCACCTAAATTCAATCCTTTGAACCCATGTTAAAGTATTACCCAAAAGAGCCCCTGTTTATCCATCTAATCTACCCAGTCCTAATCTGAAAAACAGGTAAGCATTTCTTAATTATATTGTGAAGTGCTCCTCTATCAACTCGGGGAGTTAAAGATCTATCAAATGGTAAAGGAGATAAAATATACAAAATACATCAAATGCAACTGTCAGTTGTTGCTTACAGAAAATGCTAAATATGCCAGGCAGTGGTGGCACATGCCTTTAATCCCAGCACTAGGGAAGCAGAGGTAGGCAGATCTCTGAGTTTGAGGCCAGCCTGGTCTACAGAGGGAGTTCCAGGTCAACCAGGGTTACACAGAGAAAACTTGCCTCTAAACCTCCCCCCAAAAGGGGGGAGGGGTGACGGGACACAAGGCATAACAAAATGATACCAAACATATGGGTGCAAGGAATCAAACCCGGATCTTCTGCAGCAAGTGCTCTGAACTGCTGAGCATCTCTCAAGCCCCTATTAAGCTACATCTAAATGCATAATATATAATCAAAATATTAATTATGATAGCTTCAGTTTTCTTATTTGATTTTAATTATCATAATTCAGGCTTAAGAAGAACATCAAAAAGGGATGGCCAGGCCTGTGGATGTTAACTCAGTACTTTCAAGGCCCCAGACTTGAAAATCCCAGCACTGTAAAATGGAAAAATAAAGGGCTAGAAAGATGGTTCAGTGGTTAAGAGTGCTTGCTGCTTTTCCAGAGACCTGAGTTCAATTCCCAATACCTATACCAGGTAGCTCACAGCTCCTGTAACTCTAGTTCCAGAGTATCTGATATCCTCTGCAGGCGCCTGCATGTCCCACATAGATAGATAGATAGATAGATAGATAGATAGATAGATCTTTAAAGAGAAAAATAAAATTAAAAGGCACGATAATCTCTGTCAAATAGTTAAAACAACTAGATGCCCAGACAAGAAAAAGTAAGTTTATGCAAAAATTAAGTCAAATGCAAATAAACTCACAAAAATTAATTCAATATTGATATGCCTAAAGAATATGTAAATCTATAGGATTTCTAAAGGTAACAAAAACCTAAGTGACCTTGAAAAAAATATTTAACACACACTAAATAGTCTACTAAGGCAAAACTGAGCTTCATTAAAATTATAAAAACCTGTTCTACAAAAAAAAAAAAAAGACTGAAAAATACTTGCTAAACTCATTATCTGATAAAATACTTGTAAGCAAAATGTACAAAGAGTTCCTAAAACTTGACAGTAAGAACACGATGGGGAGATGGCGCAGTGGTTAAGAGCACTGGCTGCTCTTCCAGAGGCTGGGACTCAATTCACAATACCTGCACAATACCTCACAACCGTCTCTAACTCTTGTTCCAGGGTTTCTGGGGCCCTCTTCTTGACTCCACAGGCACCAAGCACTCACATGGTACATACACAAACATGCAAGCAAAACACACAAAATAGATGACCTTAACATGTTGGAGCAAGGAGACTCCTAAGTTCAAGATTAACCTAGAATACACAGTGACACTCTGTCTGAAGAGTCCCAAAATGAAAAAGATGTATTAAGCTAAGAAAAGGTATGGAGGAACATTAGATATATATTACTAAGTGAAGGGAAAAGAAAGTGCTGCATATTATGAGATTACAACTATATATATAACCTCTGACAAAGGCAAAACTATACATTAAAAAGTTCAGGTTACCACAGTATAGTAGTAACTGGTGAACAGACAGAAAGCGGGCAAGAGGATAGTAAAATTATTCTATATGCTGTAGTAGTACACTGCTATGGCTGCTCACCAAAGATGACAAAGACATTTTTTAGAGACGTAATCCCTACTAGACCTCAGCAGAGGGATCCACTATCATGGCAAGTATCATACTGGACAGTGGAACCCTGAGAGTCCCAGCTCAGGTGTTTTCATTGATTCAGAACTCCTCAGGTGTACTACTGATAGCACGTGCAGATCATGAGCAATCAAATATCCCCCACATAAATCCAACACCTGCAGACAATACAGAGAGCCAAGGCCTAGACAGCCCCTTTCTTAACAGTGCACAAAACAATTATTTTACACATAATTAAAAATAAACATTCACAACAATATGCTATTTTAATAGTGATAACATGACCTTATCACTCGTCAAAACTCACAAGATGTCCTGAGCCCCAATCGCAAAAAGGAATGATAAAGAATGGCCTTTAGTTACTATCAATACTGTAATTGTACCAAGGGCATGAGGTGGAGAGATTATACAGGAACCATCTATATGTTCTATTCCTATTTTCAGTAAACCTAGAAAGCCCATTATCTTAAGAGAAAAAACTGAGAAGGGGTATAATCGTACAATAAATCTTTGGAAAGTTTATTATCATTTTAAGAAGAATGCTTTGTGTCTACTGTTTTTGTAACCCTTTTAACTCTTGTCTTGGTGCCACCTCAAATCTAATAAAAATTAAAGCTGGAGGTTTAGTTACAACTAGCACATTTATGTTTATAAATCTCCCTAGGCAATTTTTCCTCAGCAAGATCCAAAAAACAGTACCTAGTGAGTTGAGCAGGCTGTTTTGGTTCTTGTTTGGTGGTAAACTAGAGTATAACCTAATTTCTTTGCACCTCAGTTTCCTCGTATGTAAAATGAAAGAGCTAAAACTCCACAAACCAAAAAGGAAAATCCAAACTATAGAATAACATTCACCTTAAAATTTCTCTTGCCTCTACATGATTATAAGGTTGGAATTAAAATGACTTCTAAGTTAGGGGTGTAGTTCAATGGTAAAGTGCTGGCCTAACTTCTAGCTATAGCCCCATATTCTTCAATTGACACTAATAAAGATGGACAAATTTTTCATTATTTTCAACCAAAGGGCTACAAAGATGCATACAAGAGCATGTGTGCTCAGACTTCTGAATGTTTACCTGAGTAGAATAGAAAGGTAGACAAAGCTAGAAACAGAAAACTAATAATAGTCCAAGAGTAAGGAAATTTGTTCTGTAAGGGCCAAGTAATAAATAGTTAGGTTTTGGAGACCATAGGGTATTTGTAATGAAGATACAATTAACAAGCAAGGCAGCATTCAATTACAGCTTGATTTTCACAAGTACTAACTGCCCATATTTAGCCTTGTAAGCTACAGTCTACACAACACTGGTCTAAGCAAAGGATGCTCCAAAACTTAAAGTTAGGTCTGGAGAAACATCCTGAAAGGGTAGGCCTGCAGAATGACTAAAGGTGATAAACCAGGTATAAGGAGAAAAGAACCCCGACTCCTGGGAAACCTATGAATAACAGGGCCAGTTACTCAGAAAAGTTGGACAGCAGAGATACTTTATTTACCTTGTTTAAAGGACAGAAAGTGAGAAAATGGTTTGTTTTAACAGATTCAGTTTCAGGTAGCTACAGAACATTTAGGAGAACGTTCAAACCAGTTTGGAACTCTTAAGAGATAAGGGGTTTTAAGTCTAAACTTGTCCACAGCAGCAGCAAAGGCCAGACAAGGAGGGACAACAAAAGACTAACACTGAAATGGGGGGAGGGGGTGTAAGGGGGAGAAGTCTGCAGCGAAGACTGGGGTGACTATGAGAACAATTCAGTGGAGTGGAAACAGCAGGACAGATCTTCCCTAGGATGACTTTTAATGAGACACACCTGGCAAAGTCTTGTAGAATTTAGGATACTCTGGTTCCAAGAACATAAACCAGTGCGCTGTAATTAAATGCAAATGACAGGGCCGACAAGCAATCAGCCACACAAGCAATGAGAGCTTCAGTTTGGATGCCCTACCGACAGAAAAGCTGGGCGCCCTAAGGAGACTGAGACAGGAAAACCCCCGGGGCTTGCTGTGAGCCAGTCTAGTCCAATTGGTGATTTCCAGGTTTGTGGTGAGAGCCCGTGTCCTTATAAAATAAGGGGGAGAACAATAAATAATACACTGGAGATCACCCTCTAGCCTCCACATGCTCCTACACATGCACGTACAAACAAACACATGCACATAGAGACGAACCAGAGCAACTGATGAGACAGGAAAACTGGTGGTTACCAGGTTAGAGAGAAGAGGGAATGGAGAGTGGCTGCATAATGGGTAGTTTCCTTGTGGGGCACTGAAAATGTTCTGGAACTTCATAAAGGTGTTAGATGTACACTATGAATATACTAAACAACACAGAAATACACACTGTTTTTCTTTTCGTTTTTTGTTTTTTCAAGACAGGGTTTCTCTGTTGTAACTCTTGCTGTTCTGGAACTCACTCTGTAGACCAGGCTGGCCTCAAACTCAGTGATCCAACTGCCTCTGCCTCCCAAATGCACTACCACAGCCCAGCCTAACAGTTAATTTTTCAAGACTGCAGTTTTCTTTTGCAATTATGTGCATGTGGGGAAGTGTCCTCAAAGGCTAGAGGCATTGGATCCCTTGCAGCTAGAGATACAGGCAGTTACGAGCCACCTGACACGGACACTGGGTACTGGACTACACTCAACTACTTCAGCACTATAGATAATTATTTTCATCACTAATCAAATTATGAGTTTGAGGTGTTTTTTTTGGTTGCTTTAGTTCCAATAAGAGGTGTCTCCACAAGAGTTAGTGAAGTTTCCATGTGTTACCGTGACTACTGATTTTCTGACTTTCAAAAGCACTAAACCATAACAGCAACATCTTTTTTAAAAATTATATATATATATGGTGTTTTGCCCACATGTATGTCTATGTGCCATGTGAATATGATGAATGCCTGAGAAGGCAGAAGATGACATCAAATATCCTGAGAGTGGAGTTACAGACAGTTGTGAGGTGCCATGTGGGTGATGGGACTCCAATCCAGGTCCTCTGAAAAGCAGCCAGTGTTCTTAACTGCTGAGCAGTCTCTCCAGCCCTGACACCAATTTCTTAATGCAAAGCAATCAAAGCTTATTCCAAGCCAAAAATATTCAATCATATTAACTTGATATTTCCATAAATAGTACAATAGTTTCCCCATTGATAAGCATGAAATATTATTTGAACAATCTGCAGAGATAACATCTCTTCTTTTCCCTTTTAGGAAAAAAAAAAATAGCACCACTTTAATGGTCAAGTCGCTGATACAGCACTGTAAATGTCAGAAGGTTATACCTATTACTGGAAGAATAATTTTGTTTGTAAGGCAAGAAACACTTGGTATTATTGAAGACACATGCATGTAAATAGGAAACACTTTTAAAAGAGGCAATGAAACTCTTACTATGTCAAATCATTGCCAAATTTAACAACAATCTTTTTTACTAAGCCAGTTATCAATAAAAGTAAAACCTGGTACTGTAGCATTTAAAACAAATTAAAATTCCCATGTGGGTTTAGCAGTGTTGATGCTTAAGAATAAAACATCATTCACACATCCTGAGAAATTCCCAGAAAGAACAGTTTACTATTTTTAAATACACCAAGTGTTCCTTGACTTCATGAAGTTATAAAGGAGCGGGTGTTAAAGAACTTCAATGAAGAAGGCTGCCTACAAAACACAGTTTCCATCCACCAATGTTTCTCTTTATCAAAGAGTACAAATTCTCCTCAGATTCTTTAAACAAAACACAACAGTTTATAGATGGGAGGAAATGACTAAGCTGATGGTTATCATTTGCTGGCTCTTTTAAGAGCACAGGTCTCATATATAAAAGTAAATATAGGCTTTCTCAGACCATGGCACTAATCCTCACCTCCTGTCTTCTAAGTAGTGCCCCCGGTCTGAATTACAGGTTACTCAGTAGTTCTCCTGATACTAAACTTGCAATATTCATGAGCCCCACCAGGTAACATTGTCTGTCTTAAAATAGCAAACCCCTACTGCCCATCTCCCATCCCTAAGTAAACACCTCATACAGTATTTCCAGGTTACCCTTCACTTTCCCCCTATTTTTAAATATTTTATATTATTCAATTAGAAAGAAAAGGATTAGAGAATTACTTCAGGAAACAATGTTTCCATTGATTCTGACTGCAGTAACATGCCAACCTACTTCTAACCTATTTGCTGCAAACTCTCAACTGCCCTTCTAGATTTTCAATCTGTCACCTATTTCACTCTATTCCTTTTTTTCAAATATATCAATCCCCTGCAGTTCAGCTCAGTAATATCCTTATCAAGATTTCTAGAAACATCAAGCTTGAACAATCAAAATTTGAAGATGGAAAAATAATTAACAAAAATGAGTATCTAGTCTATGCTAATATAAAATGTTTTCTGTGTATTACATCATTTAACCTCTACAACATTCTACGAAGTATGTACTATTATTATTATTATTATTATTTTAAAGATATAGAAGTGTTCATAGAAATTGGGTTCAAAGTTAGTTGTGTGTTTGAGGCTACAATTTTAAAGCAATCTATGGGTAGAACTCTGCATTGATGAACTTCTGTAGCAAAGTCTGGTTTAAAAGGGCTTCCAGTGAAAGGCAACTGAGTAAAGCTGGGAGCAGGAGAGGTAGGTGGTCCTCCCGACAAAGAATACACACACACCATACACACACACAAATACACAAATGCATGTAATAACAATTAGTGAAAAAGAGGTTATGGGTTTGAAAGAGAGCAGGGAGAGCCAAATGGGAGAGTTGCAAGAGAGGAAAGAGAACAGAGAAATGTAATTAAACTATGGTATCAAATATAACAACAGAAGATAGACACAGCAGAAATTAAAGGGTATACAAATAAGTTTCACTTTTATTCCTATTTTATATACTCGCCAAGAATTTCTTATATATTTAAATTGTTATTAAGGGAAATCTATTTTAAGGGTACTCAAGCTAATCCCTTCCTACCCGGGGCAGAGGGAGGGACACTTTTAACCTAACAGATTTTTTAAAACAAATAAATGTTCACTGTAAAAAAAAAAGAAAGAAAGAAAGGTAACAAAACAAAACCAACATTTAAAGAGGATAACTGTACCTGTCCTAGTTTCCTTTCTGCTGCCAGGATAAGAACAATGTGGGGATGAAGGGGTTTATGTGACTTATACTTCCAGGTCCCAGTTCATCAGTGAAGGAAGTCAGGGCAGGCACTTTAAGAAACCACAGAGGAACAGTACTTGCTGTGGTCAGGAGCTTTTCTTACCTGCCATATATGATACCTCCCACAGTGGACTCAATTAACAATCAAGACAATCCCCAACAGACATGCCCATGGGCCAATATGCTCTGGGCAGTTCCTTGATGAATCTGGGCTATGTCAAGTTGACAATTAAAGCTAACTAGGACTCTACCTAAGAGCTAGAGAATATAGTCTCACTGACTAGCCACTAGATTAGTGGTTCTCAACCTGTGGGTAGCACCCCTTTGAGGGTTGAACAACTTTTACAGGGGTCACCTAAGGCCATCTGCACATCAGATATTTACATTATGATTCATAAAAGCAGAAAATAATGGTTGTGAAATAGCAATGAAAATAATTTTATGGTTGGGGGTCACCACAACATGGGGAACTGTATTAACGGGTCACACACAGTATTAAGAAGGCTGAGAACCACCGCTATAGATTTTGTTGCACTCATTGGACCACATGACACAACTCAATAGCAATGTTCTGTTTTCACTCACTATGAGGAACTTATTTCCTCCTACATTATCACGTCTTCTAATATGTGAATGTATCACAGGATTGTTGAAATGATGAAATAAACAGATGTCTGGGGCAGAGAAAGCACTCAATTATCAATGCTAGAACTAAATTTTTCATAAGCATCTAAGTTTGTGAGAACACCTTTAAATTTTCTCCTGAAAATAAAACTGGCCAAGAATCATTTCTGAAATGGAAAAACTGTCTTCCAAAAAGAATATAAAAATGCACTATGCTTCAGCAGCATATGTCTAGAAAGTCTTTGTCACAAAGTAACAATTTGAGGGTCAAGAAATGTTAATTTTCTCTCATTCTATTTTTGTCCTCAATTGTAAATTAAACTGAACAGTGTTTCAAGTATTGACTATTTATTCTCCTTGTATAAACTGCCTACAAAAAGTATTTTTAACTTAGTTGTTCTAATATTCAGTCATAAGCACATAAATTTTAAAATACATTATATAGTGACATTTCTATAAACATGTTTGCTTCATGAATCTACAGACCACTTTCAGACCATAACTCTTAAATTTAACAAAAGTATTAAAAGTATTAATAAAAGTAAAAGTATTAAGGTTATAAGTGGCTCAGTGGTTAGTTAAACATACTGGCTGCTCTTACAGAGGACTAGAATTGAGTTCCCAGCACCCAACTGTCAATAGCTCTAGTTTCAGGGGATGTGATTCAAGCATGGTTTGTATAGTATGATCCAGTATTAAATTACAAATGAAAACATGAATACAGAGAATTCTGTGTGGAGTCAGCTGCAGTCCTGAGCACTAGGGACCTGGTACCGAACAAGACAGGCAAGGCTTTTTCTCTAGTTTAAGGAATTAATGTTCAATTTTCATGGTAAAAAAGCATCCCAACTTGATCAAATTTAGTTCTACTATTAATCAGTGAAATTTGTGTCAATTAATTTCCAAAAACTAAGTTTAAATCTACAGGAAAAGTAGGAGGAAGTAGGAAAAAAGAGGAATACAGCAATAATATGCCATTTTATGGATTTTGGAACAAGAATAGAAAATTTAGGAAATACACATAATGCATATCTAAATTATTATTGAGTCCTCTTTGAGTCAAGAAACTAATATTAACTGATGTTACATGCAAAGAAGCAAAATCAGCCAAGGAGAATGGCTCATGCCTAGAATGAGGAAAGAAAATATGAAGTTACAGAATATTCACAATACGATGTTTTATTTAAAATCAGTTTGCAGTATGTAAATATCAAGGACAGCCACTGTTGGAATAGCTGGACCACAGCCTATAAGCCATTCTAATAAATCCACTTTATATACATACACACAGACACACACAGACACAAAGAGATTCATTCTATAAACTGTTCCTCTAGAGAACCCTAATATACTATATAATAAATATGCAGTTTAACCCATAGGATCTCTTCAAATTATTTCAAAACAGTAATCTCCCTATACATCATTAGAAATCATTAGTTACAAAGGATTCTTATATTACTGTTAATTATAATCATTTACTACTCTCAAGATTTCCACCACAAGAGAACAGGCCTCTAAGTTTAGGAGGTAATGGCTCAGTAGTAGAACTTGCATAGTATATAGGAGGTCTTAGATTCAATCCCAGCACTAGGAAAAAGCAAACACTTGAAATTGGCATTGCATTTTTATACCAAAAGCACAACCAAGTAAAGAAAATATTAGATACATTCAACTTAATCAAAATTTAACCTCTGTGCATCAAAGGGAATTAGCAAGGGATTGAAAAGGCAAAGCGCAAAAGTTTTTAAATCATACTTGTAATAAAGGTAAAAAACCTTTATAATAAAAATGAAAATAAACTATCCCAGAGTTCCTGTACAATTCAGTAGCAAAAATTTGAACAGTACATTTTTAAAGGGCAAAGGATTTATTTGCTTACACACTTCTCCAAAAAGGAAATGCGAACAGCCACAGAATAAATGAGTAGAAGCGCTACATCACTTCACATCAACTAGAACAACTATAATCAAAGAGCAGAAAATGAAGAGCTGGAGAGATGTGCTGCCAATTAAAAGTGCTTGCTGCCTGTGCAAAAACCAGTTTGGTTCCCAGCACCCACATGAGTGGTTAAAAACCACTTATTACTCCAGCTACAAAGGATCCAGTGCCCATTATGACCTCCACAGGCACCTACGTTCACATGCATGTGCACAGACACATATATACATAAGTTGAAAATCAATCTTTTTTAAAAAGTAGAAAATCAGTGTTAGAGAAGTTGGAGAAAAATTAGAACCCATGTTGCTGGTGGTAATGCCAACTCCTATGAAAAACATACTGACTACCCCTCAGCCAATTAAAACACTGAAATGTCACATGGACAAGCAATATTACAAAGTATAAACCCCCAAAGAAATACCCGTTGTTCAACCAAAATATTCTACACATATGTTCAAAGGAACTCTATTCAGAATAGACAAAAAGAAATAATCAAACTGCACATTAACTAAATAAACAAAATGTGGGAAATACACACACACACACACACACACACACACACACACACACACCATTAAAATGAAACATGCTACAAGGATGAACCCTGAAAATATACTAACTGAAAAAGCCAAACACAAAAGTTCCCATTATCATATAATGTATAACTCCCTTTATATGAAACATCGAGAGAGCAAACCCACAGAATTAGCAGGTTAGCATCAGAGTCTGTGATGAAGAGAAACAAGGAACAACCAATTAATGATTACAGGGTTTCTTCTGAGGGCACGGAAACATTCTGATAGTAGACAGTACTGACAGATATATATCATAAGTGTACTTAGTTAATGCCACCCAAGTGTATATGTTAAAATGGTCAACTGTGGTACGTTACTTCACAATAAAATTGTCACTTTCACAACAAACATCCAGATTGTGCTCCCTAAATATTATTTCCTACTAAAACAACCAGGATTCTAAGGGGAATGACTGATTCTTGATCTGAGGGCGGTGGGAATGAATATGTACGAGATGGACTTGCTACACTTTGCCATACTAAAAAACAGGATCAAAGATTACTAAGGTTCTAAGAAAAAACTCAGGAGCCAACATCAAGTGGTTCACACTAACACAACTGGAAAATTTTGAGACTACAAAGAATAACTATAAGAAGTTAAAATATTTAATACTTTCAAACCCAGAATTCAGATACTAAAAAACTCAAACCTAACAAATATTCTTTAAAAATCATGCACTAGCCAGGCAGTGGTGGCACACACCTTTAATCCCAGCACTCAGGAGGCAGAGGCAGGAGGATCTCTGTGAGTTTCAAGACCAGTCTGGTCTACAGAGTGAGTTCTAGGACAGCCCAAAGCTGTCACACAGAAGAATAAAAATAAAAAAAAACAAAACAAAAAACATGCACTTACCAATACCAATTTTTCTTCAGAATAATACCGTAGGTAAGATAAATTTCTTCCTGATATAACAGCTCTAATAATAAAATTCAAAAACAATGACAGACTTTTTACAGTTGGTCACCTCTAATGACCTACACTGAGGTCAGTATATTTTTTTAGGTAGAGCTAAAAAGCAAATATTATTCACCTTTGCTGTGTATCCCAAAAGCAGTCACAGGAAATAGAAAGAACAAGTGTGACCTGCTTAACCAGTAGATGAAAGAAAACATTTACAACGAACAGGGGAATGGGCATAAATGAATAAATGTAATGATGAATCCTAACATCCCCAAAACAGTTCTAACTGGGCATTATGTAATGATTATTCATCAGCAAATTACTCAGATTATAGTTTTAAAAATCTAGCCGAGGATATGTAGGAAACAGAACATGTTAAACGACCAATGAAAGACCACCAAAATTCAGATGGAATTCGCTACCAACTACTTGATTTCTTTAATAGATGAATGACAAGGGGAAAATGGGGAAGGATCGTTTGGGTCATTATCTTTAAATGCTTTTCTTTTGGTTTGTGTGTGGTGCATGCACATGTGCACAACCAAGAGAGGACAGAAATCAGAGGAAGACCTCAGGTATTATGCCCTATCACTCTGCCTTACTACCTGGAGACAGGGTCTTCCACTGCACCTGGAGCCAGCCAGGCTAGCAGCCAGCAAACCCGTGATCAATCCTATTCCCCACTCCATTACAAGTGGGTGTGGCCATGCTCTGCTTTTTTTCAGATTTCTGCAGCAAGCACTCTTACCCACTAAGCTACCTCCCAGCCTGAGTTTTAACCAACTGGAGATTTTGTTTCACTTTTTGTTTTTCAAGACAGGGTCTCACTATGTAGACGACACTGGCCTTGAACTTTCAAGAGACCCAACTGCCTCTACTTCTGAATGCTGGGAGCAAAAGAGTAACCACCAAAGTAGGCTAATGAAGGACCAGTGTGGCTCAGTAGGAAGAGGTGCTTGGCTCCAGGCCTGACACCTGAGTTCAATCCCAGGGACCTAAATGGTAGAAGAGAAGAACCAAGCCCCTCAGATTGCCATCAGACCTCCACAAAGTCATCATGGCACCTCTTTACTCTTCTGAAGATTAAAGAACTAATCTTTAAAAAATAATAATTAAAAAAGTAACCCAATGCAACTGGAGAGATGAACCTTGTTTTAGATTCCAATACAAACTTGCTTTTTCCACCTTTAAAGAGAAAAAGAGCACACTGACTGGTTCTAATGTATGACTTGACTTTCCTTTTAATATTTAAAATGTAGGATTACAGTGCTGCCGTTGTATCTGTTCATTGTCTTAAACATGTGTAACTAACTTTAGAAAATAGTGATTAATGCATGGTGGTTCGTTATACTATTCTAATCTACAGTTTTATATAAAAGCTTAAGAGACATAATTTTTAAACCTCAAAGTGAGAAAAATATTCAGCATCTATTTACAAATATCAAGTTTTCAAAAAAAGTTAAAAGAAATTGTTCTATTGAAGCTGAATTCAGCACCCATGAAGAGCCAAGTGGGAAGGAAGAGGGAGAAGAGGAGTAGGAACAGAAAGAAGGAGCCATGATTCCTTCTTCCAGCTCCTCTCTATAGTTAGGAATTTGGTGCAGCTAGCTGCTCCTTTAAAAAAATATCCTGGCACGGACAAAGAGTTGCTTACTAAAGGTTTCCTATAAAAATCTCTGCCACGAGTAGTCAATTTTGTCTGGTGTTCCTAGAGCTTCCAATGATGCTAGCTATTTCAAAGAAGACAGTTTTCAGCAAGGAGAGATGGCTTCTCAGCAGTACTTCTGCAAAACTGAGAATAAAACTGAACAGGGAAATACAGCATCCTGCTTAATTCTTATTAATTAATAACCTAATGTTTCTAAATGGCCCGAAATAGTTATCCATATTTTTGAAGGCTATCTCAGAAGAATCACTCCTAAGTAATACTATAGAAATCCCAGTAGAAGAAAAAGATTTTTATACTCCATAAAGTGTTTCTGTCATATCTGGCCATTTTAATGAAACAGTTAATACCTGGTAGTCAATATACAGCATACTGCCATTGTATACACACCAGACTAAAAACAGTTTACCAAACAAATGCAGACTAAAAGGATGTCTATACAAATATCTGATCCACACAAAATAAAAAGGTATCTCCTGACCAACATCTGCTGATTACAACTAATACTAAAAAAGTTCCAGGTCCCTAAGAACTACGCCTTCCTTAAAGTCATCTAAAACATATTTGAGGTGGACTTCATTGTGAAAGAGAAATGTGGTCATTTTTTTTCTCAAAATAAAGAATAGAAGTCTATTGTACCTGATCAGAGAGGAGCCTGGAATGATCTTACAAAGCCAAAAATCGATTCTAAATAATCTATGGATACCTAAAGATAGTATCAAACCCCACTCAAAAAAAATTTAATTTATAATATGCTCTATAATCTTCCCCTACAGTACATGGGAGTTCATCTGTACAACACAAATGATGTAACGCCTGCCTATATCAAAGTCAGCTGTTCTTTGTGGGGTTTTGTGGGTATAGGGGGTCCCCGAGGAGATGAGTGGTGCACAGAGTCACTAACCCAAGAAACAGACTGTGGGGAAATGCCTTCAGTGGCGCACCAGTTTATTGTGGGAGGAACCGGGTTTTATGGAGAAAGTAGGGTGGTGCACAAGAGAGAGACCCAATAGCTTTGGTCTATGCTTACCAGACACTTTAATCAGCCTATCTGAAGCTTGTTAATCAGAGGGGGATGGGTAAGGTTGGAAGAAGCCAATCATCTATAGGCTTGTATGTAAAAGCTCTTAGCCTATCCGTATTGTGAGTGAACAAGGTTTCCGCAAAGACAGATGAAATGTGAGCTGCTCGGCAGGGCTTTTTAACTGGGGTGCCAGGATCTGCCATTTTAAGGGTCACACAAATGAGGAGCTGGCCTAGTGCAGGTGCTGATGCCCAACTGTCTCTCCTGCCATCAGGACCCAGCTGTCACCAACAGGTTCTTGTCATCTATTAAACAGCAGCACAATCTTCCTCACACTACTACTGAACGGCTGCTTCTAAGGAGTAAACCCAATGGTCAGCAGTTAATGGCAATCACATGGTGGTATAGTAACATAGAAAAACAGAAATCCACGGTAATTATGAACTCATTTCCAGTTCAGTATCATTACTAAATTCTCATCTTCCTCCCTCACTTAAGATAACAGTTTCACTGTAGGGCTATAGATCTTGCTAGATGTGAGGTCCAATAAGCCTCAGTTTCCTACTTTGTAAATTATGTGTCTTAAAAGATTGTGGTGAAGATAAAATTAATTTCCTTAGTGTTGTATAGTGATGTAATAAGTACTCAAAGACTGGAGAGCCTGGATTCAACACAACGCCTGGGCTTATTCTCTACTAGCTGTTAAGATTTTCAATAAATCAACTAAACATGTTAACCCTAGTGATATATACTAGATAACTTATGTAGTAAATACTGACAATAGTGTCTCAGTGTTTTTTGAATTTAAACTGACAATGCTTGTTTGTTACACAGCAGGACCTCAATGGAGCTAAGACTAAGATGGACCACCCAGCCAGGTTGGTGGTGGCACATGCCCTTAATCCCAGTGCTCAGGAGACAAAGACAGGCAGATCTCTGTGAATTCGAGGTCAGCCTGGTCTATGGACCAGGTCTACTTCCAGGATAGCCAGGGCTACACAGAAATCATGTCTCAAAAACCAAAAAACAAGCAAACAAAATATCTACCACCATCAGGAAGATGCAATACTGTGACAACCAATTAAGCCTCTTCCCCACCCTTAGTCTCTTGTCCAGGGCAGCAGCTTCATCTCTCCCCTAAGCCTTAGAGGGTACGAAACATGTGACAATCACATTGTGGTTTAACCGGACATAATGTAAAAGTACATTTTCAAACATTCTTTCACTTATAAATTAATGCCGCAAGTGAACCAGGTGTGCAATCTATACTGCTACCATATAGAAAGTAGCACAGTCAGTGAGTCTCCTGATCCCCGGGATCACTCTTTTCTAAGGACCAAAGAAGCTGACCTACTCAATCCCATTTTGTTTTGTATTAACTTCTCATCATCCTCCAATGTAGAACAAAAAAATTAAAAACTAGGACATTTCCTCCCTAGGTCCTTAGCCATTCTTCGTTGTTTATAACTTGGGAGGAATTCTTACATATAACTTTAAATTTCTCAAAAGTCTCCAGCGAAGTGATGCCTAATGCATAACTGAATGTAAGTGGAACTACACCTTGTTCTGTAGTCACTCATTGGCTCAAGAAAAACTTACTTCCTACTCAGAGAAAACAAATCTCACCCGTATTTCAGAACTGTACCTTAGGACAGTTACCTCACAATGCACACAAATACTGAGAGATATACATGCTGATCAGTAAAAACTAATTATTTCTCACAATCAAATATAAAGTCATACTTTACAGATATTTAGATACCATATTATTTAGCAACAAATACTAACAATATTCTTCACTTCCTCTGGGAAAGCTCAGACGTGATATATTAGTTTATAAAAAGAATTATCCCTAAAGATCCATAGTTTTCAAAACTCCCTCAAAAACTACAATTACATATCTAAGTATATTCACAATGAAATGATCTATTCATATTTATGTTTGTCTGTTTACTTATTCTCTATTCTTTTATAGAATCAACTTCTTGGCTAAAGGTACCTGATGTCAGGATCCCCTGTTCTAAATCTCTCTTCTGTCCTTACCCATTCCAAATAAAATCCTTGAGGTCACTGCAGTAGGTCATGTTCAATGTTTCAAAGGTCAGCTGTATTCTAATAGTTGGAGTATTTCATTCATTCAGCCATCATTCCAAGAATGCAAAGTCAATGAATACCAAGCACACAGTATAACTGAAGTCTCTACCACTCCCTGACTTTCTTTTTCCTTTACATAACAAAGGAGATGGCTCAGTGTTTAAGAGTCTTTGCTGCTCTTCCAGAAGACCTGAGTTCAGTTCCCAGAACATACTAGTACCATACACCTTGGCAAACCACCCTCAACTCAGTATGTATGAAGTGACACAATATAGAAAGCACTATTCTGTACACTGCAGGAAACAAAGACTAATAGGACACTTTTATGTCATGCTGTAGTTTATAATCTCCTAGAAAGAAACAAGACACGTAAGCTAGAATGTATGAAGAGTCACTGAGAGTGTCAAAGGAATCATGGATAAGAAACATGGTTAGGGAGAAGAGTATTTGGGACTAAAAGCTGAGGTCTTTGGAACATCAAGAAAGAAAACATGTAACAAAGATCATTTAGATCAGTACAATCTCATTGTGACCAAAGCAATCATAGCAAGGATACATCTAACAAGCAGAGTAATAAAAATATCAACATATATATTAACAGTTGTGCTAAAATATGGGGAGCAATCACTACTCTAAAAGTAAGCACCCTTTGAGAAACAAAATTCTCTTAACCTTTGCCAATATAAAATTTCAAAAGAACACAGAAAACACGACTAAGAAAGGAATAAATCAATGAAGTGTTTTTAACTCACATACAATTTTCCTATTTGAATATAAAATACATAAATAGCAAGTTGAACTAATTCTTGAACAAAATTTGAAAGCCTGAACCATTCAGCAAAATAACCACTGAGGCTACTCAAAATCAGCATTAAGTTTGAAAAACTAGACTATGAAGGTTTAGTATGAAAAATAAATGTAATAATTTTCATAATTATATGTTGAAATATGTTAATGTACAGGGCTAAAAATATGTAACTATATCAATTTTATTTGATTTGATCTGTCTTTTTTTACTTTATGTGACCCATAGAAAATTTTAAGTTGCCTACATGACTTGTGACTTATATAACTCTAAATGGCTTTGATCTAATCACTAATATTAGTAGACTTCAGATTTCAATGCTTGTTTCATATTACCACAGTAATTGTGATGACTATTCTTGGTTGTTGATTTGACTACATCTGAATTAAATAAAGCAAAAAAATGGTTGAGCACACCAATGAGGTATTTTTGCTTAATTTGAAGTGAAGATCCATTCTAATCCAGATCTTTAAAGCAAGAAGACACACCTCTAATCTGGGCCACATCTTCTGCTGGAAGCCTTTATAACAGCGTTTCTCAACTGTGGGTCTCAACCCCTTTGGGAGTCAAATGACCCTTTCACAGTAGCAGAATTACAGTTATGGGGAGCTATATTAAAGGGTTGCACATTAGAAAGGTTGATAACCACTGCTATATAAGAACATGGAAAAAGGAAGCTTCGCTTTTTTCTTGCTTTCACTTTACTAGCAAGTCTATTTCTTCACTGGCATTAGAGCCTACTTCTATGGGATTCCAGCATATTCTGAAGAACAGTTGAGACACAAAGCCTCATGGACTTAATAACTACTAGATTCTTGAACCTTCTGTTCATAGATAATCACTGTTGGAAAGCTGGACCATAGCCTATAAGTCATTCTAATAAGTTCCCTTTCTACGTAAAGAGATTCATTCTATAAGTTCTGATACTCTAGAGAACTCTGACTAATACAGATTTTTGTACCAGAAGTGGTTCTAGAACAACAGAAGTATAACAATGAATCTTTTAACTATCTGGGATAGGCTTTCCAATTTACCAACACCAAGAGTACTGAAGCCTCTCCTGGAGCTCGAAGAGTACTGGAAGTCCATGGTGTGAATTATTTTACAAACTTAAGGAGACAAATGCATTTAAGTATCCTGATTAGCCAATTGGGAGAGGCAATTGATTTGGTGATTGTATATAAAACTGACAATTTAGTTAAAATAAGGAAAATAATGATGCTGAAAGGTTACTCCCAGCATCTCTGGATAAACTGACAAAGGAAAAAAATGAGCAACTTCTAGCATCTCAAACTGCAGTAAAGGACAACAATGAACTCAGTGATAAAATTGGCCAGCTCCAGATGCACATAAACAATCTAAAGATTTCTAAGTGTGCCCTGGAAAAGAATCTTCTCTCCAGCAGCCACAGAGCTCAAGTTGAGAAAAATAAAACTGAAGCCATCATCATCAGGTTGGCTGAATTACAGTAAAAATTCAAGTCCTAGTCTCAGAAGGTGTTAGTGGTTAAAGTAAGGGCATTAACTGGTAAAGAATGGAATCTTGTAACTTGGGATAGGGATGTGTGGGAGGCCCCTATTGAAGGTGAGAACATTGAATCCTCAGATTCTCAAGGGTTTATCTCATCTAAGGAAGTGATAGTCTCTCCCCCCTCTGTAGAAGAATACTATACCCCCACCCTCTGAAATACTGCCCCTTTCACCTTTGACTGAGAAAATTAATCCTTCGTTGTTTGCTAAACCAGCAGTGACTTTCTCTGAAGGAGATGCCAGGCAAGCCAATATTAATGTCCCTCAGGGCCCACCAATAGTTGCCTCTAGACCTATAACCAGACTAAGTAAGACTAAGTAGGCTCCTAGAGAGGAGGTGGAAAATATAGTCCATGAGGAGGCACACTACACAACTAAAGAGCTTAATGAGTTTTCTAACTCATTCAAGCAGAAGTCTGGAGAAAGTGAAGGGATGGATTATAAAAGGGTACGGGATAATGGTAGAAGGAACATGAAACTAAATCAGGCTGAGTTTATGGATATGGGCCCACTGAGTGGAGATTCGAGGCTTAATAGAGAAGCTCACACACTTAAAAAAGGTGTCCAAAGTTTGTTTGAATGGTTGGATGAAGCATTTGTCAAAGATGGCCTATTGAAATGAGTTGGAGATACTTGACCCTTTGCTTAGTGTCAATAAAGAGATTTTAAAGCTCAGGGAAATTGCAATGCTAGAGTGGGTACAGTGGTAAAATCTAATCTTCCACATGGGAAGGCTCAGAAGACATACCCTTCACTAATCCTTTAAGATGCAAAATGGTGAGAGGGGCACTGGCACATTTGAAGAGTTTTGTTGATGCCCTTTCCCTCCTTGGGCCAGACCTTAGGGTTGGAGACACTACTCAGTCAGATAAATGAAATGCAATAGGCTTAGTTGGACCCCAAAGTAGCAGGGGTCAAGTGGCAGAACTGACTCACCAAAGGCAAAGTGAATTATAGTTATTAAAATAGTCAGAATAGACAAAGCAATGTCTATAACAGCCTGTCCTATAATGGTCAGCACAGGCAAAGTGAATTTTACGGTGGCATGACTTGTATGGACCATTGGCAATGAATGAATCATGGTGTTTCCAAGCATCAAATAGATAAGAAACCAACTGGATTTCTGTTTGATCTGTATAAGCAGAAAAATTCTCAAATGAAAGAAAGGCTACATTAGATTGTAGCAAATGGGAATCTTGGCCTCAATTTCCAGACTTGAGCCAGTCTGTAGACTGAGAACCCCTTGAATGAAGGGATGACCAAGTTCCCCCAAGGAAGGACCTTGATAAAATACTGTGGTAGTTTGAATAAGAATGGCCCCCACAGGCTCATATATTTGAAAGCTTAGTCATCAGGGAGTAGGATTAGGAGGTGTGGTCTTGGAGGAAGTGTGTCCCTGGGAGTAGGCTCTGAGATTTTAAAAGCCCAAGCCAGGGCTAGTGGCTCTCTTCTTCCTGCTGCCTGTGGATCCAGATGTAGAACTCTCAACTACTACTCCAGTGCATCTGCCTGCATGCCACCATGCTACCCACCATGATAATGGACTAAACCTCTGAAACTGTAAGCCGGCCTCAATTAAATGTTTTCTCTTCTAAGAGTTGCCATGGACATGGTGTCTCTTCACAGCAATAGAATACTGACAAAGATAAATATCTTAGTTTTACTGTTAGCCTTTCTCCAGAGGAACTAACAGCCCTTTACAAGTATAATGAACTATATGCAGAGGAAAAGGTAACAATCAGACTATGTCACTGCAAACAGTAAAAGAAAAAGAAACGATAGTTATTTTTAAAAACAACAAAAAAACTTTACTATGAATTTAGAAAAAGCTTCATAGTTCTTTAAAATGTTAAACAAGTTACCATATGACCTAGCAGTTTCATTCCTAGGTACATATCCAGAAAATCTGAAAATACATCTACATCAAAACTTGCTCATGAAAGCCCAAAGCAGTTATTAGTCAAGCTGGCCAAAAAGCAGAAAATTCAAACGCTAATGGACTCATGCACATGACATTACCATATAATGAAATATTATTCAGCAGTAAGAAGAAGGCCTTTAAACATGCCACAACATCGAAGACTATTTAGACATGTCAAGTAAAAGAAGCTAGTCATAAAAGAAAATGGCAATGACAGATGTGGTGGCATGTCAAATCTGTAATTTCAGCCTCCTAGACACTGGGTAGCTAGGGCATGAAGATCCTAAGTTCCAAGACAGTCTGGACTTCAGAGTAGACCCTGTCACAAAAAGCCAAAGAGGAGCCAGGCATTGGGTTCCTGTCTTTAATCCCAGTACTCAAAGAGGACAGAGACAAGAGGATCTGAAGTTGAGGTCAACCTAGTCTACAGAACAAGCTCCAGGTGAACACGGAATACATAGTGAACCCTGTTTCAAAAAAAAAAAAAAAAAGAAAAAAGCCAAAGAGAAGGGAGAGAAAAGATCATAGCATATAAATCCATTTATATGAAATCTAGACTAGAGATATATAGATTAATGCTTGCCTGTAGTTAGGCAATAGGTAGGAAGTGACCAGTAATGGACCAAAGGTTTCTGTGGGGGGGGGGGGGTGGTGATAAATCCTAATATTAGTCATGATGATGGTTGCGTAACTCTATGAAAATACTAATAACCACTAAAATTCATACTTTCATTAGGTGAATTTTATGGTATATGAATTATCTCAATAAAGCTCTTCTAAATAAGGGAATGTGAGCGTTGTACATACCTGGTTTCTGCGTTGACTACTGTTCAATGTCTAGATACTGAGAATAATTTAATAATGTGACTAAAAATAATTTTAATTATATTACAGCAAAAGACAGATGGACATAACAATAATATCTACTATGAGAAGGCAAAAACAATATCTAATATTAATTTCATTTTCCATTTGCCTTGAACTTGTTTCTCCTAGTACTGGAGAACATGCTAGACAAACATCCCATCATTAAGCCGGGTATACCCCTGATGCTCTTTTTACTTATTTTGCCTGAGTGTCAGTTGCCCAAGCAGCCTTTGGACTTGCTATCCTCCCCTGAGCAGCTGGAATCACAGGTTGTACTACCTACCAGGTCTCACTCTCATATTATTTTTCAAGACAAATTAAAATTATACTGATCAATAATATGACAAAGGCTACTAGAGGAAAATGCTATCATAGTTAAGGCTGCATCTGAGAAGGATGACTTGGAAGGAGGGGAACAGCTTCCATTAGAAGAACCTTGCTATGCTACTTAATTTCTTTAAATTACAAGACTAGTGGCTGGCTCCATAGCTCAGGGGTTAGAGAGCCCTGGTCTTGTAAATTACAAGTCTATATATATCCCCTGATATGAGTGCTAAATGCACAAAGACTAATGAATGGCTGCCTTAGGAGCAGAATGAGACCATATACTGTTAAAGAAGGTAAAGGCACTGGCTCCATTGCCATTGATGCATTCTGTGCCTCTGGTCATTCAAGAAAACTGGTTTTCTCATCTAAGGTGTTAGAAAAATGTAAATAAAAGACAAATGTCCCTGTCTTTTTCTTTACTATGAACAAAATATCCACTTCTAGAAAGACATAAATGATATACTTGGCAATACAGGTACAAATACAAGTACAAAGAGGATATATACTAAGCACTCGCTGGTTGAGACTACTATTAGTATTTACCTGTAATTACCAAGAATTACTTTCACATCTGGGCTTTACTAAGGCTTCATGATCTATTTGGTTGATAAAAATACCAATTTTCTGCAGGAATCAATTTAAAATTTGTTTTAATTCTAACATTTTTTTAAAGCCAGTGTTAACTTAGGTACATATACAAAAAATACAAGCCCATCACAGTAATCATTAATCTGTAAACCCTAGGAATAAGCTTCAGTGCTAACTTTAGGAATTGATAGACACAAAACCGGGAGAAAAGACTCACTGAGAACCTTTTAGATTTTTAAGCCATGTTTTATAGTGTGTTAACACAAGATAAGCAAATAAAGGGCAACTCTCTAGGAGACAGTAATCAATCAATACTATTGTGATTGTCACATACCATGCTTTGCTTATTCAAGCTATGAACTTAAAGTTTCCCTCTTCCTTTCACGGTTTGAATAATGCTCAGAGAGCAAAAGCTTTGAGATACCTACAAATCAGCAAACACAGCTATGAGTCAGTCAGTCTGATGCCAGGTCTTCTAACAGCAGCACATCCAATTCTTCAGACACTGCCTCAAAAACTCAGAAGTCTAGTATTAGCCATGTATCTGATTCAACTCAGTTTCTTTACCATGCCATGAAGAAAATGGTAAATTAACTGAAAACCATTAACTAATTTTATAAACCAGGGAAGCAGAGGATGTCACATGTAAAGAGAGAGTCAGTCTTTGTGAAGCAACCTAAAATCCTTAGTTATATTAGCAAGTAAAGTCCCTACAAATTTCTCAGACATACAAAATTTGAGAATTCTTCAGCACAATTAAGAAACCTACCTTTTCAATTCTCATTGCATAGACAAATTTGATAAACTTACTCTACACAGATTCATAACTCATTAAAAAACACTTAAGTGAGCACACAGCTCAGGGTATAAAGGTTTGAGAAAGCAGACAAATGAATGCTATCAAAAATGTTGAATAATAACTGTTAAAAAGGTTGATAACCAAACTTATGATCCAAGTGTATGCTCAGAGAGCAAATGCTTTGAGATACCTACAAACCAGCAAACAGTGACAAACCTGTCAGCATGATACCAGGACTAACAGCAGTACATTCAATTTTTCAGTTTATAATTAATTGTTCACAGTTTAAAATCCGATTTTTTGCCTATTCTGATTGTAAATCACGGACCAATTCTAAAAAGGTTAGATCCAAAGAATCTACTGCCACACTGGCTAATTTCTATTCCTCTTCTTGGTGGCAGAAGGAACAGCACTCCAAGTCACGGGCACAAATAAAAGTACTTACTTCCAGAAAAAAAATTAATACTTGAACTTTGACATCAAATTCTAAAAGGAAGAATAAGACACTTCACAAGCAATTGAAAAGAGAGACACCAGGTGTGGTGGTGCACACCTTCAATCCCAGTACTTGGGAGGCAGAGGAAGGTGGATCTGAGTTCGAGACCAGCCTGGTGTACAGAGTGAGTTCTATGACAGCCAGGAATACACAGAGAAACCCTGTGTCTAAAAGCAGAGGGGGTGGGGAGCGATATTAACATTTATTTATGACTAATTTGGAGCACTTTCTAATGGATAGACAGACAGACAGATATAGATATATTTAGTTTCTTGAGACAGGGTTTCTCTGTGTAGCCAAGGAGATCCACCTGCCTCTGTCTCCAGAGAGCTGGAATTAAAGGCGTGTACTACCACCTCATAGCTAACACTTTCTAATATTACCTGGGGATATTAACAAAGCAGATTTTGTCACAGACTGCCAATATTCAACATGAGATAACAGTAAACAAGCAAACAAACAAAAAGCCACATATTATTTTTCCTTTTGTGCTAGGGTAAAAACATAAGTAAATACTATATTTGCTAACAGGCATACCTGGAACTAATTTCAAAAGGCACTATTATGAAAAATCACGCAATTGCTAAATCATCCTTAAAAGTCTTTCCTAAAAGTTGCTCAGCAGGGTCGCCAGCCTGTTTTCCCAGTTCCTGAGGCAAGAGGATCACATGTTCAAAGCCTGCCTGTAGCTAACCTGTAACCTGTAGACAGGGCAACCTTGTCTAGATTTTTAAAAGAGTTGGGGAGATGATGGCTGGAGCACTCACTGGCTGCTCTTCCAGAAGTCCTAGGTTCAATCCCCATCACCCACATGGTAGCTCACAACTATTTGTAACTCAAGTCTCAGGGAATCTGGCACCCTCTTCTGGCCTTTGAGGGTACCAAATATACAGTGTATGTGGCACAGATAAACATGAAGGCAAAAACAACCATACACATAAAATACAACCAATAAAGAATACTTGTTTTAAAAAAAAAGATGAAAATGCTGCAGAGATGTCTCAGTGTCTAACTGTACTTCCTGCTCTTTCAGAGGACTGAGTTTAGTTCCCGGCACCCACAACATCCCAGCTCTGGACAGGTCTGATGCTCTCTTTTCCTAGCCTCAGCAGGCACTTGCACACACATAGCACACATACAGCACACACACACACACACACACATACACACACACATGAAAATTAAAATAAGTCTTATTTTAAAATATGGGAATGGTGGCATATGCCTCTTGGCTGAGCACTTAGTGCTTAGTAGATAATAAGCCTTTCTATTAATGCTCACTTCTACTAAAGCAACCAATTTGTTTTTACCTTCCTAAGTCACTGATTCTATATGAACAATTAACATTAATCAAAAATTAGAAATATACGCTGACAGCAGAAGCAGGCAGATCTCTGAGTTCAAGAACAGCCTCCTCTATAGTGTGAGTTCCAGGACAGCCAGGGCTACACAGAGAAACCCTGTCCTGAAAGAAAGAAGGGGAGGGGAAGGATAGGGCAGGGGAGGGAAAAAGCAAGGGGGGGAGAAGGGAAGGTAGGGGACTCCAAGGGAGGGAAGGGGAGAAAAAAAAAATTGAAGCATGTTCCTACTTGGTAACACCTATGTTTCCAACATTCTGACTACCTGGTTTTCCTGACCTACAAACATATCTATTAAACTCTAGGACTATAAATTAATTTAAATTAGAAAAACATCTAAAATACAATTTTTGAGTAAAAAAATCCTCTCTCCTCAGAAATACTTGGCTTTATTACTGCACTGATTTGAAAGGGAAACGAATTTCAAGAAATTAACAACTACAGACCATATTAATAAAAGAACAAAATAAAGGCTCCGCTTACACCATTATTGGCTATAGTATCCTAAAAACGAAAGAAAAAAAGAGATTTGGTACAATTACTCCCAAGAGAAGTACATCATCAAAAATGCTACAAAAACCACACAACACAAAAAATATAAGATTTGAACACTTATAAAAGTGTGTAAGATTTGATCATTATAAAATTGAAACTTGTCAATCTTTTCTCTCCAAAATACAACCAAGCAAAAGTGAGGAGACTTTTAGTAAACTGAAACTCCAAATCTATCAAGTTGTGTCTGTCTCTGGCTCCAGACCAAGTGTACATTACAAGACAAAAGCATATCCTGGAAATTTTATGAATGTCAGTTATGTTCTGAGTATTGTTTGCTTAAAACACAAACTACAATTTAAAACCCAATAGTAAAGCCAGGTGGTGGCACATGCCTTTAATCCCAGCACTTGGGAGGCAGAGGCAGGTGGATCACTGTGAGTTGGAGGCCAGCCTGGTCTACAGAGTTCCAGTACAGCTAGAGTTACAACTGAGAAACCCTGTCCCAAACAAACATAGAAACAAAAACCAATAAAAAATACTAGCATTGGAATAAATCAAATACTCCTTCAATTTATACTTTAACTCCTTTCACATTTATTTATGGGAGGGAACATGCACATAGAGATTAGAGGACAACTTGAAGGAGACAGTCCTTTCCTTCTACCATGTGCTTCCTGGAATCTCACTGAAGCCATTCTTTACCTGCCGAACCATGCTGCCAGCCCTAATCTGAAAACTTAACAGTAAGATAATTTCAAGAAAAACATTTCTCCTTCAATTGTCAGTTTTTCCTTGCTACTCTATGTACAGAAGCTTTTATATAAGCATACTTTTCTACATCATATTCAAAGATCCCAAAGGCAATTTTTATAAGAAAGATTTGTATAACCTAAGTGAGATATCAGACTGCAACATCTACACCGAAATCTATGTAACATGAAACTCTTTTTCTTCTTCAAATTTCAAATAGCTTTCTTTTTACTGCCACTGGAACATCCCCGAAAGGTCAGGCAGAAGAAATGATGCTAACTGTTCCAACAACTTTGTTTTCTTAGTGACTGTGTTCTCTGTGGAACAGTGCCTGGGGAATCAGGTTGGTCCTGTCTTAGCACCAGATCTCACTGTTGTCACACCCATGTACCTCTCTGATCCCCGTTCTCCACTGTAGGGTGGAGTACTACGAGAGGCACTAGGCTCACATCCTGCCTATCGTCTCTCAAGACCTGAAGCTTATTTTGAAATATGGAAAAAAGATAGCTCAAATGTTTAGCACTTGCCACCAAGCCTGACAACCTAAGTTCAGCCTCAGCACCCACAAAGGACAGATGACTCTTCTGACCTCTCCATGCATGCTCTTGCACACACTAAATTAAGCGATGTAATTTTTTAGCTGAAGTATAGAAAATAGGAGAGGAAAAAAAATAAACTGTGACACCAGGGTTGAAATACATGTTTCTCAGCCTTCTGTGTGCACAATGCTCACACAAAAAGTAGAGCTTCTCTATCTCATGACACACAGCTGGTACTTAATGACTGCAGCTTTCCCAGCCTTGTTTTTCAAGTCCTATATAAGAGACTGATGAAACTGGATGCAAGTACCATCTGAAGGGCTGGAAATCTAAGAAGACACCTCATTTTCTAAAAGCAGTTCCCAATCAGCCATAACCAACTGCTGAATCTCCTGTCCCTTCAAAGTTTCAGAGCAGTGCTTGTCACTTAATAATTAGCATTCTAAAGGTGAATGAAACAAAAGAAAGTGCAAATCTTACCTAAATACCTTAAGCCTTTAACAGTTGAGTCAGTCAATCTAGCTGGTAGGAGTGAAAAGCAAGGTTCTGGTTTTCAATCTCACACACATGAACAATTTTTTTTCTCCATTAAATAGGAAAATCAGGAAATTAGCTAGTGAGCTGGGCGTGGTGTGGCACTCCTTTAATCCCAGCACTTGGAAAGCAAAGGAAGGCAAAGATATCTATCTCTAAAGAGCTAGTTCCAGGACAGTCAGGGCTATGCAAGGAAACCCTGTCTCCAAAAAACAAAAAAAATTAAGAAAGAAAAAAGAAAAAAGAAAAAAAAGGAGAGAGGGAAGGATGGAGGAGGAAGGGACGGAGGGAAATTACCTTCTGATAATTTTTTTTTTTTACATGACACAAGAAAATCAACACTCCTTGGAAACTAGGGATTCTCCAAGTTGTGATCTAGTCTTTGATTTGAAAACAGAATGCAACTACAAATTGGTCTATCTTCCGCAAGGACTTTTTGTTTTGAGAGAAAAAGTGTCTGCATAGTGGGTCTCACTATGCAGTCCTGGCTGGCCTTGAACTCAGTAATCCTCGGGATTAAAGGTATGTGCCACCACACATAAGCTGCTAATAAAAATTTTAATTAAAATGTTTTATCTGAAGAAACAACTTAAGTATATCCTCTTCCCATACCTTGCCTACAAGCATCGTACCTGGGCAACTAGCCAAATTTTCTTCCAATACTTTACCATAAACATTTGACAAAATTTTAACCATAATTACCATGTATAATATCCACTTTCTCTCTTTTGAGTAAAAGATGTTATTCTAAAGAAGAACCTGTGTATATGTTGATATTCATTTAATCATAAATCTGGATGTGAATACAAAATTTATTTCATTACAGAAAGTAAAAAGTACTTGAGGGCTGGGCATGGAGATGCACACCTTTAATCTAACACTCCAGAGGCAGAGGCAGGTGGATCCCTGTTAGTTAGAAGCCACTCTGATCTACAAAGCTAGTTATAGGACAGCCAGGGCTGTTACAAAAGAAACCCTGTCTCAAAAAAACAAGCAAAAAATGTATTTGAAGTATACTTATTTAGGAGTATTATTATTTTACAGACAAAATTTACCTAAGAATCATTTCCTGTGAAAATAAATTTAAGAATGATCCAAAGATTATGACTATAGATAATACCTAAAATGTTAAATTTAATCCCAGGACTCTGGATACAAAGTCAGGTGGATCTCTGTGAATTCAAAGCCAGCTTGGTCTACATAGCAAGTGAGTTCCAGGAGAGCCAGGGGTACACAGAGAAGACCTTGTCTAAAAACAAAACAAAAACAAAAAAAATTTAAATATAAACTTGTCGTTACTGCTCTCAAATACAAATATGGCATTTTTGGCTGAAGATTAGAATTAATTCTAGTCTGCAATTAACAGGCTAGAAAGTGAATTATCTTTGCCAGTAACTAAGAGCTGTTTTTTAATTTCAGGGAAGCCCATCGTACATGACATTTTTAAAAAGTGAACTCAACTACCCTCTCAGCACTTTCTCAATTTCCCATTACAATGAACAATGTAACTCAGCGATCAAGTCTTCCAGACCAACAACCTCAGAATTTATTTTTAACTCCTGACTCCACAAATATTCCCCTTCAGTCCAATCCAAGGTCCTGCCAGCTTTTCACTCGTCTGCTCCTTTCATCCAATTTTCACGTTTTACTTCGTTATTTATAGCATAGTCTACTGTCTCCCAAAAAGGCTTCTAATGTCTCTCAATGTAAATCCATCAACTCAGCTACCCAAATCACCTTCAAATGTCTTCTTCAGCAATCTAAAGTTAGTGCAGATTGCTCTTAAGATTCCCACCCAAATTTTTACAGGCCTCCTTTGCTCTTTATTAACCAATTCTCCTCAAATTCCATCTCCTTGTTTTCCTATCTAGGTCCCTCTAATTGATAAATTCGAACTTGCTCTCAGGCTCCCACACAAAACACACAAAACTCTGTGGCTGTCCTACCTAGAACACTGAATGCTTTTCCATCAGTATATGTATGCTAGCACTTGTTTTAAACACACCTCTGTAGAAATCTTCCTGCTCCAGCCTTCCTTTCTCACCAGTCCCTTTTCCTTTGTCTTTTCAACAACTGATTCAGTTAGACATTTATAATCTTGCTGTCATGCTATTGTCTTCACCCTTTTCTGAAGGTATGTCTTTAACATCAAAGGTTCTTGGGACAAGGACTATGTCCTTCCGTACTTAAGGTCTTGAAAGATTTCTTTTAAAATACAGCCTAATAAATACCTCTTTCGTCTGCATGTCCTTCACGTGAAGGTTATTTTTTTTAAATAGCATTATATTCTAATCTTTTTAATGTTGAGTGATATTGTAATGCAAAAATTAAAACACTTTAAACTACACTCCTCCGATTTACTCCACCCTGAAGAATCTCCATCAAGAACAAGTTGTTTTCAAAGAAAATCCTGGAAACAACATAAAAAGTCCCAAATTTTGGCATTTTACTCTAGCATTACAGATCTCGAATAGAAGAATTACCTAAAATTGATAGTCATTATATATTTTTTTAAAACCAAAACATACAACACACAAATACTGAAGCTCCACAGAGACTCTTCAGTAGCTATCCTAAGGTCTGTCTGCTTCACCATAACTGAAAATTACCCTAAAAGTTTTAAGAATTCCTTCCAAATGACGCCATAAAGTGCTTAGAAAGCATGATCTTTCCCTGAAAGATGCACAATCAGCTTCCCTCTTCACATACCCTGCATTCTAAACTAGTCACTGAAGGAAAAAAAAGTTAGTAGCAAAAACATCTCCAATTCAGCTTTCACTGTGGATGTAAGTCTGGACTACCCTGTTTCAGTAAAGTTCCAAAAGCCTACACTAACTGAAATCTTGGGTGCAACTGAAAGGAATCATTTCCCATTGCTTAATCAATTTCACATTTCAGCACATGCATTTTGACTCTGTAAAAATCTCATTTCTTCAGTAATCTCAGCTCTTGGACAAGATAGCTTTATCTGTGTCCTCTTCTTTCTTACAGAATAAAGAAAACAACAGATATTTTTGCCAGAATCTGCAAGTATGTTCAAATAAACTGTCATTAAATACCTCATAAACATCTCCACAAATAGATACATTTGAACACTGGATACTCAGTATACCAAACCCTTCAAAAACACAAGACTTTTCAGCCCAGATCTCTGGAGAAAAGACAGTGACAGATACTGACACGTTTTAAATATCATAAAGGATATCCACTGTACTTAAAAAAAAAAAAAATTAACAAGTAATGAATGCAACGTCGCCTCAAAATTAAACTTAAATGACAATGAGTCAGTGACAACACTAAACTCAGTATTTGGCACTATGACAATACAACCTCAATCAAAAGTTGAATCTATTTCCAAGTTACCTTTTGATTAAACAAATTATATGGTGCCAGACTGGTAACGTCAAAAACAGGAAGGTTAAGAGAGAACACATTAAACCAGTTGAAGACAATGCACTTGGAGATGCAATTGCTGGGAGATATTTATCAGCTTCCACTGGCCCCTAGTAGACTGAAGGATGGATGCTAGCTTGCTTCCAACGTGAATGTGGGTTACCAAGAAAGTACATCCCCAGATTAAGAAATACTTTGTATAGTCACACAGGCAAAAAGAAATATTACGAAGCTGGGACACTTATTATCTCTATTTAGAATACAAAACCATGATAACCTGAGCTAACTAAAATAAACTTCATTCTAGAAGACACATACTCGGCAAATGTACATCACCGTTTATTAATCAAGTCTTGTCCTCCTCTTCATTCAAAGGGATGGGCAAGCGAACGCTTCCATCGCTTTTTTAACGCGAGGCACTGGAGCACTTGAAAAGACTGACTACCAGCAGCCATGAGAGTATAAGAAAAGAAGTTTCAAATAAATCCAATCGGCCAAATAAACCTCATAGACTCCCAATTCAAGGTTAATGAGGCTGGGGAAGTGGTACGCATTTGGGAGGAGAAAAAGAAGGCGCTATCTTGACTCAGGACAGGTTCTGCCCTTTTCCATTACCTCTGATACCAGGTCTGTAGTTTAAGATCCTGGTATTTCGAGGTTTCTTATCTTAATGGTGAGATGGAGAAGGGGTGTAAAATAAAATCGATACTCACTGCTAACTTTCATGCTACCAAAAGCTGAAGGCTGCTGCACTGGCTTGCAGCTCTCCGCAAAGGAGGTGGTTCTCGGTCGCCCCGACATGATGGCTCTTCTTGAATCACCTTTTCCTTCCTTAATCCTTTTCTTCCTTTTGTTTTATGTTAGGGTGCTAGGTTAATGATAAATGCAGCATTAAGTTCTCCCGCAATAAAGAGAAAGAAAAAGACTTTTGTCCTCTTGGCTTTTCACTCTGTTTGTATAGCTGTTTTTGTTTTTGTTTTTTTTTTAAAGGAGCGATATATTTCTCCTTCAAGACAGATCGGTATGGATATTTAACACATAGATGATTTGGGGCTGGGGGAAAAATACAATTCTTTCACCTCCCTTTCCTGGGAAGGGAGGAAAAGGGTTGAGTGGAATCCTTAAAAAAATATATATATATCACGTGAACGAGGGCAAACACTTGATTGAAAATAAGTACTCTGAGTATTATATTTTCCTCGGGGATTTTTTTCCGAGTCAATGAAGAAGGGAAGCGGCGGAAGGATCACGAGCCTCACGCTGGAAGAGAAGGGGGATGGGAAGGAGGGAGGAGATGGCTCGGAGATGCGACGGCAAACGCTGCGGCTCCGGCTGCAGCGGGGTCTGGCGACGGCCGGGTGAACCGGAGGGCAGCAGAGTCGCGAGTCAGCGGCGGGCGGTGGTGGCGGCGGCGGCTCCTCTCCTCATTGCGCCAGGAGCAGCTGCAGGCGATGGCTGGATCCAGCGGCCATGGCGGCGGCGGAGGCAGCTCCCTTCAGACCCCAGGCAGCGGCTCCTTGACTGCTCCCCATACGCCGGGAACATGGGAACCCGGCAACCGCTTCCGTCCCTCGGGGTCCCCTCCCCCGTCCACGGCCCCGGCACGGCCGGCCTCCGCCCCTCGCCTCTGCTGAGCGACTGCTCAGGAAGTGTCCGCGCTGTGCCCGCAGCTCGAAGCCCTGTCAGCGACTGCGGGGCCGGCTCCTCCTCGCTGCCTTCCTTCCTTTGTCACTCGGCCCAGGCGACGGCAGCGACACAAGCCCGCATTCGGCCGGGTCGGGGGCTGCTCTGTGAGAGGCGCGCTGTCTGCGCAGCCGCCTAGCCCTTCCCCTCTCCCCCTCCCCCTTCCTACTCGTCCTCCGCCTCCTTCCTCCCCCACCCAGCCTTACACCGCCCAGCGCCCCGCCGCCCGCGTAACAGGCGTCTGGGAATCGCCCGCCGAGCCCGCGCCCGCCAGCTTCGTCAGGGAAGCCGAAACCCAACCGGAACCAATCACAGACGTCGTTTGCTTGCGGCTCCTGCCGGAAAAAGCCGAGCGGCCTGAGTAACCAATAAGAAGCAGCCGCTGGCAGACCACGCCCCAGCAACGAGGACTGCCGAAGGTAGCCGAACAGAAGGAAAGTAGATTCGCCTGGTTCTGGGGCTGGCTAGAAAAGAGAATAGCAACAGTGGCCAATCAGAGCTGTGGGCCGGCAAGGAAAAGCCTGAAGAGTTAAGGACTGCGAGATTCCTGAGTCGCGCGAGGAACTGCACGGCTGGGCGCCGCGCCCGCTTCCTCATTGGCTGGACAGCTCCGCTGGGCGTGTACCTATCTCAGTGATTGGTGAAGGAAAGGGGGCTTCCGAGGACATCTGGCCAGTCAGAACTCCCCCTCCCTCTTTGAGGTGGGGAGAATAAGAAAGCGGAGGGAGGGCGTCTATAAAGTCCCGTCTCATTGGTCTGCAACGTTGGGGCTAAAGCTAGCGAGGGGCGGCGGGGTGGGGGACGCAAAAGAGAGAAGGGGCTGTTGGAGCCCCTGGCGGCAGCCAATGGGCGCTCGATGCCGTGCAATCGCAAGACCTTGCTGCAGTGGGATTGGCCCCGGGTGGTCCCTGGGGCGGGCGGCCAGGCTGTCGGGTCAACCTGCGTCTGCTCGCCCACAGAACGCTCGTGCTGCCTGCGCAGCCAGTCCCAAAGTGCTGCGTTCGGCGGGCCGGGCTCGGAGCGTTCGATCGGGGTGAGGGACCGTCCCCATCCCCGAGAGCTCGACGGGCGGGGCGGGGCTGGGCGCGGCTTACAGAGTGTCCCCGAGGCTCATGACCGCGCGTGCTGAGCTTGAGAACATCTTCCCCAGAAAGGCTCAGGGCTGTCTTTGCTGGGGCTGAGCCTTCTGACGCTCGGACGGGAACAAAGCTTCCCGAGAGGCAGCGCCTCTGGGGAGCCGCGCCCGCCGGCTGCAGGGGGCCGCCGATAACTCAAGCCCTTTGCGCGGGGCGCGCCCGGCCAGGCCCGGCCTTCTGGAAACGCCCCCGAGAGATGAGCTCATGCTAGTTGCGCGCGCTCCTTGGGCGCGACTGCGCAGCGCAAAAGCAGCCCCGAAAACAGGTGAGGGGAGATGTGGTCAGACCGTGCAGCCTCCGAGGAAGCGCAAGTCAGGATTGCTCTTAGCAGCGTTTTGTCTTCGGGGTGATCTGCACACTGCTGCTTAAATAGATTTCACACGTAGCCCAGTGTCCATTGTTCTACAAGGAAAGCAATCGCCTTGGTGCTTTGACTAGTTTGCCTAGAGAAAGTTAAGAGTGGACACTCGTTATCTTGATTGTAATCCCGTGATGCTTGTAATACCCACCTGCATAGTCATCTCTTTCTGTTGAGATGCTATCTCCAGAAAGCACATGTAAAAGTACACATTCTCCATCAGATTACCTAGCTATTGCTTTAGAATCTGATGAAGGACTTGGGGCAGAACAAAGTAAGCTTTGATGGGAGACAGTAAAGGTCTGGATAGTGTTTGCACATTCAGATGTCTATAGAGGCCCAACAAACAACGCGAATGAATGAGACTGGCCTGGTGGAAGACAATGGGAATGTTAGGCGATGTGGAAATGGGAGTATCCATCCATGCCCTTTAGGGGAGCAGCTGCTCAGTATTAAGCAGATTATTGCCTCTAGGAACATAGGTCCACCACTGAGATGGTGCTTATTCTATTTTTTGTTCCCGAAACCATAACATTTGAGTTTTTGTGTGAGATCTCTAAATCTTAAGTTTTGGCAACTAATATGTCAAAACCTTATAGACCAAAGTAAAATCCCAAGAAAGACATGCCCAACGGGGGATCAGTTTGTAATCTCATCCCTTAGTGTAGGTTTTATAGCCTAAGAGCAATAGAGGCTCTTGCTCTTCACAATTAAAATAATGTATCAGGTCACTGGATGCCACGGGGGAGGGTAAAGAATGTTAAAAGCAAATGCTTTGCTTGGCAGCTTTGTCATTTGGTGCCTCTCCCTCTCCATGCTATTATGAAAGACCTCTGACACTGTTCTTAAAATGCTGTGATGCAAAACTTAAAATCCTTCCTGCCTAATTATAACAGCAGAAAAGTAAATAGCAAATGTCTAGTTTATAGAAACTGGCAACATGGTTATTCTTGTATATAGAACTAGTACAAAAATAGTCTACCTTAAGGTTATGATTAGCAACTTTTCTGTTGCCTTTAGATATTTTTAACTCGTGAATTTTTTTTTTTTTAATCTGGCCAAGGTTTCCCTTTTCATAAGAAGAAAAAAAAAATTCAGTCCACAAATAGGACTTGGGAAAGACAAAAGTTTATTTACTAAAACACAGAATAGCCAGGTGTGATGGCACAAGCTTTTAATCCCAGTACTGCAGAGGCGGGTAGATCTCTGAGTTCAAGATCAACCTGTTCTACATAATGAATTCCAGGCCTGAGTGGAGGGCATGGACACCACAGAAATACTGAAACTTCACATACTGTAGAAGCTTCCTGTTTTTTAAAACCTCTTGCTTTACCTTCCTACATGGTGGGAATAGTATTGGTGTGCCTAGATAATGCTCTAAGATATTTTGTACATACTATCTTACATAAAACTTTTTTTTTATGATGGTGGACATGGCAAGGAGGCACTCTACCAATGAGCTGTATCCCCTGCCTGCCACTTAAATAAGGTACTGTTCTCAGAGTCAGTAAACTGAGGCCTTGAAAGTTTACTAATATTTTCCAAGATCCACAAAATTAACGTAGCAGAGGCAATATTCACATCCCTTGTTCTTAGCGTCTTCTCCACAATTCTTCCTTGACACAGTCCCCACATTTCCTAGAATCTGGTAAAGATAATCAGGTACAAGCCTGATTATCTAAATTTGATCCCCAGACTCCAAGGTGGAAGGAGAAGGCCGAAAGTATAAAACTACCCTCTGACCACCTCATGAGTACACCATGGCATACAGCACTCCCAATAATAATATACTAAAAACAATAAATTAAATAATAATAAAAACAATAATAATGAAACACAGGTCTCTTATTCAACCAAAAGCTCACTAATTTGTCTAGACTGGCTGGCCAATGAGCTCATTCCAGCACTCAGGAGACAGAGGCAGGTGGAATTCTGTGAGTTCAAGGCCAGCCTGGTCTACAGAGTGAGTTCCAGGACAGCTAGATTTCAACAGAGAAACCCTGTCTCAAAAAATAAAATAAAATAAAATAAAATAAAATAAAATAAAATAAAGAATGGCCCCCATAGATTCATATATTTGAATGCTTAGCCATTGAGGAGTGGCACTACTTAGAAGGACTGGGAGGTGTGGCCTTGTTGGAGGATGTGTGGGGTTGCTGGGGTTGCTTTGAGGTTTCAGAAGCCCAAGCCAGGCACAGTGGCTTTCTTGATTACTGTTCCCTGTGGATGACCCCCATGTAGACCTCTCAGTTACCCCTCTCCAGCACCATGTCTACCCATATGCGGACATGCTCCCTGCCATGGTAAGAATGGACTAAACCTCTGAAACTGTAAGCAAGCCCCAGTTAGATCCTTTTCTTTGTAAGAATTGTTGTGGTCATGGTGTCTCTTCATAGCAATAGAACAGTGACTAAGACAGTGACATTCTCAACACTGATGGTTATGAAATCAAAATGTCATTCAACTGAAAAATGTTGAAGATGTTCTACATCATGCAGCACCAAATATTCCACCAAGATTTAATTCTTCTTTATTAGCATTTTTAAAATTTTTCTTCTCTCATATATACCTATACCCATATACCTGGATCATGTAAAAATTAATTTCTCAGGCAAGAAAAGGATTGCAAGTAGAACAAGCTTAATCAGACCTGCTCAAGTTCACACCGCTGAAAAGATTTTCAAACCTGTAGCCTTCATGTCCTTCCCCTGGTAGTTTCTTTTTATAAAATTATCCAAAATTAACAAAACACTCAAGTCTGATTGATGATCTTTTATCCAGTTCTCGGCATCTCTACACATTAAAAGTACAGAATTATGAAGATGAATGAAAGCCATTCAGATAGGACTTCTGCCCCAGCTTGAGGGAGCTCTCTTGCGGTGATGGGACAAGCACAGAGAACTAGGAGGGTATCAGAGGTGTGTCTCCAAGTTATAATTAAAACTGTTAGTTTCCAGTTGAGTACATGTACTATTAGGACCAACACCACCACCACTCCAAAAATCACCCCACACACACACACAGGGTCTGACTACATAGCCCTGGCTATTCTGGAACTTGCTTTGAGACCAATCTGTCTGGAGCTCACAGAAATCTGGTTGCCTTTGCCTCATAATTGCTAGGAGTAATGGTACATACCACAACACCTGAAAAAACAAACAAACAAAAAAATCACCTGTATTTCCAATAACTATCTAACTGGTAGACACTGGCAATCTCATTCTTAGTCTAAGCAAAGTGTTACTTGATCCGCAATGCAACTATCCTCAGGTTAAGACAAATCCACAATCTCAAAGGAGTTTTAGAGCCAGTGTCCTGGGTTTGGTTTGGTTTGGTATTTATTTATTTATTATTTATTTATTTATTTATTTATTTATTTATTTAATTTATTTCAGTAGTGTATTGCTTATGCAATACAAGGTTTTTAAACTAAACTGACTTGAGGATTGTTAAAATAATGTCTATGAATAGAGGTTACAGATTTTACTAGTGGGTCAAGAGCAAACAATAGCAAAGAAGACACCAACTCTTGGTGGTAAGCAGCATTTTATCAGTTGTTAGCAAAACTAAAATAATGATCAAGTATGGTATGGGTTTGAAGCTTTTAAAACTCTCAACTTACAAGATATAGTTGTATATATTCATGGGGAGCAAAGTGACAATTCATTGTATAATATAAAGTCATATAAATATAATATACTTCTTTGTTGTGCTTTGCTGATCTGTTAGAGCAGCGGTTCTCAACCTGTGGGTCACTAGCCCTTTGATGATTGAACAACCTTTTCACAGGGATTTCCTAAGACCATCCTGCACATCCGATATTTGCATTAAGATCCGTAACAGTAGCAAAATTGCAATTATGAAATAGCAACAAAAATAATTTTATGTTTGGGGGGTCACCAAAACACGAGGAACTGTACTGAAGGGCTGCAACATTAGGAAGGTTGAGAACCACTGCTCTAGGGTGAGTTTGTCTTTCAGTTTTGACTTCCCTATTTGTTGTTGTTGCTGTTGTTGCTTTCTGTAACTCTAGAGTGATATCCGCATGACAATCAAGTACAGAGACTAGTTTGTGCAACTTAATGCTGATTGTTAAATGGGGTTACTAAGGTAATCCTGTGGGCGACCAAATGGAGTCAAAATCCTGATTCCCTCTTTGGAGTCTGTGAACTTGCTTAAGGCAGAAGTACTGACACCAGACCCAGTGAAGTCTTTGTGCTGGACGTGTGCTGTGGTTAAAGTCATGGGCCCAAACTAAAATATCCGGGACCACAGAAAAATAGACTCCCAGACCTTCAGTGACCACTGGGACCTCGGAAGTCAAAACCCTGGTCCTTTGAGACCAAAGCCCCAGTCTCTCGGGGGAACTGCACCCACTGAAGCCGAAGCTCAGCCTTGCCCTGACCTCTAGGGCTACTGAGGCTGGAGGCCTGGCTGCATTGGGTTCTTCCTGAAAGGGCCAGAGAACAAGTTGTGAGAATCAGTTCTCTCGTCCTACCATATGGGTCCAGAGGATCAATCTCAACTTGTCAGGCTTGACAGTAAGTGACTTGACCTGATGAGCCATCTTGCCAGCTCATGTGCAGGGCTTGACTAATTATGTCTTAGCTCCATTTATATTTATTATGTCTTTCATCTTTTTATTTTTGTGTATATCTTATGTTACTCAAAGGACTAAATGGTCATAAACTACTAATTTAAACAAGGATTATTTTCCAGATCAGTACAGGAGGAAAGAACATTCAAAGAAAAAAAGGGTGGGTTATGTGGGGACAGAAGTATATGCATCAGGAAAACTGAAAACTGGAGGTAGTTTGAAATCATGGAGCATGTAAAGTCAGGATTAAAAATCCAACAGAAAATAAAGTAGTGTTAGATATGACTTCACTAGGTAAAGTATGTTCTATTAGCTCTGTATTAGGATTCGTTTAGAAAAAAATGCAACACCCCATCACTCTGATGGAAGAAGCCAGCCTTACATAGCGAGTTCCAGGCTAACAGACCCTGGCTCAGAAACAAACAAACAAAAGGTAACTCAGAAAAACCTTTATGGAACAGTTCTGGTCAAAAACAAAATGTCAGGGCTCAGTGTTTATGAGTGCTTGCTGTTCTTCCGGAGGGTCTCAAGTTAAGTTCCCAGCACCCACAGCAAGGCACTCACAACCACCTCCAGCTCCAACTCCAAGACATTTGACCTCCTCTGTGGGCCACCGTGGGCACCTGCATGCATGTGCACATATACACAGACACACACACACGTATATATACACACATAACTACTTTTAAATGATGTCAATTGGAATAATTGTTAGTGAACTCATATAAAAAGCATTCTATTTATTTATTTATTTATTTATTTATTTATTTATTTATTTATTTATTTATTTATTTTTTCAATGCAGGGTTTCTCTATTGTAACTCTAGGCTTCCTGGAACTCACTCTGTAGACCAGGCTGGCCTCGACCTCAAAGAGATCCACCTGCCTCTGCCTCCTGAGTGCTGGGATTAAAGGCGTGCACCATCACCACTCGGTAAACATTCTTTTAAAATGTGGTAGTATTTTATAAAAATTTCCTGTTTGGTTGGTTTTAAAGAAAATTGACATTTCTTCACTGTGATTTACATTTTTCTCAGAAGCCACTAATTAGACTCGAAAGAGTTTTTACACCTATTTATTTGTTTTACGGGAGTGTGTGGATATCACACACTTGGCACAGCGTGTGTGGATATCAGAAGACAACTTGTAGGAGTTAGTACTTTCTTTGCCATGTTGGTTCTGAGGATCAGATTCCATGATCCAGTTTGGTGGCAAGCACCTTTATTGACTCCATTTGGCCATCTTGGCAACCCAGAGTGAAACTCTTGTTAAAGTCTCCAAACTTATCAACAAACAAAAACACAACTGAAAATCATTTGTTATATAAGTCAAACTATTAAAACTAGCCAATACTTACTGAGTACATACTAAACTCAGGCCTTTGCCAAGCATCTTGACTGCAGAAGTACCAGGATGAGGGTGCCACCATGTCCTGAGACACTTGTCTTGTAAGGAAAGCTTAGTTTGAAGGAAGGAAGGGAGAGGAGGGGAAAGGAAGGGAAGGGAGAAGAGAAGAAGAGAGGAGAGAAGAAGAGAAGAGAAGAAAAGAGTAGAAAAAAGTTGCAAGGTACTAATAGGATTGTAACTGGTGCTCACATCAGTTCCTGGAGTGGACAACTCTTTGATCTGAAGTGAGGCTAAGGACTTGGAGATGAAGAAGGAAAGGGGAAGTAAGCCAGGCTTCAACTCCAACCTGCCAGACAAAGCCCTTCCTTGGTAAACCCTTAGGGGTTGGAGCTGTCAGAGCAATTAAGGACAGTGTGTCTGTTCATCTGATTTCAGAAAAACCAGTTTTGCTGAAACAGAAAGCTGATAGAGGAGACTAATGGGGGATAAGGTGTAAAGATGGTGTGAGGTCAGATCATGAGGGAGCTTTGAGTATTACCCCAAGAAATGGGTACTGGACTTTGTACTGTAGACAACGGAATGATGGACGGTATTTTACAGACAAGGAATCATTGTGAGAAAGAGTCTAAAATAACATGCATTGTGTGGTTTTCCTTGGTGGTGAAAATGTTCCTCAGGCTAATACAATAGCGGGCTCACTCAGGCATTTTAGAACCAACGAAGGGTGCCCAAATGGGAAAACAATGATTGATACAACACAAGAGGGAAGGGATTTGAAACAATGCCACTGTGGGGAGACTGGCTGTATTATGTTTCCTACACAGCCTTTGACAGCCATATAAATAATTTTAATATGCAGAGGAATGAGGAACCCTTGGCAAATCCTTTTCATTTTTTATGTTTGCCCCATTTTTATTCCTAAGGGTATAATCATGTGTTTAACGGTATTATTAATGGCTAGATTATTTTGGAGTAATTTGATTTGACTTTACCGCATTTCCATTCATATTTTTAAAGAGCTTTTTAAAGTGAGAGTGTAAATATTTTCATCTTGAATCAATGAATTTACTTGAATTGAAAATAATAAATAAGTCTTGACTAAATACTAAAACCATGCTTTTAAAAAACAAATTCCAAGCAATTTGGCTTTATTTTTATGTGTATTCAGATAGAACAACAAATGTGGGCCTGAGACATTCTCAAAACAAATACTTGAAACCAGAACTGCACCCTTCTAATAATCCCAGCACTGGGAAACAGAGACTGACAGATCTCTGTGAGCTGGTCTACATAGCTAGATCCAGAACAGCCATGTATAGAGACCCTGTCTCAGAACAAATAGAGCCACAAAATAAATACTTCAATACCTCAATACCCAACAGCAAATCAGAAGTCTTCACATGAAGCCAGCATGCCCATCTCGAGTCCTTAAGTCTTTGGTACATGTAAAGGCTTCAAGAAAATTCACAATACTTAACTACTTAACATCTTGACTGGCAAGGTGGAAAAAAAATTAGCCAAATCTCACCTCTGTAATACCAGCACTTCAAGTGGCTGAGATAAAAGAGAATTCAAGGCCAGCCTCAGCTATATATCAAGTTCCAGACCAGCCTAAGCTGCAGGATGAGATCCTGTCTCAAACAAGAAGAAGGTTTTGGTTAGCTGGTTGGTTATTTTTAATGTGGTCCCATGGATTAAATAGGAAAGAATTCCAAAACTCAAAGCCTAACCTCCTCAGTCTTCCCAGTGTCATCTGGATAGGGGCTGTGAAGATGGCTCCTGGTTCTCTCTTTATTCTTGTATCTTGTAGGATGGAATTCTGAAAGGGAATGAGAGAGAATATATGAAGCTCCAAAGAATGTGTGACATCCAAATTAGACATCAGTAAGGTGTGCCAGATATCACGCCAGAAAGGATTCTTCTGAGAATGGGCTCACAGCTCAGTTATATAAAACCATACTCTGCTACTTGTGTTGTTCCTGATCTTCATACTTTATGTTGTATCTTTAGTAGTAGTGTCTCATACTTGAGGATGAAAGTATAGTTAGGCATGTTGATACACACATACAATCCTAGTACGTGGGAGGCTGAGGCAGGAGGATTGCTGTGACTTTAGACCAGCATGAGTTACATAGTAAGTTTCAGGCAAGTTTTTGATACAGACTGAAACTCTGCCCCTCTATAAATAAACACACACACACACACACACACACACACACACACACACAAAAGTAATAATTTGAGCATGGGTAAGAATCTGGATTTAAGTCCAACCCCCTAAAATCTAAGAAAGAAAGAAAAGAAGGAAGGAAGGAAGATATAAATAAACAAACTAAATAAATGTAATAAATTAGGGAAAATAGCTTATTTCTCTAAATAGCTCTTTCAGAAGTACTCGGGCAGCTTGGGAAGATACCAGTTTGCGGTTCTCTGTGTGTTCTGGTCCCCGCGGTCCCGCCAGATGGTGGCTGAGGCATGTTTTGTCTGCGAGTCTGAAAACCATTCCCTGGCCAGGGGAAAGGGGGTCAGACCTAAGCGGGGAGAAGACGCAGGTCCGGAGCCGCTGTTTGGGGACCTTTGCGAAACTGTCTACCCGAGGATCTGAGAAATGTCCAGCTGCGAAGAACGCTATTCCAGGTGGGGAGAAGCCTAATTCGCAGAGGCAGGGTGGGTGCACCTGAGTCGGGAAAGCAATGGGTCCGCCCAATGGATGGATGTGTCTACAATACAGGTAATCATGTCCCCCTTTAGCTTCCGTGAAGCAAGCAAGTTATAACTAATATTTTTGGCTAGGGACCTCCGTGGACTAGGAGAGGAGAAGGCTGCCCAGCGTCTCAGCCTGTTTCTCCCTTCCAGGGGGCGGGGTCACTTCTTGGCCTCCACTTCTGCTACTCTCCAGCCCCCAGGAGTCCCACACCAGTCCAGGTTTGTTTTTGTTTCTTGTTTTTGTTTTTAGAGATATCAACCCGTTTAAGATCATTGAACACATCAACCTCTACCTCCTAACAGTTTGAATATAGTTTTCTTTCTATCTATCTATCTATCTATCATCTATCTATCTCTATCTCTCTCTGTCTTATGAAGACAATGTCAAGTTGAGTCTGAAAAGAACTCAGTGGTTAAGTGCCCTTACAGATCTTGTAGACCATCCAGGTTTAGTTTCCAGCACTCAGAGGCAGAGGCAGATCATTGGAAATTAAAGGCTAGCCTGGTCTACATAGTTAGTTACAGGCCAGCCAGGTCTATAAAGAAAGACCCTGTCTCAAAAAATAAAATAAGATAAATTGCAAATATTTGGAACAGTTTTTAATATTAAGTATTTTTGCTGTGATTGTATAAAAGTTGCTGGCTTGTATAGATAACATGAAAACACCCAGTATAAGCACCCTGAGTCTTCCTCCAGGAAATGCTTATTGTTCGTCTCTTGTGTGCGCCAGAGATGGTGGGAAACATAGTTGCTTACACAGTGGAGAAGCCTTATGTGTATGTTTTTAAAGCTAACTTTAGTCTATTCCTTTAGGTTTTTTTAAGAATATTTCCAAGGCCAAAGGATCACAATTAAAATCAGATCTCATGCAGAGCCACCAAGCTGGAACTCTTAAGTAGGCTATGGTTAAGCTTTTAATCTCACATGAGGGGAGTTAAAGTAAAGTTTCTCCGCGCATCAAGAGGGGGAAAAAAATTGTGAAATATTTGACAAAAGGGAGCACCTGTGTATTTTTATTCCTGCTTAAATGCACTTGTATGAATGTTTAAAGCATTCTGATCTTCATGGATGTTGGGCACATACATGCTTAGTAAATACCGGCAGAATAAGAAGCATAATAATCATTGAAAACATGACACCTAGTGATAATTTTATAAAACGTTTGCATATGGACCAAGTAATAAGGGAACATGTCCAAAATAAAAGGGTTTTTTAAAGTGATATGTTACTTTTCTGAACTTTTTTTTTTATATTTAAAACTGTCCACTATTGTTGTTATAATGTACTTTTTAAAAAAAAAATTATGAGTATTCAAATATAACAATTACAGACAGCACAGGATAGGCTCTGTCCATCGCTGGACTTTAAACATGTCTTAGCATATCTGGCAAATTGGTGGGTTCTGGCTTCCAAGAGGTGATTTACATAAGAGGTTTAGCAGAAAGACTGTAAAGAAGTGTGGAAGCTGGGCAGGAGGAGGGTTTGGCCCAACTGTTTTTCAATTTGTACTACTACAGTAGCCCAACCAGAATTCCAGTTGGCCAGTGTGCATCCCATGCCTGCTATTAACCTATTTGGGATGCCATCTTTGACTCCAGACAATGCCTATCTAACTTGCAAATTCATATCCTAGGAAGCCTCATGGACTCAGACTGGAGAACATCAAAAGCAGGAATAAAGCATGTATTAAAATCTTAGTTATATAGCAAAATATATACAAAGGGGAGACACTAGGACTTAGATTCACTTGTGTAGACAATATGACATTATTTTTGTAGTGTCAGAGGCTCTAGGAAACACAAACATTTTGATTCCTTGAGGGCAAAGCATTAAACACAGGTATGTCTAGCAGAAGGTTGCGGTGACCTGGCTTAATGGTGCCTATTCACTGAAGAGTGCCAGAGTCAACAGAAACCTTAGCAACATTCAGTCAGATGGCAAAATAAGACTTGTTCTTTTTTCCTTTTAATTAACATGTACTCGTATTTATTAATATGGTATAGTGTTGATAATTTGAACCATATATAATGTAATATGCAATGATAAAATCAGGCAAATTATAATTTCCACCTCCTTTAATGTTATCAGTGTGTGTGTGTGTGTGTGTGTGAGAGAGAGAGAGAGAGAGAGAGAGAGAGATGAAAGCCTTCAAATTTTATTCTTATTATTTTGAAATTTAAAATTAATTGTTATAAACTGTAGCTCCCCTCCAATGTTATTTAACATTAGAACTATGTACCAGTTGCTTTTTTTATTACTGTGATAAATACTGTAACCAAGGCAACTTACAGAAGGAAGTATTTTCTTGGTCTCATTGTTCCAGAGGAATAGGAGTCTATCACTATCAAGGCAGAGAGGCATGACAATAGGCAAGCGTTGGCTGGAGCAGCAAGCTGAGAGCTTACATCTTAAACCACAAGCACACAGCAGAAAGAGCACACTGTAAATGATACGGGTCTTTACGTTCTCAGAGCCCACCCCCAGTAACGTACTTCCTCCAGAAATGCCACACACCACAAGACCTCCCAAACAGTGCCACTAACTGAGCACTGAGTGTTCAAATACATGAGTCTATGGGAGCATTCTCATTCAGACCTGCACAGACTACTTCCCCTTCTCTAACTCTGCTTTACGTACCCATCATCTACCTTCTCATTGTGTCCCCTCCTGCGTCCCTCTCCTAGATGCTACTGCCCTTTATTTTAGTCTCTACTCGTGTGTGATACACTTTTACAGCTTCCAAAGAAAGGTGAGAACATATGTCTCTGATTCTGATTTATTTCACTTAACATGATAACCCATTCCATTATAATACAAATAATGACAGGATTTCACCCTCACCCTTTTATGGCTAAAGAATATTCTATTATTTGTGTTTATCTTTTTTTTTTTTTTTTGAGACAGGTTTCTCTGTTGTAACTCTGGCTGTGTTTGTGTTTGTATATCGCATTTTTCATCTTTAAAATTTGTTTATTCTGGGGGCTGGAAAGATGGTGCAGTGGTTAAGAGTACTAATTGCTCTTCCAGAGGTCATGAGTTCAATTCCCAGCAACCACATGGCGTCACACAACCAACTATAATGGGATCAGATGCCCTCTTCTGGTATGCAGGTATACATGCAGTTACAGCACTCGTAAATAAATAAATCTTTAGAAAAAGATTTATTAAAAACATTTTTGTTTATCTTTGATAATTTTGCATGTATATAATATATTTTCATCTGTTTTAACCACCCCCATTACACTCTCCTCTCCTTCCCACTCCCGCTAAATCCATTCTTCTTTCCAACAAATCTCCCTACTTTCTTGTCTTTGGTTTTGTTGCTTTTTGTGACCCACTGAGTTTAAGCAGGGCTGCTTACATGAGTGTTGATGCAGGGTTGTTTACTGGAGCATGCACAACTTGCCAATGGCTACACGACTGAAGAATATGACCAGACCACAATCCTCACCACTGACTGCAGTGGCCACTCAGGGAGAGGTGGAGACTCAAAAGACCCACGCCCCATCCATGATGGAATGTTAACTGCCCCAGCATACCACATTTTCAGCTGATCACCCATTGATAGACATCTTAGTTAATTCCTTATCTGTGCTGTGGTAAATAGTGCTGCCATAATCCTGAGAGTGCACCTATGTTGTGGCTGTAACAAAATACCTGAGAAAAGCAACTTAAGAAAGGAAGAATTTATTTCAGCTCACAGTTTGAGGGTTCAGGCAAGGTGACAGAGTAGAAGGTAGCTCATCACATTGAGGCAGAGATGAATGCTGTTGATCCTCTCCTTTTCCCCAACTTACAGAATCCTGCCTCCCACATTTAAAGAGGGTCTTCCCAGTTATACTCAATCTAAAAATTCCCTTACAAACTTACCTAGATGTTAGTCTCTCAGTGATTCTACAGCCTGTCAAGTCATTGATAAAACTTAACCAACACAGTGGGTATCTTTGGTATGATAGTTCCATTATCTTTGTACACATTCCCAGTAGTGGGTTTGCCAGATCATATGGTAAATCTATTTTCAGTTTGTAAAGAAGCTTCCATTGAAGGCATGGGTATGGCAGTGTACATCTTTAATCCTAGACAGAGGTGGTCAGATCTTTGTGAGTTCAGGTCTACATAGTAACTTCTAGGGCAACCAAGGCTATGTAGAGACTCTCCTGTCTCAGAAAACCAAAGGAAAAGGGAGGAGGAGAAGGAAAAGGAAGAGAATGAGGAGGAGGAGAAGGAGGAGGAAGAGGAGGTGGAGGGGGAAGACGAAGAGGAGGAGGAGGAGGAGGAAGAGGAGGAGGAGGAGGAGGAGGAGGAGGAGGAGGAGGAGGAGGAGGAGGAGGAAGAAGAAGAAGAAGAAGAAGAAGAAGAAGAAGAAGAAGAAGAAGAAGAAGAAGAAGAAGAAGAAGAAGAAGAAGAAGAAGAAGTGGAAGAAGAAGAATGACCTTTCGTGGTTCTGTGCAATGGTTTGTACCAATTTCAACAGTGTATATGACTTATTTATGGAACTTCTGAGGTAGAACGGCAGAAATTGACTCTATGTAACTTGGAGTGAGTAAGAAGAATTGGGATAACAGCAAATAGACTATTCCAATGAAATATTGGAAGATCATTGGAAATCGCAGGAGGCAATAGAACAAATGAAAGTTGTGGAGGCACAGAGAGGCAACCCGCCATCGGTCCTGTGTCTCTGTCGATTGGAGGGAAGTCAGAAAGCCCACCCAAAGACAAAACAAGTTACCCTGTTTAAAAATAAGTGAATGAATGAATGAATGAATAATAAGGCTGTCAGTCCTATTCACAGAAAGAGCCACAGTTCTTTCAAGCTGGTGTCCAGTTGTAGGGTTTGATGAGGCAGTAATTTTTTTAAAGACTTTTGGTTTTTACATTATTTAGTGTGTGTGTGTGTGTGTGTGTGTGTGTGTGTGTGTACATGCACAATACTCATACTATAGCATGTGTGTGGAGATCAGAGGACAACATGCAGGAATCAGATTTCTCCTTTCATTATATGGGTTCTAAGGAATTGAACTCAGATAATCAAGCTTGGCCTAATTTACCCACTGTGCCATTACCATTGAGTGGTGACTCACGTGATGTGTCATCAGCAGTGAAAAAGAGGTCCATTTTCCCACTCCTTGTGTCTTGGAGAGCTATGGCCAGATGTGATACTGAGAGGTAACCATGTTGGTTAAGACTGGGTTAGCTGGGGACCTGATAACAAGAATCACAAGCTCAGTCTGGAATCAACCTGTCACTGCTCCAGGAGGAAGGAAGTAGTCCTGGAGAAGGTCAGAGCTGGGTGGTGATGCTGACATCAGGATGTCCTGGGTGATTGGGAGCAGACCCCATACTTGAGATAACTGCAGTCTGATAGCATTAAGCCTGAAGTTAGCAAGTGGACCAACTTTTGGAGTCAACCATCTGCTGTGTGGCTCACTGCCTATGGGTCTAACAATCCAAAGAGTCTTTGGAGAATCTTTTCTACCCATAGTGTGATTCCTCTCGCAGGAAGTTTATTGCTGAGTAGATTTCAAAAAGTATGTGGTCTGGTCCACCTATGAAGATTTCAGTACTATGTTTGCTTCCCCAGAACACAACATTCAGGCTAGAGCATTCACCTTGGCCAGAGCATTCCCCATCCCAGAGTGGGATGCATTTTGCATCCCGGATGCAAAATGGAGCATCTCAGAACATGAGAGCACCTGCCATCCCACAGACTACAAAGCTAAGTATGGCCGGCAGAGATTCCTGATAAGCAAAGAAGGGTAGCTATGGAGTACATGTCTAACATCTGACATTTGTCCATCTAGACTCAACACCAGCCTGAATGGTAGAAAGTCAGGATCTCCAAATCAAATGTCCATGGATATCTACCATCTTCACTGGGCAAACTCCATAGAGGAAAAAACCAAAAACTATCACACATCATCTCTTCTCATTTCTTTACTCTTTGTGTTTTGTCTCCTTTTTTTTATACTGTATTTTTAGTAGTACTTTTATTTTATTTTTACAAAACTTATGTGTGTTTTCTTTATACCATTTCTTACGTTCTTATAACCTTTATGAATTATTTCTTTATTGGAAATCAGATTTTTTTACCTCTTAACATTTTCTCCTTTCTGTTCTTTTCTTTTTATTTCTTTTTGCAGTTGTTGTGGTGGTAGGGGTGGTGGGGGTGGTGGTGGTGGTTGACAGCTTCCCTATGCAGCCATGGCTGTCCTAGAACTCACTATGTACATGACACTCCGTCCTACATGCTGGGACTAAAGTATGCGTCACCATGTCCCTCATTTTTTTCTAATTGAACTAGAATTACAACACTCCTTCCTCCCTCTCCTTCCTACAGCCCATGTCACCCCTCTCAAGTTGAGAACATCTTTTTCTTTATATTTTTATAATAAAAATATTTCTATATTTTCTTTACATATGTGTCTTAGTACTGTATTGCTGTGAAGAGACACTATGCCCAAGGCAATATGTAAAAGAAAATATTTAATTGAGGGCTTGGCTTGCTTACAGTTTTAGAGAGTTGATTCATGACCATCATGGCAGGGAGCGTGATGGCAGGTGGGCAGGCATGGTGCTAGAGCAGTAACGAGAACTCACATCGTGATCTGCAGGCAGCAGGCAGAGAGTGACTGGACCTGGTATGGGCTTTTAAAACCTGAATGCCTAAGCCCAGTGACACTCCTCCTCCTAGAAGCTCATACCTCCTAATCTGTCCTAAAAATTCATAGCAATGTTCTTTTATAATCGTGGGAGCCTCTGTGTTGGGAGCATCGATGTTAAGAATTAAAATGTCTCTCTGTGAATTTTTCCTTTGATAAGTATGAAGTTTCCTTCTCTGTCCTTTTTGATTAATTTTGGTTTGACATCTATTTTGTTACATATTAGCTAGCTGCTTCTTAGGTCCATTGCTTGGAAGATCTTTTCCCAACCCTTTACTCTGAGGTAATGTTTATCTTTGTGTTTCTTATGCAGCAGAAGGATGGACCCTTTTTTCATGTTCATTCTGTTAGTCTCTGTCTTCTTATTGTGGAATTCATTCCATTGATGTTGAGAGACATCAATGACCAATGCTTGTTAGGTCCTGTTATTTTGCAGTTGTTATTTGTGGAGTGTGTGTGTGTGTGTGTGTGTGTGTGTGTGTGTGTGGTGTCCCTTCTTTGATTTTGATGGTGTGAGGTTATTTATTTTCTGTGTTTTCATGACCATAGTTAACCACCTTGAGTTGGAGCTTTATTTCTAGTACCTTTTGTAGGGCTGGATTTATAGCTAAATATTGTTTGAATTTGGTTTTATGATGAAATATTTTGTTTTCTCCATCTGTGGTAACTGAAAGTTTTGCTGAGTGTAAAAGTCTGGTCTGGCATCTTTGATCCCTTATAGTCTGTAGCACATCTATCCAGGCCCTTCTAGCTATTAGAGTCTCCATTGAGAAGTCAGGTGTAATTCTAACAGGTATACCTTTATATGTTACTTGCTCTTTTTGTCTTGCAGCTTTTAGTATTCTTTCTTTGTGTTTAGTGTTTTGATTATTATGTGGCAATGGAACTTTATTTTCTTTTCCAGTCTATTTGATGTTCTGTATGTTTCTTGTACTTTGATAGCCATCTCCTTTAGGTTTGGAAATTTTTCTCTTTTGATTTTTGTTGAAAATACTTTCTAGGGTGGTGGTGGCCTTTAATCCCAGCAACTGGGAGGCAGTGGCAGGCAGATCTCTGTGAGTTCAAGGCCAGCCTCGTATACAGAATGAATTCCAGGACAGCCAGAGTTACAACAGAGAAACCCTGTCTTGAAAAACCAGAAGAAGAAGGAGAGAGAGGGGGAGGGGGAAGAGAGAGGGATTGGAAAAAAGAAAGAGGAAAGGGAGGAAGGAAGATATTTTCTGGGCCTTGAGGAGGCGGAGGAGGAAAAGGAGGAGCGGGAAGAGGAGGAGGGGAAAGAAAGAGAGAAAGGAAGGAAGGAAGAAAATATTTTCTGGGCCTTTGAGCTGGGAATCTTTTCCTTCCTCTATTCCTATTATTCTTAGATTTGGTCTTTTCATAATGTCCCAGATTTCTTGGAAGTTTTGAGTTTTAATATTTTCTTTTACTGATGTATCTATTTCATCTATAGTATCTTAAACTCCTGAGATTCTCTCTTTAATCTCTTGTATTTTGTTGCTGTAGCTTGCCTCTGTAGTTCCTGATTGCTTTTCTAGGTTTTTCATTTCCAAGATTCCCTCAGTTTGTGTTTTCTTTATGGTTTCTATTTCCATTTTCAGGTCTTGAACAATTTTGTTCTTTTCCTTTAATTGTTTACTTGTCTTTTTCTTTTGGCTTTCTTTCAGGGATTTATTCATTTCTTCTAATTGTTTATGTCTTCTTGTGTTTCCTTGATGAATTTACTCAATTCCTCCCATTGTTTGTCTTATCACTGATTTCTTTGAGGGATTTATTCATTTCCTCCTTAAGGACCTCTATTATCTTCATAAAGTTAGTTTTAAGGTCTTTTTCTTCTGCTTCTGCTGTATCAGCACATTCAGGGATTGTTGTAGTAGGATGGTTGGGCTCTAGAAGAAACAGAACCCAAGAAACTAAACACTCATCCAAACAAACAAACAAACAAACAAAAAAGCCAACTCAGGAATTGGCACCTCAACCTATAATCACCCCAAGCTTGGATGCCTAAACACAAGAATAAAAACACTATCAACTATAACCAGGACAGTGTCAAGGAAATTGAGATCTTTAAAAAGAAATTGAAAAGTTCAAAGAATGAAATAAAAGACATGATAGAACATATCACCAGTAGACTAGGTAAAACAGAAGAAAGAATATCAGCAATGGAACACAATCTCTGAAAAAATAACACAATCAGACATCAATAAAGAAGTAGAGCTGGGAAGATGTCTCAGTAGGTAAAAATGCTTGCTTTGTAAGTATGACAACCGAGTTTCAGTCCCCAGCATCCACATGAAAGCCAGGCATGACCATATACACCTGTAACTCCAGCTTGGGGAGGGGGGCAGAGCCAGATAGATCCAAAGAGTTTATCCATATAGTTGGTTAAACTACACCATAGACTGAATAGATTTAACAGACACCTACAGAATATTCCATACAACAGAATGCACATACTTCTTAGCAAACCAAGAATCTTTCTCTGAAATTGATCACATTTTATGCTAAAAAAGCAAGCCTTAAATACAAAAGAATTAAACCATTTTCTTATGTCTTAACAACTTAAGTTATGGAAATCAAGAATAAGAGGTAGATAATGATCCACTAAAGATATTGGTATTTTTCTTGGAAGCAAGATAGAAAATGATTTTAACCCCTTCCCTCAGACTATCTTCTCTTCCTCCTCTTCCTTCTTCTTTTCTCTTTTTTCTCCTTGAGATAATGTCTCACTGTGTAGCCCTGGCTAGCTTGGAACTCACTATGTAGATCAAACTGGTCTCCAACTCACAGAGGTCAGCCTGCCTCTGCCTCTTTGAGTGCTGGGATTAAGGGCATGTGTTGTTTCAAGAGGTAACTCAAGGTCACAAGATCATTATGATGGTATGATGGCCATTTTTGAAAAGTGGGAATAGGTACAGGAACTGGGATCCATCTGTCTAAATTGTGCTGGCTAGTTTTATTTCAACTTGACACAAGCTAAAATCATCTGAGAAGAGGAAAACCTATAAGACATAAGAAAATGTCTTCTGTGATCAGGCTGTAGTCAGGATTATAGGGTATTTTATTAATTAATAATTGATAAAAAGAGACCCAGCACATTGTGGGTGGAGTCATTCCTGGGCTGGTGATCCTGGGTTCTATAAGAAAGGAGGCTGAGCAAGCCATGAGGAGCAAAACAGTAAGCAGCACCCCTCCATGGCCTCTACATTCAGTTCCTGCCTTCAGGTTCCTGTCCTGATTTCCTTCAACTATGGACTACAGTGTAGAAGTGCAATTAAAATAAACCCTTTCCTTTGCTTTTGGTCAAGATGTTTCATCAGACCAATAGTAACTCTAACTAGAATAGTTGGATTTATGTACCTCAATAATGGAATAAAAAGTTGGAAAAGTAGTTTGTAATCTCTTGAAGAAAAAAATGTTTTAATTGAAAAGAGTCTTCACTGGTATATTGTATATTTTCAAGAACAGTGGTATGCTATAGAATTTTTGTCACATATTCCAAAACAGATCTCCAAAGTAAATGTTCAAAAATTGAAATTTTAGAGGCTGGCTGAAGTCTTACTAAGTAATCTAAAACAATGCTCTCTCCCAGAATGTGGCCTCAGATGCAGTGCATCTCAGGTTCTCAGGACAAGCTTAAATACTTTTACCAGGTTCTAACTTAAATGAGTGACTTGGACTCTTGGACTTCAATAAATCTACCAGCATTCCAAAGCTTTAGGAAGAGGATGATGCTGACAGCCAAATGATGATTTGCCCAAGGATGGGGAAGAAATCAAACTTGCTAGTAAATGGCAGAGGCACTTTAGACATCACAGAAGCTGGAACCACTCTGCATGTGATATAGCCTGCAGACCAATGAGGAGGGGCTTGCTGCCAGGTAGTAAAAGCAGAACAGGCATTTCATCAATTTAATGACCTTGCATATTGGAAAGTACCTTGATAGAGATCAGTCTTAGGTCTTGGCAGGTTTAGGGGTTTGTGTATGTATGTATGTATGTATGTATGTATGTATGTATGTATGTATGTATTCATTGAGGCAGGGTCTCACTGTGTAACCCTGGCTGTCCTGGAACTCACAATGTAGACCAGGCTGGCCTCAAACTCACAGAGATCCGCCTCCCTCTGGGCATGCACCACCATGCCTGGCTGGCTTGTTAAGTGTTAAGGAGTAGGACAGGTATGGCAAAAATGAGAACCCTTGTCACCTTCTCAATTCTCTGCTGGCGCAGACATGGATGATGCAGACATAGAGAACGCAGCCTCGGGATTCTTTTCAATTTGTTCAGTCCTTGGAGTAATTACTACCCACCAACAGGAATTCTTGGGTCATTTTAGAACTATTCCCTTGCCTATAGGTAAGTTCCATGTGGCCATGTGACATATACCAAAGCTCCCTTAAGATAAAAGAATGGGTGTCCTAAAAAGCACTTGGCTTTAGGGAGGTCTCATCTTGCAGAGACAGGGTGGCACAACTGTGCTCATGGTCACAGGGCTGGGCTTCTGTGTCTCTTTTCTCATGATCTAGTTGCTGGGAGTATGTGCTCTGAGTGGCCATCAGTCATATGAACCGTCTCTCATGGAAATGCTCATGAGGTCAGGTGGCCTGAAAGAGTCTGTCCCCAGTTGCTTCTTGGCTCTGGCTTAGGGTTGCTTCTGTTGTTTTAGAAGATGAAATGAAATAGCACTTGTAAAAGTTGTTTGAAAATTTTAAGGAACTGTAGTAGTGAGTAACAGTGATTGCTGATAAAGGGAATTTAAGCCCTCCAGAGCTAAGGAGATTGTGGCTCAGTGGTTAAGAGCACTCAACAGCTCTTCCAAAGGACCTGAGTTTGGTTCCTGGCTCCTACACCAAGTGGCTCACAACTCTCTGTAAAGTCTGCGGGGGTCAGAGGTCTCTGACCTCTACAGGCACCTGCGCCCATGTGCAGACACACATCTGCATAGAATGAAAAAATGACTTAAAAGTGATTTTTCAAGTTAAACCTTTAGTTCTCTCTCTGGAATGTAATCTATTATTTAATTATCCCTTTTCAAGAAGACGAGAATGAAATATTTTCCTCCCTGGGAGGCAAAGCTAATGAGGGGATACTTTTTGGCTGTTACGATGTGCTGCACCTGTAAGTGCATCCTAGCACACTCTTGTCATATAGGTCTGACCCCTCCCCTCACCTCGCTCCGCCCCTCAGACTCACAAACTGCTGGCTGGGAAATCTAGTTAGTACATCACAGTGAACCTGGCCTCCAGGTTCTCCCAACATCCCTCTGCCCCTACCTGCTACAGAGTCTTCCAGGCTTGTACACTCTGACCCCTTACCCTGCACTCTCCAGCCCAGGGGACTTCCCTATGTAATTCCAGCCATTTTTGTTACTTTCTCTCTCTTGGTCCCTCTTGGCCTGCTAGCCTCTCCATCTCTCTCCTCCCCCCCCCCCAACCCCTTTTTCCTCACACAACTTAGCAGCTTAGTCCGGTCAAGCCCACCCTGGACCCCCCGAGACGTCTCTGCTCTGGCTATGCTCTCCCCCTACCTACTATGTCCATCCTAATATATTCAATAAGCTTTCTCCTCCACCATACCTAGGAGCAGTCATGTTCTTCCTTTTTATTTCTTTTTTCACTCATCAAGAACCAGCAATGACTCCTCTGTCTTACGGAAAAAGCTAAGCTCTTCGAAGACTCCTGAATTCCATGTCCTCCATCAGCTCACACCCATGCCATTTCCCACCGGCTTCCATGTGATGGCAAATCTTTCGTTTGGAACTGGTGGGCATCAAAACATCGGTGCTTTTCCAGCCTTTGCACTTCTCAGCTGAGGGAACTGCAGCCCAGCAAGGGAATGTGGTATTCCCCAAACCCACATGCTTTGAGCAAGATAGCATGCCTTCCATTCCTTGCTCCACTTGTTTCTCTGGTCCTAAGCATAGGTTGTATAGAACTGGCACCCAGGGAACGAGATGTCATGGTAGAAATGACACATGAGGCATTTTAGAGAATTTAAAACTCCTGTGAGCTTGCAACATAGTTTTTAGTAAGTGACCTAAATGACCTCCCTTTCCGCCCCCCCCCAACTCACATAGGGTCTCACTATGTAACTCTGGCTGCCCTAGAACTCTTGATGTAAACCAAGCTGGCCTGGATCTCACAGAGGTCAACCTGTCTTAGAGCAGCAAATGACCTTTGTAAAAAATCTACGATTGAGGCTGGACATGTTGGTGCACACCTTTAATCCCAGTCCTTGGAGGCCTAGACCTTCAGATCTCTCTCATATTGAGTTCCAGGACAGCCAGGGCTACATAGAGAGACCCTGTCTCCAAAACAAACAAACAAACAAACAAACAAACAAGCAAACAATAAAGTACCTGCTATCTACTTAGGGAAGTTACTAAAGCTGGGGTTGGGTGCAGGCTTTTGTTCAATGATCTTTAGAAGGAAAAATTAGGCTACTTGTCGTCCATCTCAATTGATCAATTCAGGGACGAAAAATAATTAACAGACTTGTTAAGGTTTCCTTGAGGAATAGCCTATTGAATTATTAGTGTCCACAAAGGTTTTCCTTCTGAATTGAAGCTAACAAGGTCATTTCAAGGATAATCATTTGGAAAACCTCATTGTAATGATCCAGTTACAGTTTGCCCAGTGAGAAGCTGGGAAACCACATCTTCTGCAGAAGGTTCATGTGGTAAAACTTGGAAGGTGGCTAATGATTCAAACCTTCCTGGTGATCATGAATGACAAGAACAGAGGAAAAGAGAAGCCTTGAGGATATTGTTGGCCTGCAGAGCTGACTCATCAGTTAAGAACAATTACTGCTCTTACAGAGGAGACAGTGTTTCCTCTGTCTGCTCCCTCGGATGAGCTTCAGTTTCTTTTATTAGTTCAATTCTAACCTTTCCAATTAGACATTATTCCCTTGCTTAAGAAAAGACTAGCCCCTCTTCCTTGTAATTCTTTATGAAGAGTATTCACTTCTTACAGGGTGAGCTGTGGTGGCACACATCTTTAATCCCAGCACTCAGGAGGCAGAGGCAGGCCGATCTCTGAGTTCGGGACCAGCCTAGTCTACAGAATGAGTTCCAGGACAGCCAGGGCTACACAGAGGCGTTCATACATCATACATCTTCGGGGTATGGTTACAGCTGTTTGTAGAGAGCTTGCTTAGCATGCCTGAAACAATGAAGTCTATCCCCAGCACTCCCCAAAATGTAAGTTAAAAATGTTTAGTTTTTCATGTCTTTGAAATATACCCTGAGGGGCTAGAGCGACGGCTCAGCAGTTAAGAGTAATTGCTCTTGTAGAGGCCTGGATTTGGTACGCAGAACCCACATGACAACTCACAAATGTCTGTAATTCCAGTTTCATGAGATCTGACACTCTATTCTGACATTCATCAGACACTAGGTGTACACACAATTCATACACAAACATAATAACAAACACTCATACATGTAAAAAAATGTTTTTTTGAGACAGGGTTTCTCTGTGGTAACTCCGGCTGTCCTGGAACTCTGTAGATCAGGCTAGCCTCAAACTCACAGAGATCCACCCGTCTCTATGTTCCAAGTGCTGGGGCACTACTACCCGGCTACATGTAAAATTTTTAAAAACTAAGAAAATTTGCCAAGCTTTCAGACATACAGCTATTAGAGGACAAGAATGCCTAAGATTAATAACCACAACTGCTAACAGTTATCAAAGGCTAATGATGTGGTATGGTAGGTACTGTCCTTGGTACTTGATGTGGATTATTGTACTTAATCTTTGCATGAATCTTATGATTCTGTGTTTCATATGTAGGTACAATGAGGTACATGATGCCTTGGCTTAGATGAAGAACCTGAGGCATGAAGACAGCTTGCCCAGGCCCACAGAGCTAGACAGTAGAAAGCAATACAGCAGGACAGGGAGGGAAAGTTCTTAATTAAACCATAGATTATTCTCTTTCTCCAAACCCTGGGCATGTCTAACTCATTGCAGATAATAATGAGTAAGCTTATTACCTGGTGTCGCACTTATTTGTTTGTTGAATATGCAAAGAAAACCCTTCAGGGAGATCTGCACTAAGGATGATAATAAGAAGAGAAAGATACCATCTCTGCCATCACCCCCGCCCCCGGAAATAAGGCCCACAAACCAGAAGCTAGTAGGGAAGCAGGGTGAGAAATGGGTATTACAAGTGAAGTCCAGTAAGTGCCTTAATACTGCCAGGGGCTGGAGGAGGGGATATTGCATTCAGCAGTGACTGGGCAGCCTGATTGGAAAGCTTGACTTAAACCTTTTTGGATCAGTAGGATTTTTGAACACAGTTTAGTAAGGGAAAGATATGGAGGGAAGGTGCCGGCAAATGCTCACACTGAGTCACTGATGATTCATGAACCTAACCCGAAACAGCAGGGCTTTAGAGGCCCTAAGCCTTGGAATATCTGCAGGGAAGTCCTACTTTGGCAGGTGATAACAGAAAGGGGGAAATCATAAAATTTGAAAATTGGAGATCACCGTAGGGTAGTGACCCATCCAACTTCCCAGATCTCTTGTGAAACCTCTCTGCTAAGTGGCCATCAAAGCCAGCTCAAATACTTCTGACATCAGGTACGTGGCGACCTCTTACCTCAGCAGATTCCAGCAGTTTCTGACACATATTCATTTGCTTGTATATCCGCCTGTCATCTGCAGAGCAGAACTCAAGTTCTTTGAGGACAGAGACTCTTGCTTCCGGTGGATCCCCAGTGCCTGGGGATTTACAAAGATCCCAGGTGATTTCTACAAGGTCATCCTTTACAGATGGCAGACAACTCTTCTAGCCATTTTGTATCTTCACCAAGGTGTCCATCTCTGTGGAAAAACCATGAATGCTCCTCATTTCTTGTGGTCTAGAGGGAGAGGCACCCACTGGGAAAAGACACCAGCAGCTTCTTAATCAGTAAATCACAAGTCCCACTGATAATGTCCCAAGTATATTTTTCTGTTCATTTCCTTGGTGATTATCAAGCCCTTAGGGAAGGTTAATCCTCCTGATTGCTCTCTCAAATAAACTCCATTTTGTGCATCTTTGATGTGTTGTTTCTAGAACATAGTCTCACTTGGCAGGACCCACCAATGGGAGAAAGATGTCCTTTCACCTTGCTCATTCTAGGTCTTGAGCAACCCCAGGATGGCACTGACCACTGGTGTCCACTGCACACCACTGCCTCCTGTTAATGTAATGGTCAGCTAACCATCCCCCTGCCCACTCTCATCTTGCACCCGTGTGTTTTACTGTCTTGACTTGTACAGGTAGAGTTTTAAAAGAAGTTCCAGACCTTCCATTAGGAGACTATTATAATAATCTGGGACAAGATACAAGGGCCTGAATTACAACAAGGTTGCCAGAAAGGAGGAGATGAACAGAAAAATATACCTTATCAGTGGGACATTATCAATGGGACTTGGAATTTACTGAGAAAGTCCCTGCTGGTGCCTCTCCTGACAGACCACAGGAAATAAGGAGTATTCCTGGCTTCTCCATTCTGCAGTGTACTTGAAGCAAGCAAATAGATCTTTCCTACTCATATCTATATGGTTTTCTTAGTTATTATCTAGAAATACACTGAGGTAAGTCAGAGACAGCAGTCTAGCCCTGTGTCCAAAAGGATGGCAGTCCAGTTACCAAGGTAGGGCATTCAGGAGAAAGAGCAGTTTCAAAGTGACAGAGAAGCATTTGGCTTGAGACTTGCTGAATTCATAGGCCTGAGGGTATCCAGCAAGCAATTATATTTTAGTACTTAGGCTCTGGAACACAAAGCCGAAACAGATCTGTGAGTCACCGACGGAGATACTTGAAACTTCCCCAGGGGATGGGAATATTGAATATCATCAAGACTGAAGAAAAAAAAAAAAATACGAGGCTAAGGCAAAAAAAGAAAACAAAACAAAAGAAGACCTTTCACAGTGGCCACATGTAATGAATGTCTTCTGGAGAAGTCTCCTACAAAGAGAAAGCAATCCTCGGGGGCTGTAAGGAAAGCCTGCTGAGTTCAATGTCAGAGATGCTAAAGCTGGGCACTGGATGCAGAGAGAAGGTTGAGCAGTTGCATCAAACACAGCAGAAAGCTGATGGAGAACAAAAATGCGCGTGTTGTTACTGAGTTCATCAGTAAAGAGAGAGAATAACAGTCTTGGAGAAAATAATTCCAGTGGATGTATAAGAGCCAAGGTGGAAGCGGTTAAGTGAAAAAACGGATTGTAGCCACGACGTCAGAGTTGTACACACAGACTGCCATTTTGAGATACGCAGCCCATGCAAATGTTTAAATACATGGGATCCATGTGTTCTAACTGTAACAAGGGTTACACATTGTTTCACTTTAATTAGTAAGTGACTCTCAAATTAGGTATTTTATAGGTCTTATGAGTGTACCAGATATTCAACAAGTCTCACTATTTATATAAAGTGAAAATCCATTTTATGGATAGATTTAGCAAGCATAGGTCGAGCACATGTGTTTTAATTTTCCCTGCTTCCATTTTAGGGATCCTGTCGTTGGAGCCCAGTCACTTTTCTTGAGGTCAGTCCTATCGAATTCTTCCTTGAGACACCTTTAGACAAAGCTCTTTTGGATTTGTAGATTCTGCTGGAGTCACCAGTAGGCTTGGTGAATTTCTACATCTTTTCCCCACCATCTCCTAACCCTTTGAGTACTCAAAGCTCTGGGAACCTTTAACCTCCCGCCCCAGCCTCTACCACTCAAAGGCTGGTAGGGTGCCAATCTTGAAGTGAGTTCAAGGTTCATGTAGTTCATTTCTTTCCTTTCACAGGTGAGTAAATCAGGACCCCTTGGAGAAAATGACTTGTTTGAGGACGCACTGTTGCAGCCTGAGCTTAGAGTCAGGGCTTGGACTGAATCCTGGATCTGCGCTTTCCTAAGCATAAGACAGTAGGTTCAGACTGTTTACCCTGAGCCTAAGCTTCCTCATTTAGAAGCAGAGCTGAAGACCACAAGACCCGCCTTACGTAGCTACTGTGTGATGGAATGAATGAAATGAGCAAACACCTGCTCAGTGCCTGATACATGATAGAAACTCAACAACCGAATTCCCTCCCCCATCACATAGGAGGAAAGAAAACGGAAGGGAAACTGAGGTCTCCTGACTCCTCGGCCAGAGTCTTTCCTACACAGGGCTTCAAATCCAAGCATTCCTGGAGTAAGTGATGACTTTCCAAGGGCCGCAGAGTGTGGGTAGTTTCAAGGGGACTGATTTCCAGATTCTCAAGTTCCACGTGGACTTAGGTCCTCAGGTGTGGTGGCAAGCACCTTTACCCACTGAGTCATCTCATTGGCCCCAATGAAAATCTTTTGTTTTGTTCTTTTCCTGAGACGGTTTCTCTGCTGTAACGCTGGCTGTCCTAGAACTCACTCTGTAGACCAGGCTGGCCTTGAACTCACAGAGATCTGCCTGCCTCTGCCACCTGAGTGCTGGGATTAAAAGGGTGCACACCATGATGCCCCCTCAATCCCTTTTTTCCCCTAATTGGTCATTTGTGGCAGCCCACACATTAATCCCAGTACTCAATAGACAAAAGTAGGTAGATCTTTTTAAGTTTGAGAATAGCCCATAGACACAAAGTTTTTGATTATTTATTTGTTCTGTGTACATGTGTAGAGATCAGAGGACAACTTGTATGAGTCAGGTGGTTCTCCTCTTCCACTATGTAGGTCCCAAGGATGAAACGCAGGTTGTCAGGCTTGGCAGCAAGTACCTTTATCCTGTGAGCCGTCCCACCACTTCTCAATCATTTTTAAGGTTAGGAGTGGCATGAAGTCTTGGTTCAATCCTCAGTACCATATACACTCGATGGGGGTGATGCAGGCCTGTAATCCTAGCATTGGGGAGGTGGAGAAAGGAGGATCAGAACTTTAAGATTATCCCCAACTACCCCAGACTCAGGATATCATGTCTCTAGAATGATGTTTTTAAGACTTCAAGCATAGAAATTAAATTAAATACTGTTAAACGTGTATGGAGAAGTGAGCTAGAAATAAAAAACTGTAGAGGAAGAGGACCCTAAAATTTCAACTGTGCAGTCAGAGCTTATGACAGACTTCTACAATAGATGGAGTGGATATCAAGATTCACCAGTATATGGTTACCACTGGAAAGACTTAACAGGGTGATAAAATATATTTGTTTATAATATGCTGGAAATTAAATCCTTTGTACCTCTTAAAACTTATGATGAAAAAATTTAAACATCAACTTAAAGTGTATTAAGAAAAATATAGTTTCTTAAAAAAGAAGTTCTGCCTGCACTTCCCTGGAAAGGTCCAGAAGCTACCCCAGAGTCTTGCCATTATGTCTGCTCTGCTTGCAGAAGGCCTCTTTTTAGTTCTTAAAGAAACACACACACACAGAGACACACACACCAACTCCAGGACTTTGTCCTTTATTTCTGATCCCACCTACCATCACCTTTCCATCTCCCTTTAGAGATATCTCTTGCTCCAAGTCTTGTATGCATACACTTTATCTTTTACAGTTTCTGCACACACACACACCTCTAGACTATGCATTGCTCCTGTGTCACAACTATTAGCCTCCTTTGAAGATGCCTTTGGCCATTAAAGGACAGCTCGCTTCTTATTTACCTATCTTTCCAGCATCCTTAAGTTTAGTATGTACCATAATCTCCTGGAGGGTTTGCTTAACAAATGCAGGTTTCTGGATTCCTTTCTTAGTATTTTCGATCTAGGATTTCTGAAGTGGGACCCTAAAATGTGATTTCTAGCAAGTCCTCAGGTGACAATCATGCTGCTGATCTGAGGCCCCCACATTGAGAGATGCTTGTTAAGAACTAACTTCTGGCCCCTGGGTGTCATCTGGCTGCATGACTGGTACATTCGTTTGTGGAGCTAAGAACAATAACAAAAGAAATATGCCAGATATGAAGGCTAAATCAGATAAACTTTTTCAAATAGACTTGTGCAGTGTAAAACTACTTTAGGATTAGATTGGCTTGGAACATAGCTCAGAGGAAAGGAAAGGAGGGAGTTAAGAAAACATCCACTCAACCATGAGGGATGACTCGTGCCTGGAATCTCAGTGCTTTGGAGGTTGAAGCAGGTGGATGGATCACTACAAAGCCCAGGCTGTCTTGACTACATAGTGAGTTCCAGGCCAACCTGGGCTACAGAATAATAATGATAGCAATGATAATAATTAATATAATAACAGTAATGATAATGGAAATGGGAGTTAGAGGAGATGAGAGGGGATAAGGTACTTGCTATGACTTTTGAAGCTTGAGGACCTGAGTTCAGATTTCCCAGCACTCACTTAGAAACCCAGCTTTAGTGGCACATACCTAGTAGTGCCAGTGCTGAAGGGGCAGAGAGGTGGCTCCTGTGGACTCACTGGCCAGCTGTCTATCCAGAATGGTGACCTCACACACAACTACGAAGGAAGGGAGATAATGGGAAAGGACACTGACTCAGTTTCCCAGTGTCCATATGCCTGACACCCCGGTAAAGGAATTCACATTCACAGCAGAACCTCTATATACCAGGCATTCTGGGAAAGTTTCATGTGCTGTCTCATTTAGTCCTCATGTCATTCTTGGTAGCTAAGCTTTTTCTAATCATTCACAAGAAAATTGAAGATTAGAAAGGTTAAGTCCTCAAAATGTGTTCACCAGAGCTGACTGGTGGTGCATACCTATAGTCCCAGTGGCTTGAGAAGCTGAGGCAAGAACAGAGTACCACTTAAGATCAGGAGATTAAGGCCAGTCTGGGCAATTTGGTGAGATTTTTGTCTCAACAACAAATAAACGCCATCAATCTGCTTACTGGTTTGAAGTAATCACACAGACAGATGAAAAGAAAACCATCCATTTGCTAGCTTGCTGCTACCCAGAAACCACGTGATGCATAACACAAAGAGTTGGTTCTGCTCATTGTTCACCAACATAGAACAGAAGGATATCTACAATAGAATCCTATTTACTACTCTTAATTGTTTTAAAGAGAAATTTGAAGCCAGGCATGGTGGCGCACACCTTTGATCCCAGCGCTCGGAGGCAGAGGCAGGTGGATCTCTGTGAGTTTGAGGCCAGACTGGTCTACAGAGTGAGTTCCAGGATAGCCAGGGCTACAGAGAAATCCTGTCTTGGAAAACAAAAAGGTATTTGAGGACTGGGGACACAGCTAGTGGGTAGACTGTTTGCCAGCCATGTATGAGGCCTTAAGAAGATCCCTAGCACCATATAATATGGTAGCACATACCTGTAATCCTAACAGTGGTGGGTGGAGGCAGGATGTTAAAATAAAGTTATTGGCGCTAATCGTAGAGTCCAGACGTTGTAATTTCCAATGCTTTTTATTAATCACCAATTATGTCAAATCTCAGGGAATTCTAATACCCGGGCAGCTAGGCCGAGAGCTCAGTCCAAGGCTTCCTCACCCCATGCTCTTCCCTTGGTTCCCTCCTGCTCCTAGCTTCTTCTTCCTTGTCTTCTGCTGTCTGTCTCCCTCTCTCTCCCCTCTCTGCCCTTGCCCTAGTTCCTTTTTTATTCCAAATCCTCTCTCTGTCTCCACCCAGCCTTCCAATATACAAATCAATGGAGCCTAACCTTCATCTCCTTAAGGCTAAGGAATGTCCCATTCTTGTGGAGAGCCGTATAGCCACTCCTTTGTTTACTGGTAGGCAGTGAATCCTTTACTTGCTTCAAGGACAGCTTACTAGAACATTATCCATAACTAAAATCTCCCACAACAGCAGGAAGATGTTGAGAGTCCTCAGATACATAACAACTTCAAGCCCAGTGTGAGACAGAGAGATTTTATCAACCATAATTCAAATATTTCAGCATTATTGGGAATAAAAGAACAAAACATGATCAAGATCAATAGTTTTAAATTGTACCATATATAAACTGATAGCAACCCCACATTGCAGAATAATTTCCAAAAACCAAGAGAATGGTTTATAGAAACAAATAATTAATGAATGTTTCCTTTTATGTGAAAATATAGCATGAGGGTGCGGGTGTGAGTGTAGGTATGTCTTAATGTATAGAATACAATAAAAATTATAAGGCATACAAAAAAGCAGCATATTATAACCTACTGTGAGAAGATATTAATTAAAACTAGATCAGAAAAGAAATAGCTTTTAGAATTTTTGAATAAAAATAAGTGATAATCCAAAGGTTCAAAAGCTTAAGATGAGATAGGAACTTATTTAAAAAGCAGAACTAGCTGGGCATGGTGACTCACACCTTTAATCCCAGCACTTTGGAGGCAAAGGAAGGCAGACTTTTGAGTTCAAGTTCAGCCTAGTCTACAAGAGCAAGTTCCAGGACATAGTCAGGGATACACAGGAAACTCGTCTTGAAAAACAAAAACAAAACAAAAAGCACACATAAAACTTTAAAAATTGAAAGTGTAAAGTGTGAGATAAAAATAGAATAGACATAGGAGCTGATTAGACATTGCAGAAGATTGGTGACCTTGAAGACGCACCAACAAAACTTATCCAGAATTAAACAAAGAGTAAAAAGAGAATTGATAAAGCTCTGGCAGTATCAGTGATTTGTTTAAAAACTTTAAGAAGCCTAATATAGGCCATGTGGTGGAACACACCTTTAATCCCAGCATTCAAGAGGCAGAGGTAGATGGATCCGAGTTTGAAGCTAGCCTGGTCTACAGAGTGAGTTCCAGGACAGCCAGAGCTACCCAGAGAAACTCTGTCTTGAAAAACCAAAAGAGAAAAAAAAAAAAAAGAAAAGAAGGAAAAGAAAAGAAAGAAGAGAAAGAAGCCTAACATGCAAACAATTAGAAATTATGGAGGAGATAAAGGGGATAGACAGAAAACGAGTTGAAGAAATTCCCACCAAAATTTTTCTAAGTTTAATGAAATCAAACAACAAACTCAAGGGTCTCTGTAAACCTCTAGTGTATATATATATATATGAAGAAAATGCCAAAGACACATAATAAATTGCTCAAAACCAGTGACAAACCAGTCTGACAAACATAGTCAGATATGGGGCCGGACAGGTGGCTCAGAAGTGAAGGGTATTTGTTACTTTTGCAGAGGACCTGAGTTCAACTCTCAGCACCCACATGGTAGTTCACAACCATCAGTAATATCAGTTCCAGGGGTTCTGTTGCCCTCTTCTGACCTCTGTGGGCACCAAGCAGGCACATGGTTCACATACATGCAGGCAAAACACTCACACATAAAATTTTTTAAATGAAAAACTCTAAAAGTAGTCGGAAATGATGACAGCATGACATGAGCTTCCTTGTCATGTAAGAGCAAAAGTTATGTTTTAAATTTTAATTACTGTGCCTAAGAGCTCTATAGGACAAGGACAGATAACTTCCTGGAGTGCTGGGCAGGCTTTTCAAGTGAGATACAGAAAGGCGTAGTCCTGTAATCCCCACCTGCCCAAGGACAGATAACCTCCTGGAATGTTGGGTGGGGGCTGTGTAGATCCATTTGGTTAATCCAAATGCTCTGGATATACTTAGTCACTGGCAGGCAGGAGATAACCCAGACAGGAAGTACATCAGGATGTGTGCTTGTACCTGATTGGATCTGGTGGGAAATATGTAGACTTACGGGTTCTGCCTTTTTAAGCATCTGTTCCACATGACTTGGGGCCATTTTTCTGTGAATTCTGGAGGTGGTGGGTACATTCTGTGTGAACCTCAGAATGGTCCTGGTCAGAGTCCATCTTCCTGGCCAGTATTAAATTAACTTAAAGCTTGTTTCAAATTTGGCTCCATTGTGGTGATGGTCTTATTCTCAACTGGTGAGATTTACAGTCAGAGGTGAAAGATGGACCAACAGCTTTCAAGACTGAAAGGGAAGAATGTCAACCTAGATCAAGGAAAACATCTTTCAAAAACAAAGATAAGGAAAACTTCAGCCATATACACAAGCTGAAAGTTGAAACTATCAGTAGCACACCCTACTATAGGAATACAGATATTTTAAAAACTAATTTTAAAATTAGTAATTAGTTGTTAGCTTGTGTGTGAGTGTGGGTGTACACATGCTTGAGGAGGTCACATGACAACTTCCAGGAGCAGTTCTGCCCTCTCACTTCATTGAGGAAGGGTCTGTCTCTCTTGTGTATTGTGTACTCCAGGCCAGCACGCTGAGAGCTCCTGTGTGGTTCTCTGGTCTCCACCTCTCATCCCCTTGAAGGATTACAAATCTCACCTGGGGGCTACAGATGAGCACCACTGCATCTTGCCTTTTCATATGCGCTCCAGGGATTGAACTCAGACTTGATCAGTAAGCTTGTTTTTTTGCAGAGCTGTCTTGCTGATTTGAAATATAAATATTTTTACTTCTGTTTTTCCAATCCCAGTGCCCATCATTTATTTTTCTTATTTAGTTGCACTGGCTAAAATCTCCAAAACACTGATAAACATGGCATGAAAATCCTCGTTTTCCTGATCTAAGGAGAAAAGACATTTTCTGTAGGCAGTCCTCTTTCTCGAACTCTGGTATCTGTTTCCTACCAGTATTATTATTATCAAGGCAAATAACAATCCAGGGGTAGAAATTATAGACAGGATGTGGCTTGACTTGAAAAAGAAACCCAGCCCTCAGAGGCAAGAGGCAATATATTGCATATATAATGGGACCTCATCAAAAACTAAACAAGAAAAAGAAACTTTTTGTTTAACAATGAGAACCTTAAAGGAATCAAAATGGTTGCTTTGGCTGGGAAAGCGCCTTTCTAGAAGTTTCAGTGGGCCACAAGCTGTGATTTTTTATCCTTAGTGTGGGAGAAAATAATTGACCCCTTCAGTTCCTCCTGAGGATTCTGAGATAATGTCGCACCATGACTGTTGCCTTCAAGGACCATGACTAGCAAGTCATGTTTTCAAAGACTTTGTTACACACAGCCAAGCCAACACGAAATTACTTTAAGCTATCATGTTCAAATTATGTTAAAAATGTAAATTACATTTATTTATTTGTTCATTCGTTTTGTGGTGGCGAGGGCGCCACACACACCATGGTGCCTGTAGGAAGGTCAGAGGACAACTTGTCGGGATCAGTTCTCTCTTTTCACCTTGTGGATTCCAGGTATCAAACTCAGGTCATCGGATTTGTTGACAACCGTGTTAAGGTTGTCACGCTGAGGTTCCTCGGCAGCACTCCATTGTAACCCCTCAAGTCTCTGCTTCTCGGTAAATGGAGAAAATCCATTGCACAGAAAGGTTTGTGCCTGTTAGAATGAGGAAGGCCTGCTGGGAGAAACTCTGGTTGTTAAAAATAAACCCTGAGTGGGGTGAACCGTAAGGAAAGATGCCATTAAATACAGTGATGGTATTAAACTCTGGTGGTTTTATTTGCTCAGGTTGGGGTAGGGGGTTGTCTATTTCTTCACTTTTTGGTTTTATACTATCAGAAAGCCCCAGGTAGCTGAAAGAAGAGTCCTTCAAACTATAGGAACGGACACATTCCCTTTCCAGAGAGGAAACAGGACAAACACCTCATTAAGAGTTTCACACGCAAGGAAAGATTGTCGAAGCACTTTGGGAAAGGAGCAGAGGGGTGAATGGAGCCTATATAGGTTTAGGCTGACAGCCAGGTAATTTAGCGATAACTGATAAAGGATGAAATTTAGGTAGACTGGTGTTAGTGTTTGGCTAAGTGTCCCCCGAAGGCTTATGTGTTAAAGGTGTAGGCACAAACCCATGACGCTATGTGAAGGGAGTGGAACCTTTAGAAGGTGTGGCCCAGGCCTGTGGACACAGCCATCTGGGAGACTCCTGCAGAGGGATATAATTTTGAAAGCCTGCATGACCTACAGAACCCTGTGACTTATGGAAAGGAAGTTGGGTCACTGGAGGGGCTCCCTTGAAGGGGATATTGGGACTACGCCCCTTTCTTCATCTGAGCTTCCCAGCTGCTTTGCAGTTCAGAAGCCTTTTCAGCCAAAAGTTCCTACCATGATAAACGGTGCTACCGCAGACCCAAAGCAGTAAGAGCAAGTCACCAAGGACTAAAACTGGCCAAACCCTGAGTCACGTTAAATCTTCCCTTTTTCTAAGTTGATTAACCTCAAATATATGTAATAGCAACAGAAAACTAACACAATAAGGATTCATTATGCCTAATTATTTAAATGTTATTATTTAAGACGTAGTATGTGCAGTAGTGTTGGAAGAAACATCAGCTTACACTTTTATCTGAGTCTCTGTAACGTCAACCAACCTGCTATTGTTTCAATATAGATTTTCAATATCTGGTGTTTCCTTACAGAGACATGACAAATATGCAAGCTGGAAGTAAGGTAAGCTATAATTGTAACAAAATGGATGTAACCTATTGTACGTCACATGTATCTTTTAACCACGTATCTTTGAAATTGTTTTTTTTTTAAATAGTTTGAAACAGTTTTCCGTGGTGCAATTACTGATTTCACCTTTCCCGGTGTGTTGGTCAGAAATAGTAAGTCAGCTCAGAAGATCAGTTTAAACCAGTCAGCTGGGAGGAGAATTTGGGCCAGAATGAGTGAGTTGAGTTGAAGGAGAAGAGTCAAAGTTCAGAAAGAGCTAGTCAGAGTAGCTCAGTCAGCAGTAAGTCTCAAATGGTAATTAGATCGTACATAGGTTTAAATGTTCTAGATTGTATGGAAGCTGAGGCTGAAGCCTTCCAGTTCTAGACTGAAGACTAGATTGTATAGAGGCTGAAAAGCTCCAAGGCTCCAGGACCAGAACCAGTGATTTAATTAGAAAAAAAGAATAAAAAGCCTTTGCCCCAAATCTATGACTATACCTGAATCTACATCTACAAGTGACATAGAAGTTTCTCCAACCAAGCTTAACCATCTAAACTTCCCCAAACAGCGCCACCACTGGGGACCAAGTGTACAAATGCTAGAGACTATGGGGGACATTTCTCTTAAATTACTGAAGCTGGTCTCACAGAGTCAGCAGTCAGGATGTGAATGGAACTCAAGCCAGAACCGAAGCTGTCTTATATGCCTTAAACTGAGCCCAAGTAGCCATATGTCTGCCAGCTTAGTTCTAGGTCCAAAAAGTTCTATAGCTTCCAAAACCAGCACCATCAGCTGACGACCAAGGATGAACCTTTGCAGGAAATTTCACATCCAAATTGTCTTAGTCTTTGTCCTATTGCTGTGAAGAGACGCCATGACCATGGTAACTCTTACAAAAGAAATCATTTTATTGGGGCTTGCTTACAGTTTCAGAGGTTTAGTCCAGTATCAGCAAGTCTGGAAACATGACAACTTGCAGGTAGCCATGATACCAGAGAAGTAGCTGAAAGGTCTACATCTAGATCCACAGGCATCAGGAAGAGAGAGACTTTGGACTTGACAAGGACTTTCAAAACTTCAAAACTCAACCGCAGTGATGCACTTCTCCAACAAGGCCAACCTCCGAATCCTTTCAAACAATGCCACTCCCTTGTGACCAAGCATGAGCCTATGGGGTCATTCTCATTCAAACCACCACAGAAATCATCAGGGGCTAGGAAAACTGAGTACTTAACCCACTCTAAGAGTATTTAGGTACAAATTAGTCCAATATCGTTGTGATTAGTGTTAAACCTAGTTATTCATCAGCTTGGGGCCTATTCCTAGTGATTTTGGCTTATTGCAGAAGGATAAGTTAAGATCTATTATTTATTTTAAAATTGCCCCTTAGTAGACCTGGGGTTGAGAGCCAGTCATTTATAGAAAATAATCAGCATATGCACTATTGAATATAGACTGTTCATTTTATGAAAAATATAGGGTTCGGTGCTTTAAAAATATAGGGAGTGGGGTTTTGAGAGCTTTGCTGTCCTTCACTTCCCAGGCTTACATGCTGATATTCTAGGAATCGGCCGTTTTAGAACTTCCCTGTTGCAGTCAGCCTTTTGAAGGGGCAGCCCATTTCACTGTCTGTGTGATTACGTGCACAGTCTTAGAGGGAACGCACGAAGGACCTGCTACCTAATGTATCTATTTGTATAAGTCTTGGCCATTTATCACTGAAAACAAATACAGCCTGGCTATCCATGTGTATCCACTTTTCTGCTTTTCCTACTTAGCTTCATTTTATATACAATTGTTTTGTTTTTCTTTTCTTGTTCTGTGAGGGGCTCTCCCATGCTAGGCTTTAACTAGCAAGTATATCCTCAACTGTTTTTAAATTTATTTGAGGACAGCATCCTGCTGAGTTACTCAGGCTGGCCTTGAACTCACTCTAGTTTAGACAGACCTTAAACTTGTCATAACCCTCTGCCTCATCCTTGTGAGTAGCTGCACCCAAAAACTTGGCTCTCCTGTGTGCGTTTTAGTATAAATACAGACCACATATCATTTAGCAGCTGTGTACTTTTTTTTATGTCTTAATGTGAAGCCCTGTCTGGAGCCTACTGTATAGACCAGGCTGGCCTTGAACTCACAGAGATCTGCCTGTCTCTGTCTCTGGAGTTCTGGGGGTAAAGATGTGTGCCCCCATGCTTAACCTGGCAGTTATATACTTAAATTTTTACCCCATATTTTCAAAACTCCATCTTCATATCTAAGCATTTGGATTGTATGTAGCTCTCCCTCATTATAAATGGGATAGCTATAAGTATCATTTAGCTAGCCTCTTTTTAATTTTGGATTCTTCCCTCATACATTAAGAATGTTATAGACCATAGGAATGAATAGATTGAGATGCTATATCCTGAGTAGTATTCAGAAAGATCCTACTAAGTCCCTGTGCTCTGAGGAACAACCCAGCATGCTTAATTTCTCAGAGCCTCTCCAGTAAGGGATCCATTCAACTAAGTTAACGTGATAAAAGTAACATCTAGATCCTACCTAATGAATTTAGTGATCAGATCTAATTAACCTCAGCACTCAGGAGGCAGAGGCAACAGTATCTCTGTGATTTTGAGGCCAATTTGGTCTGCATAGTTCCAGGCCAGCCAGGGCTACATAGTCAGACTAATTTTTTTTTCTTTTTGTTGAAAATATTTTTTCTTATGTAATATGTCCTATGTTTTCCCTCTACCCCTCCCTGTTTCTCCCCACTTCTCCTCCCATCCAGATCTACCTACTTTCTGTCTCTCAGTAGAAAATTGGCAGGCTTCTAAGGGATAACAAAATAAAACAAAACAAACAAAATAAAATAAAATAAGGTAGAACAAAACCAGACAAGTTGGAATAGGATGAAACAAACAAACAAATAAAAAAGAGCCCAAGAAAAGGCACAAGACACAGATATAGTTGCAAAGACCCATTCTTTCACACATTCAGGAATCACATAAAGCCACTAAACAAGAAGCCATAATATATACCAAAAGGTAAAAAGAGAAAAATAAATTCTCTCTCCCTCCCCCACCCTTTCTCTCTCTCTCTCTCTGTGTGTGTGTGTGTGTGTGTGTGTGTGTGTGTGTGTGTGTGTGTGTGTGTGTAAAACATAAAAATAAAAAATAAGATTTGAAAAAAGTTCTAACACAACTTTATAAGACAAGGAACCTCCAAAGATAGTGTTGAGCTCATTTTCTGTTGGCTGTCTCTTGCTGGCGCGCAGCCTACACTTAAGGGTAGTTTGTCTTCCCAGTGAGACTCCCTTGGAGAAAACTAAATTTTCATTTGCAAGTGGTTCTCAATTGGAGAAAGCTTCTAGGTAGGGATGGGGGCATGCGTCCACTTCTCTATTTAGCTCTAGGGCCCCATCTGGAACAGACCGAATAGGCCCTGTGCATGCTGCCTTAGTCTCTGGGAGTACCTATGTTCACTGATCCTGTTGATTTAGAGGGCCTTGTTTCCTTTCCTCCATCACCTCTGGATCTTACACTCTTTCTATCTTTTCTTCCAAAGGATTCTCTGAGACCTTAGGGGTGGGATTTGATGAAGGCATCCCTTTTAGGCCTGAATGTTCTGAGGTCTCTCACTCCCTACATATTGTATGACTGTACATCTGTGTATTTATTCCCATCTGCTGCAGGAGGAAGCTTCTCTGATGATGGCTGAGCAAGGCACTGATCTGTGAGTATAGAAGAATGTAATTTGGAGTAATTTTTATTGCTATTTTCTTTTAGTAGAACATTAGTACTTGGTTTTACCCTAGGTCCCTGAGCTACGTGTATGGGTTCCATCTTGTAGGATGGACTTTAAGTCAAATCAGATATTGGTTGGTTACTCCCAGAAACTTTGTGCCACCATTATACTAGCATATCTTGCTGGTAGGACACCATTGTAGATCAAAAGTCTTTTGCTTGGGTTGGTGTTTACATTTCTCCTTAGATAGAGTACAGAGTGCCTTGCCATACCAAAGACACTAACACATAGGGTGAAGGCTCTATGTGGGCAATAGCTCAACTTTTCCTTGTTCAGTGAGTTGTGTAGGTGTTGTCTTTAGCAATGGAGTTTGTCATCTGTTTGTAGAGAGCCATCTATAGTCTTGGCAACAGACTGGGTTGTCTGGGAATTCCCATGGGACCCCTTTGGCAAACAACTCAATTAGATGTAACCTAATCTTAGTACTGGGACCTTCATTTGGTGATAAGAGATGGCCTGTTTTTGGTGATTTTATTCAGAGTGATATATATGTATCACACATATATATCAGGAAGTGTCTACTGCATTAGGTTTCCATATCTTCCCTCAAATGGACCTTCATTTTAGATGTCTCTCCCCATATTCCCTCTCCCCCCACTTCCCTCCCCTCCCCAGTCTATCCTCCCATTCTGTCACCCACAACAATACATTCATAGCTATCTATTCTATTTCCCTTGCCTAGATATATCTGTTGCCTGTATTCTATATACTCGATACATAACCTCTGTGGTTCTGTGGATTATAGCTTGGTTATCATTGACTTAACAGCTAGTATCTACATATAAGCAAATGCATACCATGTTCATCTTTCTGAGTCTGGGATACTTCACTTGGTGATTTTTTTCTAGATCCATCCATTTATCTGTGGACTTCATGATTTCATTTTTTAAAACAGCTGATTTATATTTCACTGTGTGAATGTTCCACTTCTTATCTGTTCATCTGTTGAAGGACATCTAGGTTGTTTCCAATTTCTGGCTATTATGAATGGAGCAGCAATGACTGTGGTTGAACAAGAGTCTGTATGGTAAGATGAATCCTCCTTTGGTATTTCCCAAGAGTGGTATAACTGGATCTTGAGGTAAATTGATTCCCATCTCCCCGTGATTACACTGATTTGAATAGTTGCTGTATGGCTGTACAGGTTCACAGTCTCACCACCAATGGATGAGTGTTCTCCTTATTTCACACCTCACCAGCATGAGCTGTCACTTGTGTTACTGGTCTTAGCCATTCTGACAGGTGTAAGACGGAATCTCAGAGTAGTTTTGATTCTCATTTCCCTGATGACTAAGGGTGCTGAACACTTCTGTAAGTGTCTCTCAGTCATTTGAGAGTCCTCTGTTGAGAATTCTCTGTTTAGATCTGTACCCCATTTCTAACTGGATCATTTGGTTTTTTGATATCTAGTTTGAATACTAGTTTTGATGACTAGTATGCTTTATTTTGGGGCTTACAAGTTAGAGGCATTTTTGTTTTATAGATCTCTTAAGAATTGTAAACTTAAAACATAACTCTAGGCTCACAGGGTCCAGCTGCTTTTTTTTTATTTCCCCTTTGCATCTCTTTTTGTTGTTAATTTGGATTTTCTTCCTCTGCCTTTTAGTTAATTTGGATAAGAGTTTGTCAGTCTTTGTCTCAAAGAACCGACTCCTCTGTTTCATTGATTCTTTGTATTTTGTTTGTTCTTATTTTTATTGGTTTTAGCACTGGATTTGATTATTTCTCGCCATCTACTCATTTTGGGTGTGATTTCTTCTTTTTGTTCTAGCACTTTTGGGTGTGCTGTTAAGTTGTAGTATGAGATCTCTCCATTTTTTTTAATGTGGGCTATTAACTTGCTTCTTAAACTACCTTCATTGTGTCCCATAGGTTTGGGCATGCTGTGTATTAATTTCACTCAATTTTAGAAAGTCTTTAGTTTCTTAATTTCTGTCTTGACTCATTTTTCATTCAGCAATAAGTTGTTCAGTTCCCATGAGTTTGTAAGCTTTCTGTTGTTGTGGATAGCTAGCTTTAATCTGTGTTGGTCAGATAGAATGCAGGGTGTTATTTCAACTTTTCTTGTATCTGTTGAGATACTGAGATATACTTGCTTCATGTCTGAGTATGTGGTCAGTTTTGGAGACCATTCAATGCTGTGGTGCTGAGGAGAAGGCATATTCTTTTGTGTTTGGGTGAAATATTCTGTAGATATTTGTTAGGTCCATTTGGTTTATAATTTTTATAATGTCAGTTAGTTCCAGCATTTATCTGTTTTGTTTTTTCTGGATGAGCTGCCTACTGGTGAGAGTGGGGTGTTAAAATCTCCCACTATCAGCGTGTGATGGTCAGTATGTGATTTAAGCGGTCGTAGTATTTCTTTTGTGAAGTTGGATGTCGTTGTGTCTAGTGCACAGATTTTAAGAATTGAAATATACTCTTGGTGGGTTTTCCCTTTGATGAGTAGGTAGTGTTCTTCCCTGTCTCACCTGATTAGTTTGGTTTGAAGTCCAGATATTACAGTAGCTACACCAGCTTCCTTCTTAGGTCCATTTGCTTGGAATATCTTTTTTTATCCATTTACCCTGAGGTGATATCTATCTTGATGTTGAGGTGTATTTCTTGGATGTAGCAGAAGGATAGATCCTTTTTTTGCAACCATTCTGTTAGTCTGTGACCTTTTATTTGGGAATTGAGATATCAGTACAAGGAGCAGTATTTGTTGATTCCTGTTAGTTTTTGGTAGTATGTCTGTGTGTCTGTGTGTTTTTATGTGTTTTTACTTGCGGGGGAGGGGGTTGTTGCTGGTCTGGTATGATTTATTCCTTGTGTTTTCTTGGGTGTGCCCAACCTTTTTATGTTGGAGTTTTGCTTCTAGTACCTTCTGTAGGGTTGAATTTGTAGATAGATGTTGCTTACTTTTGGTTTTATCATGCAGTGTTCTATTTTCTCCATCTATTTATTATTTCTCCATCTGGACTGGCATCTGTGTTCTCTTAAAACTTGTAGAACATCTGTCCAGTGTTGGTTCTTCTTCACTGGTCCCCTCTTTGGGGTATAGCCAAACTATTGTGTACCAGCCCAGCCTCGAGGAGGAAAGTGCAGGCAGTGGCCCATCCTGGGTCAGAGGTCCTGACCAGTAGACTGAGAACTGACAGGAAACAGACTTTCTGGGAGACTGTGTCAGTATATACAGCTCCTTTTATTGTTTTAGACTCAGAGTGTATAAGGGTTCCTTAAGGCAATGAGTCAGTGCCTAATTGGTTATAACACAGTACTATAAGTATCCTAATTATCATATGGGTCAAAGCAGGGGAGGGGATTGGGGAGGTATGGGGAGGGTAGAAGAAGGATAGGATCATCTAGAGTTCACAGGAGGCTCTGTGCTAAAGTCATCTAGAGTTCACAGGAGGCTGGTGCCAGGGTCCTTTTCCAAATAAGGTCAGGAGGCAAAATTAGAGGCATTCTTCAGGTAAGGTCAGGTGAGCTTGGTTCACAAAGGGAGTCTTCCATTTGGTGCCAAGCTCAGAAAGCTATCCTGACATGGTGGACTGCGACCTTAAGGGTGGCTACTCTACAGTCCAGGACTTTCTGGCTTTCAGAGTTTCTGTTGAAAGTCAGGTGTTATTCTAATAAGTCTGCCTTTATATGTTACTTGGTATTTTTCACTTGCAGCTTTTAATATTCTTTCTTTGCTCTGCATGTTTAGTGTTTTGATTATTATGTGTCTATAGATGTAGATTCAGGGCAAAAGGCTTTTTATTCTTTGCCTAATTCAATAACCAATCCTAGTCCTGGAGCATTTTGGCCTCCATACAAACTAGTCTTAAGCCTAGAATATTTCGACCTTGGAGATTTACTGCTGACTGAACCACTCTGACTAGCTCTTTCTGAACTCAGTTCTTCTGGTTGACTGGTTCAACTCACTCACTGTTTTGGCTCCAACTCTTCTCCAAGCTGCTGGTTCAAACTTACCTGAGCCAGCTGACTGTTTCTGACTGAACTCTCAGACTCTGGCAGCTCTGACTGATTCTCTGACTGCCTCAGACTGAACTGTTTTGCTTGGCTTCAAACTGACTTACTCTTCCTATCTGATACTGCCTCTGTGTCTCATCCTCTCTGTCTGCCTCATACTACCTGCTTCAGACTGCTCTGTGTCTCTGCTTCAGTAAGACTGCCTTATATTGCCTCTTTCTCTGATTCTTGTCTCTGAGCTAAAAGCCTGCTTTTCTATTGTGAGAGGAGGGTGTGTCTTTTCTCTGACTCACTCTACTAATTCTTCCTCTGATTCATCACTTTGCCTGCCCTTCACTCTCATCTGAGATGTCACTTCCTATCTGACAGTGACTCCTTCTGAGATCTGCTTCCTGTATAAAGCTCTGCTTCCTGTCTCCCAAGTTCTGGGATTAAAGGCAAGCACCACTGCGGGGGTCCTGGCAGTCCAGCTCTGGCCCCCGCGAAAATGGGGGTTCTTTCTTCCACGAAGGATGGGTAAACCCCAAAGAAACACGAGACAGTCTTGGTGGCTGTTGAAACCGCACGAGGCCTTTTTATTAAATGAACTTGGCGCACGCGGCGGCTTGGGACAGGTGCGGTGGCTTGGGGCGGCCGCCCCGCACGGGTGGGAGATGTGGGCAAGAGGCGAGAGGGCAAGAGGGCAAGAGAGAGAGCGACCCCCGTCCAGGGCTTTTATTGGGGTCCCCCGGAGCCCTGGTCTTGGGCTATTTTGATTGGTTCCTCAACCTCGTCGGTCAGGTGTGGGGGTAGCCGCCTGCACCTGAGACGCAATGGTGCCTGGGTATTCTGGGGAAGAAAGAATCCCTGCTGAGTGGTGGGGAGAAGCTGCTAATAACTACTAACTTAGGGGAATTTTCTGGGTTTTATATTTCTTAAATCTTTGCAATAAACCTGGGTTGCTTTATTGCAATTTACTTCTGGATAGCATGGCTGTGTTCCATTCCAGCCCACAGTAGCCTGCTCAGGGATTGATTTTGCTATTACTATTGGCTTATACAGATCTTATTATAGATGAGAGAACATATGCCACCGTACAGTGAAGACAAAAAAGGAGCAAGGCAGTTAGGGAGTTCCAGTTCCCGGCAGTGAATTTGCTTCAGGAACCTTGTCAAGCTAAAGCATTTCATAGCCTGGGAAACCTGGGCCCCAACACACCACCACCCACTGTCTTCTGAATACTGGGATTAAAGGTGTATACTAACATTCTTTCTATATTCCATCTGGACCACAAAGGTTTCTGAATGTGATCCCTTCATAAAGACCCCTGGATATGATTCCTTCATATAGACCCTTAAATTTGATCCCTTCATATTCCTGGTTGTGAAGCCAAAGCAGTCATGTTGTTGGATTTAATGATTAAATATTCCTCTACATGTGCTGAGGCAAATTTCTTTTCTAGTCCTGTCTGTTTACTGTTCTGTATGTTTCTTGTACCTTGATAAGGATCTCCTTCTTTAGGTTAGAGAAATTTTCTTCTATGGTTTTGTTGAAAATATTTTCTGTGCCTTTGACCTTGGTTTCTTCTCCTTCCTCTATTCCTTTCATTCTTAGACTTGGTGTTTTCATAGTGTCCCAGATTTCCTAGATGTTTTGCACCAGGATTCAACACTTTCTTGTACTAACGTTTCCCTTTCTTCTATCATGTCTTCAATGTCTGAGATTCTTTCCTCCATCTCTTGTATTCTGTTGATGAGGCTTGCCTTTGGGGTTCCTGTTGGAGTTCCTAAATTTTTCATATTCAGATTTCCCTTGTTTTTTTTTTTTTTTTTTTTTTTAATTGATTCTATTTCAACTTTCAGGTCTTGAGCTATTTTATTCATTTCCTTCCACTGTTTGTTTATGTTTTCATAGATTTCTTTAAGGTATATATTCATTTCTTCTTTATGGGCCTCAATCATCTTCATAAAGGCTATTATAAGGTATTTTTTCTTGTGCTTCAGCTATGCTACAATTCTTAGAGCCTACTGTGGTAGGGTTGCTGGGCCCTAGTGGAGGTACATTGTCCTGGTGGTTATTGATTGTGTTTTTATGCCGGTGTCTAGTCATCTGGGATTGGGGAGATTATAATTCTAGGTCTTATCTTCATTGGATGGGTGTTTTCTTTCTTGATTTCTGTTGCCTCTCTGGTTCTTAGTAGGATGTGGTGACTGTGTGTTGCCTGGTAAAGAATTCTTCTGGGATCCCGGTAGGTGTGGCCACTTGAGTTTCCAGTAAAATGTGTTTCTAGGTAGGTATTGGGAACTGACACCTGGGAATGGGGATGGGGGTGAGGGCTGAGGCGGCCCACAGGAGAAGAAAAGCAGGGTGTTCTGCTAGAATCTACTTAATCTCCTGGGAATGGGGGCAGAGAATAAGGAGCGGCCACAACAAGTAGTCTATTACAACACTGAGATAACACTAGGAGATTGATTTATGGGGGAGAGAAGATCTGAAGGTCTCCTGCTGTTTTGTTGGCCTACTTGCTTCTCTGGCAGGCTTGGCTGGTGGATTTCTAGGGAATGTCTGCTGGAGTTGGGCCTGGGATAAAGCAATGAGTGGGGAGGAAGGTTAGAGGAGGAGATCTATGTGATTAGTTAGAGATGGAGTCAGAGAGGAAGGGGAGTCTGAAGCAATTGGTTGTTACAGAGCTGGAGGTGAAATTGGGGCATGGGATCTGGAGTAAGAGTAGGGAGAGATGGAGATCTACTGGTAGCCTACCTGCTTCCCAGGCAGGAGTGATAGTCAGATCATTTTAAAACATAATAAGAGGCAGTATAATGATTTAGCTCAAAGGTCTGGTACCAGGGATATTTTAAAATCTTGCTTTGACATACAACATTCATAATGCTGTCACTTTCTTTGTGCGTCAGTTTGTGTGGTTACTGTGACAATAATGGTACATCCCTCAAAGGCATGTCGTGAAAATTAACTGAGTTAAGTGCTCAGAATTGTTCTGGGACTGCACACGTGTAACTGCTGGCCAGCCCGAATGCCTGTGAGCACAGAGAGCAGAAATGTAAACAGAGCGGACATAGAAACAGTTCCTAGCTTCTTCACACAGCTCACGGAGCACAGACACTGCCATCAGGCAGCTGTGTGACAAGGACGCATGTTCAGAAGAATACCTGACTTGAGTATTTGATTTTTGCACTCGGGAAGGTTCTTAAACATCCTAGATGACGGCTTTGGGTCTGTTTCTTCTTGTGTGGACTAGTTACTCACAGACGCTGTCTACGGGTCTAGGCAGTTTAAAGGATTTACTAAATATGTGTCTACTTTGCTTCTCGGGGTGTAAAAGTAAGGCTTGTCATTTCTTTGCAGCAACAGCAGCCTTGGCATGTCCCTGAACAATCCACGCATGCGCCCTCCTCGGAGCTACAGTCTTGCTTTGCTTGCGAAACTCACTCACAGCAGCCACGTGGCATGCTACGTCTCCTCTTTCAGGTCTCTACATAAACTGCATCTTCCGTGACAGACCTTTACTATGGCTTGACTTAAAATTGCAACTCCTCTCTTGCAGGATTCTCTATTCTCCTCTCCCGATTTATTTACTCTCCATTGTCTGTTTCTATGCTATAAAACCTGGTGATTTTGTTTATTGCCACTCTTCACTAATAGAATATAAGATGTAGAACTGGGTGTGCATTGCCTATAACTTTTTAAAGGAGTCTTTTTATTATGTAATTCTGGCTGTCCTGGAACTCCTGTGTAGTCCAGGCCGGCCACAGACTCACAGAGACCCACCTGCCTCTTCCTCTGAAGTGCTGGAATTAAAGTGTGTACTTCACACTCTGCCTGTAATCTTAGCACTAAGGAGGCCATCAGCATGAGTCCAGCCTAGGCTATGGAATGATTGATAGCCTATCTCAAAAAAATTAAGAACTAAATAAAAAACAATCAACTAAAGATCTTTGTCACGAGTTTTGCTTTTTATTATTTTTGGGTTCTTCTTCGTTACAGCAGTGTCCAAAACTCTGTAAATTTTCAATAAATATTTTTGAATACATTATCATTTATAAAAATCGACATGGTGTTTCTTCTTCCTTTCATTATTAATTTTTTAGATAATGTCTCACTATATGCACTATGTAGCTCGGACTGGCCTGCAGCTTGCTGAATAGACCCAGCTGGCCTCAAGTTCACAGAGATCTGTGCCTCTGCTTCCTAAGAATGTGATTATGGGTGTGAGCCATCATGCAGCTGAATTTCTTGTTGAATGCCTTCTCAGTGAATGATACATCTTAGATGTATTGCCATGGTGACAGGTATAGGTCTTCCTCATTCTTTTTAACAGCTATATAAATTTTCGAAGTAAGTCTGTACAATAATTTTTTCTCATTAATAGACATTTGTACCATTTCTGTTATGAAATCGCATGTTGTCATAAACAACACGTCTGTCTTCACACAACTATTGTTTTCTTGTAGGATTTATTTATTTTGAATATTAAGCTTTCGTCTATTATATTTATTGCAAATATCTTCTGTTGCTTACATTTTCATTTTCTGAATATGATAAATAAATCTCCTTCGTCCTGATTCCATGGTTTCTCATATCATCTCAGAAATGATGCCTGTGCAAGCTTGCACAGCCAAAGTCAAGGTCTCCTGAAGCATGCTTCTCCTGACTATTTCTAGTGTACTTTGAAAACTTATTTGCCTCTACATCAGTATGTGCATGCAAGTTTGTTGTCCGTGAAGGCCAGAAGCATCAGATTGCACTGAATTGGAGTCATGGCAGTTGTAAACTCTCTGACATGGGTGCTGGGAATTAAACTCAGGTGCACTCCAAGAGCACTGCACACTTCTAACCACTGAGCCATCTTTCCAGTCCCATATTCAACATATTCCTTCTGTTCTATTTTATTAATTTTACTTCATTGCAAAAATGTCTGTAGACTCTTTAAATTGACTTCAAAATCATTAGTTCATTGAGACTTATAGTTTTAAAAATTTGGCCCTTTCCCTTGCCTAACCTGCTAAAACAGTCTGCAGCAGAAGCACCCACTGGGATTGTCCGATCTAACAGGCCAGTATCCTCTTAGAGTTGGAGACCTCCCTTGAAGCGCAGCCCAGTTAAGGTGTAGGCTCTTACCCATCTTTCCCCAGAGGGGAAACTCAGCCACCATAGTTGCCAAGAATGAGCAGATGGTCTTGAACTGAGCCTCTTCTACAGATGGTATCACTTGACTTTAAATCCATTTGCTGCCATGCCCCGCCCAGCAGACTGATCCTGTCTCCATGTACACTCAATATGCCTAGATAAAACAGGGATATCATTTGAAGACTGCTGGCTCTTTTCCACGTATCAACTGAAGGGAGTTATTCTGTGGGCTGGGAGCCGTTTCCATGAAATGTTAGCACTTAAAACCATCAAAAGCCTTTTAAAAGTCTTCTATTCATTCACATTTTGCCCACTCTAAATTTAAAAGTACAGGAGAAATGGGGACAATCTACTGGGATTCAAGTAGAGAGAAGGTTCTGGATAAATGATCCAAAATACAGGCAGAGCACCAGGCAAGCAGAAGGTCAAGTACAGGTAGATAAATATACCATGTTAGGGCGTGCAGTAGCAGGGAGAACGTGAGGCAAGCTAGAAAGACAAGGAGACTATGGGTACCTGAACAGAGAGTCCTATTGGGATCTTTCACCCACTGAAAGCAGGAACACCAGCACAGTTAGCATAGAGTTAACATTTCCTTCATGCATGCATATTTTATGTTAAGAAGGCAATCATCCAGGCTTACGGTCTACATGCATATGACCTTGGCCAGGACCTTATTGCTTTCTCAAGACATCACCTGCAGTGTCCCTGTGGGCTACACTTTTTACCTTATCAATTGTAATCCTGTCAGATGCCTACCTGGAAGGCCCCAGAGAAAAGTCAGACCCCAGCAAAATCCCAGAAATGGAAAAAACAAAACCAGTGAGCTGTGACTCTCCCTTGGGCAGCACATTCTGTTACTCCACTTTTAAAAGCCCTTACCTATACTTTTAGGTGTACCTTACTGTCTTCTTTCTCCTCATCATGATGCTTAAGACTTATATTAAAATAGCTATAATAAAATCTCCAACTCTGCTTCATAAACTGGCTAGCCCTGAATTTTTTTTTTTTTTTTTTTTGACATGTATGCCTTGTTTGGCCTGAGTCAGGGTCCTTAAAACTCTAGGGGAACTTCTTAGGCTGCTGAGGGTGGCAATGGGGAATGTTCCTCCTTTACCTGTACCCACAAATACTGACAAACATTTCGATTACCACAGCCCTCCTGAGAATCACAGTGAATGTTAGGTCTGTGTCTAGGTCTCTGTAGGAGGTAGGTCTATGATGCCTGCTTTTGCCAAGATCAGCTCAGGGATAGGGTGACTGTATGCAAGTACATAAGGGACTTTCCTGCCTATAGCTGGGGCAAGCAGGGGCTCATAAGAAACAACCAGGATGAACTATTTCTTGATTCCTCCATTAAACTGAGAACATTCTCTCTCCTTCCACATAGACTCAGGATCTGTGCTATTATGTATGATAAACAATTTAAATGTAAAATGATATAGCCGAAATGTGTGAAGAGCAAGTCTACTCAGGGACAAATATTACAAAAGATAGGAGTTCTGTTCTTAGAAGGAGTTTTCTGAAAGTTGAGTTTGTTCTCTCCATCCAACCACCCACCCACCCCCATCATGCCACCCTTACTAACTGATTCTTGCTTCCTTCACTCCTGGGGTTAGAAGAACATTCCTGTTTTTTTTATTTCTTTGAATGTTCCAGGCAGAAGTTCAAAGTCCTTATACTACTTAAATATGCAGATTTTGTAAGCAACCTTGTTTGGGTGTAGTGTTAATGTGTCCTGATGGCCAGGACTCAGTGCTCGTGAAGTAACTTCTGAACAGTAAGTCCTTCATTGTGTTTTTCTCCTTCTACACCAAGATGCAGGTGGCTCCTAGGAAAATAAAGTAGGTTATAAATGGTAAAATGCTTAGTCCCTAAGCCTGGAAGTCAGAAGGGATAACTGTCCAAAATTTATACAATATCTAGCACCCACCTGCACCTGGGTGCATTTTGAGGATACAGCACAGTCCTTCTCCGAGAATGGACACACCACCCCCACCCCCACCCCCCATGTACCCCCAGATAGTTTCGCTGTTGTAACTCTGGCTGTCCTGGAACTCACTCTGTAGACCAGGCTGACCTCAAACTCACAGAGATCCACCTGCCTCTGCCTCCTGAGTCCTAGGATTAAAGCGTGTGTTACTACTGCTCAGCAAACCCAAAAAATCTTAGCCTGAGGTAGGTAGATGATTATTAAAGACCCATGTTGCAAAGGAAGGAAGGAAGGAAGGAAGGAAGGAAGGAAGGAAGGAAGGAAGGAAGGAAGGAAGGAAGGAAGGAAAAAGAAAGAAGGAAACAAAGCTTCCCACTGTAACAAAAGGACTCTTAATTCAGGTTCCTGCAATTGACAACACCCCATAACTGGCAGACACCCTGACCTATTATTAATCTTTCTATTTCTCCTGTACCAATTGGAATGATCTCTGGCACTCCTTTAAAGAGCAAAACAAAAACATACAAACAAAAAGGTCAATTGGATTTAAAATACACCTTTAAAACATTCTAATAGTCCGGGTGTGGTGATATACATCTAGAATCCTAGCACTGGGGAGGCAGAGACAGGAGGATCTCTGAGTTGGAAGACAGCCTGATCTACATCCTAACAGGGACTCTTGAGCTATCAATGAATCCATTACCATACAGGTGACCAAAAGTATTAAATGTTTATGAATATGATTTAATGTCAGAGAGCGAGGAAAAGGTGACCAAAAAACAGTTCCTGTATGAAACCGTGAAAGAATAAAATTTACTAATTAAAAATGATTATGTTTTAATGTAGAAAACTGCAAAAATTGTACGGCTTGATTTTTTTTGTCCCCACACTGGGTTGTTTTCTTCTCTTAGAATTATGGGATCAAAGGGAAGACCTCTTAGAAGTCTAGCCAAACCTGGGCAGGGAAGGAACCTTTTGCTGGGTGACAACTTCTCCTCCTCAGGGGTCAGGAGGTCCTAGGTACACAGTAAAGGAAAGGAGGCAATGGGCAGGCTGCAGATGGAAGAATATGCAAATTTTTTCTGCAAACAGGAGGACATTTCCCCAGGAACTTATCACAGTAGCTGTCAACTGTCATGGCACTAGGGCTGGGTGTGTCATTTAGCCTGTAAGCAGGCAGGGTTACAATGACTTTAGAAGTTGTCTGTTCACTCTGGCTGCTATCTTGGATCTAACCAGTTTTGGCTAGCCCACCTGGAGGGAGGTTTCTGGCCTACCAGTATCCTATCCTCAAAGATAAACAAGATTAGGGTAAGGTAGAAATCACTTCTCTTGGTTTAATAATATTTGGAGGGTTTTTTAGGGATTAATTTTGTTTTATAAAACTATTTATTATTGTGTGTTTGTGTATGTGTGTGAACACATATGCTAGTGTGCTATAGCTATACCATGACCCACGTGTGGAGGTCAGGGGACACCTGGTGAGAGTCGGTTTTCTCTTTCCACCATGTGGGTCCTGAGAATGGAATTTGGGCCATCAGGCTTGGCAATGAGCGCCTTTACCGACCAAACCATCTTGATGGCCCCGGGTTTTCCAAGCAAAGTTCAATTACAATACCTGCCATCTTTTCAATCTCCACTGAAGATTTTTGTTTTTAGTCACGCTCACATGTAGTTAAGGCTGGCTTCAAACTCAGTAAGTAGATGAAAATAACCTGGAACTCGAGATCTTTCTGCTTCCATTTCCCGAGTGTTGGGATTACAGGATTAGTCCTGTGTTTTGATTTTAGATAACAAACACCAAAAATGTTCTTCTTCTTCTTCCTCCTCCTCTCCTTCCTCTTCTTCTTTGACTCAGAAAATGTATTTAAAATGCCCTTTTTATGCTGGGTATTGGTGGCTCACTCCAGAGTCAGAGGCAAGTGGATCTCTGTGAATTCAAGGCCAGCCTGGTCTACAGAGCTTCCAGAACAGCTCTGTACACAGAGGGCTATGCAGAGAAACCCTTTCATGAAAAACAAAACAAAACAAAAAACTTCCTCCACGTGAGAGTCCCCAACTACTTCTCCAGTGTCCTTCTCAATGAGCTTGTCAATCCAGCCAAGCAGGTCACAGATCAAAGCCTGTGCTCCCTACTTAAAAAACTGTCACCACTCCTCTGTGTCAGATTTACTTATTTCTAAAGCCCAGGCTAAGATCCTCAGTGTGAAGTGTGACTCAGTGGTCAGCCCAGTTGACCCCATCCTATAGGAATAGCCAAAGCTCAGCCTGCTTTTCAGTTCTTTTTTTTTTTTTTTTTTTAAAGCAAGGTCTCACTATGTAGCCCTGGCTGGCCAGGAACTCACTATGTGGATCAAGCTGGCCTTGAACTCAGAGATCTCCCTGTCTCCACCTCCGGAGCCCTTGGATTAAAGGTGTATGCCACCATGCCTGGTAAGATTCTGAATTTTAAAGAAATTGACTTATTGAAGCAGTTTCATATTCTCTCCCAGGAACACAACTCTTTATCTTCTGAGTCTTCGTGTCCTAGTGACAAGATGTCTACAGCACCGTGGCCACAGTGACCCCAGGTTTGCCAAGAAGGACCTCTGAGTGATTCTACTGAAAGCTTGTCTTTAGTCCTGGGCTCATGTTGAAGTCTCAAAGACCTCCAAGATACTCAGCGGCCGTAGGCAGAGTGCTTGGTGCCCCTAAGAATGTAGGGAGCCGTAGTGGTTTCAGCAGGTAGCAGTGGGGTAGAGGTGCTAATAAAGTAAGACAAGATAAAAAGACAGAGAAAGAATAAGGGGACACAGGAAGGAAAGGAGCCCCATACCCCTGGTGGCTAAGAACCAAGACACTCTCACATCGGTTAACCATGTTTAGGGTCAAAACATGCCTTGATGTCCTGTGAACTCTGTATGGTAAGACTCCCTTTGGCTTTTTAAGTCTGCTCCTATCTTATTCTGTAAATGTATATGACACGACGTGATCTCCCTTATCTTGTATACTAAAATAAAAGCTTTTGAGATAAGTATTTTTTACTGTACTTTTTAAATCCTTTGAATTTGTTATGATTTCACCAAAGTAAATAGATGTGAGCCTGGAGGCACAGGACTGTAATTCCAGTTACTCTGGAGGGTGTGGCAGGAAGTTCCACATAGCAGTCTGGGCTACGGAGAAATCTAGTCTCAAAAGCAATAAATAATAAGTAAATGAAATAATTTAAAAACTTAAAAAGGGTTAGGCATGGTGGTGTACACCTTTAATCCCAGCAGGCAGAGGCAGAGGCAGAGGCAGAGGCAGAGGCAGAGGCAAAGGTAGAGGCAGGTTGATCTCTGTGAGTTTGAGGCCAGCCTGGTCTACATAGAAAATTCCAGACCAGCTAGGGCTTACGTAGTGATTTTCTCTCTCTCTAAATGTATTTAAAATTTTTAAAATTCATTTACTTTATGCATATAAGTGTTTTGTCTGCACATACACATGTGCCTGGTGCCCATAGATCAGGAAAGAGGTTGGATCCACTGGAACTGAACTCATGGATGGTTATGAGACACCATGTGGATGCTGGGAACCAAACCCAGAATGAGACTTTGTCTAAATAAATAAATAAATAAAGAGGAGAGAGGATGAGGAATGTTGCTTTTGTTTTGTTTTTTTTCTGTTTTTGTTCTTTGAGACCAGGCTTATCTGTGTAGTCCTGGCTGTCCTGGAACTCACTCTGTAGACCAGGCTGGCCTCAAACTCAGAGATCCTCCTGCCTCTGCCTCCAAATGCTGGGGTTAAAGGTGTGATCCACCACCGCCAAGCAACAGGGGATGTTGTTCAGTGGTAGAACACTTGCTCATGTGTGAGACCCAGGTTCAAGCTCTACTAAAGCAAAGAGACACACTCTTGGGAAGCCCATACCTTTTTCTTAAGCCTGCCCCCTGCTTAAATCTATACTAACACTTTTTTAAAAGTGCTTTTTATTATTTTATGTATGTCAGTATTCTGCCTACATGTTTGTCTATATACTGTGTACATACCCAGAACCCTGGGAGACCAGAAGAGGGCATTGGATGCCCAGGAACAGGAATTATCTATGGTTGTGAGCTGTCATGTGGGTGCTGGAAATGGGCCCTCTGCAAGAACAAACAGCACATGCTCTTAATCACCTCTCCACTTCACCAACCCCTAAGATTTTCTTAATAAACTCCAGGTTTGCTTCATCCTGACTCATCCTGAAATTTTTCTTTGTGGTGTAAAGTCAAGAATTCTGGCTTTATCTGAGTACAGTTTCCTGGAGAGAACTAAATTGCGGCTTCTGCTGATGCCGACTGGAGTCATAGTCTGGGTGGGGAGCTCTGCAAGGTGAATCCAACAGCTGTTGGGGTCAGCTCCCCGGTGGGATTTGGGGATAGAAGGGTCATTCTGTGGCTGGAAAATGCTTCATTTTGGAAAACACGTGAGACTACCCTCATCCTCACCCCATATTAAAAACTCCAGAAATAGTGGGGAAGGTTTTGAATGTGGTCAGATTTCCCAGAATTGAAGATGTCAACAGTCAGAAAAATGCCATTTTTACATTACTGTGACCTTTTATTCCACAGAGGTATAAACTGAGACAGCACAGGTTATAGTCAGCTGTGTTTGCCATTTTAAAACACTAACTTAATTAAAAATATTTGTACTTTTAAAAATGTATCTGGATAAAGGGTTATGACTAATTTTGGTGTTGACAATTATAACAAATATGTAGTCCATATAGAACAGTTACCACAAATTTAAAATGTTGCTGAATTTTTAACCACAAAACTCATATATTATGTACATATTAATATGTAACATATAGTCACATACTTCTACGTATACGTTGTCTACAGTTTAGGGAAAAAATTCTGACAGGACATTTCATGGGCCAGCGGTAGCTTCTGTGTGAGTATCTTTTGGCCTTCTGATATTCTGGCAGGAAGGGCCAATGTATTTGGAGACAGAGAAAAAAATGGTGCTCCTAGGACCTGACGAAGAGAAAGGGAGATGAAGCGTCACTTCCTGTACACGAATTAAAGATAGAAGGGAGGCTTGTGGGATAGCTGAGGGGTTGACCACTTCTGACTATTCTGGAAGACCCACGTTTGCTCCCCAGTGCTCATATTGGCAGTTTACAATTGTCTGTACTCCAGCTCCTGATACCTTCTTCTGGCCTCTGGGCACCTGCATGCATACAGCATACAGTCACACAGTCATACACATGTACGTGGATACCTTAAAATGTAAAACTAAATCTTATAAAGAAGAGGAAAAGACGAACCATGTGAACATTCCAAGCTCACTTAGACACAGAGCTGTGAGAAGAACAGGTCTTCAGCTCCAGTCCTCATTTCATGTCCCTGGACCTCATCCGCCCATTTCTCCATTATGCTTTTACAAAGCTTCACCAACATGTCTCGTTTCTTTATCTTAGTTCTACCTCTTCATTCAGGAACTCATTCTCTGCCTCTGTGTTCACTGATCCAGATTCCTTTTCTGTTTTATTTGAGACAGGGGCTCAAGATGTACCCCTGACTGGCCTCCAATTGACAAGAGATCCACCTATCTCTGCCCCACCCACCCGCACCCCCCTCCAGTACTGGGATTAAAGACATGCAACACCAAGCCAGGCAGTTTTATTTTCAAGGGTAACCTGAGGAACCCAGGACCCCACACAATGCTCTTTCATCTTAGAAAGTCCTCCACACTAAGAAGGCCTAGAACAGATAGGCAGCTGAACTCCCAGGCTGCCTGCCATCTGCTGATTGGTCCTGTGGAGTTCATCTGCCAGGAGTCAGCTTTTGATCCAGACCCTGGTAATCTGTTCACAGATAGCTTGGCCTTATTTTGCAGGTGCTCTTCACTCTTATTACCCTATAAATTTGTTCTGTTCTGACCCATAACTTCTTAGGAAGACTCAGAAATGATGCCCTATCTCATTTAAAGAAAACATTCTTAAATCAACAGTGGTATCAGGCAACCTGACTGGATTCCTGCTGTGAGGTATACCATGGTAGCCTCAGAAGTCTCTTCCCCTACCTCAAGTAGCTAAATTGAAGGCTTCTCTGATGTACGTTGTTGTTGTTTGTTTGGTTTAGAGACTAGAACTCACTGGGTAGCACTGGCTGTTTTTGGACTCATGTCAATCATTTTGTCTCGACCTCTTGACTGCTGGGATTAGAGGTGCGAGCAACCACACCCAGCTTTGTCTGTTGCATTTAGAAAGCAAACCACACCCAGAGTGCAACAAGTGTGCAAGGACTAAGAAATCTTTAATTTGGTTTCTATGGACTATACATTTCTGCCAGTGACAATGTGTTTCCACAGCTGGTAAATGTAGAACAAAGTTTTACCACAGAGGCCCTTAATCTAAAGTCTAGGTTCCTACCAAATTATAGCTTAATGGTTAACTCTCAAAAACTTGAAGAACTCTCAGGGCTACTTAATACCACAGCATTACCATTCATGGGCTTCCTGTTGAACCCCTAAAGTGTATAGAATTTGACTAATTAGTGGGATCAGACCAAGCTCCCCAGAGTTTACAGTGATGCCACACCCATTGTGAAATGCCATGGTCTAAAGTTACACTGAAGTTCAGTCTTCTTACACTTTACTGTGTACACATGTGAGTCACCTAGGGATTTGGGGAAAATAGAGATTCCTATTCAGTAGATTTGGCTTGGGAGCACATTTCTATCAAGTTCCAAAGTGCTGCTGATACCGCTGGCCCAAGGGTTGTACTCTGAGTAGCAAGAATCTGGAGGAAGAAGAGTAGATGGACATCATTGCAGAGCTCCGGTACCATCCCGTGCACACAATTTCCTTGCATGTAGGAGGGAAGACACCCTTAAGGAAAATAGAAATTCCATTTATCCATTGGACCCTGGCCATACTCTGCTTGTAGGGTAGTGCCTTTCCCCCCCGCCCCTTTTTTTAAAAAGAAAGCAAAGAAAGAGTATTCTCCTCTTGGCGCCCCTTCTACTCTCGTTTTTTGCTTTTTGCTTTTCATTTTCTAACTTTGCCTTGATAAATATTTGTTCCTCGTGGAAGGAAAAATAAAGGGAAACAATCAGTGCTCAGTAGGAATCCAGGCACATGTAGGTATTTCGGCTCCATTGCACACACGCCCTTTCCTATACTTACCTATCCCTCATCCCTCACCAACCTCTCCAGCGATGCTGATGGGCATCCAGCTTTTCCATCCCAGAATGGGCAAGAAGAGGGAGTGTAATTGTTCAGTGACTTAAAAGGGTTGGTTCTGGGCAGCTGGGATTTTCAGAGAAGGCAACTGGTATGTTTGCAATCCCACCTGCTGTCCAGGGTGTCAGCAGCTCATTGGACATGGTGCCAAGGGTCAACATTCTCCTTGATCCCTACACAGATACTATCTCGTGAGGAAGCATTGTCTGAGGAAATAAGGTGGAACAATGAGCGAACTCCTCAAGAAACTACGGCAAGGCCGGGCATGGTGGTCCATGCCTTTAATCCCAGGACTCATGAGGCAGAGGCAGTTGGATTTCTGTGAGTTCGAGGCCAGCCTGGTCTACAAAGTGAGTTCCAGGGACATCAAGAACTATACAGAGAAACCCTATCCAGAGAGGGGGGTGGTGGTGGCAAATGTCTGTGTTGGGTATACTTGCAAGAGAGTGGGAAATAAGCTTTGGGAAAGGACTTAGATATGGCTCCTAGACAAGTGGCCTGGGAGCTGGTACTTTTCCAGGTGGAGAAGGAGGCCTGGGTGAGTAGTATTCAGGTTTCCTTTGGGAACAAGCTAGAAAGAGAAAGCAGAACCAGAAGAGACTGGTCTGCCCCCTCCCTCAAGACAGAATTTCTCTGTGTAGCCCTGGCTGTCCTGGAACTCTCTCTGTAGTCCAGACTAGCTCTGAACTCAGAGATCCGCCTGCCTCTGCTTCTCAAGCGCTGAGATCAAAGGTGTGCGCCACCAGAGACAAGCCTGCTGTCTAGGAACAACTATAAGAGTAGAAAGGGTAAAAATGTCATCTTAGTACATCCTACAGCGTGAGCTCAATTCTTTGTTTGTTCGAGACACGGTTTCTCTGTTCTAACTCTGGCTGTCCTGGAACTCACTCTCTAGATCACGTTGGCCTTGAACTCACAGAGAACCACCCACCTCTGCCTTCCAAGTGCTGGGATTAAAGTCATTTGTCACTACACCCGGCTCAATTCTCGACACATGAAATCTCTTTTGATATAAGAATAACAGGGTTTATATGGGTGCTTACTACAGCCCCCTTCATTCTTTTGCAGTTTCTTGATTTAGTTCCCGGAGAACATCAATCCAACTCTGGAAAAAATGGGCACTGTCATATAAGAAATCAATTCATACTAACGTGTAAAGAGTTAGTTTAAAAAAAAAAAAATGTCCATGACTAATGCTGCCTCGGTATGTGACTTGAGAGAGGAAAGGAATTGATGGAGGAACCGCAGAGAGCAGGAAGAGCAAGGGTGGGGTGGGGGAGTGCGTTGTCCCTAGGAGAAGAAACAAACACCGGAAGAGGTGACTGGCCCAGCAGCTGCCTTTGATTTGCTTATTTCCCTTCTCCTAGGAAGAGTTGAACAGAAGTTGCTGGCGACATTATCTTTAGAACTGTTTTCAGAGTGATGTTAGCATCTCAGGATGAAGATACCTTAGACACCAAAGCAGGGGTGTCACGGAGCAGGTGAGGGTCAGCATTAACAATGAGGCGAGGCCCAAAATGTCAGGGCAGCAAAGCCGGCACCGGCCAGGGCTTTCATCATGGACCCGGTTCTCACCCTCGATGCTTGTGAACTCTGTGACAAGTTAGGAAAGTGAGCCAATCTTTCCGTAAAATGGAAATGAAAGCAGGTGTTGGGAAGATCTAAAGGAGCCAAGGAGTCTGGAGGAGGTAAAGGAAGGATGTAAGGCAGAAGCTGGACAGGTGTGTGCGCCACCTCAATGCCTGCCCCCCAGGTGCCCGGAGCACCCCCTTCCCTCCCTCACTGCCTGTGTCTCTCGTGCTGCTCTGAGGTGTCCCTCTGCTAGAAGCAGGGGTTCTCATTTAGGGGGGAAGAAAACCACCGTGAAGATGTAAGGCTGAAGCTTTGAGGGCAGGAGAGATGCCGAATGTGTGTGCTTTTTGGGGGACCGCTCCCTTCCTTGAGCCCTTTACCTCTGGAATCGTTTCCTTCCTCTGAGAGCAGGGCTTACTAAGGGGTCCCTTTACTGGAGGACTGGATGGCTGTGACTTGGAGTCTCAGAGAGAAATGTGTTTTTCTGAAGCTTTTCTGATACAAAGTCATTGTTTCCCTTTCCTAAGGGGTTATTTCCACCATCTGAGCTAAAATCTCACAGGTCTAGATTAAGCAGAGAAGCATGAAGGGGATGTAGAAGGATCCTCAGCTATTTTAAAACAAAAGATTTGTTATTTTTACTCATGTGTAATGTGTAATGTCAATGTGTGTCCGCATGAGTGAAGGCTATGTGCGTGTGTGTGTGTGTGTGTGTGTGAGTGCACGCGCGCGTGCATGCACGTGCATGCATGTGCATGGATGGAGGTGTCCATGGAGACTGGACGAGGCTGTCAGATCCCCTGGAGCTGGAGTTGGTTGTGAACCACCTGACACAGGTGCTGGGAAGTGAACTCGGGTCCCCTGAAAAGCAGCAAGTCCTTTTCCCAACCACCAAGCCGTTGCTCCAGCCTCGCAACCAGCACTCTGACCTGCTGAGCCATCTCTCGGGCCCTTGCTTAGCTACTCTTAACCCGAGCTAAGATTTCTCATCTTTGGATCTCTTTCATTGTAATAAAATACAGATGCCGTAACATTTAGCGTTTTGATCGTCTTTAAGTGTCACTCCCTAGAAATGATCTCATCCTCAAATTCCACGCCCATCCAATAACAGTCCTTGATCACCTGCCGTCTCTAGACCCACGGTTCCGCACTCTGCCTCTGAGAATTCTGGTTATCCCTAGAATATAAGTGGAGTCATTTAGTATTTGAGATTTTCTTATGGATGAATATTTTAAAGAAAAAAGCTGTATTACCGACTGGCTGTCCTGAGTCTTTGGATGTTAGGTACGCATGCGTGCATGGGCACACACACACACACACACACACACACACACACACACGCATGACTGAGCTCACAGCTCTAGTCACAGCTTATGCAATTATAAAAACTATTTATCACACTAACCCCAAACCACCACAAAATCTCATACAACTTAAAGGGAGAGACAAAGCATCGCTAAGGCGCAACCTCTCAACATTGTTTAATAATAGGAATTCCTTAGTTCTGTTTCTGTATTTGTGTTTGCATTTTAGCTCCATTTGTTTTAATGCAGAGAGTATCCGCATGCGTACGTTATAGAAGGTGTCACTAGTAGCATCGACTCACAGCTGTGTCTGACAAGGCAGAATGATCAGCCCTCTCGCTTAACTATAAGACCTCTGCAAGCAATTCTTGGGGGCCAAGTTTAATGAGGTGTTACTAGCTAATAGCATAAAATTATCTTTCCTTAGCGGTAAAACTAATGCAATAACTAATGGTGTTATTGGAGAACTGTGAACATTTAAGCTAATTCCCCATGGAACTGAGAACAGAAAATATCTGAGTTGTGAATACCCACGGCACTTGTTGCTCACTAATTTTTCCAAGCTGGCATACACAAAGACAAATCCCAAGAGATAGAATCTGAGCACAAGATGAACCGATAGGGCCAGGTTCGCTTGAGTTTAGCAAAGCTGGAAAATAACTTTGATTATTTATTATTAAGAAATAAGCCATTTAAAAAATTTAGCAGCTTGAAGCAGCATTTGGCTTTCAGATCTAAGAAAGGGACTGGCTGGGGTGGGGACAACTTACTTTTGCTCCACTAGACCTTAGTTGGGGCGCCTCAGAGGGTGGGAGCTAAAATCACCTAATGTAGATGAGCTTTTTCTGTAAAGGACCAGATAGTTAATCATCTTTGTCTTTTGTGGGCCTTAAGGTCTCCGTTATCATTTCTGCCACTGTTCTGCAAAAGCAGCTATAGAGAAATAAATGAGTTTCTAACAGGCAACAGACTGGATTTGGGCCACGGGCTAAAATCTGCAGCTATGCAGGGTATGGTGGCACATGCCTTTAAGTCCCAGCACTCAGGAGGCACAGGCAGGTGGATCTCTGTAAGTTCGAGGCCAGCCTGGTCTACATAGTTTCAGGCCAGTCAGAGACACTTAGTGAGACCATATCTCTAAATAAAATGATAGATAGATAGATAGATAGATAGACAGACAGATACATGGATGGAATAGAAAAATCTGATATAAAAGCTTGCCCACTCACACTTCTGAGCATCGATGCTGGCTGTTGGCTGGGACTTCATTTGAGCCTTTATGTGGCTTCTCTCTGGGGCCTGAGTTTTCTTACAACATAGAGCTACGTTCCAAGACTAAGTATTCCGAAAGAGCCAAACAGACAAAAATTCCATTATTTTTAAAATAACCTCGCTTGAATAGTCAGCAAGTATCACTTATACTATATTCTTCATTTTTAAATTGTATTTATTTATTATTTATTTGATGTGTATCTTTGCTGAAGTCAGAAGACAGCTTTCTGAAGTTGGTTCTCTCCTTCCATCATACAGGACCTATAGGGATTGATCTTAGATCATCAGGCCTGGCTACAAGCCCCTTCACCCACTGTACCATCTCAAAAGCCCCCACATTTGTCTTTGAGGTCTTCACAGAGGTCCGAGGAGGCTGAGGGGGAGGAGATGGCATTCTTCTTTCTGGTAGGATAGCGGCAAGGTTCTAGGAACATGGTTGAGGCCATTTGTGGGAACTGCAACCATCCACAATGGCCACGAGCTGTGGGGTGACTGAGTTCTTCCAATGCTTTCTTCTTCTTTGATATCCAAAGCTTCCCAAACCTTAACTTACACGGCAGATCTCTGCAACTGTTCACCTCATTTCATAAACTCTGATCTCAGATTCAGGACAGGGGCATCTTTCTACCGCTTTGTAAAGCCCAATTTCTGTCACCACCGACTGCCTTGGGCATTAGAGTCTTCTTCCTGGAACTCCCTTGGGAAACGGTAGCTCAAAGATTTGACCGAGACCATTTCTCTGTCTTTCCCTAAAGACTCCTCTAAAATCCCAGGATTGTTCTGAACCACTTTCAGTGGCATGGCTGCTCCTCAGCAGACTTGTTCCAGCAGCGTAAAAGAAAGAGTCTCCACTTGTTCTATGTGGCTCAGGTTGATGTGCCTCAGGTTTGTGGAACATCTTCTAAAAGTCCTTCTTGGGCTTTTGCTCGGTACCCAGTCTGAAGGACGGGACAGCCGACACAGGCTGCAGTTGGTAAAAAGGAAGCATGAGAATCTTGTCCTCATGTGCCATAACTTTTGACTCTGATTATCAGAACCATAGATCTCAAGACTGCTGCTTTCTGTGACAAAGCCCCTGAGGGGATCCTTACGTGTGTGAGTATATGTGTGTATGTCCGGGCCATAGCACACACATGGAGGTCTGAGAACAACTTGGAGAACTGGTTCTTTCCTTCCACCACATGGGTCCCAGAAATCAAATTCAAGTCATCAGGCTTGGTGGCAAAGGTCTTTATCCAATAAGTCATCTCCACCTGTGTCTGTGGGGACCTCTGTTAAACATGCTTAATGATGAAAGACGACATGAGAAACATGTCATCAAGGGTCTCTGAGTGCCCCATTTAGAGACTCTCTGCTGGCTAGATTAAGAAGCCCTGTCTGTATCTCTACAGGACCAGCCTAGCACACAGGAGAACTTCAACATGTGAATGAAGGTGAAACTACATTGTGCTACCAACTCCCTTACCTCACACACCTGAGGGTGGCCTCCCTCCGGGCTGTTGAGTCCTGAGTTTTTATTGTTGGCCCAATGACAAATAGTGTGTCCAGTTGGCACAGGACTTCGGTTGCCTTTGCTGAAGGGGCATAGTGTATCTTGAAGGTAGAGAGACACTTGGTTGAAAGTTCTTTTGTTGTTCCTATTTCATTTGGCAATTGAGATGCTGAGCTGCCTATCTGCCTCTGCACCCTGGTGAGGGGGTCTCAGGCTCACGACACATTCCCTCCTTCCTGCTGTTCGTTCCCCTCCAGAGAGCCAAATCTTTCCATGACTTATGGAGTTGCTGTAGAGATAATTCTTAGGTCAGAAGCAGTGGACCATTGATTTGAGAGGAGGAGAGCAATGACTATTCAGAAACAAGTCTCCTCTCATCATGCGAATACCCCTAATTAAGAAATCCAGAGTCAGACTCTGTGTCATGGAAACATAATTTCCTCTGACTCAGAGAGTTCCAGGAACTGCTACAGGCTATGAATCTTTTTTAGTTTCCTGGGTTAAACAGCTTCACTATTTGCACTGAGTTTTCTTGGACAAATGTGAATTCAGCCTAACATTTATGAAGTTTCTCCCAAGAATCATACACGGTCCTAGCGATTCCTTCTTCAGAGAAAAGATGTGTGCTGAGGTGCAGGGAAAAGATGGCCGCCTACAGGTCAAGGAGACAGGTCTTTTCTTTACATTGCTATGGGTCTAGGGTGGTTCACAGGGTCACCAGTCTGCCCATGAATAAATTTTAATAAATAAAAGGCTTTATTACTTACTTGCCAGGCCATGGACACTGGCCAGGTACATACCTGGGTTTCCCAAGAGTATGGCAGAGAAATACATTGGTCAGAGTGCTTATAAAGGCAAAAGCCACAAGGCTGTATCCCACCTTTGTCCAACTGGGGGCAAGACTATATCCTGATATATTTCCTGCCTGCATACCTCCTGCCTACGTGTAATCAAACACATCCTGTGCAGTCGCATCAACCAAACGTGTTTACAAAAGTGAAAACACGTGGCTTGTTATTTCACATGAACAGTCCCCAACAATTTAGGAATTTATCTGTCCTTGGTTAAGTGGGACTTACAATTAGAGGCATTTTTTTTTGTTTATAGATCTCCTAGGCACAGTAATTAAAACTTAAAACATAACTTTAGCCATCACAGCATTTCTCAGAAGAATCCAACCGATTTCTAACCCTTTGGAACTCTGAGACAAGAAATTTTGCTTGTTTAATCCATCTAGTTTGTGATATTTTGTTATAGTAACCATAGCAAACTAATAGGACATGTAGTGGCTGCCTCTTGCTCTGTACATTCTAGTGGGGGAAAATCCTGGGTGGACATAACTTAAATTTTATTTGCGTGGCTTTCATAATAGAAATTTGAAACATATATTCATTAATTCGTTTGCTCACCTACTTCCTGCCTCTTTAACCTGCTTAATTATTATTTTATATTGTACTAGTCACTCCTGAAAATAATATTTATCTTTTGTTTACTCCTTCATTGTTACTCTGCTAGCTTCATGACATATGCGGAGGAAGTAATTCTCCAATAAGAATCTAACCTTGATTGTTTATCCCTCTCCTACTCAGTGTTTGAAGCACCTGTCTACTGTGTACACAGCATTCCACACTCTTGTTATGGCAGAAAAAGGTGCAAGGAATGACCCTTGTCTCTGAAGAGTCTGAGATCTCATGCACACATGAGGGACTTCGTGTTAGACAGCACTCTCTCACTGTAGCATATACTTGGAATCATCAGTTCAGAAAGTCAGGCCTGCTGGCAGGCACACGCTGGCATTACATACACCTGTAATTCCAGCACTTGGGAAGTGAGATAGGAAGATCAGGAGTGAAAAATTGTCTTTGGCTATACAATACATTTGAGGCCTGCCTTGGTTACATGAGACCCAAACCCCACCCAAACAAGCAGCCATAGCCAAAACAAACAAAACAAAAAGATAAGCTAGACAGATAGCTCAGTGGTTAAGAGCATTTGTTGCTTTTTCAGAGAACCTGGTGCCCATGTCAGGTGCCTCAGAACTACCTCTAACTCCAGATCGGGAGATCCAGTGGGTGTTGTGGATTCTCCAGATACCAGCAAGCGCAGGACACACCATAACACACACACACACACACACACACACACACACACACACACACACGTGTACATAAAGAAACACATGGTGGCTGATAGCCATTAGTTCAGGGGATCTGACACCCTCTGGAGACTCTTTTCTGACCTCTGTGGGCACCAGGCAAGCATGTGGTATTCATATATTCATGAAAGCAGAACTCTCACATACATTTAAAAAAAAATCCTGTGTCAAATAAGGAAAGAAGTGGGAAAGAAGAAGGGAAGAAGGAGGAGGAGGAGGAGGAAGGGGAGAGGCAGGAGGAGGAGGAGGAAGGGGAGAGGCAGGAGGAGGAGGAGGAAGGGGAGAGGCAGGAGGAGGAGGAGGAAGGGGACAGGCAGAGGCAGAGTGATCACCACTTTTTCCAGACGACCCCAGTTTGGTTCCCAAGCACCGCACTGGGCCGCTCACAACTGCCTTTAACTTCAAAGATAGTAAATGCCTTCTTCTGGCCTCTGTGGGTACCTGCGCTCACCTTCATGTACTCACACAGGCAGAGATAAACATACTTTTTAAAAAAATGGGCTTTTCACAGCTCTCAGCAGGCTGTACTTCTGATTTCCCAGCCTCCAGAACCACGAGAAATGCATTGTGTAAGCTTCCGTACAGTACCTGTTACACAGTAGACTCTCAGCAAGTGTTTGTTCCCTTTCCAAGAAGACAGCCAAGATTCTCTGAAATGCTAAACTTCAGATACAGTTTGAGAGAAAAATGTCTCCCAATTCCTTTTTGCTTACACACTTATTGCTCAGTATATTCTCGTTATAGACAGGTTGTAGCAGAGAGGTGGCCCATCTGCAAAACGAACCTTGAAATGGTGGTCAAGATCTACTGGGCATCCAGCATTGTAGGGGATACTGTGGAAAGGCAATGAGAGGTTAAACACTGTTTGTCCTCCAGCCTTTGATAACGTTTGAAAAGGCAAGATATGAGCGTCTGAAAAAGCTAACAATGAAGGGTTTATGTGATAGCCAAAGAACAACACAGAGCCGCTCTCAGGGGCCTATCAGAAGTGTAAGGCTTATTACCTAATAAATCAGGGCGGTTGGCACTAGTCAGAAGGGAGGTCACTTTGGGTTAGGGTAGTTCAGTGAAGGAGAGAGGGGCGAAAGGCCTCAGCCAGCTGGGGTATCCAGTGGAAACAGCCACACCTGATTCGACTAGAGCAAGGCAACTTTTAGGCAACCGAGAATGCTGGGGCTCAATACGGAGAGTCCCTTGGCTCAAGTCAGCGAGACTTCATCCTTCAGGGAATGGAGAGCATGGGAGACTTCTCAGCCCCCTAGAGGTGTGATCCCTGCCAGTGATCTCCAGCCTATGGCGTCTTATGAGTCCCCGTAGGCGGCATCTTCTTGTGCTAATGCCCAAGGTAGGGTGGATAATCAGCTTGAAGTTGCTTGTTTGCTTTCAGTAGAACCTGTGCTCAGCATTGAACTTCTCAAAGGCGCTGGAATGACCAGGCAGGTAGCTCCGGAAAGCAACGCTCCAGCCTCCGGACTGCTCGGTGACTCAGCACGGAGGATTTTGCAAGAGACTGACACAACCGGACCAGCCGGCTTTTTCTCAGGATACCTCAGGCGTGGCCCCTGCCCTGCTGCGTTGAAATTCCACTGTGTTCTGGAAGCATAGTTGTAGCATGTGCTCTAGAAGCAGAGTTAGGGGAGTCCGGGAATTGCTTAGGAGTCTCCAGTGAGACTTGAGGTCACAGCCGGGCTCTGTCTCTAGCTGGTCACAGGGCTTTCCCTTGCCTAACCTCTCCCAGGGAAAGTTTCTTCATCACTGAGATGATACCTACTTTGAAGATGGTAATAAGTATTAAAGGAAACAAGGGTTAAATGGCATGCAGTTGCTACCATATATATGGGTGTAAATGTATTTATATGTCTATTTCTATTGCCAAGTATATTATTTCTACAAAGGAAATTACTCATGTCTCTTGGTTACTCTTTAAAAAAAAAAAAAATCTCATGTCCCTATACCTCTTCCTTTGGCCCCACCCTATCGATTATCTCCAGGGGAAATGTCCTGGACTTAAAAGTCAGCTGCCTCCAAAGTGAGCTAAAGCAATCCCCCATCTTCACACTGCCTTGTCCGTCTGTCCCCACAGGAAAAAGCTGGAGGCAATGACAGGGAACTTTAGTGAAAAGCAAAGGAAAGAGGGTTTCTGGATAAAACATATTTTCCAAACACTTTTCTGAGACATTTTATCTGCCTCTTTTTTGTTTATTTCTCTTTCTTCAGAAAGTCTGCTCTGTTCTGACTAGTGCCCACACAGCCCCTGGGACCCCTGCTGACGTTGGTCCTGTAGAAGGGAGAGCCTTTCAGAAAGTCTGACCTCTTCGTTAACAACCATATTTACTGAATGAAAGGGGTGCAGTAAAGAAACTCAAATAGCCACTCTATGGATGAAAGGGGAAAACTTTATTCCAAACTGCCAAGGCTGTCTCTAGGGAAGGCAGGCAGGTGTGTGTGTGTGTGTGTGTGTCCTGGGTTACGTGGGAATGGGCATCTGGGAGGAAGGGAGCCTGTGAGCTGAGGAAAGGGCCTGTGACTGGGACTGAGGGAGCCTAGAGACTAACATAGACCTTGACATGCTAATGCGAACCAAAGTTATATGTTAATGAAAGAGCCGCAAGTCCCTTATGTCTGAGATAAGGAGAATGATTCCTTTTAGCAAATAGGGACTGTCTTCAAGCCCCCGAGGGTGCTGACTTTTGTCTAAAAGCTGGACCTTGGGAAAAGGAGTTTCTTGGGGGAATCTGACATTTACAGTGCTTGCTGTGCCAGGCCTGGTGGGTACCATGTTACAGTTAGTTAATTGAGCCTTCCTAAAAGCCTTATGGGGTAGGTGTTACTTTTCCAGTTTATATTTGGGGAAACTGGGCCGGGCCACAAATAAGTTGTGCATCTTGCTGAAAGTCACATAGATACTATTCCAGGCATTACAAGGACAATATTTTTTTTTTTTTGTCTGAAAGTTAATGGAGAAGAAGCCCATTTAAAATACCTTCTCTTTTTTCCTTTTCTTTGTTTTTTAACATGGCACTTTTTTTTTTTTCAAGACAGGGTTTCTCTGTTATAACTCTAGCTGTTCCGGAACCTATTCTGTCGACCAGGCTGGCCTCTGACTCACAGAGATCCGACTGCCTCTGCCTCCTGAGTGCAGGGATTAAAGGTGTGCGCCACCACCGCCCAGCAACATGGCAACTTTTAAAAAGTGTTTGTTGATTGTAGAAAGCAATGGGTTCCATAAATTGCCCTCTTTAAATTGTTTCCACTACATTATTTATTTGTGTGTGTGTGTACGTGTGTGACTGCCACAGCACTTGCGTGGAAGTCAGAGGAGAAAAACCTGGGTTAGTTGTTTCTTTCCTTCTACCATGTTGAACCTGAGGATTGAACTCACGTCATCAGGCTTGACCGCAAGTGTCTTTTCCTATTGAGCCATCTCACCAGCACAGCTACCTTCTTTTGATGAAGGACGTATCAGATATCTCCGGGGATAAGACCGAGGTAAGTCAGTAACGCTGTGTTCCTTACATGAACAGGTGAAGCACCTGAGTCCTGTCTCCCAGGCGACCTCTATGGACTGCCTTGTTGTCACTGTTCAGGCTGTGTCACTTGCCTTCCTTGATTTATTTCTTTTGACAAATATTTGCAGAGCAGCCACCCTGGGAAAGAAACAGTGCTGCACGTAGGAGCTACCAAGACAGCTACAACATGCCCTAACCTTGTGGCACTCAGTCTGGAGGGGAAAGTTGAGATGATCACATACTCCCTGGGCTGAAGGAAGGACAGAACAAGGGTATCTCAGCCTTGTTTCCCAACAGCCAGACTCCTGCCAGACTCCACTGGGAGCTGAAGCCAGCGTGCTTGTTTAGAGGTTTGGAGTGTCAGGAACTGGCTACTGAGCAAGCCAAGCGTACAGCATCCATTCTTTGCTGGTTCCCTCCTTTTCCGTGTCTCCCCCTTGCCTCTTTCTGCTCTTTGGACTTCTCTTCTTTCTTTTTGCTTTTCTCCTAGCTCCCTCCAGAGCTCCACAGGGTCTTCTCCAAGCTCTCTTTCTCTGTGCCACATGTTCCAGATTTGGGAAATTCCCAACAGGTATTCTGCGCTATGACATTGGTATTTCCTGTCTCCCCACCACTTCAAAAGTGAACTGGACACAGCTCAAGATGTTTCCCTCTTCAGATACAGTTGTTTGGGAGGGGGGATGCTGAGATCAGGGAAAATCCAGAGAGATAGGTGCCAGAGGATAGGGAAAGCCAGCCTGTGGGCAAGGAGCATGCTGTCTGGCTCTCGGCCTCTGGAGAAGCTCCTCACAGATGCTTATGTTCCCCTCAGGTCAACAGGTGTCCTGAAAATGCTGTCTGGTGCCCAGGAATGAGTCTGTGAAGCAAACAGCTCCAAAGGAAGACTTCGACCAAAAGAGCTTTCTTGTTTCTTTCCCAGTAACTCCCTTGCCCTCTCCTACCTCTCCTTAAGAAACTTAAAGCACTGTCTCTTTCAGAATTCAGTCACTTCTGGGACTGCGGGTGATGTTCTTCCGTGTTCTCAATGCATTGGAAGACAGAGAAGCTGTCTTCCTTTTCTGGCTCTGCTCTTGTCTCAGAAACAAGGCCTTTCCTTCTGCCTTTGTTACCTTGCTCTCCCTTGTTTTTCCCACGAAGCTGCCCATCAGCCATTTACTGGGTTCTTCCTTGGCAAAGCTCTCTGAGATCTCCTGTCAGGTTGGGAAAAACAGGAGGAAGATGTGCTCAGTGCTTTTGGAAAACTTGTAATCCACGGAGGAAACATATGTAAATGGGGCTTTGCACCACTTTGAAAGTGATGCAGTTCTTTTAAAAATCATGCCTTAGGGCTTGAGAGGTGACTTAGTGGTTAAGAGCTCTTGCTGCAACCTGGTGGTGGCCGGGGCTGGCGGTGGGAGGGTGCCATCATGGCATGCCTTTAATCCCAACACTAGGGAGGCAGAAGCCGGAGGATCTGTGAGTTCAAGGCCATCCTGGTCTACAGAGTGAGTTCCAGGATAGCCAGAGTTACAACAGAGAAACCCTGTCTCAAAAAAACAAAAACAAAAACAAATCAAATCGAAACAAAAACACAAAAGGCTCTTGCAGCTCTTGTAGAGAACCAGGGTTCAATTCCCAGCACCCACACAGTGGCTTATTACAGTCTACAACTCCAATTCTAGGGGGTCTGATCCCCTCTTCTGGCTTCCATGGGCACTACATGTATGCAGTACATACACATGCAGGCCAGACACTCATACCTATAAAAAAATTCCTCAAAATTTTTTAAGTTCTAAAACGCCATACCTCCTACATAGGATGTTTCCTTTCTCTTCTTTTAACTCAAAAGAGTCCAAGTTGATCCTTTAAGGAAAGGGGTCTGGGGACAAATCAGAAGATAAGGACAGATCTTTGTTATGAAGAAAGGCATCTTCAGTCCCAAGATTTTCAGATTTTCAATCCCGGGTCAGAGTTGAGCTTGGCCCTATGCCTGGTCTTAGAACCAACAAGGACGTAGCGTGATGATGGCAGCGGAGGCAATGTTTACTGCTAAAAGATTCCTCTGTACGATTTACTGCCTTTTCTTCAAAAATGTAACCGGTACTTGCCAAGAGCAACGGCACATTCATTCCTCTAAGGCTCTCACCACTGACTCTTGGTTTGAAGCTCCAGGGAGTCTGTGGGTGAGGAGAAGAGGTGAATGACAGGTCTGGAGGCAGTAGTTTTTTAATAGGCTGCCACTGTGCTTTGCATATAATATTTGAACCAAACTATAAATAAGAAACATTTAGGGTTGACATTCCACCTTTTCAGTCAGGTCTAATATAGTTTACAAGATCATTCTAGGAGAAATGCTTAATAGAAACCTCTATAACCAAGGCCAAAACACAGACCAGGAAAGATCCTTCCCATTCACCCAGAGAACCAGTCAGTTTCATTTGGGGCGGCTTAAGAAAGACCAAAGAAAGAATGTGTGCTTCACCTAAGCCTTGAAAGGCAAACTATTCACACAGTGCACGAAGCCGGGGAATGTCTAGAAGAAAAAAGGAACAGGGCTGTGGAAGGGTTGGACATGTGAGGTTGGGGGTCTAGAAGCAGAATGAGAAGGCTGGGTCACTTGGTTGTGAATGGTTATGTTCAACATTCAGGAAGAGAAGGCTGATGGTGGTAACAGATTAGGAGTCAGGGTGCTAAGGAGAAACCCAGTCAGAGGACCCCACTGGTTTAGAGGAGTCTCTGAGGGTCTTCACTGTGCCCCCCCCCCCACTAAAGGAGCTGTTTCTGGGCTAAGTCCTGTCCAGAGAGATCATCAGAGAGTCTGTTATAAATGAAAGCGTGCATGGTACCATCGGAGCCCGACGGCGATTCTGCTTTTTATCTTCTTCCACAGCCTGGGTCTTCCCCAGGCTCCTCCTCCCCAGTGCAAGACTACAATTTTGAAGAGACTTATTTTGAGGGTCTGTTCTCTTTTATTTAAGGTACACTTAGTCATCATACAAACAACACACTTAGAAACCACAAGCCCCTCCCCCTTAATAAATTATGAAGTTTGTATTAATCAGTAGATCGTGGAAAGTACTGTCTATCCAGCAGGGCCTTTGTGGCTAAGCTCCCGGAGGCCATGAGGTATGAGCAGACCCTGAGAGTCTGACACACCTGTGAGATGTTTAGCATCAAATGCCCTCTCTGAAACCCAAACTCCATCACAAACCCCACACACAGTGCAGACGCCACACCCCAGCAGGGCCGGAGGTCATGGGTTGAGCAACAATCAGGGCGGACCACCTTGGCCTCCCTGCAGATTTAGTGGCTGGTGAGTTCCTGGAGCTAACTCTTTACCAACTCGTGGCTCTCCTGCAACTGCAGGTGTGCCCCAGCAGTGGGAAGAAGGGGTGACACTCAGTTTTGTCCTCTAGGACTGCAGGCTGAGTGCATCTTAGCAGCTTACTGGGCCCTTGTTTGGCTGCCTTTTCTCTTGAATCTTGCCTGCCACTCGCAGAAGAATGGAGAGATGTGTCTCTGGAGAAACCCACCAACTTCATGTTCCAGCGGTGTGTATGCAAATTCTCCACTAGTCACTTTCCAACAGTATGGTGTAGGCGAAGTCACCTCATTTCTCTAAGCCTCATGGTCCCTAGCTATAGAAATGAGAGCGTCAATTTCAAAGGTTATCATTAGAAATTACTGGAAGTTGGTATTGCCCAGTACCAAACCAGACTCAGGTGAAATGTTCACAACCTCTTCTTTTTTCTTGCCTTCTTGTCAACCATTCTTCCTTTCTTTCCTTCCTCTTCTTCTTCTTCCTCTTCCACCACCATCCTCTCCACCACCTCCTCCTCATTCTTTTCTTGACATAGCCCTGGGTGTCCTGGAACTCATTATGTAGACCCAAGTTTTACCTCAAACTCAGAGATCTGCCTTCCTCTGCCTCCTGAGTCCTGGGACTAAGGAGGAGCACCATCCACGCCTGGCCCTTCCTTTCATCCTTTCTAGTTCCTCGTTTTGTTTCTAGGTTTATGTAGCTTTGGAGGTCATGTAACCTCAATAGCACTTAAACTACCTTTTGACCAGTAAGTCTCCCAACACAGACTACCGCTATGTTCAAGTAGAACACCGTACCACTGGGAGAGAGCAGGGGACAAGCTCTAGGTACTGTTGAGCCCAAGAGAGCAATCTGAGAAGCCTGTGGGCACATGTTAGGAAACTGTGTTGGGATTGTGGTGAGTGAGGTGCCATGATGGTGGGTGAGCAAGAAGAATTGGGGTAGGGAACGCTGAATCGACTTAAGCCAGAAGCCGGGACCCCAAAATAGCTATGCTTACAGCCTCCGGCAGAAAGCAAGTTGAGCTGGAGGGACAAAAGTATAGGTTTGTCTACATCATGGCAGGTCTGTTCACTGAAAGGCTAGTTTGGAGGGTCATAGAGGTTCTGCAGAAACTCCCATCCATGGATCCATCTTTTTGTCCATCCATCCAGCTAGCTACTTGGTATAAATTCAGAGTTTCGTAGAATTCAGGCAGAGCTGAATGATGATTTTTTTTTTTCTGCTCATTTTAGCACCTTCATTTCAAGGAATTCTTCTATAGTTCCTCACTAAAGATCCTCACAGGAATGCTGAGGTAGTAGCAGGATGGGCAATACCCTTCTTTATACAGATCAAGAAGTCTTCAAAGTAAGAGAGTAGAACTGCAACACAGTTGAAGTAGGTCAACGTAGGACGCTGATCTGGTCCCCAGAGACTGAGATCTAGCTCTGCTCCTGTGATTCCTGGTTCTGTGAGACCCAGACTGACTTCTGTGTCTGGCCCCACCTTGCTGCTTTTCACACTAGTGTGGGCTTCAAGTCATCTTTGAAGTTCACAATGGGCTTGGGGCGGGACCACAGCTTTTCCCAGGAGGCCAGTCCTGAAGCCAGCTCAAGGTCACCGTCTGATGTGTCACTGGAGTCCAAAGAGCTCTGGAAGCAGATTTCACAGTAGGGCTGGTGGCAATGGCAGAAGAACTCATCAGAGCTGCTGGACTCACTATCAAGGTAGTACCACCCAGAAGAGAAGGAAGGACAGCCAGGGGACACTGGGGGTTGATGACGACTCTGCCTGGGCAGACCTGGTGAAGAGGGTAGGCATGGGGTGGTGGGACTTTGTGCCTGGAAAGAATCAGAGGGTTGGCAAGGAGAGGTTACATCACATCCTCTGCCCTGCTGAGGCTCCGTCTGGCATTTTTTGCCGCCCTCCAGGGTACCCCGTCTCTGGTGAGAATCTGAGAGTGGTGATGGCTTTATAGAAGACTTTTGTACTTTGGAACTTGCATTCTGGTAGTCTAGCCTGGAGCTGTCCCTACTCAGGACAGTTCTATTTGCTTGATGCCGCATATTGAGGGCCACAGAGCCAGGGAAGTTGGAGCGAGCCCGCTGGGCTGCCCGTCTTCTCCTCACCACATATGGGCTGAAACCCAGACCCTTCTGGGGGCAGCGGGAAGCAGTGTTCTTCCAATGCTGCTGGGAACAAGGGAGTGGGGAGAGGGGAGCCTCAGGGTCCAGGTCCAGCTCTTGCAGGACTTCCTGAAGCTTCTCTCTGACCACTGAACTAACCTGAGGCAGCCTCTCTGAGAGTTCCTCTGAGTTCTGCCGGGGCTTACAGGGTTTACAGGCCATTCCATCTGCCATGAAACTCTGGCTGGGGACCATGGGTCCCTGGAGATCTCTTTCTGGATGCTTATTTTGTTCAGCCTGTGGCTTCTGACTGCAACCCATGTCCAAATTATCACAATACTGTTTCAGAGGCACATTGTCCTTTTGGTCTGGGGAGGGACTGGGGTCCCTTCTAGATGCTCCAGGGCTTTGCGTGTGCCGGGAGGCCAAGGAGGCTACTTGTAGGGAGTCCTCAGCAGCTGCACCGATATCATTCTCAGAGGCAGCAGGGTATTCTGAAGGTCCTTGAACTGCCAGCCCATGGGCAGGGGCTGCAGCAGGGACGGCCCACCCTGGAGAGTCATAAGTGCACTCAGCAGACATCAGCTTTACTAGCTTCTCCTTGGCGTTGTTGACTTGTTCTTGCAGGCTTTCAATCACTGCGTTTTTCTATGGAATAAAAGCAAGACCATCAACAAAAGACACTGGTAAGGGTTCCATTGGATATACTAGATTAAATCCCAGTTCTCCCAGTATTCAGGTTGGTGGCCTCGAGCTCGGAGGTGTGACTTCCACTAGGTGAGACACAGGGCAAATGTTTAGCACATAACTGATATGTGGTGCTCAGGAAAGGCTGTAGGATATATTGTTCCTATGGGCTCCCTCTCCCCTTCCCTACCCTAGACTGAGTACCGCTGCTGGCGAGGATGAAGGGGGCCCAGCCTCAAGGCTTTCTGGTAATACCATCATCGCGTCTTCCCCAGCCCCAAGGTGGTCAGATTCCTCTGTAGGACACCAGTGTCTTACACTGAATGGTGTGTGGGATTGTCCAACATCTGGCTTCTCACACTTGTGTCAACTACAAACGAATCTGAACCACATCCCCAGGGATGATGAATGAGAAAATGAACGTTTTGCCTCTTTCCTGGGGCAACCAATCATCAGGGAGCTGAGAAGAGCCAATGAGAATCTCCAATTGGTGTCACCATTTCCTGAGAAGTGGCAGGGCCTCCTGGTGTGAGAGGCCAAAGCGACCCACTGGCTATCAACAGCTCTTAAAGTAGTGTGTGTATCCGCATTGCTGTAGTTTAACAGGAAACAGAAACAAGAAGGACAAGTGGGCTTACATCCAAGTAAAAGTCTACCGAACAGCACGGAAAACAATCGACACAACAAAGCGGTGACCAGTAGAATCAGAGAAAATGTGTGCCATCTACTTATCTACAGAGGGTTAATATGCAGAGTATATAAAGAACTAAAAATCCCAACAATAAGGATTGAATGAATCAGATTTTAAAATGGGTAAATGATCTAAATGGGTACTTCTCAAAAGAAGAAATACAAGAGGTCAGCAAATATATGAAAAGACACTAGACATCTTAGCCATGAGGGAAATACAAAAAATCAAAATCACATGACCGTCTACCTCATCCAGTTAGGATGTCTATAATTAAAAATGCTGGTGAGGGTGTGGCGAGCACAGAACCATTATACAGTGTTGGTGGGAATGAAATGAGTACAGCCACTACGGAAGTCAGCATGGAAATGTTTCGAAACACTAAAAATAGAACTACCGTATGATCTAGCTATCCCAGTCCCAAGTAGATAGATATCCAAAGGAAGTGAAACCAGTAAAAAAGAGCCATCCTCCTGCCCATGTTTGTTAGAGCACTGTCTATAAAACACAAAGGATAGAACCGGCAGAGGTACCCATTAGCAGATGAGTCATAAAGAAAATGCAATGTATATGCAATAGTTTTCAACTATGAAGGAAAATGAAGTCCTGTCATCTGCAGAAAAATGAGTGGAACTCTGGGGCATCCTGTTAGGTGAAGTAAAACAGACCCAGACAAATACTGCATGTTTTTTCTCATGGGTAAATACGAAAACAGAAGCAACGTGAAAGGAGAAGAGGAGCTGCTAGGAACTAAGAAGGGAAGGGGTAAAACGTGGAGAGAGGGTGTGGCTGGTCATGATCAATGCACACTGTATGTACACACAGAAAGATCGCAGGGAGTCCCGTTAATTTCCAAATTAATATGTGATAATATGGGAAAAGAATTATTACAGAAGCTTAAAGCACAGAGCTTGATCCAGTAGCTTTAGACTGAAGCCCAAACACTGGAGGAGGCTGAGGCAGTTCTGCCACCGAGAAAATGTCCCTCGGTGCAAGTGTTAGTGGGCGGGCAGGCGACAGCTGCAGAAGTGAGTCTGTCCTGACTGCGGGCAGCGAGGCAGGACGCAGGTGTGGGATGGGCTGGTGGGGGGCATCTGGGCGTGCCTGCTCTCGTGTCTTTGTGGAGTACAGCATGCCTTGTCTGGTTCAGCTTGTGTCCCCCTTGGATAAGAGTCTCATGAGAAATGGATGGTTTGGGGAGGGTGCAACGGACTGAGGGGAAGACAGCATGCAAGCCTTGGGCTCCAACAAGGGCATTCTGGGTAGCACAACGCTGCTCTTGTGGCTGCCTTCCTTTCTAGGAGCCGAGGACCAGCGCTGGATCACCTTTATCACGCTCTAGAAACTGAAGAATGGACTGTGTCTTACAACAATAAATAATCCAGCTTGCCCACAGACTGAGCCCATGCTTACCTCTCAAATTATATGGAAAAAATGGCTATATATATATATATATATATATATATATATATATATATATTTTTTTTTTTTATTTTATTTTATTTTATTTTTTTTTGAGGAAGGGTCTCATATTGTACCTCAGCTGGTCTAAAACTCACTCTGTAGCCCAAGCTGGCCTCAGACTCATGGCAATCCTTCTGCTTTGATATCCCAAATATTGAGATTACAGGCATAAATGTGCCATCACACCCGGTCAGAAATGATTATTTATGGGGACAATGCATTTAGTAAAACCTTCCAATACACTTGCAGTGTCCCCTCTAAGCCCTCTGTCTTGAGTAAAAGTGGGAGGTGGTGTATACCAGGATTCTCCTGATTTATCCATGGTGGAGTCAGCTTCATCACCATCAGAAAGGTCAAGTCCAGTGAGAGACGTGAAGCTGGCAGAAGGGACTTTCAGAGAAGTTCCCACCTGCCGGCTGTCCCTCCGGCCCCTCAGAAGGCCTGGCTGTGGTTGGGTGGGTGGAGACCACCTAGAACAGAGCCCATGAGTGACCAGGGAACACTCAGTCTCCTTGTGCTGCGTGGGATGTGCCAGATGTCTCTAAGGATCTCACAGGGTACCCATGATGGCTGCACAATAGAGACTTACAGCCCCTTTCTTCTCCCCCCTCCTGAAACCCACCATGCACGTCCTCATGCCAGCCTCAGCAGGCAGGGAAGAAGCCATAGCCGATGACCACACTGTAGGGGTAAAATGGACTTCGGTTTCCTTGTGCCTTGTCTACAAATGGCTTTGAGTATAGGAAAATCTTATAAACCTCCAGATGGGAAGAACACCCTTCTCTAAGCCAGCTCAACATCTGAAGCTGGCTGACTACAGATTTAGAAACATCAATGTAAACAGTCAATTTCCCTTCTTCCACAAAAGGAAGCAAGATTCTGTTTTCACCGTGGCTCTGTGTTAATTAGAGGCATGCTGTGAGGCCCTGCCATGCAGTGAAAAACCGGACCTCCTGTGGCAGCAGCTTTCAAATGAATTTTTAAATCATTATTTTGGTCCATGGCGGGAAGCAAAATGTCAAAGGTATATTGAAGAGAGCACAGGCCCTAGGACACACGCCTCGCTTCTCCAGCACCAGGAAGAAAAGGAAATGACAGCTTCCTCTGCTGCAGAGCACGGGAGGCAGGGTCATCAGCATAGGGGGCCGGTCTATCCCCTCCTCTCACGCACACTGGGAGGCCAATAGCAGATGCTTCTCTTAACTTCCAGGGCCAGAGGTCAAGAATGAGAAGAGCTGGTTTGTGACGGTACATGCCTATAATCCTAGTACTTGGAGGAACTGAGGCAGGAGGATCACAGTTTGACGGCAGCCTGGGCTACATAGACACTCTCTCAAAAACAGAAACAAATAAGAGAACACATAAGAAGCAAATGAAAAGCAGGGCTGTCAGATCATGGGAACTGCAAAGTGGATCAGTCCGCTCAGCCCAAACCCTGGCTGGACAGGTGCTGTGCTATCGCCTAGGCTGGCACCTAGGACGCAGAGCAAACCATCCCTTGCCTACCCACCTCAGGTCCCCAGGACTGGCTGCTGCCTCTCAGGCACAGCTAGTGTAATAGAGGCAGGGTTTTTTTTTTGTTTTTTGTTTTTTTTTGCTGCTTATGTACTTGAGCCTGCTAAGGGCTCTTGCTCTGCAGGCTCAAAGTTGCTTTTTGGAAAGAGCACATTCAGCCACTGCGTGGGAAACAGGGGAGCGTGGCAGAAGTACAATAAGCTGCTCAAAAAAATTACCATAAGGCTAAAGAGTCCGTTCCAATCCATTTGGCTGTTCCAGTGTTAGTTGATTGTAAATGGAAACCATCCTGCTGGTTCTAGCCAAGTTTCGGGCCTTCTGTTTATCAAGGAAACGTTTCTCTAAAGACTTTACAGAGAACCAGAGGCATGGCTACACCCCTGCCAGGTGGAGAGAAGTCTGGCTTTGAAATAGTGTCCAGAATGTTTAATAAATAGTGGGGGTAGGGGAGAAGGAGAGGTTTTGTTGACGGATAAAGAAGACTCAAAGGGAGGGTATATTGTGGGGGGCTAGAGAAGGAGGGTCCATCTGGGCCCTTCTAAGGTTTCCCCCACACGTTACTGTTCTCTCATAGGCTGTTCATGTTTAGGACACAGTCCCTCTATCAAAGAAAAAAGTTTGGCTTCCTTAGTAGAACAAACAGGTATGTTATATACACACACACAAAAATACGCATATATTATACATAATATGTATGTATATATAATATATATGTATATTTTATATATTATTTATGTGCATATAAAATTTGATTTAATTAGTGTCAAAATAGCTACTAATTCATTTGCCTGAGCCCTGTGCCTCCTTTTTATGGAGTACAGTCCTTAAGTCTTTCCACATGCTTGACTTAAGCTCACATCATGCCTGTCTGGGAGAGGGGCCAATTCTGGTTTAAGTACAGGAAAAAGAAGGGCTGGGACACCCTAAGCTGCCTTGATGTTGTGGTGACATCCAGAGATCTTTGTTCACCCCCACCCACATCTGTAGACACATCTGGAAATGCTGGGCAATGAGAAGGTTGAGGTCTCCTGTTAATACCCAGGGATGACAGAGGGGCTCCATCAGATCTTGGATGCAAAGAATCTTCACGTGGATGCTAATGACTACGAGAACTCAGGGTCTTTCCAATGTTGTTCCCTCTGCATGGAATATTTTTCGTTTAACTCTTCACCTGGCCAAGTCTTCTTCACCGTTAACCTTCACTGAGAGTCTTTCCTGACCATTCTGCTAGGTTCCTTTACTCTCTTCCTTAGCCCATTATTCTCATTCACCATCCTGTTTGCTTCTTTCCGGATTCTCACCACAATTTCAAAATTCTCATTTTTAGTTTTTGAGACAGAATCTCATGTAGGCCAGACTGGCCTTGAACTCCCTATGTAACCGAGGGTGGCCTTGAACTTCTGATTCTCTTGCCCTCACTTCCTGAGCACTGGAACTACAGGCGGGTGCCACCACACCTGGACCAGGAGTGACGGGAGGAAGCTGGGCTCTGTGTGTGCTAGATAAGCTCCAGCTCCAGCCCTTCCTCTCACAGATTATGTGGAATTAATCAATCCCCATTGGTTCCACCTGACTGTGAACTCCGTCAGGTCAGGAACCAAGTCTGTCTAGTTCATCAGCTTGTGGCTCACTAAGCCAGTCCACACCCACCTGTGGTGTGAGTGAGGCAGAAGAGGGTCACTGGGGTGATGGTGAGGTTTTGCTTGTTGCTGGAAGTAGAGGAATGGCCGGGACAGAGAATATTGGCAGTGAAGACACGTGTGGCCAGAAGGGCATGCAGGGCCATGAGGGCGTGTGGGATCGCGCCCACGTGGCTGGAGCTCCTCACAAGGAGCCTGCTAGACAAGGTGTGGCTTACTTCTGTGAGGAGCCTCTCCATGCAGCTCTTCTCATCCCTCAAGCGGCAGTGTTGGTCCTCATCAAACTGGCTATGGAAGCTCTTGCTGGGGGTGCTGAAATATTTGGCCATGCTTCTGATTGTTTGGTTTTCTCCTTCAAATGCCTTCCATTTCTTCAGCTGTTAGTGAAAAGAACACGTGGTTATTTATTTAATTACACACCCAGAAACAGTTCCCTGCTCTTTTTCATAATCACCAAGGACGGCGCTGTCACCAATATACATGCTATATACATACGCACAAGCTATATATTCCCTAAAATGCCCTCTGCTCTGCAGTGTTTGTAGACAGTAATGACAGAAAACATAGAGAATATTAAGGATTCACGCTTCACAAGTGCCTGATAATAAGAAAGAATGTGATACAGAATAACCTCTCTGTTGTCAAAGGAAACCAGAGCAGATACAGGTCCAGAGCAGTATTCTAAAGTTCTAGATTGGGAGCCGACGAAACAATGTGTGTCTAGTTGCATGCAGCTATTCTTAGTAATTTTCAGTTGTTGAGGAGTGATGTGCTTCCCGCTTTTGAGAGGCCAGTTCGTTGTTGGAGGCTTTCTAACTCAAATTAAGTGCAAATAAAACAGACAGATGTCAATAAAAACTACAGAATGTCAGGTCTGACAAACGGCCGTATTTTCTAACCCCGGAAAGTAGGTAGGAGCGAGTGTGACTTTTCCAAGGTCACACATCACTTTCGACAGACCAACAGCTGTAACAGGATTGCCACACCTTGGATCCTCACATAAGTGATGAAGAAACAGACAGCTGGGGGTCCTGAAACTGTCACCAGGGAGCAACCTGAAGAGTCATAGGCTGGCCCACTTTCATAGTGACAGAGGTGACCCAGAGCATCCTCAGACAAGAATCTGCTGGGACACAGTGTCTACCTAGTAGGTGCCAAGGATGTGAATGACAGGGTACCCCGGTGGTAGAGGTAGAGATTTCTTATATTCCCTAGTCTTAGTACCCCTAGTGAAGCCATCTCTGCAGGGTTGTCAAAGACGGGCTCAACACAAGCATAAGTCCCTGTCTAGCTTTGGGTTCATCTTCCCTAAGCTGGTGGAGCCAAGGCACCCTTTGACCACAGCTCTCTAATCCCTTTTAGTTCCTCCTTCCTGAAGGTCCTGGTCCTTGAGACTTGACTCTTTGTATATTCTTGGATTTCCATTATCATTCCTCGAGGGTCAGGATACTTCCTCCAAATGATGTGCATTTTGTTTCTGACTTCTGGGTGATGCAGATGTTATGGCTCCTCACAGCTCTTACCTGTCTCTGAATCCTTGGAATTTGTTGACTGTTACCTAGGACGGCAAGTGGAATTTTGTGACAGTGATATTGAGTCTTGAGGATGGAGAGATGATTCTGGATTATTCAGGTGGCCCTAGTGTCATCACAAGGGTACATAGACAATAGGAGGAGATAAGGGCAGAGAGAGGGAAGGAGGGATGGCCATGAAGTTGCCCTGCGCTGGATGAGGGAGGGAAGGACTTGAACTAAAGAAAGCATGTGGCCTGGAGAAGCTGGAAGTGAAGAAATGGATTCTCCCCTTGTCTGAAGGATAAATGAAGATCTATGGAGACCCTGGTTTTAGTCAAATAAGACCTATTTCAGGAATCTGCTGTCCAGAACTGCAAGATAATACACTTGTTTTTTTTAAAGTCCTTGGCAATTATTACAGCAGCCACAGGAAATAACACCAGTGGGAATCTGTGTGGCATCTGTAACAGGCCACCCAGTGCTGAGAGCTCACGGAGATCCTCTCTGGTCTCTGATTTCTCACTTTATTTATTTTTTAATTTTTAATATATTTTTATTTTATGCACATTGGTGTTTTGCTTGCCTGTATGTCTTGTGAGGGCGTCAGATCCCTTGGAACAGGAGTTATACACCCTTGTGAACCCCCATGTAGGTGCTAGAAATGGAACCTGGGTCTTCTGGAACCGCAGCCAGTGCTCTTAACCTCTATCCATCTCTCCAGCCCCATACCTTATTTCTATTTAAACAATAGCAAGGATAGGTGAGAGAAATGGCTTAGCAGTTAAAAGCACTGGCTACTCTTCCAGAGGACCCCAGTTTGGTTTCCTGTACCCACATGGTGGCTCACAGCTGTCTGTAACGCCAGTTCCAGGGCATCTGGTACCCTCTTTTGGCCTCTATGGGCACCAAGAATTCACATGGTGCAAAGCTATACATGCAGGCAAAAAAAACCCCATACACATAAAAAAGCAATAAAAATAAAATTAATTTAAAAACAGCAAAAAGTGGACAGGCAAGATGGCACAACGGGTAAGGGTGCTTGCTGCTAGGCCTGATGACCCGGGTTCAATCCCAGGGACCCCCATAGTGGAAGGAGAGAACCCTCCTGCAAGCTGTCCTCTGACCTCCGTCTGTGTACCATGGCATACGTGCACACACATATGCACACATATGTACACACACCCTCCCAAATAAAAAAAAAATTAGAAAATGTAATACAAAGAAGAATAATATCTGGATATTCTTTCCTTAGAGCTCGTTCCACTCTTGGGAGAGCCTTCTCGTTTTCTGACTTATTTCTCCCCGTCGGCCTTCTGCTTCTGTCTCAGGACTGACTTCCAACATTCATTTGATGTGAAAATGCTCCCAGTTCTAGGAAAGTCTAGGGCAGCTTCCAAAGCACTCAGCATGCTATTGTAACTCCTCTTATGTCTGCAACAGACTTAAAGAGGGAAAGGATCCTATGCTTTACTGCCTGTCCCTAGCACCTAAGATGTGACCAAAGGTTACCTGAATAAGCAAAGGAAGCTTTGCTTTATAGTCTTGTGGGCTTAAGGTAAAGGGGACAAGCCCTAAGTGGACCCTGGGCCGGAAGGAAGAGAAAATGTCCTCAGAACTTTGCCTTTCGGAATGGAATGGAGGGGCGGGGGATGGGTCGCATTATGGTCATAGAAGCAGGGGCTGGCTGATGGCTGGGGATGACCTCAGCGATAGCTGGGGATGACCTCAGCACTTGGCATCAGATACACCCAAGGCATTTCCTGAGAGCCTGTGTACAAGCTTCTTGGTTCCCTGGCTTTACAGTCGCTTCAGCTTGCTCTCCAGCGCCGCCTAGAGACCCTTCCTGGTCACAGCGGATCTGAAGGCTCCGGGCAGCCCGGGACTCACCTCCCTGCAGCCACCACCGCACACCGTCCCTAACGTGCTCGGCTGTCTCACCGCCCTGGGGACCCGGTGCGAATCTCCCCGGGAAAGCCGTGCTTCTACCAAATCTCTGAGCCAGAGGAGAAATCAGTTAGGGACAGACCTCAACCATTTTTCTCTGATGAAAAAGGGCTAGGGCTCCTAAAAGTAAATACTACAAAATATAGTTTAGTCTCATATCACGATTAGTTCAAGAGGGAAAAGCTCGACAGAGAAAAAACACAAGACGGAGAGGTAAAGAGAAAGAAAGTCAAGAAAACCAGGAGGAAAAGGGGTGAGGCGGGGAGGGACAGATCAGAGCCACCCCCACCCCCTACCCCCACGTTCCCTGACTCAACAGCCCCCCACCCCCACCCCAATTTCGGCACAGTTGGCAACTGTTTAGGTAAATCCTGGAAGCCAGGTGTCAATCTGCTCATCACAGCTGCAGGACTCACCCAGAGGAGGCCGAAATCTTGTGGCCAAGTCTCTGGACGCAAGGGGCAGAGATACAAACTAGGGCCGTGTGTTGCTCAAATCAGAGAGTCTTTCCTTCTCTCTCTCTCTCCTTCTCCCTCTCTGACCTCTATTGGCTATGAACTCTGCCCCTAAATCTTTTCTTTATATTACCTTATTTAGTACCTTATTTTTTTCTATTGTTTCTTTAATTTGTTAGCTCCAGATTTCGCCGTGTCCAAATTGCCTATTTAATGCTTCGTTCCAACTTAACATCATTTTTTCTTCATCCTTATTCAGTTTTTTGCATCGTCTGAGACTAGATTCTTGACTTTGTGGTTTGCTTTTGTTGAGAAAAGGCAATGTCATGGAATCCTATTGACCAAGCAAAATAAATACCTTGGAACATTTTCTACTGCAAAGGAAGGCATTGTCACCAAATTTGCAGATACTTGTTCGCTTCTTGTACTCGTGGATGTGGGTTTTCCTTAAGAATCTTGTCCTCTTGAATGTATACCCTTCCATGGAAGAGGCTAGAGCCTCCTAGCGTAATAAATATATTTTCTGGATCACAAGCCAACTTCCATCACAGCAGATGTTACATATATTCAAAGCGGAAAGAAGATTAAGAGGGACACATCAACAATGTTTATCTTTTTTTTTTTTTTTTTAAGAGAGTACAAAGTTTCTCAGAAGCCTTCTAGGAAACCTCTAGTGTTCCAAATGGTGTCAGAGCAAATGCTTAGTTCTTTTATAGTACACAAGAAAGGAAAGGAGTGGGGACGGGAACGGGGGGGGGGGGGGGGGGGACGGGACGGGAACGGGATGGGACACGGACTTTCCTTAAAGTTTCTTTTTGCCTCCTATACGGGAATCACCCAGGGAGGAGGAACCGCATTCTTCAGCATCCCAGACCAGGAGCCGCCACCCTCAGTGGCCTGCTTCAGCCAGTTCTTATGACATTAAGATGCTGCAAAAGTTCCTTCAGTTTGTGGGCACAAAAGCTGCACCCAGCTTTCGATACTCATGAAGATCCACCCCCACCCCCCACTCGTTTATTTGGTTGAATGTTTTGTTGAGAATTAGTGAGCAGAGATTGAAGAGCCTGTGTGTCACGCCATGGTGGCCCATAAGTTGACTGTGACCCAATCAACAGTGCAGTGAGCCATTAATTTCACCCCAGAAAGGGGATCAGGAAGCATGGGTGGGGTGGGGATGGGGGAGCGCCAGATCATTAACATGATGGATAAGCCCTGCAGCCAATCAGCTAAGAGAATGATCCCCAGAGCTTTCCTTCTGGGCGTTAGAGTTCCTTCCTACCTCTTCTCTCTCTGTCAGGGTGCTGTCTCTGTCTACCATCTTCCTTAATTTGTAACCTCTGTAATAGGAAATGCATTTTCACCTCTCCCTTTTGTAAAACAAATATTCTGTTGTAAAAATGAACATTCTGTGTTTCCCTCCAATAAAAAGAAAGGAAAAGCTCACTGTGTAGCTGAGGGATGGTCTGATCCCCCTGCCTCCACCTCCCAAGTATTGAGATTACAGGGGTGCACTACCACACCTGGCTAGGAAAACCATTCCACATCGTAAATTCTAAGCAGACATTTCAATAAGAACCTGCAGTCCCAATGAAGTTAGCATGGTCTGTCTACACAGCAAGTTCCGGAGATGCATAGTGAGACCATTTCAAAAAAAAAAAAAAAAAGCTTCTTTCTCAGACTAGTGAAGAAAACCATCTCAAAGACCAAAGGGTCACAGAGATGGGAACACCAAAGGGAACAGAGTTGGAGCTGGGTGGGAAGCAGGGGTGAGGTCACCGCAAGGCCCCACTGACTGGGGAGCAGAGCTGTCTTCTAGGCTTTGAGGAGGTACGGAGGAGGCCCTGGCCCTTCTTCTGGCCACCGTGACTGCAGGGAGAAATGTCAGCAGAAAGTAAAATGAACCATCATGCCCTGAGAAGAGCTCTGCGGAGCACTCCAGCCATACCTGGGGAAGGAAGACACAGCAGTTCACGGTGGTCGTACAAACGAAGATCCCTCCAGATGTGAGTCCGAAGACCAGATTGGGCCAGGAGTGCAAGTATCTGTTGACTACAAAAAGCAGCCCAGCCGTGAGTAGCAGGAGGTTGACTCCAATCATGATGGTTAAGGACTGGTTCACTGGAGGAGAGCTGACATGGTCCGTCAGGCCAGCCAGGTAGGCACCATACAATAGCAGCAGCCCCTGCAGGAGGAGCAGGGACCAGAGACACAGGGAAGGGGACCACAGGTCAAAGTAGTAGGAGTGGGACCAATAAAAGTAGTAGGAGTGGGACCAATGTCCCCATTGGTAACCCTGGGCTAATCATATCTGGCCTAAAGATAGGCTGTGAGCCTCTGCTATGATAAGACACAAGAAAGCAGGAGAGCTGTTTTCACACCTGTGGGTTCCTGTCCTTCACTGAGAATCAGTTTATCAGAAGTCGTCAAAGCCAGTCATTAGATAACACGACACTCTTCTGGGAGAAGGCACAGGGCCTCATGGAGGTGAGTAGGCATTTCACAGACGGGGCAGTGGGCACTAGGAGGGCAGGAGAGCTGACTCCTGCCAGCGTCTGTGCCTGTTGTGGGGCATGCTACCATATCCATTATGGCTTGGCAGTGAGTGAGGCTGAATGGCACTTGGGAGTTGAAAGTGACCTGTGGTCTGCTTGTCTGGTCTTGGGCTACAGTAGGGCAGTGCCAGGGGGGAAGGGAGTCTCTTTTCCTCCCTGGTGCTCAAAGGCACCATCTGCTTGGCAGGCTTTGCACCTGCAGAGCAGCATCTGGCTAGAAGAACGCCGTTTTCCAGTCCACACAAAGGAACGCCATAGGCTTGCTGGGGCTCTGTGCAGTGGGGGTTCCTGGGAGATAAAAGATGGAAGAAGAGGAGAACAAAGGCAGGCTGGGACCTCAGTGAGAGGGGAAGCACAGGCGGCAGACGCTCTATCTGAACTTCTTTGTGACATCCCCTGCCTCTATCACAAGGAACTGGGGCCCAGTACTTTCCTCTTTTTATGAACATAACACCCTCCTCCCCCTAGTTTTCATGTACTGGGGGGAAAACAACTCAGTACCTGACAGGACAGTGCTGCTTTTCTCAGAGGCAGCTGCACGCATACGGAGATCAGAGCTTTCACCAGCAATGTTCAGTGTACGGAATCTGCACACACTAGCCTTTCTGGCTTCTTTAAGTATTATGCTGGAAACCATTCCTACCAAGGACATTCACAGCCGAGCATGAAGGATGACCCCCCACATCCCAGTACCGATGAGACTGAGGCAGGAGGATTGCTGTGAGTTTGTTGCCAACTTGGGCTACATGGTGAGACTCTGACTCAAAACAACAACAGTAACAACATAAGAGCAACAATGGGCACAGCTGATAGGGAGATGAGAAGAAAGAAAGCCCGCGCCCTGTCTATAACTGGAGTGTACAGATGCCATCGGGTATGGAACTTAGGCTGGGAGCCAAGGGGATTTGGGAGAATAAGGAAAGTCAGGGAGGTGTCTTGTTGGCTCTGAGTCTAGGGGTCTGGGGATGACTTTGAGTTTAGGCTATATTGTGGCAGAGAAGCCTTGAGGTGCTTTTGACACCCAATGTCCCAAATGGGGGCCAACCCAGTCACCTTGGGATCTTCACTGAGTAGGACATACATCAGGGAGTGGTGAGACCCGATTCCTGTTAAACACCCCATCAAGTGGCATTTAGCAGTTGAATCATTATTAGTTTTATCAAAGGTGAATGAAACTAGGTCTGTGACTCTGAACTGTTAAATAGGATTCTGATGGATACAGTTTAATTCCATTGTAATTCTTTCTAAAAGGGAAATGGCTGAGATTACCTATGGCCACCACTTGAAGGTGTCACACCTGATCCTTGATAGTCATCTACCTTTGTCAGAGGGGCGGGGTAGGGCTGGGGGTGGAGGGTCCTGTTCAGGAGGTTTTTGCTGGCAGGGGACCACAGCAGTTTGGCTCAGATAGTTTTCTGATGCTCAGAAACTTCTTCTCCATTTTCCATATCCGGTAGAACACCGCGATGATTTAAAAAAGAAAATGTGATAGGAATCCCAGAATGGAGGAAATGTAGGAAGGCAGGTGGGCACAGGCTGAGGAGGTGGGGTGAGGTGGAGGACAAGCTCTGGGATCTGAGAACTGGAGATGGTCTGGGTGCTTCAGAACCATCCAGGGCCAGAGGGAGAACAAGAATAATATGATGGAACGTTCTGGAGCCCTTGCTGAGAAAGGGGTGGTTGGAAACTCTCAGGCGTGAATTCTAAGCAGCTGAGGGCAGGCAGCTCTAAGGGGATGTCACCATTGTCCCTAGTTGAGATGGTTATGAATCTGAGAAGTTAGATGAAGTTGAGGTTCAGCTAGGAAGGGGCCAGGACAGCGTTCAGTGCCTTTCTGTAGCATTCAGAGGTTTGGCTCTAACCATTTCCAGGAGACAAGTGAGTGGTGGTTGTTTGCTTCCTGAAGTCTTCTTTAAACAAAATAAAACTTCTCAGCCTGTTACAATGGCTCATTTGAAAGACGGAGGCAGGTAAATTGTTGTGAGTTCAAGTCCAAACTAGGTTACACAGCCAATGAAGCCAATGAAAGCTGCATAGCAAGACCCTCAAAAACCAAATAAACAAAAACCACTCCCCCCAGGAACTGCCACAAACAAACAAACAAACAAAAACACCGTAATATGAGAGAAACTAGATTCCTAATCATTTGTGGGAAGACTGAATGAGGGTGCAGGAGGAGTTGTAAAAGTGACCCTCCAAATGTAAACAATAGAGAAATAAAAGAAATCGAAGGTTCATGGTTTTGAGACTTCTGCATGAGCCCAGGTTGGCTCTGAGTTCACCATTCCCTATTATCACCATCCACTAGTAGACTTCATTAATTCTCTAATTTCTCATTCCAAATCCATTTTGTTGGTGACAGACTGTAACCCAAGGAGATGTGGTTACCAACCTTGCATCCCAAAATCAGAGCAATCCAGACATCAGAGAACCGTGAAGCACAGAAGTGTGTGTTGGTCAAAGAGCAGGACACATCTCTCTCTGTCACCTGTGAGGGACACAGGGTCAGAAACCAAGGACATTTAAATTCCTGGACCCACACAGCAGAGCTCTGTGAACTTCCTGGAGTATAAACTCTCCACAACATAAAATTTCTCCCTCGGTACGTAAAAGCAGAAAAATGTAGGCGACTCTGTTAGAATCTAAACCAGAGTGACTAAGCAGGAGAAAAAGAAAGGTAGGTGGCTAGCTGATGCTTGGTGCTTACTCGAGGGCATGTGCTTTGCTACAACAGTTTTTTCAAACAACACCCCAGCAAAATTATCACTGACCACTATTAGCAAACAGCCAAATTCTTATTCACTGACCCTTGCAATAGAGATTCCATTGCATTCTTCAGTCCCTTTACCAGAATTATTTCTCCCAGTGAAAGAGGCAATATTGTTATCTCTACTTTACCCCTCTATCTGGAAAGGAGATTCAGAGAGGTTATGCAGCCTTCCCCCAGGCTGATGAAGGCTGTGATTTGAACTCAAGTTGAATGGTTACAAAGACAACTTCAGAACATAACCCTTACTTCTCAAAGGGGAGGGGAAGGAAACTCCCTAGAGCTGAACGTTCTCATCAGTGTCTCTGTGCAAGCAGAGAGAACTGCCAGGCAGATTCCCTGTGCCCTGACATATCAGAGGACTCCCACGAGAAGATGGGGTGGGGGTATAGGAGGTCTGTGAGTGGCAGCTCAGCCTGCAGACAAGGGACGGGGTGCTCAGGGCAGCTGCTGTTCCCGACTTCTTCGTAGGGTAGCTGCTCAGTGGGCGCTACTGAAATGGCCCTGCATATCACAGAAGCCAGCCCAGATCAGGAATTAGACTGCCTAGGGATAGGACCTCACCTTCATACTGACGCCAAGGATCTGGAGGCACTGGATGGGATCAGTCAGCACCCATGTCACAAGCAGGATTACATCAGCCACCACCAGGGCTGCCACCAACCCCAGCAACTGCAGGTCTTTGATAATCTGTAAAAGAGTCAAGTCAAACATCTCCTTGCTTGCAGGCTGTGTAACACAGGTGCCAGAGTGTGCCCTGTGCTATGAGCTCTGGGCTATAGCAGCAGCCCTCTGTGGGAGTCTCAAATGCAGCCATCAAAGGTAAAACGAGCACCATTTACCACCCAACTCATGCTTAGGACTGCAAAGCTTAATTTCCTTCCTATAAGGCTACTCAGTTATTGTTCTTGCTACCATTAACCATTTCCATTGGTTTAATGTTTTGATGTTCTACCTTTTCTGGCAAAGGTTTCAAGGGCTATTACAAAGTACATTACTATTTCTGTATGTGTCTGTGAGCACATAGAGAACAGTGGGGGTTGTACCACTAGACTTAGATATTATCTCAGATATGAGATTTAAAGATGGAGGAATAATTAATATTTTCTCTATGATTTGACTAGTTGAAGAAAATGTTCTTTTTGTGATTATGACTTTTTTTAAGGCGTAGGACTCTAGAACCCCAGTAAAAAAGATTTATTTATTTTATGTATATGAGTGCTGTATACCAGCTGTATACCAGTACCAGAAGAGGGCATCAGATCCCATTATAGGTGGTTGCGAGCCATATGGTTGCTGGAAATTGAACTCAGGACCTCCAGTGCTCTTACCTCCCTCTCCATCTCTCCAGCCAATCCAGCTTTTTTTTTAATTTAATTTTTTTGATACATTTTGATCATATTATTTTCCCTCAAATTTTCCCTCCTCTCAGATCCCCCCACCCCTCTACCCACCCAACTTCATGTCCTTTTTTTCTTCTCATACAAAATAAAACAAAACAAATCGAAAAATCAAACCAAAGTGTGTTGGTGGGTGGCACACGCCTTTAATCCCAACACTCAGGAGGCAGAGGCAGATGGAACTCTGAGTTTGAAGCCAGCCTGGCCTACAGGAGAGATCCAGGACAGCCAGGGATACTCAGAGAAACCTTGTCTTGAAAAACAAAAACAAACAAAACAACACACACACACACACACGCACACGCGCACACACACACACACACACACACGCACACGAACACACACACACACACACACGCACACACACACGCTAATAAGACAAAAAAATACCAAAGCGAAACTAGAAAAGCACACATACACAAATACGTGGAGTCCATTTTGTGCTGGCCCTCGAGAAGTGTGGTTGATACCCAGTGTCACTCCATTGGAGAAAACTGATTTTCCCTCTCCCAGCAGGCATCAGCTGCAAATAGCTTTTTAGTTAGGGGTGGGACCCATGTCTACTTCCCTTTCTTTGTGCTAGTAGCCTGTCTGGTTTTAACCACTATCTAGTGTAGGTCCTGTGTGCGGCACGGTCTCTGTGAGTTCCTATGTGTATTTCCTTGCAGTTACCATCTCCTCTGTTTTCTACAATCTTTCTGCCTCCTCTTCCAAATAGATCCCTGAGCCTTGAGGGGAAGGTTTTGATAAAGGCATCCCATTTAAGTTTGAGTGCTCCAAAGTCTCTCACTTTCTACCTTGGCCAGTTGTGAATCTCTGTCAGTTATAAGCTACTGCAAGGAGAAGCTTCTCTGATGAGGCTTGAGCAATGCTCTGATCTATGGGTAAAGCAACAGGTTACTAAGAATCATTTTATTGCTGTGTTACTTTAGCAGGATAATAGTAGTAGACTCTCTCCTAAGCCCATGACCTATCTAGTATTAGGTTCTTGACCACGTTAGCAGTGTCAGGTATAAATTCTATCTCATGGAGTAGAACTTAAATTCAAGGGAAAGGTGGTTGGTGGTCTACAAAATCTTTGTCACTATGGCAGGAGTATATCTTGTAGGCTTGCCTTTGTTGGAGGTCACAGAATTTGCAGTTAGGTGAAATTTATGCTTACTTTTCTCTTCTGGTACCATGCTAAGTACCCTCCAGCACCATGAACACTAGCCAGTAGGTGTGAAGAAGCTTCTGGTTGGTCACAGTTAGTTTTCTTCATGTTCAATGACATAGTAAGTTGTGTCTTCATCAATAGGGTCTTTCTACCAGGTCATGAAGAGCAAACAGTAGCTTTGGCAACAGCCCTTGGCTGGCGGTAGTGTTGTATGAGACTACCTTGGCCAATAACACAAGAGAGAACCTATTCTTGGCACTGGAGGCTTTACCTGGTGGCATAAGATGTCTAGTGGGGAATTGTCTCTCCATTATATGGTGACCCCATTGAACTTTCTTTCATAAATGTATATATTTTAAAAGGCTTTTACAGGAGTAGGTTTCCATACAGCTTTTCAAAGGCCTTTAGTTGTCCTTTGCTACTTTCCTTCTTTTTCCCTGATTTCTCATTCTTCTCCCCATTTAATCCTCCTATTCTAGTTACTTTTCATCTCCCTATAACATACTCTATTTTCCCTTCCTGGTCCTTCACTAGCTACCCAGCCTCTGAGGTTACATCGGAACACACATATCTAAAGTTTAAAAGCCAACATCAACATATAAGAGAAAAGATGCAGTATGTCTGGGTTACCTTACTCAGTATGTTTGTTTCTATCTCTATCCATTGACCTGCAAATGTCCCCCCATCACTCCCCCCCACCCCCTGCCGCGCTCTGCTTTTGGTTTTTTGAAACAGGGTTTCTCTGTGTAGCCCTGGCTGTCCCAGAACCCACTCTGTAGACCAGGCTGGTCTAGAACTCAGAGATTTGCCCACCTCTGCTTCTTGAGCAGAAATCAAAGGCGTGAGCCACCACTGCCTAACTACTTGCAAATGTCATAATTTCAATTCTTAACATTTCTTAACATCTAAACAATAATAATATCTAGAGTCTATATATATATGTATATATTCTAGACAACTAACTTTATTAGATACATAATTGGTAAATAGTTTTCCATTCTGTAGGCATCTGCTTTGTTGAAATGATGGCGCTCTTTGCTGTGCAGAAGCCTTTTAGCATCATGGAGTCCTATTTCTTAGTTGTTGATCTTAATGCTTGATCTACCAGTGTCCTGTTCAGAAAGTCCTTTCCTGTGCCAATGAGTTCAAGCCTATTTCCTACTTTTTCTTTTACCAGATTTGGGATATCTGGTCTTACATTGAGGTCCTTGATCCATTTTGGAGTTGAATTTTGTACAGGCTGATGGATAGGTAGGTCCATGTTCTTGACAACCCCGAAGGAAAGAAACAAGTCAGTTATAACTCATGGTGTTCACAAAAGCAAGAGAAACCCATTGCTTAATCAAGTTGCTCACAAGAGAAACCATTTCTAGCAACCAAGAAGAAAAGACACACTCTGTACCGAGGAGCAAAGATAAGGACAGTGTCCGACTTCTCCTTGTGTAAAGACGAGTGAGAAGACAGTCGGGGAGGGGCGTCTTCAAAGTACACAAACAAAAAGGAAACTTTCAGAGCCGAGTGCACAGCGCAGGGGCGGATCCACTGACCAGCAGGAGCAAGGCTCTGCGTTCCATCCCCAATACCACAAAACAAACAAATGGCACTATACCTTTAGGAAACACAGTCAAAATAAAGACTTTTTCAGCTCCACAAAGCTGAAAGGCTCAGCACTTGTAAACCCACACTAGGAAAATTTTATCCTTCAGATAAAAGGGGAATGGTACCAAATAAAACTGAGAATATAAGAATAGGTGCAGTTACACATGTCACTAATCCCAGCAATTGGGAGGCAGAGGCAGGTGGATCTCTGTGAGTCCCCGGCCACCAGGGCTACATAGTGACACCTTGTCTCAAAAAACAAACAAAAAATGTGTCTATGTACAGGAAATTAAGAGCCCTGAAAGTGACGACTACATAGGAAAATATGTGATTTATTTTTACTAAATACCTTTAAAATAATTGTTTAATTAAAATTATGACAACTGAATGGGGCTTATAGTACATGTAAAAACGAAAGCAATAACACAGAGATTGGGATGGGAAGAAACGGATGTTCACTGCTGCATAGTGGTTACCCTATGACAGTGCGAAGTCCTTAACAATTTTACAATCCGATACAGATTGCTCTAGAAACTGAAGAGGAAAGAATAGTTCCCAACTCATTCTACAAGGTCAGAATTACCTTGATACCCAAACTAGGTCGATATATTATAGAAAGAAAGACAACTACAAAATGACATTCACTAAAAGCATAAGTGCACAAATCCAAAGATTTTATAAAGAAGAATTCTACCAAATACAAATAATATACCACAGCATGGCCGGCTTGAATTTATCCCAGGAACACAAGGTTGACCGGACATCCTACGAGCATTTAAAACACAATCTGCCGTATGAGCAGACTAATCCAGAAAGTAACATAATTTCAATAGACATGGAAAGTTGCTAGACAAAACCCAACACCAATATTGATAAAAATCCTCAGAAACCTAAGAATAAAAAAGAACCTTCCACAACTGGAAAAGCAGATTCTACGAACCTGCAGTTGACATGCTTCTGTTCTTTAAAATGTTGTTATCAGTATGCATAATCATACACGATAATGCTACTCATTGTGACCTTTTCATACATGCACGTAATTTTCTTTGAGACAGGGGCTTACTCTGCAGCTATGGCTGGCTTCAAACTCACCATACTCCTTCCTCTGCTTCCCAAGTGCTAGGATTACAGGGAAAAGCCACTGCACCCAATTCATGCTTAGTATTGGAGGGCTGAATGCCTTCCCATAAGTCAAGAGTAATTGAAGGGGGCTAGAAGATGGCTCATCCGTTAGGAGCCCTGGCAGAGGTTCGATTCCCAGAATCCACATGGAGGCTCGTGAACATCAGTAACGCCAGTTCCTGAGGAACTGATTCTCCCCTCTGGCATCCTTGGATGCTGCATGCACTCACTGCACAGATATACATGTGGCCAAGACACGTTTATGTGTATAAGAAAAGAATAGCCAAAGGATATTTTTCTCTTATCACCCCAGTTTGAAGTTGCACTATTGTTTCTAACCAGTTCTATCAGACAGGAGCTCTTTATTCACAGGCGATGTGACATCGACAGAGAATCGAATGGAGCCTACTAAAAAGTTGCCAGAAAATCTGCATATGGTAGAATGACTGTAAGTAATCCTGACATCTTGGACGCAGAGACAGGAGGATGACTGTACATCTGAGGCTAGCCTAGATTACATAGTGAATAGTCTAGGTCAGCCTGGATTATATTGTGAGACTGTCTTAAAAAAACAAAACTTGCTGGTGGTGGCGTACACCTTCAGTGCCAGCCCTCGGGAGTTCGAGGCCAGCCTGTCAAAAGAGTGAGTTCCAGGAGAGCCAGGAGCACTATACAGAGAAACTTTGTCTCAACAAAACAAACAAAAAACAAACAAACAAACAAAAATCCACCACCAACAAAAACCCCAACAACAAAAATACAAACAACAACAAAACAAACCAAAAAACCAAAGCTACTACAACTAACAGTGATTTGGCAAGGTTGCAACATAGAAAATCAGCACCAAAACACACCTATTTGTCTATATCCAAGGAAAAACCATTTTAAAAGTATATCTTACGAAACAATAAAAGATACAAAGTAGAACAACTTAAAAAGTAATAAATCTTGTAAAATATATGAAAGATCTATACTGAGAAATACACAATATTGCTGAAGCAAATTAACAAAAACTTTAACCGGAGACATGTACAGTAGCAATGGGTCAAAACCCAACGTTGTTAGTGATTCAATTCTCAATAATTTGATCTTAGATTCAATACATTTCCAGTCATAATCCCAACATGATTTTTATGCAGATCGACAAACCAACTTATTTTTATTTTTTGGTGTTTTCAAGACGGGGTTTCTCTGTTGTAACTCTGGTTATCCTGGAACTCACTCTGTAGACCAGGCTGGCCTCGAACTCACAGAGGTCTGCCTGCCTCTGCCACCTGAGTGCTGGGATCAAGGGCTCCACCACCAACCAGCCAACACAACAATTTAAAAATTAGTTTGAGAGCTGGTAAGATGGCTCGGCAGATAAAACTACTTGCCGCCAAGTCTGATAACCTGAGCTGATCACAGGTCCCAGATGGTGAAAGAAGAGACCACACATATTCTGTGGCAAGTGCACCCATGCCAACACACACACACACACACACACACCCACACACACACACCCCAAAACAAACAAAGAAACCTCTAAAATTTCTAGAAGTAAATCCAGGAGAAAAAAAATTGGTGTCATCAATTAAGCAAACATTTCTTGGACTTAATATCCAAAGTATGACTGACAAAGAACGATGGCATGCTTCTTTAATCCAAGGACTCAGGAAGCAGAGGCAGGTAGATCTTTGTGAATTCAAGGCCAGTGGTGACACAGTGCGTCCCAGACAAGGCTGGGCTACACAGTGAGATCTCGCCTCAAAAACAAACAGCAAAGTTAAATACACACTTATGATGTGAACCAACCATTCTACTCTCAGGTTTTCAGCAGAGAGAAATGGAAAGCACTATACAAAGATGTGTGTATAAATGCTCACATCACCTTAATCTGTATTAGTAGCAAACCACAAACAACCTAAACTCCATCAGTGGGTGAACAGATCACCTACTGATGTACACAGCAACATGGATGAGGAATTATATTCAGAATAATCACATAAGTCAAATAAGTCAGACTAAACAAGAGTACTTCTGTATGGTTACCAGCAGGCATTCTTCCCACTGAACTATGTCCCCTGCAGCAAACTTTTTATTCATCTGTCCATCCATCCATCCATCCATCCATCTATCCATCTATCCATCCATCTATCTATCTATCCATCCATCTATCTATCCATCCATCCATCTATCCATCCATCTATCTATCCATCCATCTATCTATCCTTCCATCCATCCATCCATCCATCCATCCATCCATCCATCCATCCATCCATCTGTCCATCCATCCATCCATCCATCCATCCATCCATCCATCCATCCATCTATCCATCCATCTATCCATCCATCTATCCATCCATCTATTGAGGTAGAGTCTCATGTGTCCTCACTATGTGACTAAGGATGATCTTTCTCTTTTGTTTAAAGTTGCTTTTAGGAGCTGGAGAGATGGCTCAGTGGTTAAGAGCACCTGCTGTTCTTGCAGAGAATCTTTGGTTACCCACACAAACATGGAGGCTCACAACTATCTGGACCTCCAGTTCTGGGGGATCTGATGCCCTCTTACCTCCTGGTCACAGGCACACACATGGTGCAACAGACATATGTAGGCAACAAAATATGTCTAAATTTTTTTTGAAAGATTTATTTTTAGTTTTAAAATATGTGCATGTGTGCACATGGATGCTGGGAACCCAGTTCCGTAAACTGCTGAGCTATCTCTCCAGCCCATGATTCCATTCATGTGAAACTCTGAAAAGTGAAAACTGATCTTTTAATGTCAGAAGGCAAAACAGTGGCGTCCTCAGGACAGGGAGGGGCTGTAACAATGGGCATGAGGATGTTGAGGGTCTGGGTATGGTAGAGTTTTCTAGGTCACATGATCCATGGGTATATGCCTGTGTTAAGACATAATATTGTACTTGTTTTTTCAGAAGAGAGCATGACTGTAGTTCCCCACTACCACAAATTATGAAGCTGAGTCTCCTGTATGTGGGGAAATTGCAGGGGTCAGCACACCCTAAGTGATATGAGTGAGCTCGCCCTGGGAAATTCACCTTCCTGATCGTGGTGTCTCCCCTGCCAGGTAAGTATCGTGTCACGCTTTTTTGTTTATCTTTATTTGTTTGTTTGTTTGTTTTTCAAGACAGGGTGTCTCTGTGTGGCCCTGGCTGCCCTTGAACTCACAGGGATCCACCTGCCTCTGCCTCCCAAGTTCTGGGATTAAAGGCTCGTGCCACCACTGCTTAGCATCCCGTCCCACTTTTAACATGTGAATTTCTCTTGTGTCAATTATACCTCAAAAAAGCTATTCTTGGAAAAGAAATCAAGAGGGATGAACTCTGCCTTTTTAGCCAACATTCATCTGTGTGGATACTCACAGCTGAACTTTTGCTAAGTATTCAATAATGCTTGGTTTTTTAAATCCCATAATTGCCAAGAAGTAGTCTGATGGAATCAGATATGAAGTCTGGGGAGTCTCTAGCTAAAGAGGCCCATGGTCTGGCTTTGAGGTCTGGGGCAGTCATTTCAGAGAATCTGATAAAATAGGGGGCGGGGCATGGTTATAATAAACGCTGGATGGCAGGGACATGCAGGTGACCTGGCTGCTACATGGCTCTCTCAGTTAATTCTTCCTGCTCAGTCCCTTTTCTTGTTCCCTGCTTTAGCTACGCTCTCAGGGCAGAGAACTGCCTGCATGGAAAAGACCTACGCTCTAGGGAAGAGGGTGACTCTGCTTCTTGCTATAGCTTCTCTGCACTCTTTCACTTGCAGCTCCCATCAGTGTCAAGAGCCAGGCCATCTGGGCATCTGGGTTTCCCTCTCATTGTGCCAGGTATTGACCAGCGCACAGGTTCCCACAGAGCCTGGGGTGGGTGTACCTAAAGCAGCCTGTGTTCAAAGATCTAGCTTCCGGCTGCATTCAGTCTCAGTCCTCTAAGTCTGGGGTTTGACGAGGCCATATCGCTCTACAGACTGAACTCAGAAGCTAAGATTTCAACCATCCCTCAGTCATGCCAGAGACCTGCACTAACTTCCCCAGCTCCAAGCCACTGTGGAGCTCTCGCTGCAAACCAGCACTGGGTACCGGCTGCGAACTCACCACTCTCTTGTCCGGAACCCTCTGGGTAAACACCTTATAGAGTCGCCAGCTCTTCCCCAGAATAGGGCCAAACACGAGGGAGGTCCCAATGCACAGCACGGACAATCTCATCTGTGATAGAAGAGGACAGAGGAGTCACTAGTGGAGCCTTCGTCCCTCTGCAACGTCTCAGGCTCACAGAAGCCACGGGGCAGAAAGTGGGACTCGCTGAATATGCCCACAACTCTGACACCGGACCACTCATAGGAAGCTCATGAACCGCTATCGAAGTTCAATGCGATGTTCAAAATAAAATTTCAAAATGCCACCTACCTGAATGAGAGCTTCCATTGAACTCCCCAGAAAAGCATCTTGAAGACCAAAAAGATAAGCACTACTGTAAGTCAGACAACTGCCCAGTAAGGTCACGATGTTCAGATTGGGGCTGGACATCTTCACAATCCTAGGTGGAAATAAAAGAGACATTCCCTTTGTGCCGGTGTCAAAGATGCCAGCAGAGCGCCTCCCCCAGCACAACCCCCACTGCAGCCTCAGAGTGAGGAGCCGCTAGGAGTGAGCCACCCTGCACCCCTCCAAAACACTAGTGGCGTATTCACATTCATTTATAAGTAACTAAATCCTGGTTTGTTTAATACTGGTTTATTTTTTTATTTTTTGAGATAGGGCCTAACACAGCCCAGACTGGCCTTGAACTCCTGACTCTTCTGCCTCTACCACTTCTGTGCTGGGACTATAGGCATGTGTCAACATGTCTAACTTTAAAAAAAAAAAAAAAAAGATAAAAACATTTGAATGCCTTTAATCCCAGTACTCCAGAGGCAGAGGCAGGTGGATCTCTGAGCTAGAAGCCAGCCTGGTCTACAGAGTGAGTTCCAGCTCAGCTAGGTCTACACAGAGAAACCCTGTCTTGAAAAACCAAAACCAACCAACAACCAAACAAACAAGCAAAAAGCAAAATGAAACATTTTATTTTATGTGTATGAACGTTTGCCCATCTGTAAGTATGTGCATCACGTGTGTGCCTAGTGCCCACGGCGGTCAGAGGAGAGTATCGGGCCCCTCAGACTGGAGCTGTGGACACTTGTGACAATGTGGGTGCTGGGAACTGAATCTGGGTCCTCTGCAAGAGCAGTCAGTGCTCCTAACTGCTGAGCCGTCTCTCTGCCCACTGGCTTTTATTTTTAAACCTAAATTCTTGCATCTCATAGAACTCAGAGTTTCAAAGGGCAGGCTGTCTAACAACACACAGGTGACACCAGAGAAGGGTTAGGACTTTGTCAGTGAAACTTAGGGCTGTCAAGAGACAGGTCAGTATATGTAACCAGTAGCAGGTACACAGGGAGACAGGGTGGGGCTTTTAGAATTGAGCTGTATGGCAAACTATTATTTGGAGAGTGGTTTGGGCTTCTTCACATACACCATTTATTAGACATACAAATTGCTTTTCTTTCCTTACTTGACTGAAAGAGGAAGCAAAGACCAAAGCAGATTATTAAGGCAGAGTCTTTTCTAGAAGGAGGACAACATGAAGACAGTGGGTAGCAGAAGACCAGAGGGGAATGTGGATAACTGGAGTCTCAGAAAAACTGGGTACCAGCAGAGAGGTTCAGGATGTGAAGTAGTTGATCTAAGGACAAATTAGGCTCACTCTATGGCATCTTCAATGTGTGAGCTTCTCTAAGTTCCCTTTCCATTTGCCCTTCCTGCCATCTCCTCACATCGCACCTGCCAAGGCTTCATAGCCAAGCATCTGTTTTGTCTACACCTCTGATGGGTAGGCTTGTAGCCCTGTTCTTCTCTGCACCGGCTTTATTTGAACACCACAATTTGGTCTTATTGCATGATCCAGTATTATATGAATCCTGATTTGGAATTCTCCTTTCTGATTGAGTGAAGAGGAATCTTGCTTAGTTATATTTGATTAAACAGGGATTCTCTAGTGCCCACATCGCAAATACTGGTGGAAAGCCATGCATCAGGTAAGCATTCCGTGGACCCAGACCTGTGTTTTTTGGTATTTTTCTTAAGAAGTTTTACTGAAGATAGCTCATAAAAGAAAAAAAAAATGAATAGGAGATAATTGACATATTTTAGTTGGCTGAGTGAACACCTGTGAACCCACTTAAAAGCCAATCAGCTCCAATTCAGTAGATGAATGACTTGTCTGGGGACTGCCTTCGCCACGTTGGGAGGTATTTGATATCATGTCATCTTATTTTTCTATTGAACTAAATGATGAAGTCTACAAAGCTGAATGCTTTCATTCACCTACAAGCACATAGAATCTTTTCCAAAGACAGGAGATTGAAATATTGTGTACTGAATTATAATGAAATGACTTGTGTTCCGCTTAACAAGAGTTAAAAACCTAGACTGGGTGACTAGCGGTCTGAAACAAGGTGTTTGTTGTTTGTTTTCTTTGTTTTAAGGATTCTATAACTCTCATTTTTCTTTTCCTCTTCTTCTTTTTTGACTGGAAATGTAAGGCAAGAACATTCTTAATTCTTCCATTCTCCAGGGAAGTCTCAGTATGTGTACATAGGCATCTGCAGAACTTTTAAGATCCTGTATTGTCACTCCAATGCTTGTGGCACCCACCAGCTCACATACTGGCCTCTGCGCTAGGAGGATTTTGAGTTACTGAATTTGGAAACATGGTTCAAGGTTGGGGAGGGTGGAAGCATAGCCTGACAAGCCATGGCTAGAAGGAAACTTCACTTAAAGTATCACAGGTATACTGCGTAAGACGCTTCATGAGGTGATGTATATGCTAGCATTGAGCAGTTTTGTTCTGTTTAATTTTATGTCATTGGGTGTTTCGTCTGCATGTATGTCTGTGCACCAGTTGCATGCCTGGTGCCCTCAAGATAGGAGCAGGCACGAGAGTCGCTGGAACTAGAGCTACAGATGGTTGTGAACCATGTGGGTGCTGGGAATTGAACCTGGAGCTTCTGGAACTGCAGTGAGTAGTACATGCCCTTAACCACTGAACCACCTCTCCAGCCCCTATCGTTGAGCTTCAACATATTTGAAAACAAATATAGGAGCCATTCACAGCTCTGCTGTGAAACAATAAAGACTTAAATTCTGAGACTTTGTTGAGTTTCTTGTTCAGTCCACTGCTTTTGATCTGTGTTATAATGGGATTATAAATCTATCTCATGCAAAACTCCAGAATTATTATATTATCTGGTATGGTGCTATAGATCTGATATGTTTGCTGTTTTCTGTATTTATAATGTGTGAGTTCATCAACTCAAAGTCTGCCTACCTCAAACTAAGACTAGTGCTATTAACCATTTGTGCTTCAACTCTACACTGCCCAGCCCCTTCATAATGGTTTTGTTTTATTTCACTTCCCAGTCCAAATCCTGGGTCTCATCATTTGAAATAGCTCTGCTTTCAGGAATTTTAATTTTAAACATATATATATATATATATATATATATATATATATATATATATATATATATATATATATGTAATTCCTGACTGTCCTGGAACTTACTATGTATTCCAGGCTGGCATTGAACTCACAGACACCTACCTGCCTCACACCTGGCTCTCTCTTTTTTTTAAAGTTTTAAACCACAGTCTATCCAGAGTTTAACTCCTGTCTTCTCCTATAAGCTGTTGCTCCACCATCCTTCTCCAGCTCAGCAGGAGAACCCCATCTTTCTGTTTCCTTGAATTGAAAACCTTGGAGTCATTGTTGACTCTTGCTTACCGCCCACATCCAATCTGTCTTGAAGTCTCATTGGTTCTAGTCTTGAAATACAACCAGAACCCAGCCCTTCTCCCTACCTCTACTGCCACCACCCGATCAAAGCCTTCCTGGCAACAGCCTTCTAACCCACTCTCCCATTTCCCTCCTGAAACTTCCTTCTCTGCAGGTGAGCTCTAGAGAGAGGATCATGAGCTGGCTTACTGTCTATGTGTTAGACAAGAAGGGCACAAGCTGGGTTATAGCAGTGGCTTCTGGCATCTCTGTGAACTTTCCTGGAATGGCTGAGAATTTTCTGGCATTACTGCACAAAAGACCAGAGTTATTTTGAGGCTCCGAGCGCTGTTGGTTTTGATCAAACTAAATTTTCACTGACAAGCCTTGTTGTGTGGGTGAGCCTCTCCTGGGCTTCCCTCTCATCGTGATGCTGAAAGGAGACTGAAAATAAATGAGAGATCCTAACAGGGTGTTTGTGACGCTCTTTGCTCTCCCAGCCTCTGTTTCTAGGTAACCACAGCATCCGTGGGAGTATTCATTCACATATGCATGTGCGTACGTATGTGCATTTGTCTCCAATGAGACCAGGCTACTCCAAAGGTTCCTTTCCATTGGCTGAATCCTTCCTGGAGAATTCTCCTAGGAAATGTTTTTGTCCAACACATCTCCTAGATCAGGTGGCCATGAGGGCCCTGAGGGCCCAACAATGTGACAGCAGACCTTGTTTTTATGACCACACAAGTTCCCAACTCTCAGCTGATGTTAGTGTCAGAAGTGAGCAGCACACTTTGCTCTCCTTGACTTCAGAAAACCTGCTGATCTTGGACCATCTTGCTGCTTGCAGCTGGGTGTGGAAGTATGACTTCTTTCATATCCTAAAGCCTCAGGTGCTGGGTGGGCCTGGCTTCTCTAAGCTCACCTGCTTTTCAAGACAAGCTTGGTGCTTGTATGGCTGTAATTTAACCTGGAGAGAGCAAAATGTCCACCCACCAACCTGTCTGTCATGTTGGACCTACAGTTGCTGAAGCTATAAAGGACCTGGAAAGACAAGGGCTACAGGAACGGCTAGCCCAGTGGTTCTCAACTTGCCTAATGCCGTGACCCCTTAACACAGTTCCTCATGTTGTGGTGACTCCCAACCGTAAAATTATTTTTGTTGCTACTTCAAAACTGTAGTTTTGCTCTTGAGTAGTGTCTCAGTTCCTAAGACTATCAGAAATAGGTAGCAGTGGTTAGACCTGATGAGACCCAAGGTCCCTTGCAGCTCTCCCCTTTTCGAACCATTCTGGCCACAGACTCTCTGCTGCTGGCTTATCAACAAGCCAGTCACACGCATCCCTGCCTCCCTTCCTTAGCTAGTAAGAACAGACTGACCTGGTTTCTAGAGATGTGGCGGAGTTTATAGCTCAATCAACGGATCACCCAAATAAAAGCTTTCGTTATTAAGTACAAAAGAGAACGCACCGAATGTCCTGGCCACAGATTCTCCTGTAGCTGACCGTCTCGGCATTTTGCTTGTTAGCTCATTAATGGCCATTCTGCGTCAAATGTTAATTCCTGAACATAAACCTGTCAAAGCTTTAAGGAATGAAGATGGCAAAGTGAATGAGATGGAATCGTGAGGCCACTTCCTTGGGTTTTTAACTTTTTCACTACAAAGATACTTTTCTTATTCCCCTTTTAAAATAATAAGTAAAACAATATGATAAATACTAATATATATTATAATAAGATAATAATTAGAATAATTATAATTATAATATATATAATATAAATATAATAATTATATTATTATTATAAAAGAACTAACAGTTCTTTTCTCAGTATCCAGTGCTATTTAACACACGCACACAAGAATGCAAACCAAACTACATTTATTTTTGTGTGTGTGTGTGTGGCCCCTGTGTACCATGGCATGCACGAAGGGTTCAGAGGACAGCTCACAGGAGTTGGTTCTCTCCTTCCACTGTGTGGGTCCTGGAGATGGAGCCCAGAGAGCTAGGCTTGGTGGCAAGTGCCCTTACCTGATGAGCCGTCTCCACAGCCCATAGAATATATGCTTTCTAAATTTAATATATGTAAATACATATAGATTTACAGTATACATATTTCAGAATTCGTAGCTCTCATGGGCTACACACACGACTGAGCTTTGATTCAAAACTGCATCCTTGCAAACATTTTACAAATTGAGATATGGACATTTAGATTTCCATTTCAGAGCAAATGCCCACTACCTCCTGCACCGGCTCCAGTGTAGGACAGTAGAGAAAGGCACACTGAAGACACTGGTGAGCACGGAAAAGCCGCAAGGGTGCGCTTGCAAGAGAAGCTGGCTTTATTTAGGAGTATTATCAACATTCCATATTGATTTCTTTAAAACATTAATCCCTAAATGTATTTTCCACGTCTCACACAACTGCAAAATATTTTAAATGTGTGTTTAAACACCAAGAAAGCACAAGAGGCACATAGAAGAGAATCGCCCTTTCCTCAAGCTCCCTGACCCCAGGGTTCCAGTTCCACAGGGGCTGCGATTGTTCAAGGCAGCGATTTCAACTTCCGGTCTCCCTCCCTCTGCAGCTGCAGGAAAGGCCACGAGCGATTTCTGCAAGACTCTTGTAGTGCTTCCAAAAAAAAGCCAGAGCAGTTGCTCTGGTTCTAAGTAGGACAAAAAGCACAAACACAATTGGCTGTCTGAAGCATCCAATCACAGGGAGCCAGCTCCCAGGTGGCTGCAAATCCATCTTTGTTCCCTTGTTCCTCTCTTTTCAGGTTCATTATGTCAGGAGAAAGTTGAGGGCTGTGGTGTGTCTGAGAATCTGTGAGGATGCTGAATACATAAATATATTCAAGAACGGTTCTCTATCGGGCCAGAGTCCAGAAATTCATGACCCTGGGGCTGAGTTTGGCTTAACTTTGTGCATCTTCAATGTGGCTCTCTTCTCAAATACCTGTTAAATTAATTCTAACCGTTAGATTTAGATGGGTGTTAGGGATTCAGGCCTTAGAAAAATGAGAAAGACGAGAACCATAAAGGAAGACCTGCTTTTTCCCTCCACCCTCACGCCCTCTCTGTCCCCACCAGTTGGCCAGAGTGGGACTGGAGTCCTGGGTCCTCGGGCTCACATCCTGACCTTATTCTCACTTTAAGATGGAAGGACTTGCAGGTGGATTTCCACCAGCTGGGGATGTCTCTTGCACAGCCCACCCAGGCAATCTGACTGTCTTCTAGTACTTCACTTGACACAATTTGTCCCAGCTGTCTGGGACCCTGTTGACCCCTCCCTAATTAATGAACCTTTTCCACAGTCCTGGGACCCTGTTGATGTCTCCCTAATTAACGAACCTTTTTCAGAGTCCTTTCTGACCCTTGTTGCTAACACACTGTAATAGTGTTAGTAGGCCAGGAGTTTTCTCCTGCCTCCCTAAAGGCCCCATTTGGCAGGGTCAGCAAGAGCAGACACTGAAGACCTCTCGATTCCCTATGGCACACACAGCCTGTGGTGCTCTTTGCAGAGACTAGCCTGTGCCTGCAGATCCCATTGCTAGATCCCTAGGACCTTGATGACTTCCCAGTATGCTTCCCGATTTTACCCACTGGCTGGAATTCCTGCTATAACTGGCTTTGGGTTCTTAGTTTCTGCCATTGTTTAATGGCTCTGCACCATGATAGACAGAACTATCCATTCTGTCCTATCCCCTGATGAAAAAGAAACAACTAATGTGTGCGCGTCCGTAACATTCAGAGATAAATAGTATCTTCTGTCTTTTAAACAGGGAGGAAGGGTTCGATAAGCTCGTTAGCATGAGTAAGTCACAAGGCTAGTGAGTGAAGGGCCGAGATTGAAGAGTAGCCCCTGGCCCTTCCTCTGTAGTTTCCTGAACTCACCCATGGCAGAAAAAGTTCCTCCTTCCCACTCCATGAGTGAAACTGCTGTAAAGGAAGCTTCCACCTTCTGTCCTCCCCAGCCTCACTCCTCCCCAGCAAGGAGTGGCCAGTGGGACAGGAGAGGGGCTAATAGGAGTGGCTCCTGTGCTACCAAGTGGCGTCCAACGCAAGATTCTCTACACGGATCCTCCTTTCACACCTCAAGCAGGCACTGTGCCGTTCGGTTCTTTCTGGACCCTAGGGCTGCACTACTTCAGTGCGTGTGTTCGTGCATGCGTGTGTGTGTGTGTGTACATGTGTATAGGTGTGGGTGCATACATAGAGGTCAGAGGACAACCTCAAGTGTCCAACTTCTCCCTCCATCTTGTTTGAGACAGTCTCTGCATTGCTGGCTGCTTTGGACACCAGGCTAGCTGACCCGTGGGCCTCTGGGGATTCTCATGTCTCCATCTTGCCATGAGAGCCCTAGAACTGTGGCCATGAGAACTATCATGCCCAGCTTTATGGAGGTCCTGGAGATTCAAACTCAGGCTCTTAGATGTGCATGGCAAGTGTTTTAGCTTCTGAGTCTCCTCACAAGTGTTCATGTTTTTTATTTCATTGATATTCAACACTATTGCAAATGAGATTATTTTCCTGGTTTCCTTTTAAGAGAGTCCATTGTCAATGTCTCCAGCATTTGAGTGCCACAAATAAAGCTATTATAAATATTTATATATAAGCTTTTGTGTAAACACATGTTTTCATTTCTCTAGGGTAAATACCCAGTAGTACAATGGCTGAATCATGCAGCATGTGTTTAATTTTCCATGAAATTACCAAACTGTCATGCAAGGATACATGTGAGATTTAGTTTTTCTGTATCCTTGTTAACATTTGGTATTGGTATGTGTGTATATGTATCAGCCTTTAAGAATAGAAGCCTTGGAGAGTGAAGAGATGGCCCAGTGGTTAAGAGCACTGACTACTCTTCCAGAGGACCCAGGTTCCATTCCCAGGACCTACATGGTGGCTAACAACAGTCTTGTTACTCCAGGCCTTGAGAGTATGACATGCATGTTGTGCACAGATATACAGTCAAAACACCTGTAGATGTAGATGCCAGATATAGACGTTGGTTCAGGGCAAAGGCTGGTTTATTCCTTTGACTAATTTAATCACTGGTCCTAGTACTGGAGCCCTGGAGCTTTTTGGTCTCTGTACAATCTAAAACATTTAAGCCTCCAAGGCTTACTGCCAACTGAGCCACTCTGACTAGCTCCTTCTGAACTCTGACTCTTCTGGTTTAACTCACTCTTGTTGTTCTGACTTAAACTCTTCTGAGTTGACTGGTTCAAATTGACCCAATGAGCTGGCTTACTGTTTCGGACTGAACTCTTTTGACTCCAGCTTTCTCTGGCTGATTTTCTGCCTCAGACTGAACTGCTCTGCTTGGCTTCAAATGGACTCACGATTCCCTTCTGATAGTGACTTCTTCTGCAGAGCTGCCTCTGTGTCTCTGTGTTTCTCCCTGAGCTTTCATTGATCCATATTGCTTCAATCAGCCTCTCTCTTCCTCAGTCAGACTGTTTCATTGTCTCTGTGTCTTGTCCCTCATCTGCCTGCTTCAGACTACTCATCTCATACTGCCTACTGTAACTGACTCTTTCTTACTGCCTCTTTAACTGACTTTTCTGTAACCCTTCTGCTCTGAGCTGAGAGCCCACCTTTTCTCTTGTGAGATTTGGGCATGTCCTCACTCTGCTAACTCTTCCTCTGATTAGTCACTTTGCCTCTCCTTCACTGACTCATCTCAGATGTTACTTCTTGTGTGATACTGACTCTGAGTTCCACCTCCTGTGTCTGCTTCCATACTTTGTTTCTGTCTTAGGGATTAAAGGTGTGAACAGTATCACTGCCTTCTGAATACTGGGATTAAAGGTGTGTCTATATTCCACCCAGACCACACAGACCTCTGAATGCAGGCCCCTGGAATACAGACTCTTCCTAGCTTTCACACAGGCCTATTCCTCTACAATATCCATAGAGTAAAAAAAAATGAATAAATCTTTTAAAAAATGAGTAGAAGCCTTGGATTCCATTTGATTATCAGGAATAGATCTTGTAGGGAAGAAGGTACGTTGAATTTTTTATTATTTATTTTATCTGTGTATGTCTGTGTTCATATGAGCGCACATGTAGAGGTGGCATCATCATCTCCATCACCTTATATTTTTAGTGTGTGTGTGTGTGTGTGTGTGTGTGTGTGTTGAGAAGTACCCACAGGGGCCAGACAGGGTGTCAGATTCCCTAGAGCTAGAGTTACAAGTGATTGTGAGCTACACAACATGGGTGCTGGAGACTGAAATTAGGACCTCTGCAAGAGCAATATGTGTTCTTAACCTCTGAGCCATCTCTGTAGCTCTCCTCACCATATCTTTTAAGAGAGAGTCTCTCATTATACCCAGAGCTCATAGATTTGTTTAGACTAACTCCCCAGTGAGCTCTAGGGATTCCTTCTGCCTCCCCAGGGCTGGGATTGTAAATTCCTGTCACCAGATCCAGAGTGTTTGGGTGTGTCCTGGGGATTGAACCAACGTCTTTGTGTTGCCTGGTAACCACTTTATTGACAGGGCTATCTCCTCAGCCCATAATATGCTGAATTCTTATTAATCCCCTTCTCTTACCAGGTACTGTGTTGAGTACCAAAATATAGCACTTGACTCAAACGTTAGCAAAGGGAATGGCAACTGAATAAGACATGATTTTGAAATAAACTAAGTATTGTTCAGAGGATATGGAGATAAAGGAATTGTGACTTACAATAGTTGTTCTTAAATTCTAGAATGACCAGAATCATAGGGAGAGCTTGTCAAAACACAGGCTGCTGATCCTGTTGCCACCTCATCACAAATCAGGCATGGTGGTGTGCACCTTTAGTCCCAACACTCAGGAGACAAAGGCAGACAGATCTCTGTGAGTTCTAGGCCAGCCTGTTCCACATAGGGAGACCCTATCTCAAGAACAAAACTCCCATAAACCTTAAGTGCCTACCTAAGGGGTTGTATAGGCAAGTCAAAGTCTGTTGGAAAACCAGGCTGTGTTTCTAAAGTTACAGTGACAAAAAAAGCAGAAACTTATATAATGAGAAAGGCAGCCATGGCAACTACCCAGGTAAAAAACAAATGACTTGGACAATGGAGCTGGATAATAGGAGACAGATTTGAGAGATGTTCCGAGGTTAAATGTCTGAGACTTGGTAACTACCTGTATACATGGGAAATGATCGAATCCAGAAATAGATATGGATGAATGGCACTATTAATAAACAGGGTGGAAATTACATGGTCTAGGGGAGACCAAGGCTAATGATTAGATATGAGTCTGGTTTTAGTCAATGAATCTGAACTAACTATGGACAAATTCTTATGGCAACTATGAAGTCAGACTGCGGAATTAGAGGAAGCCATGGCTGGGGATAATGCAGAGGAGACATTAAAACCAGATAAAAAGTATAGTGTAAGAAGTAAATCAGGGCTGGAATCCAGGGGTGACATCAAAATTTAGTGGGCAGATGGAACTGTTGGAAGTAGCTGATAAGCACAGAGGTAATATCAGATTTTTTTTTAAAAAATTGCTTTATTTTTAATTATGTGCATCTATGTGTGTGTCTGTGTACATGAGTGCACTGCCTGAAGAGGCCAGAAGAGGGCGTTGGATCCCCTGGAGCTGGAGGTACAAGTGCTGGGAGAAGCGGGAGATGGGTACAGGGTGCTGAACTTGAGTCCTCTGGGAGAGCACAAGTACTGTTAACCACTGAGCCATTTCTCCAGCTTCCCCCCCCCCCCCGCAAAAAAAAAAACTGGACTAAAAATGGTGGAAATTAAGGAAAGAGGATGTTCAGAAAGGAGAACGAAGCCAGACACAGTGGTACAGGCTTGTAATCTTGGCACTTGAGAGGCAAAAACAGAAGGATTGTGAGTTCCGGGCCTTTCTGAACTACATACCGAAGGCCTGTCTAAAAGCAAAAATCAAAAGGAAGAAGAAGGAAAAGAAGACAGGGGAGACAGCTAATAGTGTTAACGCATCTTTAAAACTAAAAAAAAAAAAGGATGGTGGCTAAGAAGCATCTGTTGATTTGATGACCTTGGCAAGAAGTCTAACTTAATGACCGTTCAGTGGAGTCCGAGGAATGGGTTGAAGAATGAACTGCAGATAAGTAGGTGGAGGCAGTTAATGAGGATGCTCTTCTAAGAGGCTTGGTGATGAAAAGGGTGGGTAGAGGCCTCTGCAGGGAGAGGAACAACCAAGAGAGCATGTTCTTCTGGAAGCCTTCTAATGGTCAACCTGGATTTATTTTGACTGCTTAAATGGGAATGTACAAAACCCAGAAAAGTATTTGAAAATTGCTGCTAGGTCCTTTTAGGAGGCTGTTTGGGTGTTTTATAATAACTCTGGTGTAGTAGTTAGGTTGCTGCGTGGTCTCACCGAGAGAGATGAGGAGATATTTTCATCGACTCAAACCCTGCCAGACCTCAGCAGAGGAAACCACTATCACGGCAAGTACCATCCTGGACAGTGGAACCCCAAGTGTCTGAGCTCAGGTGTTTCTATTGGTGCAGAACTCCTCAGGTGCAGATCATAAGCAATCAAACATCCCCCACAGAGATCCAACACCAGCAGACAATACAAAACACCAACGCCTTTTCTCAACAGTACACAGAAACCATTACTTTAAACACAACTAAAATTAAACTTCCACAACACTCTGGTGTTCCTCTCAATAAATCAAGAGATGTGAAATTAGTTCAGTCTATTGTCTTTTGTAAACTGTAAACCGGTACCCCACTGGAGCGGCGAAGAATGCCAATGTCATTCTAACTTCCTCCTTTTAATAGATTTTAAAACAATCCCTTTATGTTCTAACTCTCTTCAAAAGTACTTCCAAATGTCTAACCCACACCCCGAAACCCTGTTCCTAATCTGACATACTCTGTGAGCCTCCTGCTCTCCTTCTGCGTTCTGTGAGAGAGGGCACTTCCCTCCTGCTGTGACTCTCACATTCTCATGTGCTTAGATTTCTGAAGGTTTCTCACTTGCTCTTTTTCTATGCTTCCAATAAAGTTTTTAAATATATTCTCCACTTGTCCTGTGACTTTCAAAAACAGTTTTTGATTTTTTCCTAGTGAACACTTTCTTTTTTTCCCCTTAGTGAACATCTAATATTAAGACAAATGTTCTGGGTTTTCAGATTTAATTGTGTCATGCCACTCACACTTACTTTAACACACACACACACACACACACACACACACACACACACACACGGTTATCTCATGATAACATCCCTTAAATAAGAATCACAGCTGGGTCATTTTCTCTAGCTTCAGGTGGTTTGAAACTTCCTGTCACAGGGACCTTCATCTATCATAACACCCTTATTAAATAGCTGATAACTGCTTTTTGGCCCTATAAGCCACTTTATAATTTATATTTGAGTCAATTCTCTGATTTAAAATGACTTGCATAATTTCTATGCTTCCATGTTTTAATGTATTTGTGTTAGTATCATGAGCTTGTTCAGCTAGTCTGTAGCAATGGTTCTCAAAAACTTTAATCACCTGGATAGTTTTTTAATGGCTGCTTGGTATTCTGACTTAATTGGTCTGGGAGCCAAGACTAAGCATCTGTCTCTCCTCCCCGCAAGACAAGGTTTCCTCTGTGTAGCCCTGGCTGTCCCGGAACTCACTCTGTAGACCAGTTTGGCCTGGAACTCAGAGATCCATCTGCCTCAGCCTCCTGAGTTCCGGTATTAAAGATGTGCACCACCATGCCTGGCTCGTAAGCAACTTTAAAAAAAAAAGACGTTATGTATATAGAGTTTTTCATGAGCGTATGTATATGTACCATGTGCATGCAGTGCCCTCAGAGGCCAGAAGAGGGTGTTGGATCCTCTGGAACTGGAGTTACCGATGGTTGTGATCTACCTTGTCAGTGGTGGGACCTGAACCTGGTCCTCACAAGAGCAACAAGTACTCTTAATCTCTGGATCATCTCTCCAGCCTCCAGAGTCAAGATTATTTAAAGCTTCATGGGAAAGTCTGATGCAATCCAAGTTTGATAACCACTAATTTAAGTACATAAAGTAATAGAAATTTTTAGAATTATCAAAAGATCTGAATGGTCACTTCTCCAGAGAAGACACAGAAATGACCAATAAGTGTGTGAAAAAATTCCCAGTGTCATTGATCATCAAGGAAACGCAAATGAAAACCACGATGACGGTACAGCCATTGGGATGGGTGAAAGTGAACAGTCAGTGCATATGGGCACTGGTTAGAATGGAGAGGAGCTGGAGCTGCCACAGATCACTGCTGGGACTGTCAAATGGTGCAGCCATTTTGATAAACTGTTTTAAACTCAGGTTAAACAGTTACTGTATGACCTGGAAACTCTGTTCCAAGGCAAGCAAGATATATGCTCACACAGAATCTTCTACATGAATTTTCAGAGCAGCATGTAACTTATAATAGCCCCCAAGTGGAAGAAAATGAGTATCTACTAACTGATGGATGGATAGACGGAGCGTCTGGTGTCCACATCATGGGTGTTACTCAGCCACAGACAGGAATGGCATTGATTGAGTCACACTACCACGCGGGTGTGCCTAGTGAACTTGCTAACATCATGCTGAATACAGGAAGCCAGGCAGTAAGGGCCTCGTTTTATACGACTCCATTTACATAAAGTGTCCAGAATAGACAAACCCATACAGATAGAAAGAATAATTGGTTTCCAGGGGCCGGGGGTGGGAGGAATGGAGAGAAACTGCCAACCTGCACAGAGTACCTTTTGAGGGTAATGAAAATGTTCTGGCATTAGTGACTCTTGAATATTAAACTATTGTCTAACGATGGCTACACAGCCGTGCGATTGTATCACAAACCACTGGATCATAAACCTTTGAAAGGCAAAGTTGATGTATGGTGTATAAACATCATCTCTAAAGACATCAAAAGAGCCTGTGTATCCCCGTTGCCATCTCACAGTTCTGAGGGGTTCCTGCTTACGGATATTTAAGAATGATGCCCTTTGCTGCACACATTTCTGTCTTGCTGCTTTTTCCATCTTAGCCTGGGTACCAGGCTCTTGGAGACAGTAAGGAAGGAAGGAAGGAAGGAAGGAAGGAAGGAAGGAAGGAAGGAAGGAGGGGGGGGAGGGAGGGGGGAGGGAGGGAGGAGGGAGGGAGGGAAGGAAGGAAGGAGGGAGAGAGGGAAGGAAGGAAGGAAGGAGGGAGGGAGGGAAGGAAGGAAGGAAGGAAGGAAGGAGGGAGGGAGGGAGGGAGGGAAGGAAGGAAGGAGGGAGGGAGGGAGGGAAGGAAGGAGGGAGGGAGGGAAGGAAGGAAGGAAGGAGGGAGGGAGGGAGGGAGGGAAGGAAGGAGGGAGGGAGGGAGGGAAGGAAGGAGGGAGGGAGGGAGGGAAGGAAGGAAGGAGGGAGGGAGGAAGGAGGGAGGGAGGGAGGGAAGGAAGGAAGGAGGGAGGGAGGGAAGGAAGGAAGGAAGGAGGGAGGGAGGGAGGGAGGGAGGGAGGGAAGGAAGGAAGGAAATCAGGCAGGCACCTAGTTTTGCCTGATGCCTAAGCTAAGGTCTCACTGTATACTACCATGGAATAGATGGCATTTCAGGATAAGAAGTTCTACAGAAGGAAAACTCCAGTGACAGGGTCCCCAGTAAATGAGCACAGACCATTCTGAAACTGAAAAAGGAGGCGGCCAGGGAGGTGTGAAGAGATCCCGAGTGAGTATGGTAGGATAAGATTCTAGAATGCTTGAAAGATAAATTACCGTTTAAAAGTTCAGATATGAGGCCAGTGAGACGGCTCCATGGGTAAAGGTGATTACCACGAAGCCTCATAACCTGAATTTGATCCTTGGGACATTCATGGTGGAAGAAGAGAATCAACTTCTGAAAGTTGTCTTCTGGTCGCCACACACATGCTGTGGCATGTATATGTCCACATTCAACATACACACACACATAAATAACCCAAGCCTTGTGGTGGTGGTGCATGCCTTTAACCCCAGCACTCGGGAGGCAGAGGCAGGCAGATCTCTGAGTTTGAGGCCAGCCTGTTCTATAGAGTGAGTTCCAGGACAGTCAGAATTACAACAGAGAAACTCTGTCTCAAAAAAACCAACCAACCAATCAACAAATAAATAATATAAATATAAAAAGGTTCAGATATGCAAATTTAGGACATTAAAGATAAAATGCCAACCTGTGAAACACGTGATAAGTTTTAGACTTATCATTATCCTCCAAGAGACAGTACAAGCAATAAAATAAAAATATAAAGAAATGTTTCCGTACTAGACTCTGTCTAAAATGAGCTGCCACTAATAGATGTTTTTATGCGTCTTGCTTTGAGAGATAGCTCTAACCATTAAGGCTGACATTCACCTGCCTTCTCAAACAAAGGTGCTTGGTATCACGACCAGCTTGGTATCACGACCAGAGGTAGAAATATTGTTATCACTGAGTCTTAAACAGTGGTTGAAGAATTTAAATCAGAAGAACTTAAATTCAGGAGTCTGGGCAGACCCACAGCCCAACGAGGAGAATTTGAAAGTACAGACAGTGTGAGCAAGGGTCTGAATCCACAAGGGTGTGTATAGCCAGCAGCCATTCTGAGGAAAAAAAGTACTGACGAAGTCCACAAAGGAGCAGACTGTGAATGTGATTCAGTCCATCAGGCAGAAAACCCTCACAGCTCTGAATGGCAGAGGGGTGGGGCCAGACAGGCCCAGGCTGGCTGGGACAGCAAGGTCTAAGACTCTGGGCAGGCAGAAAGGAATGAACAGATTTTGAGAGGTGTGGTCTGTTCCCTTTAGCTTTTACCCTAGGACATGCTGGCCTGATTTGGTGGCTATGGGGCCACTGGAATGAAAACAGACCGAAGCCCAGGCCCACGGAGCTATAATGGGCTTGAGGGCCAAGTTCCAACATCCAAAGGGTTGAAGCAGGTTTAATGTCCACTCAGGCTGGCATCAGTATCACCTGAAGTCGATCTGTACAAGCTGTAGGTACATTTGCACAAAAGAAGTGTCTGGGGCCTGGGAAGAGGTAGGTCTGAAGGTTCTGGAAGACCCTGCTACAAAATAAAATTTAGTGCTAAGTAAACCCAGACCATTAGTTTTCTCAGCCCAGAACTAAGGCATGCCCAGGTTCCCCGGGAGGCACCCAAGGGGGACTTGGTTCTTTGCAGTCCTAGTCTGGAGGCCATGCCACATCCAAAGTGAAAGCTCAGAGAGAAACAAATCACCCGTGTCCCAGAACAGCGTGGCCAGCTGGTATTGCATTCTGCTCTCTTCCCCCTCCTCCTATTTCTTTAAAGGCTCAGGGTGTATGTTTAAAGATGTGTAGAAAAAAAACATGTTTCTAGAAATCTACACTTACAGATAAGTGATTCTAATTTGCTAGGTCTTTTATGCTGAGGCAGGTTTTCCAACAAACAAAACACACTAATAAATCTATCAGGGCAAGAAAGGCAGCGGGGGACAGCTGCCGCTGCGCCATCCAGAAGCGACAGTGATTAATTCCTGCATCTGCTCTGTCAGATAGAAACAAAGGTCATTGCACATAGATCAGCATGGATCTTCACCCCACCCACCACAGACAGACAGACAGGCACATGCGCGCACAGACACAAACACACACACACACACAGACAGACACACACACACAGACAGACACACACACACAGACACACACACAGACACACACACACACATAGAAAGAATCATTATCCATTGAAAACATGTTTACTATCTGGTAAATTACAAAAATAAAAGCAAGCCCCTATGCTCATGGGAAAAGAAGATGGCACAGAGAGGGGTCAGGTGTAGATGAATGTCATATTCTTTTCAAATCTAGTTAGTACCCCAGTGGAGTAAAATTTGGATATTCAGTTACATTTACAAAAGCAGAGGGGACACGAAATTTATGAATAAATCTTGATACAGTAATTTGATCAGAGGAGAAAAGGCAGCTAAATACAGGAGGATATCTGCTGTACTGTTCTGCTCAGACTGCCATGACAAAGTGCCACAGACTTGCTGAATTAAACAACAGGATCTTCTTTTCTCATACTCCAGGAGGCTAGAGTTCAAGATCACGACTTGGCCAAAGCTGTTTTGTAGTGAAGTATCCCTTTCTGGCCTTCAGACAGCTGCCTGCTGTGTCTGCTAAGCCCTCTTCTGCACCAGGAGGGGCTTCTGCAATTTGCACTCTAAGGACACCAGCCCTGAGGGATTAGAGCCCACCCTGTGACTTGACTTAGCTTCATTTAACTTTAAAACTCTGTCTCACTAGGACTTAGGGTTTCCATGTATGAATTTGGGAGAGCACAGTGCTCATGACATCTAGAATTATGTGGAGAGGGTGTTTGGAAGGTAACTCTTGGTTCTCATGTTCCATAGTCCCCTGAAGGCGTAGCTACTTCCTGTCCATGACTCCTAGAATCAAACATTCCTGACAGTTTGCCTTTGAAAAAAGTAATGACTGTGGACAAGGAAAGCTACTTTGTAAGTACACAGATTAACGTACAGTGTAGTGAATTACCACGAAGTGAACGCCTATGTGACCATAATCCAAGTCCAAAATGAGAACAATGCAGCCACATCATGATTGTTACCTTTCCCTCTCTCCAAAAGCAAAGCATTGCATTGAGTGTTAGCACTATAATTTAGTTAGCTCTGACCCTGAACTTTCTCATGAAGGGGAACTGCACAGGGACTGACTGGCTTTTAACACTGACATGTGGGTTAGTTATTTGCACTTTGGAGCTATTAGAAAAAAATGGGACGGACATCCATTCATAACTTTCGACGTGGGCATATGTTTTCATTTCCTTAGTTACATACCTAGGAATTTAATTACCGCCTAGTCAACATTCTGGGGGATTCCCAAACAACATCCACAGTGGCTGAACTATTTTAATTCCCACCCATAGCATGTGAGTGCTATATAATTCCTCCCTAGCCTCGAAACACTGGTTAATTTTTTTATGACGGCCACCCCAGTGGGTGGAAAGTGGTATTGCAGCTGGGTTTGATCTCTCCTCCCCTTCCGACTTAATGAGGTGTCTGTTGAGCTTTTGTATATTGTCTCAGAGACATACTATTAAGATTCCTGGCCCACTTTATACTGGTTCCAAGATAGCTCTACCAATTTGCATTCTCCATCACCAGAGTAGGATTTTGCTCTTTTGCTGACACAAAACACAATGGGCAGAGAACAGAGGCATCAGATCCCCTGAAGCTGGAGCCACAGGCAACTGTGAGCCACCTGATATGGTTGCTGGGAGCTTGCTGGGTCTTTTTCGTATGCTCTCAGCCACAGAGCTGTCTCTCTATCCGCTGGGGCACAGAAGTTTTAACTTTGGGGATCTTAAACTTGTTTTTCCTTTATTATGTGCACTTTTGTTGTGATTTAATTGAGTCTTTTGAAAAACAAGGTCTTATTTTTTTTACATTTATTTGGTGTGTGTGTGTGTGTGTGTGTGTGTCTAAGAATGAACCATGCCACAAGTTGGTGGTCAAAGAACAACCGTTGGCAGGAGTCGGTTCTCTCCTTCTACCATGTGGGTTCTGGGAATCAAACTCAAGTTGTTGCCAGCAAGACTTTTATCTGCTGAGCCATCTTGCTGGTCCAAGTTGTGGCTGGGACGTCGTCATCGTGGCCCTTCCTCTTCCTCTTCTTCCTCTTCTTCAGTGGTATATAAATAAGTCTTATATAGTTCAATTCTCATGTAAAATGTAACTAATCATTATGTCCTTCAACATCCACAATATAGACATAAATAGAATACTTCTCCAGAAAAAATATATTTAAGAATTTGTGCTTCTACTAACAGACTGACACAGATCATTTTTGGATGCTTCCATCTTGTGGAAAAAACCTAATGACACTTTAAAAAATATGTTGAAGAAAAAAAATACATAGTCAGACACAGAGGTGATGCCTGCCTATAATCCTAGCACTCTAGAGGCTGAAGCAGGAAGCCTGCTCTGAATTTGAGGCCATATTGGGCTACACAATAAGTACCAGGCTGGCCAGGACTACATAGCAAGACCCTGTCTCAAAAACTAAATCAAAACCAAACACAAATCCTAAACAAAACAGGGACAAATACAGATAAATTCATATGTATAAATATGTTTATTTATTATATTTATAAATATAAACATATTTATACATTGAGTTCAAAAACTCAAACCGAATACACCTCTGGATCCGGCACGCAGCTCAAGAAGAGGACCCTGCTTACACTTGAGAAGCTGGGCCTGGGCCTGCTGTCGAAGTGTCACAACCCCTTCCCCTCCTGACCTAGGTAAATACTGTCCTGGCTTCTGACAGGTCAACTCCCCTGTCTTTGTACTTCGTCTAAGTGGAATCATGCGGATATACTCTTTGTGTCTGGCTTCTTTTGATCAACACTGTTTTCTGAGAATCGTATACAGTGTGGCAGTAGTACGTACGATGACTAACTGTAGATCACTGTCGTTGTTGGGTAGTATTGAGTGAGTTATTGGGCTATATCTAAGGGTATTGGGACGCTAAACTGTTGGTGGACATTTGAGCTGCTTCCGGTTTCTTCACAGCTCTGCTACAGTGCGGATATGGTCTGTTTCCACCCAAACTAATGTTGGAGATGTGGTTCCCAGGGCATCACTGTTGAGAGATGACGGGACATCAAGGGGTCCTTTGGGTCACGTAAGCACCACCATAGAAGGGATTCATGTTATTGGTTTGATTATTTGGCCTCTTTTCTTATTTCTGTTTTTCCGTCATGCTGTGATACAGTTAGGGGCCCCTTAACCCAATAGTAGCACCATTCTGTTTGAACTTTCCAGCTTCCAGAATCATGAACCAAATAAAGCTCTTTTCTTTATGTATAACCCAGCCTTAGATAGCCTGTTAAAACAATACAAAATGGTCTGAAATAGGTTTGTTATAAATAGTACTGCTAAGAATATTCTAGTAAATGTATTTTGGTTAGCTATCTGTGCAGTTTTGCTGGAATTTCAGACAGATGGGGTAGGAATATGTTCAAGGTTTATAGAACTTGCCAACCAGCTTTGCACATCAGATGTATCTATATATACAGTCAGACACCACATCCACAATAGAGTCCGCATATTCCGCAGTGATCTCTGTAGCCCACGTCTGTAGCAGGCTATGATGTATAGGTGTGTGTAAATGTGTGTTATGACATTCACACAATGATGACATTGCATCGTGAGGCATCTCTCAGATGGACATTTCTCTGGTTAAGCAACTGTACTTCCATAACAATACATCAGAACTCCTATTGCTTTGTCCAAACTAATTTTGCTCATCTTTTTCTACTAGACATTAAGTAAACATATAGGCTATCCACTATGACTTCAATTTACATGTCTCTGGTTGACCATTATTCATTCACTGGCTAGTGGGATATATCTGTTTGTGAAGTGTCACTTCACATCTTTTCTCTATTTAAAAAATTTACTTCATCTTATTATATTTGTTTTGTCATGCTTGGTTATTTCTTAGAAACCTGTTCTTTTCTAATGAGAGGCACAAAGGGAGTGGGTCCAGAGGAGAGGGGAGGAACTGAAAGGAGTTGAGGGAGGGGAAGCTATAATCAGGATATATTGTATGAGAAAAGAATCTATCTTCAATAAAAGAAAAAAAATGTGCTTTTCTTATTGATTTATAGTTCTTCATTCTGGACAAAAATCCTTTACTGATACATATGTTGTGAATACATTCTTCTACTCTATAACTTGGCTGCCTTTTCTTTTAGTGGTATCTTTAGCAAACAGAAGTGTTCAGGTTCTGTCTATGTATGTATGTATGTATGTATGTATGTATGTATCTATCTATCTATCTATCCATCATTTATCTTGAGACAAGGTCTCGCTATGTAGAACAGGCTGGCCTCAGAATCACAGAGGTATTCTGGCCCCTGATTCCTGAGTGCTGGGATTAAAGGTGTACATCACCACACCCAGATAAGTTTTTGGTTTTAATGTAGAGAAATTTAACAGTTTTCCCCTTAATGAATAATAGTTTTTATATTCTATTTGAATACAAAACAGCCCCTTCTTTTCCTATCTTTATTCAGTAATACTGGGATCTGCATTTCTTTGTTCCTTCAGTTTTGATCCTGTGGCCCATGCTGTATCCAGGTATACAGAATGTACCATGGTGGGGCTCGAAAGATGTGCTAGTGGTTAGGAGAACAAACTGCTCTTACAGAGGACATGAGTTCAATTCTTAGTGCTCACATCAGGTGGCTCACATCTGTCTATAATTCATTAACGCCAGAGGTATTTGGCACCCACCTATGGCCACTTCAGTAACTTGCACTCATGTTCGCACACATATGCACACACACTCACACACATACTCACACACACTCTCACATACATACACACACTCTCTCTCACGCACACACACACTCACACACACACACACATACACACACACATATACACACACTCACAGTCTCACACACATTCTCTCTCTCACACACACACTCACACACACATATACACACACACATTCTCACACACACATTCTCTCTCTCACACACACACTCACACACATACTCACACACACATTCTCTCACACACACACACACACACATACATACACACACTCTCTCACACACACACTCACACACATACTCACACACACCTTCACATACATACACACACTCTCTCACACACACTCACACACACTCTCACACACATACACACACACATATACACACACTCACACTCTCACACACATTCACACACACACACACACACACACACACACACACATACACACCCAAATAATAAAAAAAAATTTTAAAGAACAGTTTGTTAGAGTTTGGTATTCATCCCTTCTCTTAACTTAGACAACGAAGGGCCCTGTCCCTTGAGAAAGCATCTTCTGTGTGCTGACAACACTCCATGGAAAAGAACACAACGTAATGGTAAATGTAGACATGCTCTGACAGGGAACTCCAGCCCAGGCAGAGGTGGGGGGCTGGTGCCCACTTACCAGCCATGAGCAGAAGGGAGCCAAGAGGCACTCCAAATATTCCCAGGAATTCCTAAGTCTCACTACTTAGGATTAAGATATCCAGATAGATGGCTTCACTTAAGGTAGTTCTATGTAGCTCCATTAAATGTTAATCTTCTGTTCACAAACAGACCAGACTTCCTACCGAGTGGAAGTTAAGTAATGTTATTTCTCAGCTCCACAGCCTACCATGCTGCCTGTAACATCCAGGGCGCAAGCCAAAGACGTTAGGTACACTGACCTACAAAGCGCCTTGCCCCGTTGCTTCTCTGTCCTCACCCTCTCCTATTCTGCATCATTTAATCTGCCCCAGCCATACCTGTCTCTTTTCTTTTCTTTGAACACTGGGTGTGTTTCTTCTTCAGGGCATTTGCACTTTTGGTGCCCTCTGCCTGGGATGGTCTTTCCTAATGACCTGTTCCTTAAGCCATGCTGGTCTATTTTACTTAAGTGTCACCTTCTCAGAGAGGCTCTCCTGGCCATACTGTTTAAACTAGCAATGGCCACCCTGAGAGCTCCCATTCACTTTCCCTGTTCACTAATATCCCATATATTTATATTTTATGTTCTGATGCTTCATACTTTGGGAAAACAAATTCCACGACGAAGTTTGTCCTTTAATAGACCCTAGAACCTATATAGTACCTGGCACACTGTTGGACAATCTGGTGGTGTGGTGCATGCACACATTTGTTTGTTTGTTTGTTTGTTTTTAAAGACAGGGTCTCTATCTAGTCCCAGCTGAATTCCTATGTAGACCAGTCTGGCCTCGAACTCACAGATCTACTTGCCTCTACCTCTTGAGATCTGGGATTAAAGGCATGTTTCACCAGGCTGGCCCCAGCAGATAGTTTTTAGAAACAACAGCCAGCTGTGTGAGAACCAGACTGCACGAGGCCTTTTAAAGGTGCAGCCCACCATGGCCGATGGTGCACCAAGAACAGATGGGTTTCAGTGGAATGATGGAACTGAGATGGTGGTTTGCAAGAGCCACAGCCAGAGGGGCTAGGAATCTGGGGCTTTGCATGTCGTGCCTGGGGTCTGGGGAGGGAGAAACCACTAGGGTAAAGGTTACAAAGGAGAGCAGCTGCTTTGCTATGCACAGTCTGCATAGAACTGAGACTGTGTTCAGTAGGTGAAAGAACTGCCTTCCAAGAGCCTATCCTTATCCTGGTACTTGATTTAGTTCCAGGTCAGCTAAAGTGTTCCCTTGGGAAACAACATAATCTGGGTGCAATGGAGAGCACGTATTAAAACACTCAGGAGCTGGCGTGTGACAGATGGTATGCTAATTGCCTAGCATGAACAAGGCACCAGGTTCTACCCTCAGTGCCACTAATAAATAAATAAACATAGCCAGGCACTCAGGAGGCAGAGGCAGGGGGATCTCTGTGAGTCTGAGTCCAGCCTGGTCTACAGAGTGAGTTCCAGGACAGCCAGGGCTACACAGAGAAATCTTGTCTCAAAAGGCTAGATAGATAGTAAAAAGCCAAGAGGAGTGGCTGGAGACGCGGCTCGGTGGGTAAGAGCACGGCAGCTCACATCTGCCTATAACTCAGGTTTTAGTGGATCTCGAGTCCTTTTCTGGCTTCTGAGGGCACTGTACGCACCTGGTACACACGTGCCCCCCCCCTCATACAGGCAAAATACTAATGAGCATAAAGACAAATCTTTTTAAAAATTAAAAAATAAATAAATAAATCTTTTACATTTTAAAAATTAAAAAAAATTTAATTAGAAAAAATTTTAAAACTTTAGAAGAGTTTCAAGGATCTCATTTTTTGGTAATGGAGTTAAAACTCTCTCCTCCCAACTCTGTAAGTGCCACCTACCACCAGCTATAATAGGGTAATGACAGCTGTGCGGTTTGTCAGTCTGTCTGTCTGTCTAGTATGCCTGTTTGCATCTGTAACCATGTGGAGGGCAGAGGACAACTTGTGTGTGGGACACACGTCTCCCCTTCTGCCGCATGGGCTCCTGGGATTGAACTCAGGCTTGGTGGCGAGTACTTTTACCACTTAGTTATCTTGCTGGCCCAGATTGTCTATCCATTTTTATTTAGTTACTTATTTATTTCTGGTTTCCTGAGACAGGAGTTTTACAATGTCGTCCAGGCTGGCCTTGAACTCATGATCCTCCTGCCTCTGGCTCTAAAGTCTTGTGCCATCAACCCTGGTTTGTTATGTGAACCTGCATACAGAAATGCATGAAGGTGTGAGCAGTTTGCCCAAAGCACCGTGCTGAGCCTACTCGTACACATTATCCCTCGTTGGCCTCACCATCTTCATCAGCCTCCACACTTTAACCCGCACGTCATTCCACAGTCAGGACCAAGAGAGACCCGCAGCGCCCACACCTCACTTCTGCTCTGCATCTCTTCCCCCTGTTCCCACACCACAGCGGTATCTGTCCTCATGATACCGTATCTACGTTTAGCTCGCTGCCCAATCCCTTGGAATTGATGATCCAAATAATATTTTCCTCCTATGAATCTGAGCTTCTTGTGGCAGTAGAGCCTTGAAGGACACGTTCCTGCCCCCTCTACTTCATCTAGCTCCCAACCCTCCCAGCTTGTCCTACGCTGGACTCCTCCTCTTTTTCCGTGTTGCTCAGCAACCACTAAGTCAAAGGTAACAGCGATGATCCCAGAATTCCTGTGTGCAAGCCTTCTCTCAGCCATAAGTGATTGGTATTGCTTGCCTGTCCTTCCTGTCACCTTGTTCTCTGCTCCAAGGAATCAAACTGCAAAGATGACAGGCCTGGAACAATCAATATGGAAACAGCACAGAGCCTACCCCAGCAGCAAGGCATTAGGTTTCAAAATGGATTTTTAAAATAATTTCTCGAAAATCAGTATACGAGGCAATGGATTTCGTTATGATATTTTCATACATTCTGTGTTCCGTTAACCCTTCCCCAGTCCCCAAGCCTTCCTGCTGGTCCCCTCCCTCCCCGACTAGCCCCACTTCAGCCTGAAAGCTATTTTTCAAAAAACAGAAGAATGAGTTGCTCATGCTTCTCTACCCAGGGGACAGATAAATTTCAAGAAAGCCATAAATCACATTTAACACAGCATCCTGGGTACATAAGCATTCAGCTCACTAAACATTTTCTATGGACTGTAATAAGATCAACCCCACTCAGATGATAATATAAGGCTCTCAGAGAAGCGGAAAGAATGAAAAAAGGTGAGTCGAAGCCTTCTAAAAAAGCACAGCGATCTTGAGGACTTTCCTAATGAGGACCAATGACATGGATCTCAGGGAGGCAGTGAGTCCCAGGAGGATGCGAGGCGGTGCTTGAGAGCCATGGCAGACCTCCTGACTGCAGAGACGCCAAGCACAGCAACACACACTAGCGTATGAGCCTTGGCACCGCAGTCAGGGACCTTCAAGAGGACCCCAACTGGGGAGGAGGTTGTAGAGTAGTCAGGAGGCCACAGGGAAGGGCACTTTCAGCTTTTTAATTGTGTCTGGGAACCTGGCTCACTCCTACAAATACGGAAGCTGCCTTTGTGCAGAGCTTTGAGTTGGATGCAGAGAAACCATGGCTCCAAAATGGCTCTGCATATTCTTGCTGGGGACTCTAAGACAAGAGGCCCTGCCTGTTTGTTATCCGGGACTCCTTTCAGAATAGTTTGTATAATACATGAGCAACCTTGAAAGATCAGGTAGCCACATGACACACACACACACACACATGCACACGCACACCACATATACACACACACACACATTCACACACACATACACACACACAACACACATACACACGCGCTCACACACACACATACACCAAACTCCTCATAACTCACCACAAAGGCAGTGAATCTTCTAGGCTCAGCGTTCCTTTCTTTGAAAGCTAACTCACTAGCTACACAAGCATCCATTGCAGGTTCTTCATTGTCCTCTTGGGATGTGGTAGCCTGGGAACCACCACAAGTCCAACAGGACGCTGCCTACTGTTTCTGACATGAGTGCTGACTAGGTTGGCTCTGAACTATGGGACTTATATCATTTGCTAACATTCAGGAAACAGTAACAGGTTAAGTTGTTAGTCTGCAAATGAAGTAAAAACCACACTGCAAAATTCTTGTAACTCAAATGTCTTATGGAGCAAAATCTTACTGAGGATTATGATGGGAATTCCAGTGTTGATTTTGAGACACAACCAGATGTCAATTTATCATCCATAACTATCATAGTGAAATAAGGCCTCAGAATAAAAGGTTAACTTCATGCAGAACTTACATCATGAGCCCTATTTGGTACACATCAAAGCAGGCATCAGGAGAGCTTCTGATTGAGCCTTAAATGTTTAACAGTTTCAACAGTTAGTTAGCATGTCCTTATAGTTTAATAAGAATATTATTAAGGGAATATTCTTATTAATAAGTTCATGAAGATCCAGGAGGTGGTAGTGCATGCCTTTAATTCTAGCATTTGGGAGACAAAGACAGGTGGATTTCTGTGTTTGAGGCCAGCCTGGTCTACAGAGTGAGTTCCACAACAGCCAGGGCTACACAGAGAAACCCTTTCTTGAAAAAAGAAAAGAAAAAAAAATGTTCATGAAGAATCTATGGAAAGATTCTTCTTTATTAATATTAATATCTAGTAAAGTTATCAGATGGTCTTAAGATACTTAACAAGGCACTTTAGAAAAACATATATTTTGGAAGATAAGTTTTATTTCTTTTTTTAAATGTTTTATTTATTTAATGTATGAGTGCTCTATCTGCATATATGCCTGCATGCCAGAAGAGGGCATCCGATCCCATTATAGATGGTTGTGAGCCACCATGTGGTTGCTGGGAATTGAACTCAGGACCTCTGGAAGAGCAGCCAGTGCTCTTAACCCACTGAGCCACCTCTCCAGCCCTTGTATTTCATTTTTTATGAAGTCAAATTTTCAACATTTTCTTTTATGATTATACTCTTGATATTTTATCCAAAGAATTTTTTCCAAGATTATAAAATTTTCTCTCATTTCTAAATAAACATTACAGTTTGGGGTTTTGTTTCAGGGCGTGGTGCATGGTGTAGGTCGAAGCTAATCGTTGCCTGTGGGTATCTGTTTTTTTCAGTGCCACTTGTTGAAAAGGTCAAACTTTCTCCACAAAATTGCCTTTGCTCTTGGTTGAGATCAGGAGGACACAAAAATGTGGGTTTACTCCTGTGTGTTCTTGTCTCAATGTTCATGTCTGTCTTTGCCAGTACCAAGCTGTCTAGTACTGTGGCTTTGTCATAAGTCCTGAAACTGGGTGGTTCCCAGTGACTTTGTTGGCTATTCTAGGCTCTTCATGTGAATTGTGGATATATATATATATATATATATATACACACACACACACTCACACACACACACAATGTATATATGTATATGTATATGGGGGAATGTAACTGTGAATGGGTTGATTTACAGATCAATTAGAGAACTAATATTTTCGTAATACTGAACACACTCTCCATTTATTTAAAAATTTTAATTTTCTAATGTGTCACAGCTTTCTGTGTACATATATCCCATACCATTATATTTATCCATAAATCTTTCCTTTCTTTCCTTTCCCTCTCCCCTTCCCTCTTTCCATCTTATAAATTCCCTTTTTCCTTTGCCTTACGGTTTCCTTTCCTTTCCTTTTTGTAAGGTAAGACCTTATTACATGTTCTACGCTGGCCTTGTACTCACAATCCTCCTACTGGTATAAATAGTATTGCTTTTAACTTTACTTTTCAATGACTGGTTGCTAGTCTACTGATATACAGTTACATTTTATGTATTGGTCTTATATACCCTACAAACTTGCTAAACTCATTTGTTGGTTGTAACAGGTTTCTTGTAGCGAGGTATGGTGTTTTAAAAATAGATCCCTTTGGATTTCCTATGTCATCAGATTATCTGAGAGTAAAGACATCGTAATACTTTTTTTTGTTTTTTGTTTCATTTGTTTTAAGAAGTAGGTGACCTTAAGACCCTATTGCTAAATAAATCACATACTTGAGTCATTGAACGTGGAGAAATTACTCAACTGGAAGTTTCATCCTTACTGGCTACATTTCATAGCGCTGGAAGATGCTATGCATGCTACGTGAGGAGAAAAGCAATTATCAAGTTCATCTAACTGTGAACTCTGTGAGCTACAATATTGGCCTGCCCGACAAGGTATGCTCACTGGTACAATGGTGGCATGGATGCTATGGGAATAACCAACCACTTTTTTAAAACACGGGATTTGAGCCCCACTCCATGAGATGGAACCCATCCCTGAAACTGTCATCAAGGCCAAGAGCCTATACCTAGATAGGTCATGGGCCCTAGAGGAAAACCTATTACTATTATTCTGCTAAATCAACTTAACAATGAAATGACTCCTAATGACTTATTGCTATACCCATAGATCAATACATCACAGCCTTCAGCAGAGAAGCTTCTTCTTATAGATGGCAATTAATATAGAGACTCACAACTGGCAAATGTACAGAAAACAAGAGAACAAAAGATTGGAGAATGCTCAGCTCACAAATGGATGTCTATATCGTACCCTTCTCTTTAAGACTCAGGGATCTATGAGTAAGAGGAGTTAGAAAGACTGGAAAAGCCAGCAGTGATAGGTGCATTCAGGGAAACATTGTTTCCCAGACATGACAGGACACACACACACACACACACACACACACACACACACACCTCAGAACTGAAATGAAGTGAATCATCTACCTGTAACATTGTTCCTTTGAATAAATTTTATTGTTCAATAAAGCACTTTGAAAAAAAGTTGTTTTATCTTTCCTTTCTTATCTCATAAGCTACTTCACTCTATAATGTATTTTGGACCACAGGGTTCCTTATAATCTTATTCTTTAGAAATATTCTGACTTAATAAATTCCATATAAATGCCAGTTATATTTCTTTAGAAAACCATGACCAGTAGAGTTAGTCCCAGATATTCACATGGCTACGGGCTGGAAACATGAGGTTCCTTCTCATATGGGCCTCACTGTGGGGTAGCCTACAACAAAGAAGTCTAGAGCAACCAAGTTGAAGAAGAAGATTCAAGATGGAATGTGTCATTTTATATTCTAACAGTAGCAATGGCATCTCCGTAATAAGAAAGGCAATAAATCTAGCCCATACTCAAAGAGATTTCAGAAAGTGAAATTCCCTGGAGCTGGAACTCACTGGAGACCATTCTGGAGGAGCCTCTCTTATCATCTGACACTGTGTAGGGACTCTATAGTGGTGTCCCCTCTTTCAGTCAATGGTACTGACATTTATAAAGAATCAGCTTCAGCTTTTGACTTAAATTTTTTCTTATTGCTGTGTGTTTTCTATTTGAATGGTTTTTACTCATCTCTATCATTTCCTTTCTACGACTTGTTTTAGGCTCATTTGTCCTTTATTCTTTTGTTTTTGCATGGTGGAAGGCGAAGTTAGAGATCTGGGACCTTTTTTCACATGTAATAAAAGGATGAGCGGCCAGAGCACCACCCTAAAGATACCTAACAAACTTTGGTACATGTTTGTTTTCATTAAGTCCAAGATAGTTTCTATTTTCCTTTTCCTTTTGAGTTCTTCTTTGAGGATAGTTTTAATAAAGTGTTCTAAGTAGATTCTGTGCATTTTAGGATCTTCTGAGTTCAGTTTAATTCAACTGTATTCAGTGAACATACTCTGTATGTCTTGAATTCTTTTAGATCTTCCTCCTTTCTTCCTCCTTCCCTCCCTCCCTCCCTCTCTCCCTTTCTCCCTCTTTCCCTCCCTGACTCCCTCCCTTTCTCATTTGTTTCATATTTTTTCAGACAGGGTCTAAGCTGTTCCAGAACTTGCTAGATGGTCCAGGCTAGCCTGAAACTTGTTCTGCTCCTGGCTCTGGATCTGCCTCCCGAGTGAGGAGATTACAAGCCCAAGCCACCACACCCCATTTAAATTCGATACAACTTTGTCTAGGGCCTAGAATCTTTCCAGGTCTGGTAGGTGTTTCTGTGAGTTGTTATAAAGTGTGTGAGTCTACTATTGTTATAAGTTTCCTAGAGCTTTACTGATTTTCTGATGTTAACTTTGTTTTAAAAAAAAAAAAATGCAACGCCCACAACTAAATTTAATCATTATTATACTGTTTTTGTTTCAGTAACATACTTCCTCTGGCATTCATGTGCAATCATTTGCATATGAAATACACACACGCAGGAACACACGCACACACATACACACATTTAAGAGACCTCAGAGCTGAAACGAAGTGGATCATCTGATTGTGATATTGCTCCTTTTAACAAATTCTATTGTTCAGCAAGGCATTTTTGAAAAATTTTTTTTTTTAGATCTTCCGTGCCTGATCCTGTGAGCTGCTTCCCAATACACTATGCTTTGATCTACAGTGCTTCTTATAATCTTACTCTTTATGCCAAGTCACATTCCCACTGCAAGCAAGACAGGCAGAAAATCTTTAGTGGAATGACAGAAACATGGGTATTCCTATGTCAGTGCTCCTCACAGGAGTTTGTGCTTTAATGGGATGTATAAATGTCTAATAAATCTTTTGAAATTTAATTTAATTTGCTGGGTATCAGTGTTTTGCCCGCATGCATGTCTGTGTACCACATGTGTCCAGTGTCCACAGAGACCAGAAGAAGGTATTGGGTCCTCTGGAAGAGCAACCAGTGCTCTTAACTTTTGAGCCATCTTTACCCCAATGTTTGATAAATCCTGCAGTGTGAAAAACTACGTATAAAAATCATGGGTCTCGGTCAGAAAAAACAAAACAAACAAACAAACAAAAATCAACACTAGGTCATCCTTGAAAGCATAACACTCAAAATATGTTTAACTTTGCAGCCAATCCTAACAAAATGCTAATTCTTCCAGTTGAAGTACTAATCCTCAGTAAATATTCATGATGCATGTATCCAGAGTCACAGCTGACTTTTGTAGCCTTAAATCTCAAGATGTATGTTCTATGTCATTTATGCTCAATGGGGAAGCATAGTCACTAAAATTTAAAATGGACTCTAGACAGGCTTTCTTCAACAATCAAGGGATTTTGTTTGTGTTTAACATAGGCAAATGTCTCCTCTGTACTCTCTTCTACCCCTTTAGCATTATGGGTAGGAAGACATGGTTCCTGTAGCCATTAAACTGTCCATTACTTGTACTAAGTCTTCCTTCCCTTTATTTATTTATTTTTTCACTTTCATTTATTTTCTTTGAGTGCTCTATCTGCATGTACACCTGCACACCAGAAGAAAGCATCAGACCCATTATGGGTGGTTGTGAGCCACACACGTGGCTGCTGGAATTGAACTCAGGACCTCTGGAAGAGCAACCAATGCTCTTAACTGCTGACTCATGTCTCCAGCCTTGTCTTCCTTTCCTTTTTGACGGTGGGAGATTTAAATTTTACTCTGTGTGTGTGTGTGTGTGTGTGTGTGCGCGCACACACGCGCATGTGTGTGAGAGGACAACTTGTAACAGCCAGTTCTTGTCTTCTGCCACGTGTGGTCTCAGGGATCAGACTCAGGTCACCAAGCTTGGCAGCAAGCTCCTATAGCCACTGAGCCATCTTACCAGCTGGGAAGGAAGAGCCTATCTCAAACTCTCTATAGCCTTGAATGATAGCTGTAGAGCTATATGATCAGGGATGACCTGGAATTCCTAACCCTCCTGCCTGACCTCCGGAGTTCTGTGGTTACAGGCATGTGTCTGTATATGTGATGCTGGAGACTGGACCCAGGGCTTTATGAATGCCTTGCAGGCACTCCATCCACTGCTTGCCCCTGAATGTTTTCAAGTGTTGGCTTACTGGGAACAAATCACACGTGAGACGATGATATCCTAGTATAATTTGCACTAGCTTACATTACAGAAATCTTGTAGTACTCTAACCCTGATGCATGTGCTTTCCCCAGTTTTTCTGGCAGCACTCACCACTAGGATTTAAACAACCTTCCCCCCAAGATCACCAAACACATTTACTGAGCGCCCATTATGTGCCAATCTGTTCTAAATGCGAGAGGCATAGCGGGGAGCATGAGAGACAAGGTCCCTGTCATCACAGGCTTTGCACTGGTGGACGCTCACTAGTTTCTCATGGTGCCAACATGTTTCTCATGTTGCCATCACGCCAACTCCGGGGTTCACAGTTCTGGTCACAGGAGATGAGAGTCTAGGCAGGAGGCCACTTACCTGTTCTTCCTGCAGCGAATTGTGAAAGCAAGAAAAAAAAGCACTAGAAGCAGTCCACAGCTGAGTGAAGTCCACACAACACCCAAGAGGGCAGGAGACAGTGGAGAGATGCTGGTACTGCCGTGCCGTGAGTCGGTCTGCAGGTGGAATAAAGAGAAGCTGTTGAGAATGAAGGATCTAGTCAGACAGTGGTGGCACATACCTTTAATCCTAGCACTCTGGAGGCATAGGCAGGCTGATCCATGAGTTCGAGGCCAGCCTGGTCTACAGAGTGAGTTCCAGGACAATCTGCCCCTAGAAATCCTAGAGAGAGAGAGAAAGAGAAAGAGAGAGAGAGAGAGAAGGAGGGAGAGGGAGAGGGAGGGAGAGAGGGAGAACGAGAGCGGGTGGAGGGGAGAGACCAAGGACCTATAGACAGTCCCACATGGGCAGTTCCTCTTCCACCACCCCCTCACTACCGCCACCACCACCATCCCCAATACCATATACCTGAGGAGCACTGATACCCGTGACTGATCACTTACGATGGTTGTCTTGCAGAGATCATGAAGGGGTCGACGATCCAGCTCGTGGCCAGGAAAACTGTCACAAAATTCAGAGCAGTTGATTTCCAGCTCCATGTCACCACATGCCCCCTCTATGGGCACCTACTCAGTCCTGGTTACTCCCTGGCAGGGATGCAGGCCTTTCACTAAAGCACAGAAACCACTTAAATCTTCCCTCCAGAGGCCTCATCTCGTGCTGCCTCCAGACTCCTAATCCAGGATAAAAAGGAGTTCAATAGAAGTGAAGGGTTGTCTCATTAGGCTCCTTCATCAGCCGTACTTGAACACCAGACACTCTTCAGCTGACCCCTTGCTGCCAGCGGGCACCATATGCTCAAGAGTGGGCATCTCCCGTCACACAACGTGTTGATTCTGGTTCACCACCAGAGGGCAGTCAGCGCTCCAAGGGCTCTCTCAGGGATCCCTGAAGGAAAGCAATTAGACCAGCTAACACAGGGGTTTCAAATATTTTTACTGTCTTTACTATACATGGTTGCACTCTATCGTGTGTAGTTACATGGTTATAAGCATCACAACATTCTGAAATAGAAGGTGCTTTAATGAATATATTTTAAACTCATTTAACAAATACTTTAGAAACAGAGATAAAAGTACATTCAACAATTTCTAGGTAAAACTGTGCGCTCTCCAGAGCCTTTTTATGGTCTAGCTCTTTGAAAACTTTACTGTGGATTTATAATGCACGTTTTCCTCTTTTCTCTCCCAGAAACCCGTATCTTAAGATCTTTCCACACAGCTCCCAGCTAGAGCTCTGTTTGATCTTAGGTGACGCTTGGCTGAGCGCTCCGTGCCGTCTCTCTCCACTATCTTTTAGCTATTTGCTCTTGTGGCTTCATGTCCAGACAGCTGGGTTGTTCAGAGCTTGTATTGCTTTTTGAATTGTAGGAATCACTGAAGTACAACAGGCTAGTTAGGTTCTAGGGAGAGGGGGTGAGAAATGACTGCAGAATTGTTATTTCTCTCAGAAAATATTCGTAATACGAATATTGGGATCTGAAAAGAAGCCACGCCAGACCAGACATCTGTAATCTCAGTGCTCAAGAGGCTGAGCTATGTGAGCAAGAACTGGAGGTCAGCCTGGCTGCAAAAAAAAAAAAAAAAAAAAAAAAAGATGAGAAAGATAAAGAAGGATGAGAGAAGGGGGGGGCATCCATGGGCCACAGACTGGACATGCCTGAGTCTTATCCCTACCTTTTAAAAACCAATCCATCCTTTATTAGAGAAGACAGATTTGGGATAATTAGGGGGAACTTGAGAGGCTGCCATCTCTGCTTTGTGCTTTTGAAAGCGCAGCACAGGACTCTTTGTGGAGGAGACTTGGACAAATATTAATTGCTACTAATCAATAGTCACCGAACACCAGACCCACGATTAAGACAGAACAATAGTGACAGGAGTTGAGTGTCATCTTTGGAGTCTGTGTGCTTAGATGTGGACAATATAGCACCAGGTGTCTCCCAGCCGCTGGCCTCTACTCTGCTTCTGAATTATTTACCAGCTTCATGACAGCACAATCATGAGAAAACTAAAGCCCACTGTCTCCCAACAAGCATTTGCATTCTTGATTGGTCTGGACAGATGACTGAATATAAAAATCAAGACGTAAACAATGAGTGGCTAGTCACATCCTGATGTTGTTGGAATTCCAACTGAAAAGGATGATTCTTTCTTTCTCTGTGCCTGTCTTTTATTCCAGACATTCCTGAAGGGGTCTTCTAACAATGAGCAAGAGACCACACTGTGACAGATTGGAAGCAGATGTGTTTTTATAGTCTTTTCCACATATTTCTGGCTTGAAAATTCTTTGTTGTCGGGGCCGTTCTATGAATATAGGATGTTTAGTGGCATGCCTGGCACTTTCCTCTCAGTTTCAATAACCACAAATGTCTCCAGTCATCGCCAACTGTCCCAGCATGTGCCAAATTGAGACTCCTTGGTAGAGACATATGTGCATCACATATTTGAGGGGATTCAGAGAAGTACAGCTTTGTGAACTAAGTCTTGAGAAACCCTTCCGTTGGTCCATCAATATCCAGTGCAGAACTTGAAAAATTACTATACTGGATTACCATAGGGGGTCAGGCATACAATCCCAAAGATGGTACTGAGTCACAGAAATTCACAAATGAATCACAGCACATTGCTCCGTGTTGACAAACTTGAAGGTCCAAGTTCTGAAACAGTGAAGGGCTCAGTCACTGACAGAGCTGCTGAAGGGTTCAGAGCTCTGACTGATTGGGAAGAGGGGCCAGTCAGAGAAGGTAAAGGAGGGGCATCAGATAGGGTCAGAACCCAAGGCTTAAGGAGTAAAGCCTGCCAATCCCTTCCAAAAGTAAATCCACCCCCACATTCCTGTACATAAAGTCTCCCAGGGAAACTGTTAATGTTACACACAGTAGCAGACCCAAGACCATGTGCTTACAATTCATTTAATAGACACTACAGAATTCTTTTCCAAGATGATGTTTTATGGGGCTTTCAATAGTCTTATATCCTGTTTATTAACCTATTTATTTAACTTTTATTATAAATAAGCCTGTTTATTTCTGGTCATTGAGAAATTGGTCACATGATCTAGATGAACCCTCCTTCCATTAGGACCCTGGCTTAGAGTGCTGGCCTTTCCCACGGCCAGATATCTGGCCTTCTGGTTCACCACCATCTGATTTAATAGAACAGGACATACTTTGCCTTCTCACCCTCACCAAGTGGGGGTAACGGGTAAGAAGGGCTGGGGCCGGGATGGGTGGACCCTCGGACCTAGGTAAGCTTCCAAGGCTCTCCAGGTGGGCTTGGAATCCGGCCAGGGATTGGTCCAGGCTCAGATGTGCTAGGTAATCTCCCCAAGTCCTCAGCCAAATGAGCTCGGTGGAGGGATGCCATACTGCGGACCTCAGGTTGGACTGGGTCTAATGCTCCAAAGTGGCCTGGAGACTCTGCAGCCTGACAACCAGGCGGGAACAGGAGCCGAGAGCAGCTCGGAGTGGTCTTCCCTGGGCCCTGGGCCGCGAAGGTGGACAAAGAGGAACGCAGTCCCAAGGGGCCCCAGAACATGAAGGTTCTGTAGAAGGAACTAGAGCAGTTTGCCAAGCTGCTGAAGCAGAAGAGGATCGCCTTGGGTTACAACCAAGCCGATGTGGGACCCACCCTGGATGTTCTCTTTGGAAAGGTGTTTAGTCAGACTGCTGCTGCCAGGCCCTGTAGCTCAGCTTCAAGAACACGTGTAAGCTGCGGGCGCCGCTGGAGAAGTGGGTGGAGGAAGCCGAAAGTAATGAGAACCTCAGGAGATGTGCAAAGCAGGCCCGCGAGAGAAAGCAGAGGAGTATACCACATGAGGGGGGACCTGGAGAACATGTTTCTGCAGAGCCTGAAGCCCCTAGCAGATCAGCTTCACCGCCCACAGCTTGGGCTGGAGAAGGATGTGGTCTGAGTGTGGCTCTGTAACCAGCGCCAGGATGGCAAACGATCAAGCACTGACTATTCCCAAGGAGAAGATATGAGGCTGCTGGTCTCCTTTCCAGGGGTGGGGAGGGGACTGGAGCCTTTCTTCTGCTCCCAGGGCCCCTTTTTGCTACCCCAGGCTACGGAAGCCTCCACATCACCACACTCTACAATTCGGTCTCTTTTCCTGAGGGTGAATGAAGCCTTCCCTCTGTTCCTGTCACTGCTCTGGGCTCTCCCATGCTTCAGATTGAGGCGCCAGCCCTGCCTGGGCTGAGGTGAGCTGAGGGAAAGAAGGTGGATGAAGAGAACCGGGAGCCACCACAGCTTTGGGATCAAGTTCATTTACTAAGGAGGTGAATCGGGGGTGAAGTTCAGTGATGCTGTGGATGGTGAGCCCATCACTCATCATTTTATTCTCAAAGAAGCCTGGGACACAGTAAAAGAAAAAAAGATCACATGACTGTCTATTAGCAAGCTATTTTGCAATTCATAGAACTTCTGCTACAGCCTGGGAAGAATTAACCACTATGAGAATGGCTTTACTCCTGTAAACAACTCAAAAACCAGACAAAACATAGGAGCTAATTTTTTTTCCCCCTAATATTGGGCAACAGATCATAGGACTTTGGCTCCTAAGAGACACTTTGCCTGAAGGCAGATTCTGGGCTGCAGTACAAGGAGGGAGAACCAAACCAAACAGAGACTAGATGTCTTGCTGAGATAGAAAGGAAAGAAAAAAGAAGAAAAAAAAAAAGGAAAAGAAAGAAAAGGAAAGGAAAGGAAAGAAAAGAAGGGGGTGAGGGTTTAGGGCTGTTGCGGGGCTGGGGGGCTGGGAGTCTGGGATTAGTAAGATAGAATAATGGAGAAGAGAAAGTACAGAGAGGAAGAAAGGGAAAGTGCTTAGGGAATCTGCAGGAAGCCTCTAATGTCTTTCTGAGCACAGATCTTTGCACAAGTGAGAGAGTACTACTTAAAGCTGGTAGGCAGCAGCTGAGCAGTCCCGAGAGCTGAGAGGGCAGTGTTCCCAGCAGCTGGAGCAGAGAGGCCCACCATATGCAGAACGCTGGATAGAATTTTCAGGGAGTCACACTGTAGCAGTTGTACTAAGCTAACCAAGTCCGAAGGGTACTCTGAGCCTGCCCTGACAGTGCTTCACAAAGCCCACAGAGGACTAGAGCAATTCACAAAGAATTCAGCCATTTGAAGAACACAATCCAATCCCTTTTCAACACAACAGGATCTAACAGTTACCCACATAGAATTAGAAATGCCTATCATCCAACAGCTGGAGAAACGCTACAGGCACAAGCATAAGGTGATGATGAGTTCAATCTCCCGGCACCCATGTTTGGTTTTGTTTGTTTGTTTGTTTTTAAGCCAAATTTACAATTTATACTTGTAATCCCAGCACTGGGGAAGCAGAGACAGGAATCCAGTCAGTGTAGCCAGATTGGTGAGCGTAAGGTTAAGGAGAGACCCTGTCTCAAAAAGTACAGTGGAGGACAACTGAAGGGGACATACTGCTTGGACCTCTGGCCTCTTCATGTGTGTGCGCACACACACACACATATATGTATATATAATGTGTGATTCCATGTGCACATACACATGAACATGTACATAAATATACACACAAACACATGCAACACCAATAAACATGTCGGGCATTTAAAAAGATACAAAATAAATATGACTCGCAAATATAAAAAATTTAAAATACAGTTCAGTGGAAACAGACAACAGAAATGATGCAGCTCTTAAAACAGCTGCTACACATAGGTTCTAGAACACAAAGCAAAACACGAGAAGGCTCAGGAAACAAAAGCTACAAAGAAGAGCTGAATAGAACTCCCTCAGATAAAAATAGAGTATTTGAAACAAGCAAACAAACAAAGCCCTAGATTAAACACGAGAAAGAAATCCTGGCTAACTTAAAGACTTAGCAAGAGGAACTATCCAAGATGAAACATAGGAGGAAAAGGATTTAATAAAACTGGGCATAGCGATGTGTCTCGGAGTGACAGCGAACGCTCCAACACACATGAAACTGGCGCTCCAAGGGGAGAGAGTAGAAAACAGTTTGAAAGGAGTAACAATTAAAAAAAAATTCAGGCCAAGAAAATATGAGAATAAGGTATTATAAGCAGTTGATGGCTTCTGGAGGAGGGAGAGTCGGTTGTGGCTCTGTTTGTGTGTTTGATGGTGTGGCCCTGATAGGTGGGCCTTGCTCCAGGGGATGGCACCATGCCCATATATACATGGGCAGCACAGACTGGCCTCAGTGGGATCTCTCTGTAGCTCTACCTACCTATCTACCAACCTACCTATCTATCTACCAGTCTGTCTGTCTGTCATGACCTGGGGTATCGATTGCAACTCCTGATTTCGGAGAGCTGCCCTGAGGTGTGCTGCTGACTCTCAGGTACGAGCCAGCACAACCACATAACTGGCCTGTGAATTACTGCTGCCTCCTACATAGATTCCGGAGACCCCTTAATATTCCACAGACTGAGATTTGATAATTAAAAAAAAAAAAAAAAAAAAAAAGCACCATACAAAATCCCTTGCTAATTTTTCAGAGTTGCACGGTTACCTAGTTGCACTTAGATACTATTATGCAAGTTGTATGCTCACGATTTCCATAAAAAACCAGTCAACAAATGTCAGTTAGTGCTCATTAACATGCAGTAAAATTCTCATTTAAAAAACATTAAGGGCCAAGGATGAATTACACTTGGTTGCCCTCTTTTAATGAAAATTGCTGTGAAGTACCCGATGCCACTTCCCACCAGCCGAACAGTCAGATGTCATAACAAATCAAGCTCTGGCAGCTACAGGACCAGAGAGAACGCTACCTTGAAGGCTTTGGATTTGGGTTTTGGACAGTTCAGGTTTTATCTGCTGCAGCAGAGACCTTTGACCCTCTCAGTACTCAGACAACAGGCTGAGCAAGGGCATCAGCTCCTGTGCTAACAGAACGTAGTGATCCTGTGCCCCAGGCTAAAGGACATTCGTGAGGATGCCACACAGCTGGGGAGGGTCACTCTGTTCGAGAAACTAGATGTTCTACCACACAAAGACGTGTGAGTGCCAAAGTGTTTGGAACCCAGGGGCTCATCCTGGAAAGTGATCTGGTACGAGTCTTTATAAGTGAGCTCACATGCTGTCTGTGAATACTAATTTCAACTGGACATTAGATGTCCCTGTACTGCAGTTCAGCATCTCTATGTAATCCACATCATTTGTGTGGGAGCAATTTGGGCTCTTTGAGGAGACAGATGGAAAATACAAACTATCAACACACAGAGTCGCTCTGTAGCCACTGCCTGGCTAGAACTCGGGATTTCTCCTCCTCTTCTTTCTCTCCCCCTTCTCCTTCTCTTCTTCCTCTCTTCTCCACTTCTCCTCCACCCCTTCTCCAAGGCGAAGTCTTGCTGTGTTGCCCTGCCTAGTCTTGCATTCTAACCTACTAGGGAATGATGGCTGCTACTGACTGAGGAATCATGGGATAGGAACTCTAGGTCAGCACAGGAAGTACAGGATTTAGAGTTACACCCTTGGTGTAGCTTACTGCAGCATACTCTGGCAAAACTCATGCACACATACGTGAATCAGGCCACCGGAGCCATTCCCTAAAACCAATTTCTAGGAAGTATGATTAAGAAATTAAACAATTAAGAGATTTAAGAGCCAGAGGAATGGAGGACACCAACGAAACAAGGCCTTCTAAACACAGAGGGACCTATGTACGTATGAGCTCCCAGAGACTGTGACAGCATGCACAAGGCCTGCACAGGTCTGTACCAGAGGAGATGGGGACACCGCCCCCCCCACCTTTAACCCACAAATTATCTCCAATTGATAACCACTTGCAAATGAAAAATTAGTTCTCTCACTGAGAAAACAAAGCACTCTTAAGCGTACGCCCCATGCCCAGCAGTAGATGGCAACAGAAAATGAACTCAGGGGCATCTTTGGAGGTTCTTTGTTGGTTATCCTATGTGTTTATATTATGGCTTCCAATTTTGTATTTTTATGGGACTCCTGTGTGAGTGAATATAAATGTCTCTGCATCGGTACGTGTTTCTAGACCATTTGCTTTGACTCTTTTTCTTCTGTCTTATTCTGACTTGTTTTTCTTTTCTTATTATTAAATATAAGAAATAATATTTCTTATTATTCTTAGATACCTGTTTGTTCTCTAAAAAGACAGAAAGGGTGTGAATCTGGCTTGGAGGGAGGAGGGGAGGAACTGGGAGAAGTTTGGAGAGGGGAACCGGTAATCAGACTATATTATAAGAAAAAAAACCATCCAATCCTTTCATCATTCCAAGCATGGTTCTTCAGTTTATCTTGGTCCTAAGGAAGAAAGTTACGAGCTTCCTCCTGGAGAAAGCATTGAATGTACAATATTAAAGGGAGATGACAGCCCCCACAAGCCTAGTTCTTCCAAGGGAAGATCCTCATTTCAAACCACGATTCAGGTGAAGTCAGGAGTAAAAACACTTAAATTAAGCAATGTGTACAGTGCTCTCATAAATACAAGTTTCTCTGTATGGCCACCCACAAAGCACAGAGCGAGAAGATGAGGTCGCCATCAGCTATGCCACCAATTAACACAATTCCATGATAATTCTGAACCTGTCTTTTAATTGGAGTAATCTATTTATACATTAGTCAATTATCCACACACATGTTTAAGAATCTATTAAAATGTGTGTTGTACTTGTCTAATTTCTTTCATGTTCCTTTACTTGTGTTTTAAAAAAAACACCCCATTGCCTGATCAGTTTTCAAAACCCAGACCCATTAAACTGGGCTTGTTAGTATATGCATGTAATCCCAGGATTCAAGGTGCTGAGGCAGGAGGATTATAAATGTGAAGGTAGCCTGAACATACATAGTAAGTTCCAGATTAGTGGGGGTTACGTAAGACTGTGGATCAAAAAACCAAAGCAAACCAAACAAAAAAGTCCCCAAGGTCTAATGAGGTAGAAGTCACATACAATGGACTACCCATATATAAAGTGCTCCTTTTTAAAAATTACAACATCCATACACAGATATCTCTGAAACCATTTTTGCATTCCAAACAACAAACAGGTAGCAATAGTTTTCCAGTTTTTAAAAGGTTGTTTTGGTTTGGTTTTGTTGAGACAGTCTCTTGTACTCCAGACTAGGTCTCAGTTTCACTATGTAGTTAAGGATGGCCAGAAACATCTGGTCCTTCTGCCTCTGCCTTCTGAGTGTTAGGGTTACAAGTGTGTACCACCTTGGGTGTCGGTGCATCCCTTTAATCCCAGTTCTTGGGAGACAGAGGCAGGTGGATCTCTGAGTTTGAGGCTGGCCTGATTTACAGACTGAGTTCCAGTGCAGCCAGGGCCACACAGAGAAACCCTGTCTCAAATAAAATCAACCAACCAAACAAACAAAAAACAGTGTGCACCCTCACTTTCAGTGTATGTAATCCTGGGGGTCCCACTTGGGGCTTCGTGCATGTTAGGCAAATATTCTACCCTGAGCGACATCAAGCCTCAAGGTTGTCTTTGACTGTTTACAGTATTATGCACTGCCACATTAATTTTTCAGGACATCAGTTACTGCAAAAGACATCTGGAATTATCATGGAACTGCATCAAATCTATGATCAATCAGGTGGAAAATGACAATGACTTGATTATAGTTCTTTGTAGACTCCATCGCAGTTTTTATATAGATGGTCAGATCTATATGAAAAAAATTTCTTCTTTTTTTAAAATTACTTCTCTGTCTTCCCGGAAGCCTTCCACTTCTGTAGCTAGGACTACCAGTTCAGCACTGAACAGAAGCAGTGAGAGTGGACATCCTTGTCTTGCTCCTGATACAGGGGTGGTGGTATATTTGACCTTTGACATTAAATGGGATACCAAATCCAGATTTTGCATAGATTCCCTTTGTCAGGTTAGAGGAGCTTTCTTTTATCTCCAGTTTGTTGAGACTTCATATTTTAATAGCTCAGGTTTCTATTCCATAAGACTTATTGAATCATCTTAGGTAGTTTGTGTCTTTTGAGAAATTTGCTCATTTCATCTAACTTGATGAAATTATTGGAATAGAACTGTTTAGAAGGCTCCCTTATTATCATTTTATTCCTGTAAAATCTGATATCATACCCTCCTCTCTCTGTTTTGTTTCTTTTGAGACAAGCAAGATCTCACAGTGTAGCCTTTACTAGCCAGAAGCTCTCTATGTAGACAAGGCTGTCCTCGAACTCACAGAGACCCACCGACCTCTGCTGTGGTTAAAGAAAGGTCGCCACACAGTCTGGTAGTTTTCTCATTCGTCACACAAGTAAATTGAATGTGCTCTTTGTCTCCCGATCAGTCCCTTGGCTTATCAGTGTTCCAGATCTTCTCAAGAGGCTTGCCTTTGCCTTAGTGATTTCTTCTACTTTCTAAGTCCATTCCATTAATCACTGCTTTGACATTGATTGTTCCCTTTCTTTGGCTCGCTTTGAATTTCATTTCCTTTTAGTTGATTAAGAGGAAAGCTGAGGGTACTGAGTTGAAGCTTTCTTCTTGTTGAACTCACTACGTAGCCAAGGTTGACTTCTAACTCACATCCGGTTCCCAGCATCACTCTTCTGAGTTCTGAGACTGGCATATGCCTTGCTTGGTGAGACTCCTCCCACAAGCTTTTCCTTTTGTAAATTTCCACCTAGATATTCATTTGATATGTGATTTCCCACATTCCTTCAGTGGAAATAGTTTCCCCTTTTGATTTATTTTTTATTTTTCACTTTTAGTTACAATTTTCTTTTCTTTCTTTCTTCCTTCTTTTCTCTCTCTCTCTCTTCCTTCGTTTCTTTCTTTCTCTCTCTCTTTCTTCCTCTCTCCCTCCCTCCCTCCCTCCCTTCCTCTCCCTCTCCCTCTCTCTCTCTGTGTTCCAGGGCATGTGGAAGGTGAGGGTCAAGATCAAGTATCTGCCTCCATTATTTTTCACCTTCTTTTCAACACGATAAACCCAGAACTTACTGATTGGCTAGACTGCCTGGAGAGTAAGCTCTGGGGATCTTAACAGATCTTACAGTGCTAGGGCTACAGATGTGTACCATCATGCCTGGCTTTCCCCTGGGTCCAAACCCAGGTCCTCAGGCTTGTGTAGTAAGTAGACACTGTATCCACTGATTTATTCTTTGAGTCATTAGTTGTTCTGAAGCATGTTACTTTGTTATCAGATGTTTGTAGATTTTTGTTACTGATTGCATAATTCTGTTACTGATTTCTCAATAAGTCTACGTATTTAAGAACATGTTCTGTATGACTTCAGTCTTCTTTTGTGGTATGATATGATGCAAGATATCATCAAGATATACAAATTCCATGTATACTTAAAAAGTGTGGTGATTTAAGTGAGAATGGCTCCTATAGGCTCATGTATTTGAATTCTTGATCTCCAGTTAATGGGACTTCTTTGAAAGGATTACAAGGTGCAGCCTTGTTGGAGGAGGTGTGTCATTATGGGTGGGCTTGTAAGTTTCAAAAGCCCATTCTATTCCCAGTTAGCTTTGCCTCTCTCTGCCTTGTGCTTGGGATCAAATGTAAGTACTTGGCTCTTACTCCAGTACCATGCCTGCCTGCCTGCCTGCTGTCACGCTTCCTGCCATGATGGTTGTGGACTCACCCTCTGGAACTATAAGCCTCAAATTAAATCCTTTCTTTTATAAGTTGTCTTGCACATGGTGTTTTGTCAGGCAACAGAAAAGTAACCAAGACAAAATGAATGTATATTTTCCTGTTGTTGGGTAGTAGGTCACATAAAGATCAACATTATATTGATTTATTACATTGTTATCTTCAATATCCTTAACTATTTTTCTTGCCTTGTTTATCACTGTCTGATGTCTTCTCTGTGGTTCTCTTCTCAGTACTGTTTCCTGTGAACTCTAGCTGCCTCTGTCTCCTTAGACTCAAAAGCAGGGAATCTGAGCTATCCTTTTTGTATTCCAGAGGCTGTCTTGGTGTGCCTGCCATTTTATTTCACTAACTCATTATTAAGCACACAGATGCCCTGGATCATTTTCTTCCCTTCAAAGAAACTGAAGAAGACTTAGCCAGGGGTTAAAATAAGAGCTAGCTCCTCTAATCCAATCAGTGACAGGGCTGATTGGGGTTAGGATTTCATATTGTGCAAGGCCTTGTCTATTTCTAATTTCCCCTAATTGTTCAGCCATAATCCTCCAGGAACCCCAGGAAACACTTAGGGTGCTTTTCAGGCTTTTCCATCTAGGTAGAATCTGAACCCTAATTTTTATCTTTCCAGCTTGATAAAAATTCAAGTAGGAGGGCTGGAAAGATGGCTCAGCAGTTAAGAGCACTGGCTGCTCTTCCAGAGGACCTAAGTCCCGTTCTCAGCACCCACATGGTGGCTCACAAACATCTGTAACTTCAGTTCCAGGGGATCTGACGACCTCTTCTGGTCTCTGTGGGCATTACATCAACGTGGTGCATGGGCACACCTGCAGACAAAGCACCCATAACACATAAAAAATTTTTAAAAAAATCTTTTTAAAATTAAAAAGAAGAAAAAAGAATTCAAGTAGTTCTGATTAGCTTCTCGGGTTTTTAATTTTTTTAAAACTTGTTTTTATTATGTGAATGCACATGACTCTGCCTGGGGATGAGAACATGAGTTCCAGCACCCCGGATTGGCAGAGAGATCTGATCCCTCTGGAGCTGGAGTTACAGGCGGTTGTGAGTCACCGGACATGGGTGCTGGGAATTGAACTCTGGTCCTTAGGAGGAGCAATTCTCCTCCACTGAACAATCTCTCCAGTTCCCTCAGCTTTTAAAAAATCCCTTTCACCTACTTGTTTTTGTTTGTTTTTAATCTTTTTGTCTGTGTAATTTACAAACCAGTAAATGGCTATAGGAAAACTGGTTAGAGCATCCAGCTGTTTTCTCTGTGCCTTTTGTCTTTCATGATTGTGGTCTCTCTGTTCATGCGCCATTGCTTTCTTCTCACTCCTCAGCTTCCAAGGCTCCTAGTAGCTACTTTATTGTTTGAGCAACTGGCTCAATGGAGAAGGTAGCCTGGAATGTGAGACATTCGGTGAGTTTCTCTCCTTTTGGCGGTGGTGGGGTGGTGGTGGTGGTGGTGTCTTAGTTCTTAAGTTCTTCGCTGCCTTAGTATGTCTTCTATGACTTTGAATAATTCTTTTATTTTTAATTAATTAAATCTATAATTTTATTTATTTATTTAAAAAATGTCTCCAAGGTCCCTTTGGGCAACTTGCACAGTCGACAGGCGGCATACACTAACAAAGAGGATGCTGTTTGCAACCACTGCACACCAGACCCCATAAGGAAAGGAACCTTGTTGACTTAATTGGCTACAAGAATAATGTTTTTTAAATATAGCTTTTCTAGATTTTTCTCCTATGGAAGCAATCATCTACTGCCAGTTAGCCTGTGACTGCCAGAAGCAGAGCTTAAGGTCTGGAAAGATCTTTTAGCCTGACTTTTATTGTTATTATTGACAAGACCAAACAGTTTAAAGACAGCATTTACAGGCTGGTGAGATGGCTCAGTGAGTAAGGGCGCTTGTTGCTAAGCCTGATGTCCTGAGTTCAATCCCCAGGTCCCACATGGTAGAGGAGATAGCCAAATCCCTCAGGTTGTACTCTGACCTTCACATGCACACTGTGCCGTGTGTGTGTGAAAATAAATAAATGGAATTTTAAAACAAAGATAACACTTATCCTCTAAATACAAATGACAGTACAAATATAATATGACTATTCTTAGTAATAACTCCAACATCATTTAAGATAGATAATTAAAATCCTTAAGTTATAAAAGACACACTTATGCATACTAATTTTATTACCATTATTATCGAGTACATATTGGGAAATTAAAGGTTCATATAAAACACATATTACCAGAAAAGCTAATGTCTATTTGTAGTTTTATGTGTGCAAACTAACTTTAAAGATTTCTCCTTAGAAATTGGTAATTTTTGTAATTGTAATAATTTCTATTGTGTTTCCTTTATTTTAGTGTTCAATTTGGGATATGAAATCCACTCTGAAGCTGGAAAAGCAACAGCCTACAGAAGCAGGTCAGAAACTGACTGGGAAAGGATGTAATCGATAATGTTTGCATTTTAAGAGCAGAATATCATTGCAGCTCGTGATAAGCATTAGGATTACAAATGCTCATAACACGTCTGCTAGCTCACAGGCCCATCTTCACACTGCCACCATCTCTGAGGATTTAAAAATCTCCTTGCTATTTTTCAGGTTAACTGGATTTTTCTCGTTTGTACTCACCAGCTTCCCTCAATGCCTCTCTACTGTCTTCTCCATCTCTGCTGTGGTGGGGAATCCTGCTTTTCCCTGGCCTGATGGACCAAGTTTCAAAGCCCAACAAGAGCAAAACTGAAAATGAAAGCCAAGTACTATTGAAAAGCTCATTCCTAACTCCAGGGTGCCCAAAAATCATTTGTTTAAAAGTGTTCACATCTGTTGCTTGGCACGGATCCTTAAGCTCCAAGGCCCCAACCTTTGCGTGTGATTATCCCCATGTCAAATAATCCGTTACAGTTGATTGACTATATACTTATAAAGCTCTCAAATCCTTAAAAATGGAAGAAGAGTGAGACAGGAATGGAAGAACCTTTCTCAATGAAACCATTAAAGAAAGGGCACAACAGATATGGCAGACATAGCTTGGTGGGAGAGCAGGGAGACTTGCTATTAAAGCCCTGCCCTTCCCAGCACACTGCCCCTCACAGGCCCTCACCCCAGCCGAAGGCCATGTGCAATTCTACCCCACAGCGTGGAACAAATGAGCAATGGGAATTATAAACAGTCTGGCCAACCAACAGCAAGAGAAGCACAACACAACCAAGGTCCTGCAGACTCCCTACCCGCTGAGCTGGTATAATCCAGGCTTGGAAGAGAGACTCTCCAGCTGAAGACCCTGGCGAGTCTCTAGCTGAAGCATTCCGGCCTTCCTGCAAGAAGGTAAGGGGAGAAAAACCAAGGGAGAGAGGGCATCACCTTTTCCACGCTGAGAATTTCAATTGTGTTGTTCCCTTTGGCCCAGAAATGCCCTTCTGCTCAAAGAGTATGGGCACCAGGGAGACAGCTCGGTGGGAGAATGCTGCACAGCATGCACAGGCCCTAGGTTCAAGCTTTAGCCCTGCTGAAAAAAACGAATAAACAACGCCCCCACCCCAAAGCGCATGGATAAACTGCTGGTTGTAGCACAGTTTGTTGTATAAAAACCAAGAAATTGGAGGGAAACATGAATAACTATCGTTGGAGAAATTATGAAAATTTTCTATTAATATAAACTGGAATATGACAGTTAAAATGAAGCAGCACAGTCACTGATATGCTATGATTTTGCTTATATATAAAATCAGAAATAGTTGCACACTGGTTTGGGATGAACAGGAATGAAAGCGTGTATACTGAACCTCTGACACGTTCCCCAAAAAACGAGCGGAATAGAGAAAGTTTAGGTTCGGAAGCATTTTCTCGCATATCACTTGCTTACTAGGCTTGTTGAGTACTGATTTTGTAATTTAAGAATTCAGTATGGTTAAAAATTTTAAAGGGTCAGACATTTTATAATTGCAAGTAATACCAGCCCCCAGATGGGCTCAGTGGGACGTGCGGTTCTCTGGCATTTGCTTTCAACTGGTGCTAGCGGACAGAGGCAGATGTGAACTTCTGGAGAGGGGACTCGCCTTGTGTCATTCAACAGAAGCCAATTAGAGCCCAGAATCGACCGTGCTGCTGGACAAGCCGAGCAGTCGTGGAATTTGATAACCATATCTACTTCTCCAAAGCCTCAGCTATAGAGGCTCCCAGGAGGCTGCTGGAGTCCGTGTGCAGCCAGCAGAGGCCTTTGCCGCCACTGCTGGTGTCCTCCAGAGATGAGACACGCCGCGCTGGCCCAGCCTCTGCAGGAATTCACGGGAAGCCATGGAGAGATGCTGCTCAGGCGTGAAGTGGTCTGTGACCGTTTCAGTGGAAGATACTTTGAGCATTTCAGGCAGCCACCTGAAGGCCTTAAAATTGTCACCCCTAGAATGGCACTGGCCAAAGCAACAGCCCTGCAGATATGATACCTGGCTTGGGTTCTGTGTGTGTGTGTGTGTGTCTGTCTGTCTGTCTGTTGTCTGTGTGACAGATATATGGAATTCAAAAACATCTTTACTGCAGAAGCTAGAAATCTGAAGAATCAACCTTTTAATCATTTAATCATTTTAAATTCCAACACCTTTTTCTCCTCTACCATCCTACCCTGCCCGACCCATACCTCTTCTGCCTTCCTGCTTCTCTTTTGAAATGTTTATTTATTTTTATTTTATGTGAATGAGTGTTTTGTCTGCATGTATGTATAGACACTGTGTGCGTGCCTATAGACTGTGGAGGTCAGAAGAGGGTGTTGGGTCCCCGGGAACTGGAGTTACAGATGGTTGAGAGCCACCATGTGGGTGCTGGGAGCCCAGCTGTGGTCCGTTGGAAGAGCAGCCATTTTAACCATCTCTCCAGCCCCTTACTTGGCTTCTTCTTTTTTTATTTGTTTATTTACTTTGGAGATAGGGTCAGGGTCTCACTTTGCAGCCCTGGCTGGCCTGCGCTTGCTATGCACACCAAGTTGACCTCAAATTCACAGAGACTGGCCTGCCTCCCCAGGGCAAGGGTTAAAAGCATATGCCACCAGGCTAGGCCTCCACGAAAAGTTTTGTTGATCTGGAATTTTGCTAGACTGACATTTTCAAGCTGTTACCATATTTCAGCCCAGGTCACAACATCCCCAAGCCCTCAGTATTTCCTAGCTAAGATGTCCATTTTTGCTTCTTCTCTCTCAAGGTCTTTCCCAGTTACCCTTGGGAATCCACGACAGAGCGCTGGCAGTGTCCGTGGACAGCCTGACGTTCTAGTGGAGGCAGGCAGCCACGCACACTCGGTCAGATGTTCACCCTGTCACTCTGAAGCCCTGTGGTCCCTCACAGCAAGAGAGGAATCCCAACCAGCCAGGATGGAAATCCCTGTGTGAGATTTCCCTGTGCCATTTCTGGTCCTCACTTAGGAAATGCCCTCTCCCTCCGAGCTCCAGAGCTGAGCTCCGACTGGCTAATCCGCACACAGCCGGCCTCTTCTATCTGTGGGTTCTGCATCTGCAGACTCTACCAAGCACACACTGAAAATACTGGGGAAAGGAAAATTGTGTCTGTGCGTAGACTTTTTCTTTCTTGTCATTATTGCCTAAACAATAAAATATAGAACTGTTTACGTAGCATTTACATTGTAATAGGTATAAATAATCTAGAGGTTTACAGGAGGAGGTGTGTAGGCTGTGTGCAGATACCATTACTGTTTCGTATGAGACGTGAGTATCAGGAGATTTGGGTATCTGCAGGGGCTTCTGAACCAACTTGTCTCAGATTCCAAAGGATGCCTAAGTATCCAAAGATCCTAACTGCTGCTCTCAATATCGGTTTCCCAGAACCATCGTCTCCACAATTACCTCTCTCATCATGAGCATCACATGCAGAAGGCTGTCACACTTAACATCCCTCCTGTCAACTTTCATTCCAGGTTAAAAAAAAAAAAAGTCAACATCTCCGTTTTTTAAGAGGTGTGGTCGGTTTTGAATAGGAACCTACAGCCCGGAGGGAAAACAATGTCCCATTGCCTGGCCTTCTGTTGCTTACTAACCTACAGCAAAGTATGCTGGCCCAGATTTGGGTCCAGGGGATGAAGGGGTACTTAGAGCTCAGACACCTCCACTGAAGTAAAGGAGCCATGATGGAGAACAGAGAATGAGCACACGGACTCTAGATTCTGTTTGACTTGGACTTTTGAGTTTTGTTAGGGGCAGTAAGGTGGGTAGGGAGACCTGTTCCTGGTCATGGCTGCAGAGACATTAAGTGACTCCAACCTACTGTTGTTACCTCCTTTAGATTAGGTTGCACTATGCTTCTAGACTGGATAGGGCATGATAGAATAGTCCAGAAAGTACTTTCTACAAACATATCTCAAGATTTTGCCTATGTCTGATGCACCTTCCAAGAATGGCTCAGAATCTCACCCAATCTCTGGCCAGAAGTTACCTGGATACAAACAGACTAAAATCTTCTCAATGCCCTGACTTTTAGCTCTCCAGCTGTTCTGCCATATCTACCTACTTACCTACCTATCTATCTATCTATCTATCTATCTATCTATCTATCTATCCATCCATTCGTCCAAGTATCTACCTCTATCTCAGATAGAGTCTCACTATATAGTCTGGCTGCCCTGAAACTTTCTATGTAGCCCAGGCTGGCCCTGAACTCATGTCTTTGTTTCTTGCATGCTGAGATTAAAGGTGTGTTGTACCTGCCAGCTTTATCTCTTACAAAAACCTGGCCACCCATCCCCTCACTCTCTTTGTACCTTGCTCAAACCACATTGGCATTTTGGTCCTAATTATAATACCTCTCTTGTTATAATTCAAATTATAAGTTTGCCTCTGGAAACACCCTCTACACTGTAGCTGCCGGCCAGAGAAGCATCACTCCTTCAGAACCCTACCGCTGAGCCACCTCTTCCTTTAAATTATTTCTCCTATGGAAATCCTGTATGGACTCCACCCCTTACCCACAGACTCTCAAGGCAGGAAGTAATAATTTAACTGTAACACTTAGCTTGTGTAGGCTCTGTTCATGACAGAATGAAAGGAACTAAGCCCTTTACGAGATTGATCCCTTCATTCTTCTGAATGTAAGGATCTGGAACATAAGTGTCCCACTTTAATTAATTCTTCTTCATTCTAGCAGGTTCTTTTCACTGTCCCCTCCGGATCATATCTGTGAGTGTTCCACATGAACAAACCCTTCTCTTCTCAAGCCAACTCAACAGCCCGTGCATGATGTGGGCACATCGAAAGCTCATATTTTTTTTTCGTGTGCTCATTATCTCCAGCCCCAGAAAGCAGGGTGCTCGAAGGTGGGACTCAGCCGTGCAGGATGGTCTTAGGCTGTATCGTCTGTCTGCAGGTCTCATGATTATGACAAACGGCTCAGAAAAATGCTTTGAGAAATCTAGATGGAAACCAATGCCCCCATGGAAACACATGAATATTTTATCAGGCTCTGAACAAGACTCTTTCTCATGAATGTTTTAACACCGCAGTAGCATAATGTTCAGGGGCTGATTAGAGTCAACTCGTAGTGGGACTGGGAAGCTGAAGAGGAGAGGGATGTAACAGTGAGGGTAAAAGGCATTCTGCATGTCTCTTTTAAGGACCTAAAATATATCTGAAGAATACCTGAGGGCTCTCCCAATTTGATTGGGTGCTCATTTTCCAAGTGCTATCCCCCTCCTCCCCCAGAATATGAGGCAGGTCGGCTCCTAGCAGTAATAATGCCTATGGGCAAAATCAACTAGCTGACCTGTATGCTGCCTGTCACTGAGACCCTGTCACCTTGCCATACCTCTCTCTGAATGGGGTCACAGGGTGATTTTCTATTTCAAATGAAGTACTTAGGACTAAGATGAGGCAGACTCTATCAGCATATTCATAGCTGCTTTATTCAAAACAGCCACAAACAGGATACAACCTGAGTGACCATCAGTAGGGGCATGAATAAGCACACAGTAATACCCAGACAACAGATACTACCTCGAAGGAAAAGGAGATGACCTGTTGGTACGCTCAACAGCAACAATGAATCTCACAGATGTAACGGAGCAAAAAGAAGGCAGACAAAGAGTACATGTGGCGTAAATGGATTTACACAAAGCGCAGGAGCTATTAACATCCAAGCAAGAGGATCAACTGCTTCTAGATGGTGGGGGTGGCTAGCAAGAGGTCTGAGGGCAATTTGAGGGGAGTGGAAATTTGTGTATCTTGCTTGTGATGTGTGGTCAAAACTGAGCCCACTTCCAGCAGTTGAAGCTTAGAAACACCGTGAAGATAAAGGAGCTAGCTGATCTCCAGATCACCATTTACCTATTAAATATTGATTGCCTGAGTGGGACTTCTAGTATGTTAGCAATGGTTTCACAATCCTGGTGGGAGAGAGATAGACTTTGTTTGTGTAATTAGCTACCTAATTAATTCAATAATATCTGTTATCATTTGCCAAGCTAGGAACATAACCATAAAACAACAACAACAACACACACACACACACACACACACATACACACATGCTCTTGTCCTTACGTGGTTTCCAGTAGCGATCTGTCCAATTGACAGAGATAGAGATACAACATCCAAAAGTGACAAGTGCCAGGGACATTTTCACTAAAGTCAGACAGGAACAGAGGGAGGTGTGCTCAGGCAGAGTGAAGACCACAGAGGAGAGGAGCGATAGACGTGACCTAGGGAGGCCAAGCACACCCCATCACACAGGCGATGTTCTCTAACGGAGAACTGGATTTTATTTACACACCACGGGAAGCCATTGGAGGATTTTACATAGGGGACTGATAAATCCAACTGATGTCTTAAGAACAAGACAATTGTAATCCCTGCATTGGGAGCTGAGGCAGGAGGACTGGAAATTGGAGGCCAGTCTGGACTACATGGAGAGACTCTGTTGCAAGGAATGAATGAATGAATGAATGAAAGAATAGCATCATGGGGGCTGGAGAGATGGTTCAGCGGTCAAGAGCGCTGGGTGCTCTTCCAGAGGTCCTAAGTTCAATTCCTAGCAACCACATGGTGGCTCACAACCATCTGTAATGGGATCGGATGCTTTCTTCCAGCATGCAGGCATACATGCAGATAGAGCACTCATACATAAGATACATAAGTAAATGATTTTAAATAACAGCAGTCTGCCTTTCTTCCTCTTGTTTCGTCTCTTTGCCTCATGTGCTACCTTAAATTTGAAAAGCGTTGGGGAGGGGGCACTCTTTGTTCATGATAGAAGATTTAGAAGAACAAAATTCATATTAATTCATATTTTTTTTCTCAAAAAATATCCTCATATTAGTTTTTAGTTTCTGGTTTAACCTCTGTCCAGGCCTGGATTACATACATCTGGGTCCTAAACTCTTATTTTTATGCTTTAAGACAATCAAAAGGGCTGAAGAGATGGCTTAGTGGTTAAGAGCACTCACTGGCTGCTCTTCCTGATGACCATGCCATCCCCAGCACCACATGGTGGCTCACAGTCACCTATAGCTCCAGATCCAGGGGCATCTGGCGTCCTCTTCTGGTCTCCATGGGGACTGCATGTGGTGCATAAACACATGCACGCAAAAGCACTCATATGAATAAAATAAAAATAAATCTTTAAAAATATGAAACTTAAGTTTATAAAAAAGAAAGGTAGGTAACTTCTTGGCAAATTTAAAATTTTTTCTAATAAAATGTTTGTGGAAAAGAGTGAGGGAATTTGCATTCTTTATTAGCATCCTTTAGCAAATTCATTAGCAACTGAACACCAATAGTTCTCCATCTTGTCTGTTAAGTGCGGGCTCTGCTTGTTCAACTATCAAATACAGTTTGATACAGCTGCCAAAGTCAGCCTGTGCTTCACTACTTCTGTGGCTTACAGGAGCCCTGGCCATTCTTTCCTCTTGCCTCTGCCCCAAGTTACTCTCTGAAAACATTCAAGGGATTAAATAAAACGTGAATTCGGGCTGGGGAGATAGCTCAAAGAGTAAACCATTTGCTCTGCAAGTGTTTGGATCCCTAGAACACACACAAAGCCAGATGTTGTTGTGCAACCAGGTCAGTGATGTCCTGCCAGGAGATGAGAGGCAGAGACAGGAGAATCCTTTGAAGTTGACTGGCCAACTAGCCTGGTGCACACAGCTAACAAAAGAGATCCTGTCTCAAATAAGGTGGAAGTAAGAACTCACACCTGAGGTGTACACACACACACACACACACACACACACACAGATATTTTTAAAAGGTAAATCTGAAGAGAGGGGGCACTTCTCAGAGGGCTCATTTTCCTCCAACATGACTTTGGAATTCCTTTATGGGCAATCAGCAAGAGAGTGGACTATAGAAACCCTCATTGAGAAACAACGGGTCCAAGATCTCTTCTTCCTACATACTTCTGATCTCTGATCTTTCCATCTCTCACTAGGCTGGAAGTCACCCTCCTGGTCTCTGTTGGGAGACATTTCCCTTTTCCCTGGACTGGGGCTATTCCCAGGCGGCCACTACTCCACCTCTGGCCAACGCTAGACTACTACGGGACAGAGAGAAGCTCAAAGCTGGGGGTATGAGACAGAGAGACAAAGGGATATGCCAGGTACAGTGGCATTCCTGAAAAGGAATTAGACTGACAAAATGGGGACCAGAGAGCCCTCTACGCTTTCTGAGAGAGCCTTAATTCAAGTCAAGCCTACCAAAGCACTTCATACCCCAGATTCAAAGTGTCTTAAGCCTCCAGACAAGTGGTCTGCCCTCACTTATCTGTATACACCCATTGTTTAACAACAGCAGTTAAAGAAAAAGCAGCCTACAAGCTTGGAAGCCTGGCTAGTACTCCAGCTGCTGGGAGAATCCAGCTATTAGTGGAGAAAAGGTGTTTTTTCTTTGTGGGCCTTGCTGCCCAATTAATGCACCAACAAATATGGTGGTTTTAAACTCCCACCCGAAAACCTGTCTTTTTCACCTAAGTATGCACACACTTAATGTCACCCTGTGTATCTTGTTTAAAGAACATACTGAGAAAGTCAGTTTATTATAATAAGGACAAAATTTACGTACTGCTCATGAAAGCATCCTGAAAACCAACAACTGGGTGAGAGCAGACACACCATCCTCTCTTACAGATTTTAACCTTGAAATGTTAACAGTTTACGAGAAAGTGTTAAGTAGCAGGAGATGCTTAGCTTTCTAAGTAGAAGTCTCTAGAACAAGCTTGGAAAACTCTTGCTGGCAGGAGATTTGAGGATGCTCGGGCCCCAGGGGCACTCCTCCAACGCCAGGAACAAAGCAGGCACACAGAACTCACATAGCGTAGTAAAACTTTCTTCTCAGAACATCTGCTCACCACCCTGTCCTCGGGGTGAGCTTGCACCTGCAGGGTAGATTTGGGGTCACGCTTGGAAATCTCCAGGCTGTGGGAAATAGTTCTGAGATCTCCTTTTCAGCAGTTTGTTGCTTACTAAAGAGACAGAGAAGTCACACTCCTTTAACCCCTAGTTACAACACTCTCCCCTCTCTCTTTTTCCCTTCCTAATTGCCATAGGCATCCCTGACGCGCGGTCGCGCGCGTTCTTCCCCAATTATTTTCGATTTCTTAAATCATTTCCGAATACCCAGGTTCGGAAGAGGAGAGGGACCCCCCGCCCTCTGCACTCCTCACTGTAGCACCAGGTGCGGGTGTTCTGGGGACACGCGGCCGTCCAGGGGAGCGCCTACTAAACCTCGGGTGTGGGGTCCTCCAGGGCGCGCTGCTCACCTCGCCGGGTCCCGGCCGCCGAGGAGCGCCGCGCGCGCTCTGCAGGTCTCCGGTGGGCTCGCGGGGCTGGAAGGCGGCGGAGGGGACACCGGCCGCGCCCATCGCCGCGCGGACCGCAGGAGCCGCGGCTGTGCGGTGCGCGGGCCCCGCGCTCGCCTCCTCCCCGCCCGCCGGCCGTCCCTCCTCTGGCGCCGCCCCGCGCCGGGACCCGACCCTGCGCCGGGCCGTAGGCCCTCCACTCCCGCGTCCCCGCTCCCGCGCCCTCCTCCCGGGACCTCCAGCCCCATCCGCGCGGCTGGAGGGTCGCCCTCCCGGCCGTGGGAGCAGGTGGCCAAGAGGTCCCTAACATTCTTGGTTTTTTTTTTTTTTTTTTTTAGATGGATGATCAGTGTTCCCCTGGTCTTTTGCGTTCCCCTCTCCCTCCTCTCTCCTTTTCTTACTCCCTTTCTTCTTTGCCCCCCACCCCCGCTCTTCTTTCTCTTTCTTCGTTCTTCATCTTTATTTTTGCACTTTTGGATTCTTTACATTGAGTTTGTGTTGATTTTATAACCAGGAAGACATGAATGATGTTGCACTAGGAATGGACATGTGTAGGACTCGCTGAAGGAAAAGCCGGTACCGGGGTGGGGAGCGAGCTTGAGCTGGGCCCTGGGAATCTATTTTGAATTTCAGATCTTCATTTATTTTATTCTAAAACCACAGACCTAAAAGTGCCCATATACAAGGTGTAGCGATGGCGATGAGTGAAGGACTCATCACCCAGCCCAGCCCCAAACACGTTACCACTTACTTTGGGACAGGAGAAGAGGAGGAACTGAGTAGGGCTGCAGGGGTCAGATCAGTAGGGTGGGTTGGGTTTAATTTTTTTACATTCCTCCCCCACTATGTCATCCAAAGGCGTCTTTTCACAGAATACTTTACTGGAGAGAAACTTATGAGGAAAGAAACAAAGCGAACGTTTTACTCAAACGTTGAGTTTCCTGATCGGAACAGCTAGATGCTGCCACTGAGGGGCTGGGGAGGTCCCCTTGAGTCTGCCGGGGGAGAGGGGAGGCAAGGCCTCAGTTGGTAAAGTGCTAGCCCTGTAATCTTGAGGACCTGAATTGGTGGACACCCTCTTACAAAAGCCAGTGCTGGGAATCCCAAAGCCTGAGGCGTGGCGGGGTAGGGGTGGGGGCGGGTAAGGGGGATGGGGGCGGATGGGAGGGGTGGGGGTGGGGTGTGTGGAGTGAAGCAGTGGGAGGTGGGGAGTATGGGGCAGAGAAGGTCAGATCCGGGGGTTTGGTGGACAGCCCGTCTAAATGGGGTTTAGTGGGAATTGAGGAAGACAACTGCCACCCACTTCTGACCTCCACGTGCACGCATGTGCGCGCATATTCCCACACTCACGTTTCTGGGAAAATCTTTCTCTGCCACTGCTCACTGCAGAGTCCAAAGCTGCATCTTAAGCCTGCGGTTCCGCGTTAAGGATTTCCCCTCTGACCTCCGTGGGTCTCCCTTTCTCACCCGTGTCCTTTCCTCATTAAGCTATCCCCCAGCCCAGTTACTGACCACCTCTTTCTATCTCCCACCTGGATCTGCCTTATTACCTCAGAAGTGTTTCTTCACCTCTGCATTCCCACACTGCTGCTCTTGTTAAGTTTTAATTACCCTGAGCTGAATCATTTTAATAGTTTCCTAGCAGGCTCCACACCATCAACACAGACTTAAGAATGTCACTTTCATGACTAAACAAGAAAACCACCCGCTTAACCCTGCAGTAACTCTCCTGTGTAATTTTAATAACGTCTAAGCTTTCACAGTCAGGGAGCAGACAGGCTTCCCAACCCTCCTGTCCACTCAACACCTGAGCTCTAATTAGATCAAGAAGAGCGAACTGCAGGTTTCTGAATAGGCATGCGCCCCTGGTTGTCAGTGCAGTTTGCTCCCTCTCTTCCCTTCCCAATATCTTTACCTGCTCAATTGCCCCTGACCCTTCAATGTCTGAATCAAATGCCTTGTCCTTCAACATCGTTCTTCCAGATTGTATCATTTGTCAGGTTTGCGAAATAGCTCAGGTAGACACCGAGAGATATGTGTGGCCATACAAAGCAGTTTATTTTCCTCAGGTTACATAATGATGTAATGTCCAATTAAAAAAACACGGCACCCCCAAATGTGGGTGCATAGGGGTTTTTAAGTGCAACAGCAGTCACTAAGGGGATCTTTCCGATTGGTCAGGACATGGGTAGCTACTGGATTGGCTCCTTACAGAAGGCAGAGAAGTGAGGGGTTCTCGGAAGAACCCGGCGGCATGTGAGGCACTCTAATTGGCCAGCAGCTGACTTCTGGGCTTACCCGGACTCTCAAAGAGCCAAGGACAGGACCTGCCCAGCGCGAGGGGGTGCCCTGGTGGTCCTCTCCATTCAGATCAGTGAGATGAGTTAATGTCTCCTAACATTCTGTGTCTGTTACAGCCCTAAACTGAGTTGTTTGCCACAACAGGCTATGTCTTCCTGTCGCCCTGGCAACTGCCAGAGTGTACAAGGCAAAGTATGATCTGCCTCATCTTCATCCCCCGAGGCATTAGCCGTGTACACGTGTTTTTATTTTATTTTACTTTTAAGGGGTTTAAATTGTATTATGTATATATACACGATATATACAATGAAATATATATTATATATAATTTCCTGATACAGGGTCTCATGTAGTATGTATCTCAGACCAGCCTCAAACCCATGGCAGTCCTCCTTCAGCCTCCCCAAAATGTCATTACAATCATTTTTGTTTAAAAGGGGGGGGGATTGTTTATTTTTATTTAATGTGTGCTTATCTGCATGTATGAATGTATACCAAGTTCATGCCTGGTGGTCACCAAGTTAAAAGGAAATTGGATATCCTAGAACTGGAGTTACAGACAGCTGTGAGCCGCCATGTAGGGGCTGGCAACTGAACCCTGATCTTCTGTAAGCATTCTACCAACTCATATACTCAACCTAGAGCTTGACTTATTTTGCTAAACGTGGTGAGCTCCTGCTTCATCTGTTTTAATATAAATGACATAATTTCATGATTCTTTAAAAAACAGATTCATCTCTTTTATTCATGTGTATTTGTAGGGGTGTGTGTGTGTGTGTGTGTGTGTGTGTGTGTGTGTGCACAAACATTCACAAATGATGCCCAGGAAGGTAGAGGCCATAAGAAGGCATGGATCCTCTGGAGCTGCCCCATGTGGCAACTGGGAGACTGAACTCTGAGCCTCTGCAAGAGCAGTATGCTCGTTAACCCTGAGCCCTTCTTTATTCTTTATAACTGAACAACACTCTGCCATGCATATATACCACATTTTCTTTATTCACTCACTCCTCTATGGGTCTCCAGTCTAATTCTACAACGTGACTTTTGTCAACAGTGCTGCAATAAACAGGGTGTGCAGTCATAGCTTCTGTATGTTTGAACTGGATTTCTGTAGCGGAACGAGCGTTTGATCTTTTGATCCTTTGATCTTGCAGCACGGCTACTATAAAAAGGACCACCTTCAGTGGCCTGTGTCATCTGCTCTCTGGGTGTGGCTTTTTGGAACACAGAAAGAATGTGAGTCTTAGGAACCAGTTGTTGTCTAAGCTATCGATGCTCAGATTGCCCTGTCCTCTCTTATCTTCATCTGTTTTTATTAATGAAAGGGATTTCTGTAATTCCTCCTCAGCAACTAACAAGGAGATTTGGGAACACCCGTGTTTCTTGGTCTTGACTTTTCTCCTGGTGGCAATAAGTCAGCTGGCCTGGCATTAGGATGTCTAGGGGCGGAGCTTTCATTCAATAAATCACCTGGTAAATCAGGCTGAGGGGCTCCATCAGCTATTCGGTTCAGTTCAGAGGTTTAGCTCAGAGGTTCAGAGGCTGTTCCTTCTGCCATGGAGAAACTGAGCTTGAATAATGGAGAGTGTCTTCTTTGTTGCTATTGAACCCACATATTGTCTGTCTATCCCCTAGGCAAACTCTATTTGTCTCGTCCAACTTCAGTGTTCTTTGGAGATATGCAAAAATAGGGAGGTCTTTTTTTAGGATTTCAAGGAACCTCCATACTGATTTCTTTGCTGGATTCTTTTACATTCCCCATCCACCAGCATCTTCTCCCCCCACTCCCCCCCCATATGTGTATTTGGTGTATATTCATGTTTATATGCGTATTTACATGTATGGGTACACCTGTATATGTAAGCAGACATGCTCAGGGAGACCAGAGGTTGACACCGAGTGTCTTCCTCAGTCTCTCTCCACCTTATTTATTCAGGCAGGGTCTCTCATTGAACCCAGGCTTGAAGATTTGCCTACTCTAACTGGTCAGCTTGCACTGGGTTGGGGAATTCCCCAAACTCCGGTCCTCACGTGCAAGCTGCAGGTGTCTTATCCACTGACCCATCTTGTTTGTTTTCTTGATGATAGCCATCCTTAATGGGTTAGATGAAAGCTGTGTCATTTTTGAAAATGTTTGTTTCTGTTTTGTGGGACAGTATCAGTGTGCTTCTTTAAAGATCTGATAGAATTCAGCAGTGACTTTTCTTTGTTACAAGACTCTTCATTATTGCTTAATTCTCTTCGCTTGTTAATGATCTGTTCAGTTTATCAGTTCTATTGTTTCTGTTTTAGTAGGTCAAATGTGTCTGGAAATTTATCCATTTTTTTCTATATTTTCCATTTAATGGAAGATGTGTTTTCAAACTACGCTCTAGTGATCCTCCGGTTCAGTGGTGCCTGCAGTAACTAACTGTTCTCTTTTCACTGCCTACTTTATTAACTCGGGTCTCCTCTCATCTTCTTTTCATTACTTTGGCTAGGGGTTTGCCACATTTTCAAAGAATCAACTCTTTGTCTCATAGTTCCTTTGTATTATTCTTTTAGTTTGTGTTTCATTCATTTCTACCTGATTTTATTACTTCTTTCTATCGACTAATTTCAGGTTTTATTTGCTCCTTTTTCAAAGACCTTGAAATGATCATTAGGTAATCTGTTTGAAACCTCTCTGATTTTTCTACATAGTCTATCATAGACCCAATTTTCCCTCTTGAGCTTCTTTGGCTAGATTCCAAGCGTCTGCTTATTTCTGTTTTAGTTTTCATTCAACTCTAAGATTTAAAAGCATTTCCTTAAAGATTTCTTCAGTGCCCACTGATCATGCCAAAGTATATTGTTCAGTCTCCATTAATTTGTATTGACTTATAGACTTTCAAGGTGCTGACTTATGTTTTTAATTGCATTTGAGCTAACAAGATGTGAAAAGTTTTGTTTGTTAAGGAATGCTTTATAGACTATTATTTTGAAGGAAGTCCCACGGTCTTCTAAGAAGAATATGTATCCCATGGCTGTTGGATAGAATAGTCTGTAGTTATCTGTTAAGTCCCATTTGATCTGCACAATAGTTTGAATCTGAAATTTCTTTGTTGATTTTTTTTTAGGGTATGACTTTATATCTACTGATGATATCAAGGTATTGAAATTATGCCCTATTATTGTATCTCTATCTATATGCCCCTTTATATTTGAAGCTGAGTACATCAATAATTTCTTGAAGGATTGTCCCCTTTATCAATATGTAGTGATCATTTTTAACTCTTTTGACTAACTTTGGCTTGAAGTCTGCTTTGTCTGATAGGAATAAAACTATATTTGATTGATTTCTGATTCTGTGAACCTAGAATATTTCCATCTTTTCATTTTCAGTCTATATGTGTGTTTGTTACTGAGGTGAGTTGGATCTTACTTTTAATCTCAACACTTAAAATCAGTCCATATTTTTAATTTGGAGAGTTAGGAACATTTACAATCAGGATTATTAAAATATGATTTTTTCATTTTAGAGGCTTTATTGATTACTGAGTTAATAATTGTGATGATTAATCTTCATTGCTAACTTGAGTTGATTTAGAGTCTCCTAGGAGATTAATGAGGCACATCTCTGCATGTGTCTGGGAAGACAATTCCAGAGAAGATTATTTGAGGGAGAGGACCCATGATGTGGTTGGCACCCTCCATGAACTGGAAGGCCAGATTGAATAAAAAAGGAAAGGAGAATTCCAGAATTCTTGTTCTATTTCCTGTCTGTCATGATATGAATTCTTCCATATCCTCCTAGCCATGATAGATTGAGTCCTGAAATTGTGGAACAAAAGAAATCCTTCTTCTGTTGTTATTTCCTCATATGTGATGACCAGAACCATGCAAAAGTAACTAATATAATAACGTTTGATTTTTTTCCTATTCGCATTTGTTTATCTGTTCTCCTAGGGAGATCCGTTCTTTCCTGAGCTCTTCTGATACATATTTTCCTTTTCTCTCTGTAGGATTCTTTTATATCTTTCATAACTTTGATCTATGTATATCTTAGAAAATCTTTACTTCTCTGATTTTAAAGAATAACTTTTTGAGCTGGGTGGTGGTGGCACACACCTTTAATCCCAGTATTCAGGAGGCAGAAGCAGGTGAGTCTCTGTGAGTTCAAGGCCAGCCTGGTCTATAGAGTTACAGAATGCCTTTACTATGAAGAATAATCTCGGTTGGTAGTTACATGCTTCTAGGGCTTGAAATACACCAGTCCATCTCTCCAGTCCCTACAGTTTCTGCTAAGAAATTTGCTGTGATACCCTCTATGAGGATCTCGAGGAGCCTCCTATATGTAACTCAAGATTTCTTTCTTGAAGCTTTCAGTATCCTTTATTATTTCTGTATTACGGATACTTTAATGACAATATAGAGAGATTATTTTCTAATTGCATTTATTTGGCATCCTAAATGCCTACTGTGCTTGGATATCCATATCTTTGTCTTGACTGGGGGACTTTTTCTGCTCTACATTCATTGGATAGGGTTTCTATGCTTGTAATCTGCTTATTGGCTCCCCGTTCTACATGGCAGATGTATAGATATGGTCTCTTTGATGTTTTACAACTAGAGTCAATCTTAGTCCTTGAGAGGTAGTGTCACATGGTCTATATATCCAGAAATTAGCTCAAACTAGACTATAAAAGGATTTCTGGTGGTTACACAAAAAGTCAGCATTCCTCAAGAACTTGTGAAACTGGTTCCTGTCTGCCGGAAGGAGTCATTCCCTAGCCTCTGGATGAAGGGACACATGACTCTCCACTGACAGATACCCATGATGGTTGTATACCAAAGCCCATGCTTGCCTCTAGACTCCTATAGTCCCTAGTCACAAGTGTCTGTTATGATATACATACATACATATCCCTGCTAGTCTCCTGGCCTTTCTCACCTCAGATCCTTGCTCTCTTTCAACTCCACCTTCATATTCTCTATCTCTTCCTATCTCCACTATTCTCTTCTACTTTCTTGCTTCTCTTGAAGATAGCCCTGGCCGTGTCCTGTCTGCTTCCTTTTCTGTCTGCTCTGGACTCTCTCAGATACCTCTGGGCATTCTCCCCTTCTTATTCAGAGTAAAAGCCTTTATGGAATGGCCATTTCAACAGTTTCTTTACTGTACCCCCTTGCATACAGTCCTAACATCTTGCTTTTTAAGTTTTGAGTCCTCAGTACCGAGTGATTGCCTTCTTAGTCTTTTCTGGTTGGGCATATAGCCCTGCACATGCACTCACCCTTCTGCATATCTAGGGATGTGACAGAGCTTTTCAAATCCCCCTGCTTTTAAATTTTAAAAGTTTAAAATTGTATTATACGTGGTTACATAAGACCGTTTTTATGTGCGTATACTTTGTACTGTGAACATATTCTCACATACCCCAGCATCCTCCCTGTATTCCTACCTTCCCCATATAATTAGTTCCTTTTATTCCCCTAGGCAGTTTTGTATATATTTTCATATCATTTATACACCTATATCTTTGTGTGTCTATAATGTCCAGGACCTACAAATGAGGGAAAAGATGTGATATTTGCCTTTCTGATATTGACTTAATTTAATTTGGTTATTTCCAGTCATATGTATTTTCCCGCAAATGGAATGACTTCATCCTTCCTTGTGGCTGCAAAAAAATTCTATTGTATATAAGCCACATTTTTATTTATTTATTTATTTATTTATTTATTTATTTATTTATTTATTTATTTATTTATTTGAGACAGGTTCTCACTGTAGTCTCGACTAACCTGGAATTCACTATGTAAAACAGGCTGGCTTTAAAGATTGCAGGCATGAGCCAACCATTCCCAGCTTCATTTTCCAGATTTTTCTTTTAAATTTCTTGGCCAGAATTATTTTATTTGCCCCAACAGATATTGCTGCCTCAGGCAGCTGTGATGCTGAACAATTGTCACTATTTTTAACAAGCATCTTGGATTGTGTCAACAGTGTATGAGGCGGTTTGCCCACTCATAGGCAGTGCTTTTGTGTGTTTATGTGTTGTATGTCCGTACACTTGTGTGTGCAGGTATGCATGTATATGCTTGCATGTGGAGGCTAAAGGTTAGCACCGAGTGTCTTCCTCAATTGCCCTTTACCTTGTTTGAGATAGTTCATCAGTGAACCGAGCTCACCAGTTCACTGGATTAGTTGACCAGTGAACTGCAGGACCACCTGCGCCCAGTCCCGGCACCAGGGTTTGATGTAGGCTTTTTAACATGATGCTAGGGATCCGAACTCAGCTCCTCAAATTTGCATGGCAGGCACTTAATCATCTAGCCATTCTCTCAGCCTCCTAGACTCACAATTTTGATGGGATTATTGATAAATGATAGAAACTTATAAATTTGAAAGATTCAGAGATGAAGGGAAGAATATTCTTGGGCATATTCTTGGGGCTCTATCTTCTTCCAAGCCTCTGTCTATGTTGACCTCTCTCTCTCTCTCTCTCTTCCTTGGCCACCATGAAATGAACAGTTTTGCTCTTCTAGGTCCTTCTGCTATTGTGGGAAGCACAGCTTAGAATAATGATCAGAGACACCAGGACTGTCAACCACACAGGCCTGTGTTCTTAAACGGAAGAAAATGAATGGCGCCTGATCACCTGGAATGCTGGTATGCCATAGTCAAACAACTAGTTGTTCTTTGCTAATTTATTAGGAGCCAGCCTCCACTGGAATCACCCCAATCATCCCAAGCTCTGCTCTCAGTGCATAAACACACCCCCGTGTACTTTGCATCCTTGACCGATAGAATCTATCCTCACACTTATCACAGATCCTTTCTCTTGACCCTGTCCCTGAGCTCTTATTACCAGCCAATAGAATGAATTCTTACTGTAAAAGTCACAAGTCATAAGTTTAACTATGTTTAAATGTATAAGAAAGGTAAACCATGAGGTTCGTCTCTGGATTTTGACCCAGTGTTTGCAATGATAACACTGTCATGAGTTTCATTCTTCATCTCCCGTGAGGATCATCCCCCACTCCTGCTGGCTGTGAGGTTTGTGTGTGGGGGGGGTCCCCAACATGCTACAATAGTCTGTCTCATCCCACCTCAGAAACCATAGAACCAGTCATATACTATAACTTCTGAGATTATGAGCCCAAATAAATCTTTCCCCCATTGTGTTTCTCGGATATTTTATTTCAAAGATACAAAGGTGACTTACACAATGGAAATGATGTTAAAGTTTCCATGTTTAGAATAACTTGTTGCATTTTATTTATTTTTGTCTTTCGTTATTTTGAGATGGGGTTTAATGCTATCCCAGGTGGCCTTGAACTTGCTGTAGAGCTGAGAATGACTTGAGTTTCTGATGTTCCTGCTTGTGTTTTCTGAGTGCTAGGATTACAGAAGGGTGCCACCTCCCCCAAAAGCAACTTGAGGAGGAAAGGGTTTATTTCACCTTAAAGATTACAGTCCATCATAAAGGGAAGTCAGAGGATGAACTCATAGCAGGAACTTGGAGATAGGAATTGAAGCAGAGGTCATGGAGTGATGTTGCTTACTGGCTTACTCCTTATGGATTGCCTTCTTAGATAACCCAGGACCATCTGACCAGGGATAGCACTGTCCAAACTGAGGTGGGCTCTACAACATCAATCATTAATTGTTGGGATCCATGTTACCCAGACTATGGAAGCTTCAGCTTGACAAGGTTCCTGGGCCTCCACTGTCGGGAAATTGGAACTCTTTAACTGCTTTGCCCCTTTCTTATCTTTACTGTACAGTCACATACGTTTCTCATCAATAATAAGGTCTGCATAGCCTAATAGTAATATCCAAATTAATCCCTGAGCTGGCCACTGTGGGCTGGAGTGAAACACAGCCATGCTATTCAGAAGTAAATTGTAATCACATCCGGACTTCTAAGTCCTGGAATGTGAGAGCTACCTAGGTTTATTGCAAGTGTATCATAAAGCTATTCCTGGAGTAAATGCTGACCTTCCCAGAAAGAGATAAACCTTAATAGATAGAAGCCAGAGAGCTTAGTTAGAAAGTTAGTGCACTTGGAAAAACAAGCAGACAATTAGCCCTTCACTAACAAAGAATACAGCAAGCCTGCACCAACTTAAAAGTAAACATTCCCAGGACTTAAAGAGAGAAATAGCCTTCAACCTAGCCAGGCCCAGATAAGATTAGAAATTTAGAGCTTTGACTCAGAAGAATAGATACATACCAAGGAACAAAAAACCATAAAATCTTCCCTTGGCGCCTTCAAGGCACCCTGAACTATCTGTTCAAGGCAAATGGCAATAAAATTCAATCAGCAGTGACATCCATACCATCCACTAATTGATCATTGTATCATTTACTCTTTGCTGATAACTGAGAAACCTTGAAACCTGCAGCCATAAGGATGAAAGATGCCTTCGCACTGGTTCCGTTTTGAGATATGCCTGACATCTGCATCCCTTAGATAAACATTCCTGAAGTTTGCTACTTAAGCTACATAATAGTCTTGGTCAGGGAGAATGGAATGGAGACAGAAGAGAAGAAGAAACAGAGACAGATGGACAGGAGAGACAAGGAGAATGAACTAACTGAGGAGAATAGATTGTAAGGCCTGGAGAATTAGATTGCTAGCTTAGAGAAATCTTGTTTTATTCCCTTAATGTGCACATTGTTATTTTCTTAGATTTTATTCTTTGTTTTTCATTATCTTTCTTCATTTTACTATTAAAGAAGCGCTCTTGCATGTCATAATCACCATAAGGTGTATTCTATGTGTCTTATTAAAGCTCATTAAGCATGCCAACTAAGGGTCCCATAGAAGAGTGAGGTACTACGCTCACTTGTCATAGTTTACATTGTTTATCCTTCTTCGTGGAAGCTGAGGAACCCATCGCGGGGACTAGAGCTGGACTCAGAGCCCCACAATTAATCAAGAAAACGTGGGACTGGAGAGATGGCTCAGGAGTTAAGAGCACTGACTGCTCTAGTAGATGACCTGGGTTCAGTTCCTAGCATCTACATCGTGACTCACAATTCTTTGTAACTCCAGTTCCAGAGGATCCATCGCTCTCTTCTGCCCTCTGTGGACTGAGTATGCATGTGATATGCAGGCAGATATTCACACAGAACATCCATCCCACAAAATAATTAAAAAAGAAATTTAAAAGAAAAAAGAAAAACAAAACAAAACAAAATGATGGGTTTCATCATGGCATCGTCATACACATCCAGCACTGTATTTTGCTCTCATTCCTCCCCCTCACTGCCCTCCCCTCCCTCTTCAGCTGGTTCCCATTCTTGCTACAGTTTGTCCCCAGTTCAGCTGCCCTAGTACATATATCCCATTACTTCGTTTCCATCTCCCTTAAGTTTCTTCCTCCCCTCCCATGATCCAGAGGGAGCGTTTTAACAGGACTTCTACACTTCTGCAAGATAGATGTCCAGAGTCCAACCCAGGCAGCTCTCTGAGTCTGGGGAGCCTCATGGCTGGCTTAGCTCTTTTTAGGACAGAAATAGAGAAGGAATTATTTAGTCTTAGTGTTCTTAAGAAACAGATCTGTCCCTCCCTCCCTCCATCCATCCATCCAGCTATTCATTCACTTCTTCATTCATATAGAACTTACGTATTTAAAGTTACAAGTCAGGAGGCACTTGGTGTGCTCATGTAATCATCATATGGTTAGCAAACTCAGTATACACAATTGTAACTATAGTCTATTTTAGGACAATTTGGTCACTTCAGAGAGAAGTCCTAGATGTTGAGAATGTAAAATGGCACAGTATGGTGACTCCTCAAACAAACAGCTGAACAGTGTGGCCATATGATCCATCAGTTCTAGCTGCTGCACAGTCAGAAGAACTGACAGCAGGGGCTTGGAGAATATTATTCACAAGAGCTAAGTTTACAAGCGATGTAAGTGGGTAGTAATGGATGACTGAAGAAATACAACATGATATATATCTGCTATGGAGTATGATTCAGCCTTAAATAGGAAGAGAATTTTGACACATGCTACATGGATGAACTTTGAAGTAAGATTCCTAAACAGTAACTAACCTGTATAATCTCACTTAGATGGTATATCTAGACTGTCAAATTATAGATACACAAGGGAGAATAGTGGTTGTCAGGGGCCAGGGCAGGAGGGCGTAATGAGGAGTTAGAAGATACAGAACTTCACTGGTGACGGGACAGAGAGTTCTGGGAATAGACAGTAGTGATGGTTTGAACTATAATGTGAATGTACTTACTACCATACGACTGTACACCTAAAATAGTTCAAAAGTCCGGGCATGGTGGTAAGCATCTGTAGTCCTTGTGAGGCTGCTGAGAGAAGATCATCTGCATCCAGAGCAACAATAGTTAGTCTGCAGCATGACAACCAAGGGCCCAGCAGCACTGCAGAGCCGGGGTGGACTGCAGAGGAAGCCAAGCTCCCACCTCCACCCGCAAGCAATTTCACACTGTCTACTTGAGCTCTCACTTCCGTTTCCTCATCTGGAAAGGGTCTGATCATGTGACAAAACTTTTCCTGAGGAGACACAACGCATACACATCTACTCACCCCAGATAGGGGGCCCATGACAGAGTCTAGAGAGCACCTCAGTGCAATTTGGTGAACTATGAGTTTTATTGGAGTTCTTTACAGGGCTATGGGTGAGGGAGCAGACATGACTCAAAGACAGCTGCACCAACAAAGCCCACACCAACATGAGTGACAGCTCACAAAGCTGGGAACCTGGAGCACACTGCACAGCCTGCTCACTACTCAACAGGCCGGAGAGTGTCCTTTCCAGTTGTCTCCGTTGGTCTAAACCTCTTCCAGGCATCTTGGATGGTTTTTGCTTCTTCTAGGCAGCTGCTGTGGTCTTACAGTTTTCTTCACAGCTTGGTTTGTCTGAGAGTCTTCTCAGCTTAACTCTTGTTAAGACAAATCCCTCTTGTGTAAGAGGGACCCTCAGCTTTTATTGCTTGCTCTGGCAGGTAGGGGCCTTGTGAATCTGGTCAGTTTCAGGTACTTCCTGAAGCTGTTTTGAGTTGTTGGTCTTCCTATTTAAGGAACTTCCTGCAGAATGGAATGTTTCAATCTCTGAGGAAGCTGGTGCACAACAGGGATGATCAAGCTGAACGACTCTGATAGTGTGGAAGTTTCTTGAAACTTAACATGCCACTGGACAACTGTAGCATCTACTGTGCATAATAAAATGGCAAGAAGCATTTGAAGAAATACATTAAAAAGAAAAAAACCTAACACAGGTCACACACCATTCCATCCTGTGCCTTCTAGCATTTGGGCTCCCCAAAGTGGCTTCTAAGAGGAGACCTCACTGCTCTACTCTTGTTCCTGAAGCTCCCCTAATCTGAGGTCCTATGGTTTTAGTCACTGGGCCCCAGTCATTTTCATTTTAACTAATTTGCTTTGTCTTTGAGAAGTTGCAATTTCATAGTGGGAACCCAAGAGCTGTGGGTCTTGGGCAGGCCACTTCAGCTCCTTAGATATGAGAAGCAAGTGGATATTTTAAAGTTTAAAGCAGACTTTTTCTCATAAAGGTGATGCATTTGTTATCAAGACCTCTGGGAATATAGAGAAATGAAAGCAGTAAAATAAAAATCACCTCTATGTCTCAGAAAGAGTATTAGCACTTGGATAAATATTCTTTCAGAGTGCGTGCTACTCAGATTATGCATATCCACACAACACACCGTCTCACGTACATCATACAGTCTTTTTCATGATGATTAAAGCTATGGATATTTGTGGTTATGCTGTTGAAATGACACAGAAGAGTTAGAACGTACTTCATAATTCCCTTGTATTAAGAATTGCATTGGGCTTTGGGGATGTAGCCCTGTTATGGAACACTTACTTTGTATGAGTGAAGTCCTCGGTTCAATCCTATCACACACACACACACACACACACACACGTACCTGAATATACATGCACACACATCCATTCATAATATATGAAATTACATTTCTATGTTTGACATATATACAAGTATACAATTACATTTCTATGTTTGATATAACACATATAAATATGTATAAATACATATATATGCAGGGCGTTTTATACATACTAAAATCAGATTTTCTGTTCTTGTCCATAAAGACTTCCTTCTTTTTAGTGGTTGTTAGGGTTCCGTTATGTGAATATGTTATTGTTTGTTTCAGTGTTCTCCATTGATAAAATGAGGCAGCTTCTAATATTTCACTGATGTGACACAATATTTATACTTGCTTGTGTGTGTGTGTGTGTGTGTGCGTGCGTGCTAGTATTTCTTAGAACTGGAATGACTGGGTCAAAGAGTGTGAAAATCTACTGTTATGTAACCTGACACCTTTAACCTATTGCTTAATACATTATGAAAGTCTCTCCAGATCATTAAATATTCAATTTAGCTGACTAATATTATAATATATATTAATATATGCATATTTATTTTCTCAATTTCCTCAAGCACTACAACGGATTTGCTTCGAAAAGCTCAGTATTACAAACCATTTTGCAATATTATAGTCTGGTCTTTGTATGCCTGCTTAACTCAGAGATGAACTCTGAGAAACATGAGCATTTGTCCAAGGAACACAGATATTAAAAATGACAACTTCCATTGTTTCTCTTTATTACAGAAATAATACATCATTGTCTTTGACCAAAAAATACAGGTAGGCAAAACTATCATAGCTGCACCACCCTAGCCCCCAGAAGTGACTGCTATCTGTTCTGTGTTCACTTTTTGAATATACACAATGGAGTGCATGCTACTTAGAGCCACTAATAATAAATGACCTCTCATTTGCAACCATCATTTTATGTATCTGCATATTTCACCTTAGGTGCACAAAATCTTATTCACACAAGCCTCATTGCTTGGCGTTTAGGTTATTAATGAAACTTTTCTGAAGAATTCAGTGTGAGCGGAAGCAACCCTCTCACTGTTGAGGAGCCTTTAAGAAAGGCTGCTGGGTATTCCACGGGGGATAGAGAGGGCAGGAAAGGGGCTAGGGGTGGAAAGGTACTTGGCAGTACAGACAGTGCTCCAGCAAGGCTTCCAATAAAGAGGAAGGGTCAGGGAATGCATCAGCCAACTCCTAGAAGAGGCCTATGAATGAATACACACATGGGTGTGGCTGACTGGGGTGCGGGGGAGGCAAATCCTTGACTTCAGCTCCAGTTGCAATGAACTGCCAGTGTGGTGTGTGACTACAGCTTCTCCACAGGCTCGCCAAGCAAAGCCCACAGACAGTTTTCAAAGGTCACAGACAGAGTTTGGCCTGGGGCCAGACTTCATGACAAATAACATATTGACAAGACTAGTCTGGTGTCTTTTCCTACCTGAACATTCAAGGGTGCCTGCAGTTAAAGTGGGAGTTTGTCAGTGTTGGAACAACATGGCTTCCTTTGGGGCGTGTCTCTGACATCCAAGAGGGAGACAAAGTTCCAGCACAGTTGGGCAACTAAGGATCCTAAGCAGGCTGGGCCATGTCTAGTGTGCCAGGGTCCCTTTTGTTAGGTGAGACTGAGTGCCCCCATTCGTTTAGGCTAAATCCTAAACGCGCGGGCGCAGTGAACGGTGGCTCTGCCGCACAACTTAAAGAGTTGTGAGAAATTCTCCAAGTTTCTATTTTTCTTAAAAAAAAAAATCATCTGTTTTGTTCTCTCTTGAGTTTCCTCTATTTCATTACTTTATGGATCCTTAGTCAATTATTTATGCATATATATATATATATATATATATACACACACACACACACACACACATATACATATATATATGTCTTGTGTTAAAATTTTCAGCTCTAGGATTTAAATACTTTGAGATTTGGTGTCAATGAAGTGCTCTGATTATCAATCACATCAAATCCTTCATGATTATATACGCTTTCATCTTATCTCATTTGGTTTCCACTGCTTCATGCTGGCCAGATTTGATTGTTTCCTTGTTTTCAACCACAAAAAGAATGAGTCTCAAGGCCTACTGCCGACAACTGCGAACATTCCTAAGTTTGATTGATATGCTAATTCTGACTATGACCTTTACTCTCTTGGCTTTTCAGTCACAGGAGAGCTCAGCTCAGGCGCTTGGGGAGCTACGTAGATTTCAATACATTTTGCCCCTTATAAATGCCTTCATTTGTTCTTAGGTTATAGAATAGTAGTTCTTCAGCTCAAGTCCTTAGAGCAGAGCTTCCCTCGCCTACCTATGTTTGTCTAACTTCCCTTCAAGCTGTCCCCTCTCTTTCTTTACAGCATTTCATGTATTCCAGGTTGTCCTCAACCTTCTCAGAGCTGGGATTACATACATGAACCACCATGCCATGCTCATGTAATGCCAGGATCTGAACCTGGGGCTCCATGCAAGCCCCTGCTAACTGAATTACGTGCCTAGCTTTGGTTATTTATTAATTTTAAAGACTTATTTATTTATTTGTTTGTTTGTTTGTTTTTACCTGCATGTGTGTGAGCTTGTGGTGAGTTTATGTATACCACATGAGTGCAGGAGCCGGCAGAGACCAAAAGAGTGTGTTGTTGGTTCCCTTGGAACTGGAATTACAGGCAGCTGTGAGCTGCCATGTTGATACGAGGAACCAAACCCCAGTCTTCTGAAAGAGTAGTAGGGACTCTTAACTGTTCAAAGCCATCTTTTAAACCTCCAGTTCATTTATTTATTTTTTAAATATAAAATGTAAATACATTGCACAACAATGTAATGTGGGTGTGCTTAATGCTACTGAATTATATGATTAAAAATCATTAAGATGGGCGACTACCCAGCCACCAGAAGAGAAGGTAGGCCGACTCTTCACCTAACCCTCCCACCAATCCACCACGATCTCCCCACATCTGCTCCCTCCAACTCCTCCCCACCTCTTCTTGCCTGAGTCTCACATACCAACTTGAGCCCACATCTCACACACTATAGCACAGTAGGGCAACCAGTAGAACAGGTAGGAAACCTGTTTGCTCAACCTTCCCACTATTATAAGCTGTGCCCCCCAAACTCTTCCCACCACCCACATCATCCCTCTCCACCGCTGCCACCCACCGGAGTGCCATGTACCAAACAGACCAGATACCCCCACATACACCAGAAGAAGACAAGCCAGCCAGCCAGAACAGGTAGGAAGCCTGCAAGCTCTGTATCTCAACCCCTAACCTGGGCAGAGATTCCCTGCTTGACAGCGGCCACAAAGAACAGAAGATCGGAGAGAAAAAAGAAACTGAGGAACGAGACGCTCACCCAATAAAAGAAAAACTCAGGAATTTGGCACCTAAACCTAGAATCACCCAAAGCACAAATGCCAAAACCCCAGGGCAAAAACACAATAAAAACCAGGGCAATATGGCACCACCAGAGCCCAACTGTTGTTCTACAAAATCTCTGAACACACTGACACAGGTGAAGCAGAAGAAAAAGACCTTACAACCAACTTTATGAACATAACAGAAGTCTAAGGAGGAAATGAGTAAATCCCTCAAAAAAATCAATGAAAAGAAAAACAAACAATTGGAGGAATTGAATAAATTCATCAAAGTAATGCAGGAAAATACAAACAAATGATTAGAAGAAATGAATTAAATCCCTGTCAAAGAAAGCCAAGAAAAAGCAAACAAACAATGGAAGGAAATGAACAAGACTGTCCAAGATCTGAAAATGGAAATAGAAGCCATAAAGAAAACATAAACCAAGGAAATCTTGGAAAAGTAAAATCTAGAAAAGCGATCAAGAACTACAGAGGCAAGCTACAGCAACAGAATATAAGAGATGGAAGAGAGAATTTCAGAAGTGGAAGAAACTATAGAAGAAATAGATACGCTGATAAAGGAAAATATCAAATCTAAAAAAATTACTGGCACCAAACATCCAGGAAATCTGAGACACTATGAAAAGACAAAACCTAAGAATAATAAGAATAGAGGAAGAAGAAGATTCCTAGCTCAAAGGCCCAGAAAATATTTTCAACAAAATCATCAAAGAAAAATTGCCAAACCTAAAAAAAGATATGCCTATAAAAGTATAAGAAGCTTACAGAACACCAACTAGATGGGACCAGAAAAGAAAATCCCCTTGTCATATAATAATAAAAATAATAAACATACAGAACAAAGAATACTAAAAGCTGCAAGAGAAAAACAAGTAACATACAAAAGCAAACCTATTAGAATTACACACAACTTTTCACTGGAGGCCCTAAAAGCCAGTAAGATCTGGACAGAAGTACTACAGACTCTAAGGGAACACAGATGCTAGCCCAGACTACTACACCCAGGAAAACTCTCAATTATCATAGACAGAGAAAACAAAATATTTCATGATAAATCCAAATTCAAATAATACCTATCTATAAATCCTGACCTACAGAAGGTGCTAGAAAGAAACTCCCACCCAAGGTCGACTACAATCAGGAAAACACAGGGAAATAAATAATCTCATTCCATCAAAATAAATAGAAGGTATATACACGCACGTACACACCACCAACAATAACTACAAAATAACAGGACCGAACAATCATGGTCATTGATATCCCTCAGCATTAATGGTTTCAATTCCCCAATTAAAAAAACACAGACTAACAGAATGGATTCAAAACAGAATCCAGAATTCTATTGCATACAGGAAACACACCTCAACCTCAAAGATAAACAGAGTAAAGGTTGGGAAAAGATCTACCAAGCAAATGAACCTAAAAAACAAGCCAGTGTAGCCATTCTAATATCCACCAAAATAGACTTCAAACCTAAATTAATCAAAAGACATGGGTAAGGACACTTCATACTCATTAAAGGAAAAATCCACTCAGATGACATTTCAATTCTTAACATCTAGGCCCCTAACTCAAGGGCTCTCACATTTGTAAAAGAAACATCTCTAAAACTAAAAATACACATTGACACTCACACACTGATGGTGGGAGATTTCAATACTCCCCCTCTCACAAACTGACAGGTCATCCAGACAAAAACTGAATGGAGAAACACTGGAGCTAACAGATGTTATAAACCAAATGGACCTAACATATTTACAGGACATATAACCCACATGCAAAAGAATATACCTTTTTCTCATCACCTCATGGAACCTTCTCCAAAATTGACCACATTCTTGCTCACAGAGTGAGCCTTAATAAATATAAGAAAATTGAAATAATACCCTGCATTCTAGCAGACCACCACGGATTAAAGCTGGACTTCAACAACAACAGCAACAACAGAGGGCCTGCAAACTCATGGAAACTGAACAGCTTTCTACTAAATGACAACTGGTCAAGATAGAAATAAAGAAATAAATTAAAGATTTTTTTCAAATTCAATGAAAATACCCAAACAAGCCCAAGCCTATGGGACACAAAGAAAGCAGTACTAAGAGGAAAATTCATAGCATAAAGTGCCTACCAGAAAAGAGTGGAGAGATCATACACTAGCAAATTAAGAGCACATCTGAAAGCCCTAGAACAAAAGGAAGCAAGCACACCCAGGAGAAGTAGATGGCAAGAAATAACCAATCTGGGGGCTAAAATAAATAAAAATAGAAACAAAGAGAGCAATTCAAATAATCAATCAAACAAAGAGCTGACTCTTTGAGAAAATCAACAAGATAGACAAACCCCTAAGCCAAACTAACTAAAAGACAGAAAGAGAATATCCAAATTAACAAAACCAGAAATGAAAAGGGAGATATAACTAGGACACTGAGGAAATCCAAAGAACCATTAGGTCATACTTTAAAAACCTGTACTCCACAAAATTGGAAAATCTAAAAGAAATTTTCTCAGTGGATACTACCTATCAAAATTGAATCAAGATCAGATAAACAACTTAAACAGACCTATAACCCTCAAAGAATCTGAAGAGGTCATTAAAAACCTCCCAACCAAAAAACCAAAACAAAACAAAAACAGAAAAACAAAAAAAGCCCAGGGCCAGATGACTTTAGTTCAGAATTCTGTAGTAGTACACCTCTGGGGTAGCTCAGCACAGAAGACAAGGAGGCACTTTCATAGGTGTAAACTTTGCCAGACCCCAGCAGAGGGAACCGCCATCATGGCCAATGTCATACTCACAGGGCAACCTTGAGCTCTCAGCTCAGATGTTTTTATTGATTTAGAACTCCTTGGGTGCAGATCATAAGCAATCAAACATCCCCACATAAATCCAACGCCTGCAGACAATACAAAACGCCAAGTCCTATGTATTCCTCTTTCCAACAGTGCACAAAAACAATTATTTTAAACATACTAAAAATAAACTTCCACAACAGAATTCTATTATACATTCATCAAAGAGTTAACTCCAATACCCCACAAGCTATTCCACAAAACAGAAACAGAAGGAACACTGCCAAACTCATTCCGCAAGGCCACGGTCATGCTGATATCCAAACCACACAAGATTCAACAAAGAAAGGGAATTTTACAGACCAGTTTCTCTCATGAACATAGATGCAAAAGCACTCGATAAAATACTCTTAAACCACATCTAAGAACACATTAAAAAGATCATCCACCATGATCAATTAGGCTTCACCCAGAGGTACAGGGATGGCTGGCTAATATATGAATATCAGTCAATGTCATCTACCACATAAACAAGGAAAAAAAAAAAAAGGAAAAAACCCCACATGATCATCTCACTAGATGCTGAGAAAGCTTTTGACAAAATCCAACACCCTTTTATGATAAAAGTCTTAAAGAAATTGGGGATACAGGGCTATAGGTAAGCATAATAAAGGCAATTTACAGCAAGCCTTTTTCCAACATCAAATTAAATGAAGAGAAAGTCAAAGCAATTCCACTGAAATCAGGAACAAGACAAAGTTGTCCCCTCTCCCCATACCTACTCAATATAGTAGTTGAAGTTCTAGCTAGAGCAATAGGACAACAGAAAGAGATCAAGGAGATAAAAATTGGAAAGGAAGAAATCAAAAGTATCCTTATTTGCAGATGATATGATAGTTTCTATAAGTGACCCCCAAAACTCGACCAGGGCCTACTCCTACAGCTGATAAACAACTTCAATGAAATGGGTAGCTAAAAAGTCTGTAGCTCTCTTATATGCAAACAACAAATGGACAGAGAAAGAAATCGGGACATCAACACTCTTCACAATAGCCACAAATAACATAAGGTATCTTGGGGTGACTCTAACCAAGCAAGTGAAAGACTTGTATGACAAAAACTTTAAGTCCCTAAAGAGGGAAATTGAAGAAATTGAAGATTTCAGAAGATGGAAAGATATCCCATGCTCCTGGGTTGGTAGGATTAACATAGTAAAAATGACCATCTTACCAAAAGCAATCTACAGATTCAATGCGATCCCTATCAAAATTCCAACACAATTCTTTACAGAACCTGAAAAGGCAATACTCAACTTTATATGGAAAAACAAAAAACACAGGATAGTTAAAATATCCTAAAAAATAAAAGAACTTCTAGAGGTATCAACATCCCTGATCTTAAGCTGTACTACAGAGTCATAGTAATAAAAACCTCATGGTATTGGCACAAAATCAGAGATGTTGATCGATGGAACTGAATCAAGGATCCAAACATAAATCTACACACCCACAGACACCTGATCATTGATAAAGAAGTCAGAAATGTACAGTGGAAAAATGAAAGCATCTTTAGCAAATGGTGCTGGTCTAATTGGATGTCCCCAGGTAGGAGAATGCAAATAGATCCTTGTCTATCACTGCGCACAAAACTCAAGTTCAAATGAATCAAAGACCTCAATATCAGATACACTGAAAATCAGATACACTGAAACTGACAGAAGATACCATCCCAGTCATAAAAACTTCAACCTATCCTCCCTGCACGACCCACTGGGATAATGGAAGGGCAGAACACCATGGTAAGGAAGGGAAACCATGTCTGATATTCCGGGGCAGGGAAGGAACTAGAGTCCTGATAGTCAGGAGAGGACTTCTAATGTTATTTTGCTCTCCTCATAGATTAATGCCTAGCCCAGTCCTCAACAGAGAGGATCCCCATGGCAGCTGAAGGGAGCAGATGCAGAGGCCCAGGGACAAACAAAGTGCAGAGCTCCCAGAACCCCACAGAAGTGGAGGAAGGATTGCAGGGACCAGCGGGGTTGAGGACTCCAGGAGAACAAACCCCATGGACTCAACTCACCAGCACTCTTAGGGGCTCAGAGAGCCTGGAGCAGCAGACATAGAACCTGCTGGGTCCCCCAAATCTGCCTTGGGCTTGCCTGATCTGATGCTCTTACAGAGCTCATGCAGACTGGAACAGGGGTGTGTGTCCCTAAACCTCTTGCTTGCCCTTGAGCACCTTGTCCCCCTATTGGGTTGCCTAGTCCAACACTGAAGAAAGAACTGTGCCTGACACTGTTGTAACTTGTTGTGCCATATTTGAGCAGTAATCCTGGGAAGACTCCTCTTTCTTGTGGAGAGGCAGGGTGGGAGTGGGAGGCTGGATGAGTAGACCTAGGGGAGAGGGAGGATGGCGGGGAGAGCTGGGAGGAACGAAGGGAGGGGCAGAACGGTGTTGGGATGCAATATATGAGAGAAGAACAATTCTAATAAATAAATAAACAAACAAATCGTTAGGATAGTAAATTTCTGCTCTGTGTGTTTTTCTATAACTAGAAAGTAAACTCACTTTAATAAAGCTATTTGCAGGAAGAGAGAATGGTGTGTAAGCACCACACACTCACAACACACTAAATGCCTGGGCCCATGACTCTCACACAAGGTGATTGAGGTTAACCTTGTCTTTTATGGGGGTTCAGAAAGGAGCCAGGACATGCATATTTGTCTGGAGTAGGTTGAGAAGGAGAACTTAGTCATTTAAAATTCCCATTTGCGACAGAATTAGACTCTGCCCGGTTGTATAAAATTAAAGAGCAGGAAGATTTACTGGGCAGTGTGACCAGTTTTCTTCCTGAGTTACCAAGGGTCTGACTCATACAGAACCAAAAACAAAACCTGGGCTGGATTCTTATGACCCAGAAGTAGAGCTAGACTCCCAGACTCCCAGAATATTCGCTGAAAGGACCCAAGTGTGTCCTACTTTCACATGAAGACACTGAGGAGTAGAGAAGGGTTTGCATGCTCCAGAACACAGGGATGATGGGAGACTAAACTGACATTACGCCTCTGGCACTGTTTTCCAATAATAATAATAATGATCATGACGAATTTAAAATGATATCAATACTCATTATTCAAACACCCCTCCCCCATTGCTCTCCTTGTTAATTGCCCAACTAGTGCTCAGAATTTTGGGTCTGGTGTTTGGTAATTATTTTTCTGATATATTATATGATCTTGATTGCTAACTCCTTTTCTAGAATATGTGTGCCTGTATTCTACAAGTGAGATCTGCAGTGTTCCCTTTGCATACTATTGTAGTCACTGATTCTGTGACGCCCACTTTTATGTTTTAATATCTCTGAAATCAGAATCTAGTGGAGAAGCTGCCATTGGCCTGGCTTAGGTCATGACCTGACTCTCACAGCCTCTGCACCTTTAAGGACAGGTCTCAAACTTTCCAATGGCAAACTGCTGGCAAGAGCAAGAAAGCCACTGTAAGTCAAAACCTGTCAACGAGATGACAGTCGTTGGGAAATGAATCCCAGAAACAACAGCCCCTTCTTTTGGAAAAAGTCATATTACCTGTATTTTGCAGTGTAGGGGATGTCATTGTAAGGAAGGTTATTGGCAGCGGCTGAGACCTGAAAAGTGATCAGGACAGAGTGGCATTGAGGACCAAGACACTCTCTCCCTCTCTCTCTCTCTCTCTCTCTGTCTCTCTCTGTGTCTCTCTCTCTCTCTCTCACACACACACACACATCATTCTATGAAACTCTTTTGGTGGAATCTTTTACAACAGACCCAAACCAGTGCTTTTATTAAATTTAAGACAAAATCCTAACTGCCTTTGTATTGGAACACCAAATGAGGTGAGTTTTACAACCATTAGCATTTCCCATTAGATGAAATAAAACCCCAGTTTTGATATTAAACCACAAAAGGGACTGAAGAGAATCCTGTTTTATTTTTCTTCTAGGCCTTGAACACTTGCAACATCACAATTAGTTAGAGGCCACTGACACTAAGCTATGAGCACATTTAACCCTAGGATTGTCTTCAGTGCAAGATTCGAAAGTACCATTCCAACTCTTTCTATAATCGATTAGTTTATCTTTGCTTTTCAGCTTTCATTTCGATAATTTGTATCTCACTAGGAAATTATCCACTGTCTTCAAATTCCAGTTTGTTGACATAGAATCCCTTCTCTCTGTGGCTAACAAATGGCTTTCACTCAGTCTCTCTCTAAGCAGGCTGGACCATCACGCCCTTTGTAAATGAGGATTTTGTACTCACTTACAGTTTCTTCTTTTTTGCTAAGTCACTTGCTCTGTTTCCCCTCCTTTGCTGTCTTTTGTAGCAGTACACTACTTTGTGAGCTCAGCAAGGAAGACAAGGAGACATTTCGTAGATGTAAACCCTGCCAGACCTCAGCAGAGGGAACCACCTGTGATGGCAAGAACCATCCTGGACAATGGAACCCCGATCGCCTGATCTCAGGGGTTTTTATTGATGCAGAAGCTCCTCAGGTGTTCTACTGATACAAAACTCTGCCCCTTCACCCCAAGGCCTATTTGCTTAATCAAAGAAACTGTAGCTTAGTCTCATCCCACAACCCTGTGGCGGTTGGGCTATGTCATCTTTACAGAACTCAAGGCCTAAGGAAAGTGTTCTCTCCTTGTCGCCAGAGACTCTGGGAGAGAGTTTCTCCACAACAACATTGCTCTTCCACAATGGTTCTGCCAGAGGGCAGTGTGCAGGTGCAGATCATAAGCAAACAAACATCTTTTACATAAAGCCAACACCTGCAGATAACACCAACTGCCAAGGCTTAGGCAGCCCTTTCCCAACAACGTACAAAACAATTATTTTAAAGCCTAGAAATAAACTTCTCCAAGATTTTTTTTTTCAAATCTATCTATGAAAAAACAAACTGTATTTTTATTTTCTCTTATTTAACATTGAAAACACTTAAGACACACTTTTTTTTTTAAAAAAATTTTCTGAGTATAGTTTTCACTTACATTTGGATTTTGGTAAAACGTGTTCTTTTCTGGTTGATTTATAAGTACATTATAATTTATTTTTCCCTCTTCGCATGAATTTGATCATTTTAAAATTGTAACTTTGTGTATGTATGCATTTCTGCGTGTGGGTAGGTGCAAGTCAGTGCGGGTCCCCCCAGAGGCCACCAGATCCTCTGCAGTTGGAGTTCCAAGTGTTTGTGAACAGTCCATCCTGCATGCTTGGAACCAAACTCTGGTCCTCTGTGAGAGCAGTACAGTATGAGGTCTTAATGGCCGAGCTGACACCCTGTTTTTGGCTAAAGTCAGAAAATATGTCTAAGGACATGCCCCAGTGGTGCAGGCAAAGGGCCTTGGGTGAGAGTCTCAGCATCCTAAACAAAGCCACGGGACCAGAGATGAAGCTGTGAGAATTTGTTAGGGTTTTTTTTTTTTTAAGGCAGGTTCTCACCATGTAGCCCAGGCTAGCCTTGAACTCATGATCCTTCTGCCTCTGCCTTCTGAGTCCTGGGTTATAGCCTGCTCACTTCAAAGATTTATTCATTATTGAATATAGCTGAGCTTGGTAAGAATTCTCTGGTTACCAAGACACATCTTGTTTTGTGTTTGTTTTGTTGTTCAATTGAGAGATGCTATAGTTACACGTAGGCACCCTCTGTATCATGTTATTCAATTCTTATGTCATGCCACGCTGGACATAACATGTGCTCAAGATTTGCCCAATTCTAAAATCAGCATATCGGAGTCTTTGGGTATAATTATCATTTCTTCTTGAGTTTCTTTTAGTTGTGGACTTACACATTTAGGCGATATGTTGCTATCATGTGTGCTTATAATTCATGATCTATATTTTTGGCTATGTATCTCATTGCTCACTACCATGCTCTCCCTTATCATCTTCTTAACTATTGTGGTCTTGGTTAAATACCCTCTTAAGCATTTTCTTCAGGTGAAAAAACATAGGTGTTAGTCTCCAACTTCTGACCCATCTGTAAGTAGATTTCTTTCTCCCTGATACCTGAATGGAGTTTTGATTGGTCAAGGATTTCATGGGTTGGAGTCCTTTTCTATCAGAAGTCTGTGGATACTATCGCACTAGTTTCCAGAAATCAGATTTTGCTTTTTAAATATATTTATTTATTTTTATGTGTGTATCTTGCCTGTGTATGCGCACCACATGCATGAAGTACCCAAGGAGGCCAGAAGAGGCGGCATAACTCCTAGAACTGGAGGATGCTTGGTAGCTGTTGCATGTATGGTAGGAACCCACCCTGGTTCTCAGCAAGAACAGCAAATTCTCTTAACTGCTGAACCATCTTTCTGGTCCCCAGTTTCTTTTTTCCCCCCAAGTCCCCAGATTCTTATTCCTTCTGTGTATCTGCTCACAACCTCCACTCCACCCCCACACAGAGAGTTTCAGGTCTTATCTGGAACTTGCTAGGGTGTGTGCTCATAGTCTGGAATGGAACCCCCTGAGCTGTGTCTAGCACAGTGTCTAGGATTTCTTGGTCCAAGAAAATTTTTTCATTGCAAGTTTGTTTCTTTTCCTTTATCAGAGCCTTTTTGCCCATCCAGACCCCCCAACATAGTCTGTTAAAATTCTCAGACCTGTCCTCCAGTCTCAGGCTTTAATCTTTGCGGTTTCAAATGTTTTACTTGATCTTTTAGCCCATTAATCTGGATCTCAGGAGTGATGATTCTCCCCTTTAATTTAGGTATAAAATTAGGTGCAAAAACCCTCTGTCTTTAAACAATTACTATAACATTTACTTATTTTTGCGTGTGGGGAACATGCAGCATTGTGCTTCTCACCCTTTGGGATCCCAGAATCAAACTCAGGTCATCAAACTGGGCAAGTGCCTTTACCCTTGGAGTCATTGGCAGCCACTTTGGTTTCTGAGACAGAGTCATACTATATAGTCCAGGCTTTTAAACTAAAATCCTGCAATCTCTGCTTTCTGAGCCCTGGAGCCTTTACAGGTGACCTGACCTTGACCCTTTGGGTAGACAGTTACATTTCCTTTGTGGGTTCAGATGTGGCTGTTGTGGAGCATATGTTCTGCTCTGCAGTCACAGACACAGAGGGAGGAAACGTGTTCTCCTTTCTCAGAGCTTTCTGTGGGAAGTCAAACTGTTCACAAGGGTTCTTCTGAAGTAGGGAAGAAGACACCAGCTCACTGGCCTTTGCACTCCTCTCACAGGAGGAAGGGAGGAGAAGGGAGGAGGGAGGAGAGAGGAGGGAAGAGGGAGGGAGAAAGAGAGAGAGAGGATATGCACCTGCATATGAATTTGGGTTGTCTGAGTGTACTTATTTAGCCTGATTCAGTTGTTTTATAAATAGAACCTAAAATGATCTGATCTGGGAGTCCTTATGATACCAGTCTTCTCGTTGGGACAAGCTTACACTTGCACATAGAGTCAGTCATGAAAACAGTTCACCAACGGGGTCTGGAAACTAGTTGGCCCCTCTCCTCCCTATGCCACCAATCTCTCTGTCTACATTAGTTTGACTACTTGTTAGTGTAAGGTTGAAAACGTCACAGTCAAGATCCTCTCTTCCCAATCACAGCTTGGCGTTCATCTGTTGCAGCTGGACGTGTGTGTGTGTGTGCGCGTGCATGCGTGTGATTCTGTTGTTCATTTTCTGCTCTTCACAGGTGTTGTACAGACACAAGGCAGGGATTGTGGAAAGGATTGCCCTTGTGTTCACTAATTTGACGGTGATGAGAAGAGTTGTGGATTGGGAGAAAGTAATGAGGTGTCCCTGTTGCATTTTGTTGCTGAGATAAAGCATGCAGACCAAAAGCAACTTGGAAGTCTGGGGAAGGGTTTACTTGGCTTACACTTCTAGGTCAAAGCTGTCACTGAGGGAATTCAGAGTGAAACTCAAGTAGAAACTGGATGTAGAAACCATGGAAGAACAGTACTTGCTTGCCTAGTCTCAGGCCCATGCTCAGTCAGCTCTTTACACAGCCACGTGACCACCAAATGGTACCACCCTCAATGGGCTGGGCCCTCCTATACCAATTAAAACAACAGAATAATCCCTCACAGATATACCCATAGGCCAACCTGATCCAGGTAAACCCTCAGTTGAGGCTTCTTCAGATGATTCCTGGCTATGTCAATTTGACAGCTGGAGGTAAAAAGGACAGAGAGGGAGGGAGAATCCAAATTTTTGAGCCAAAGATCCAAAAGTACAATAAATAGTACACTTACTTAATCATATACATGTTGTTAGTGCTATTGTGCATCTCTGTGCCATAAATAATTGAAAAGTTGCCGACATATTTAATCTGTCTAGCAGCCATCAGAAGAATCTTAGGAGACTCACTGAGAACATAGTCTGAGTTGTTTAAATGTGGATTCTCTTCCTGATGGCTGGGTTGTCTGTTGCATATGCGATGTGCTAACTCTCAGACTCTCACTGCTATAGCTTTGATCCTGTGATTGCTTACAATTGGAGAGAAATTCCTATTGCACAGCAGAAGGAAAATGCATATATTAATATATAGTATAGCTAAGCCACTGGCATCCTGAATCCACCTGGTTCACTTGTAGCTGTTGGCCAATTACCACATGCCTTTCTTTTATGGGACGCAGAAATAAAAAAATGATTATTTGTTGCAGAGCCTCTCGCTGCCATCTGCATTGATTACACTAACTCCTTGGAAGTGACGCTGACTGTGAAATTTTAATAACAGATGAGGGGACCATTCTCATTATCCAGCTAGCTAGGTCCCTGGTTACATATGTGTTGGTTTAGGATCTAAACATAGATTATTTAAAAGGGCATAGTGAGGTGATGTAAGAATTTATAAATACCCGGGTGGTGGTGGCGCACGCCTTTAATCCCAGCACTCAGGAGGCAGAGGCAGGCAGATCTCTGTGAGTTTGAGGCCAGCCTGGTCTACAGAGTGAGTTCCAGGACAGCCAGAGTTACAACAGAGAAACCCTGTCTTGAAAAAAACCAACCAACAAACAAATAATATATGAAATAAATATATAAATTTATAAATATATGAAAGCTGCAAAAGATGGCAAGGAACTTTTGCACGCAGGTAATTTATAGGCTCTAAAATGGAGGAAGAACCTCGGATATCACTGTTAAGGCCACAAAGGTTTTAAATGAGCAACAAAAAATTCTAAAATTGAAGAAGTATGACAGCTGTAAACATAAGCTTATTTTCTAAGAAGTTCAGACTTAGTTTACAGACTTTTATTTACTTTAGCTTTTAAAACTATCAATTCAACATTTTAAATTTGGTCTTTATATGAAGGGAAAATACTTATCAATAATGACATTTTAAGAACATTTTCTTTTTTTATAGAGTTCCCATGACATCATGTACAACTTTACCATTTAAACCTTTCAAATATTTACAAAGTCTTCTTAAAATGAGACTATTAAGAACATAGTTTATAGCACAAGCATGGAAGTGCCTTTAATCTCAGCCTTGGGAGGCCGAGGGAGGTGCATCTGAGTTTAAGGTCAGCCTGGTCTACAGAGTGAGATTCAAGGCAGCCAGGGCTACACAGAAAAACCCTGTCAACCCTGTCTTGAAAAAACTTATACATAATATATGTACTATAAATAATTCTTTTTAAATTTTTTTGTTTGACATATATAAATGTTTGTCTGCATGTATGTGCATCACATGTGAGCCTGGTGTTCATGGAGGCCAGAACCAGGGAGTGGAATCTTCTGGAACTGTAATTACAGACGGTGTGAGCCACCACATGGGTCCTGTACAAGAGCAGCAAATGCTCTTAACCACCGAGCCGGCTCTGCAACTTGCATTTATGCAGGTGTTAAGATGGTATTATTGTTCTGATTTAAAAAAATCATATGGCCTCATAGATTGAGCTAAACAAAATGAAGGCAAAAACCAGGCATAAATTTTTAATTGACTTTTCTGAGTGTGTCCTGTCATGGAAATCTATGTTTATGGGTTAACTACAATGTTTTCCAGGCAGATGCATTTTCTACTGCTTCTTGGGATATTATATGGCTCTAAATTGGCTGTGTAATTTTTTATTACATGATTAAATAAGCCATGTAATTTTTTTTATCTGCAGTTATCATAACCAGTCCATGACTTGACAAGATTTTACTTATATAAGGAAAGGTCATCTGCCTTGTGGCTAGGACCTGAATATTTAAACAAGCAACTGTTGAGTGAATCTTTCTGATCCAATTAATTTGTTTGCTCAGTCTATGTTATTTGTAGAAGGTTTCAATATGGCCATTCCACTTGAATATGCCCTTTTATAACCTCAAAACATTTTCAGTTCAGGAAAAATAATGTGACCAACAAGGAAAGACAGCTAACATTGGGTTAGCAACCAGTGCCTAAAGAAGGCATCCAATTTTAAAGTTTCCTTAAAAGATTTCAAGAGATCCATTTTATCTGTATGTGTTTGCTTGCATGTATGTATGTACACATGCATACAGTGCCTGCAGAGGCCACAAGAGATTGTCAGATCTCCTGAAACTGGAGTTACAGATGGTTATGTGCTACCATGTGGGTACTAGGAAACTAACCTGGATCCTCTTTAAGAGCAGCAAGTGCTTTTAACCACTGAGCCATTTCTCTAGCCTGATTTCTATTTTTAATTATGTGTCCGGATATGTGTGCTTGTGTGTGGCTAAGTGCATGTGAATGCAGGTGTCTCAGAAGCAGGAAGCTGCCAGAGATGGATACTGGGAACTCAGCTCAGGTCCTCCGGAAGAATGGCGAACACTGTGAACTCCTGAGCCATCTCTCCAGACCCTAAAATATTTTTTGATAGATGAGTTCTAATGCTAGCTCTGTCACTATCTAGGGGAACTTAGATAAACCACTTCATCACTCTGGTCCCACTTAACATATCTCTTAAGAAATACCTAAGTTCCCCAACCTCAAGTTGTCATGAGGACTTTTACCAAAGCACTCCCTGTCATCCTTGCTAGGCAACCAAGCCACTTAAGGAGAAATGTGTAGATAGATCTACAAGTACCTTCAGCGCTCAGGATTCACTTGTTCTAGGGATGAGGTCCTGTATCATATTTTACAGCTGCAGAGGAAACCCTTTTTTTCTCCCTGAGATGGGAAACTCAACCTGCTTACATGGGCAAACTGGAAGTTACTGGTTCAGATTTCCTCACAGCAATTCTGGTGTGTGTGTGTGTGTTAAAGTTTGGCCTGTGCTTCTTTGGTTGTCTGCCCAAAGCAATCTATCTTCCCTATCCAGAGATAAGGTCACTGTGTAGAGGAAGTCAGGGCTTTTTTTAGTTCCATTCAATTTAAGAATGTAAGCAGCTGAGTTCTCTTTAATAAAGCTGGTGTTTTAGATCCCAATTATCAAGTACTTCCAATTTGATTTGACACTCAGGGAAGGTGTAAGGCTTCACTAAACCTAGTATTAGCTTAGTGTCATGAGGATTAAGGCAGGCTGTTAATGTCTTTGTAATTATCCATATGCTTTCTCTTATCTAAGGTCTCCCATCAGATTTGAAATCTTGATTACATCGAGATACAGTGTAGATAGCAATCACTTCCATACTGGTAGCCCAATTAGTGCAGTTCCAACCCTAATTTCCTATCACTGCATGCAAAAGGAAGCAGTACTGTAAAGCAGAACTGTGTTTATCTGGGAATCCAGAAGCTTAAGGTCAGCCACATAGTCTTGGGTTGAGATGAGGGGATGTGTAAATGGAAATATAACAAAACAGAGACAGTGTGAAGAAGCCATATGGATACGTATTACCTGGTAACCCAATTAAACACTGCATGATGGGGGATACCCTGCATGGCTTGATAATGCAGATCCTAGAAGTAGTGGATTACTAAGCACACATCCCAGGGCCAGGAGCGGGATACTTTGTAGGAGTTGGTCAGGAAGGCTCTCAAAACAATATAGGCTCTTGCCAGTTCTGTTAGTTGTTCACTAGCCTGGTCTACATAGTGAGTTAGAGGCCAGCAGGGATATATAGAGATCTTGTCTCAAAACAAAAACAAAACAACTCTACTGCTAAGACATAACTCACTGGTTGCAAGATATATAGAGGAAAAAAAGGGGGGGGCGGGTGGAACTGAGCTGGAAATGTCCTCCCTCATGGCTAGCTTTCAAAGAGTACGAAGATGCGATGCAAGCAGCTGGGAGACAGTCTTAACCAGCCACAAAACCAACCTTCCCGGCAACATGTGCCACCTGTGCGATACTGGCTTGACTGTTATGGGAGCAATCAACCTCTCAGATTGGATTTAAGGCCTGCTCTATAGGCGTGAAACCTAAGTCTAGAAAACAGTTTATGCCTGAGATGGTCACAGGCCCAAGGTGTGTGTGGGCAGGGGAAGATGGGGACTAGGACTTACTGCAGTTAACTAAATTGACATAGCACCAAACTACCTTCTAAGTATGTTTATACTATAGACAAACACTCTCAACCTTAATCAGAGAAACTTCTGCAGCGAACAGAGGTCAATACAGAATTGCCCCACATGCTCAGAACAGTGATGATTGAGCACCTGACCCTAAACATTTCTACCCTAAGGTTCAGGGGAAATTGCAGAAGAGGTGGTGGGAAGAATTAGCAGGAAGACAGGAAGCAAGCTGTGAAATGCCATCCTCTAGGCGTGACACAGCTCTGCAATCATGAATTCACGGCAGCTGCTATTATTTGCCCTGGGTCAAGGCTGATCCTGTCAAAGTGCAGGGGGTACAGTTTCTTACTGCTGAACTAGCTGTTACTGAGATTTGAGGAGTCATTTTCAGTTGTGTACCTACTGCTGAGCTTACCATGCTCCAACGGACAGTTCTAAACACAGGACATGGTCACAGACAGACAGCCTTTGTTAAACTCAGTGGAATTCTGAAAGGAATGTGAGATTTGTAGGGAAGATGGAGCTAGACAGGAAGAGGGAATCAAGACAGAGTAGATGAGAATACAGCCTACGAAACTGTCAAGAACAAAAAAGGGTCTCTTGATTTTAAGTTCTGCCTCCCACATGAGTAGATTTGACTTCTAGCTCCAACGTGCTAAGAGAAGTTAATGAATTGCTCCTGAAGTTGGAAGTGACTGTTGTGATGGGTGAGGCATATGTAACCTTACACAACTGAATGTTTTGACCATTTGATTCCTAGGTGGACGGTGTCACCCCCTCCCCCCACTGCTAGCTCTAAGGAGCGTTAACAGTTTTATCCAAGAATGGTAAGAGACCAGAATGACATGGTTTTCCCCTGTTCCTTTCATTTCTAGGCCTGTTTTTTAAAAGTGGCTTTTCTAGACAGTAACCAGAGACACACTGAGCTTCTCCTGTTTCAGCAAATTTGAAACAGCTGGTTTGCAAATGTTGTTCTTCCCAATCACTGTTTGTCCCAGCTCACAGCCAACCAAAATATTCTTCCACATTCCGGAATACAGAGCAATATGAAGAGTGGATTGACCAACTTAGGACTGTTATCAGTGTGAGATTCCAGAATAAACACAACCTGTGACCTTATTTGCAAGATGTTCGTACCAATTTCTTATTAGAGCCTGCACCCACAGGTTGGAGAGGGAAGAAGGAACTCTCAGAGGAATACACTTGAACTAGATTTTTCTCTAGAATCTAACATGCAAAATAAATGCTAATATACAGTTTTTGGAGTTGTGTATTTAATAAATTCAATAAACAGATAAACAGTGATATATCAAATACAGGAATTATAAAGATTTCTATGTTTGTTTAGAATAAAATGCTGTTACAAAAACCAGAATTGGATTCCAATAAAACAATTTAATAAAACAAGGCACAATGTTTAAGGCAAAATTAATGAAGGTATATAAAATTAATCTAAAATCATTTTTCATGTCCTTTGGGGGAGGAGGCACTAGAATTTAAATTGCTTACAGTCTTTTTAGAATATTAGCCATTATAAGGTAACACAAATTTGATACAGCAGGACTATATTTTATCCTTGTAGAATATTTCTGAGTTACATTATAATTATGTATATACTCATACAGATATTTCTAATCCACAAAGACTTTAAGTACAGAAAACTACGAAGTCAGAGCATACATAATAATTTGACCAAAGTAAAAGTAACATCTTTTCGGCATCTTTTGTTGGTATTTGAAGCCCCCAACTTTATGAAAAGCTAAGACTGCTTATTTAAATTTTTTTCCCTATTATGTTTTTGTTTCTCACAAACACAAAGTGCTCTCAGAATGCAACAAATCTCAACACAAGTCTAGACATGACTGTTAGAAAGTGACTACTGGGTTCAGTGTTTTCTCAGTAACAGCAGTGCTGACCACATATATGAAGCTGTGAGAACAGTGACTCTCTTAACCATCCCTGTCGACAAAACCAACCAACTTAGTTATGGCTCCAGTGCCAGCAACAGCAGTATCAACCGCATCCTAGTTCCTTTTCTCAGATGGGAGTTTTAACAAGACTATTTTATTTTAATTTTCATGGCCAAAAGAATAAAGTATGTTCTGGTGAAGGCAGACTGTTTTCTGCATGTAAATAACCTTCATTAAGCTATGAGATTTAATACATACATAATATATACATGAGACTGAATACTGTCTCATATCAATTACTGAGGCTAATACTAAATAAAAGCCTAATAGCATCCATAAAGACTGCCTTCTAAGTGTTCAACTTTGTGAGTTAGTGGACTGTTTCTTTAGTAAATATAGATCAAGAAAAATGTAAAAGGAATGGAGGCATTTATTTATATATATATATTAAATTATCCCCCTTTCAACCTATGGAAAAACTGGTGACGAAACATGTTAGACAACAGCGTCATATACAGATAACATAGCATCATAAGATACTATAACTATGAGGGTGGTAGAAACTTCTGTTATCCTTTGTGGTGGCATATTCATATACATAAAATACTACATAAAAGATACACCTTTCACCTGGGGGCGAGGTGGGGGCTCAAGCATTGATTCAGGAGGGCTGATCTCCTGAAATATGATTAAGATTCCCTCCCAAGAAGCTCTACACACACAGTAGACCCTGTTATGGGGAAGGAATCTCTCAGATCAGTCTTCTCCTTCAAGTCAAATGCAGACTATCACATAGCTATCACCAACAATTTACCTCATGATATATTTTCTTGCCCAAAATTTGGGTTAAATGGAATACTTAAGGCACTTTCAGACCACAAAGGAAATCATTACTACTTACTATCAGAAGATCACACTATGATAAAAATATAAAGCTGTATGCTACTACTGAATTAATGTTATATATCATTAAATGCTTAACATACACACAGTGAAGGCCAAATAAACACTTTTCTAAGCAATGGAATAGAACTATGTGCTATAGGTCATGTTGTTAAAAGTCTACAATTACACAGTATCCTTCACTGCGATTATATGCCTAGTCTAACTGAAAAACCCAGTATTTTCGACTAAATGGAGAATACTTAAAACTCTACTTTTAGATGAAAGGCAAATCATTTAGGTAAAAATTAGGCACTTTAAAACTAAATGCAGCTAAATAATTTTACATATATACTTTTACTGGTAAAGTCCTATCTATAAACACTCACACGGAAACTTAACAGAATAAACATTTGTTTTTTTATGTAAATAGTCTTTTATGTAAATAGCTACTACTGAACACTTGACTTGCAGTTTTTAAAAAACAAAGGAAAGGTAAACATTAACCAAGGCTACCTTGCTGTATTCTAAACTCCAGGTCACTGAGGGAACTACTTTCCAACTCTGAAAGAGCAAGAGCCAGCAAGCTGTAGGCTCTTCTTGTGGGGAGCAATGTGAACAGCTTCCCAGCAGCAGGAACTGAGTAAACTTAGAGATAAGGTTTTCAGAGATAGAAATAGGCCACCTGTTGAAGACAATTTTAAAACAGTTCATTATTGCTCTACAGCTGTGTCAGGGATTCCCCTGATACTTGTGACTTCTCTCTCCCTATCCTGTTACTTTTTAAAGATTTGTTTCACTTAACACTCCAGCAGACAGCCTGTTGGTGATTCTTCAAACCCAGTATTTACAGCGTCTATTAGAACTGGCCCGCAGTAGTCTGCTGCACTACTGAGGGATGCCCTTTCCATTACCCCCTTATTTCTCATATTTGAAATATAATTTATAATGTATGTTTATTTTTAATATTGGCAAGAAAAAATTAAATATTAAGACTTTCAGAACATGAGGCACCTTTGGCACCTTTCTAAATAAACACTGAGCTGGGCACTTCGTTTATACCTGTAACCCCAGCAGGTGGTAAGCTGAAGCCAGAGCATCAGAAGAAGGCCAGACTGAGCTACACTGTGAGTTCAAGGCTAGCCTGAGCTACATAGCCAGGCCCTGTCTTAGATAATACAAAAACTATATTATAAAAATTAGAACTTGCTGATGCTGAAACTCTAAAAAGTTCATTAGCTAGATAAACATGTGACTCATAACTAGCTAGACAGACTACCCCTTAAAATACAGTCAGCTGACTTCAAAAGATGATCACCTTATTTCTAGATGGCCACTTCCTATCTCATCAAGTCAATGTCTATAATCAGTCTAAAAAAAGGAAAAGTGTGAAAAAGAAACAAGAAAAATTTTAGAAATCATTGACAGCTCTTGTACAAGATAAGGTCAAAGAAGGGTTAAAAAAAAAAGTAAAACAGCTAACAACGTAGAGTTCATTAAAAGCTACCCTGCCAGGTGTGGACTGTAGCTTGCTTAGCATGCACAAGGAAGGCCCTGATCTATCCCCAGAATCCCCACCACTGCCAAAAAGACAGCTGCACGCTGATCTGGCACTGTTCACAGATTTTAACTATACACATAAAGAACCACGATAAACGCTTAGTTAAAAGAACACCATGGGATACATCTATATGGCACAGGCTAGAAACTATCTCTGACTGGAATACTTACATCTATGAAGGATCAAACAGTATACAAGGCTGAAAAGTTATATGTTTAAGTGCTCTATTACAAGGCTATTTTATTTACAAGTAATTCTTAAAAGGCTACTCAAGCTATTACTTAGGTCAAGGGAATAGAAGTATTTAAACCAGAAGAATACGGTCCCATCAATTTGAGCATTTTCTATAAAAATATTCTATGCTACTTAACTAACGTCATCTATTTAAAAACATTTGCAATCTGAACTTGGGCACTGCCCAAATCATCTTTGTCTTTGCCAATCCTGCACTCTGCAGCTTATAGTTGCTCACTTGGTGCAGTAAACAAAGACTTTAAACTTCTACTATACAGTTACATTAACAGTAGAAACATCACTTCTATAAACACAGAAAGAAAACGGCTAAATAATTAAAAAAAATCTCACTACACTATTCCGAGGAAAAGGTAAGGGGACTCACTATAGCAGCGTTTCACAACTGCAGCCACGAAACTCTCGTGTTTCATGACGTAACAACACATACACACACACACAAACCCTGAATTACCCTATAATCTACTAATATGATCTACTGAAATAAAAATAATATATACAAGAAACCTAACATGCAACTACTATTAGCATATAATATAGTTGGCTTCTAGCAAAGCACTCTTTAGAAATCACTGATGTCCTAATGCAATCTGAAACTACTTTTAGCACTTACCAATTAGCCTTCATGCTATCGCCGGCTGGTTATTTAATGATCAGTAGTGAGCTATATATTATTTTCTCATATCAATTTATAGTTTTCAATTAGTAAAATTTGTTAATCTGTGTTACAACGGCAATAATTTGTGTTATCTATTTCCCCCCACATCTTAAGGATACAACCTTTATTTATTTATTTATTTATTTAGGTTTTTTGAGACAGGGTTTCTGTCGTAACTCTGGATGTTCTGGAACTCACTGTAGACCAGGCTGGCTTCAAACTCCTAGCACTAGGGAGTGCTGGGATGAAAAGCCGCGCAGTGCGCCACCATTGCCCGGCAAGAATACAACATATTTAATGTTTCCTTCCCTGTTTGATAACTACTTTCCTCAGTGTTCAGTGATTAAACTAGCTTTGTGAGCTATTCTATTGTGGATGAATATAATGAGCTCTACTTCTGACTGTTTTCAGTCAGGCTTATCTAGTCGTAATTTTAAATGGTTTTCGTTTAGTATACAACACAAGCAAAGGAGACACATTTGATGGTTAAACTCCCCAACCCCCCAACTTTGAGACAAGTTTTCATGTATGTAATCCAGGTTGGCCTCAAATTCACCACGGAGCCTAGGTTAACTCTGAATCCCTGATCTTCTGCCTCTACCTTCCAAGTGCTGGTTTGGAACTACGTCCAACTTTTCCTCATTTAGTCTAATATTAAAAACCAGCTTTTCTTAGATTACTTGTCTGTCAAAAACAATTATTCTGTCTTTAGGTGACTGGGTAGATCAAGATTGCAACCTCCCATTAAGTGTAAATGCCACCTGCTTACAAGAGATCATTGCCGCCAACAACGAAGTTACTAACCATGGGAGCAGGGTGTAGTGGTGCACACCTTTAATGCCAGTGCTTGGAGGCAGAGGCAGGAGGATCTCCGAATTCCAGGCCCACATGACTCAGGACATTCTCTATACCGTTGTTTGCCTAGTCTGTTAAAGCATATTTCCAAGTGTTTCGCATAGTGTCAGGTTGTAAGCTGCTCTGAAATCATTTCGAGAATGTTTCTATATCCTTGCTATGATTAAGGCACTGTAACACATCACTGCCAGACTGTATAAAATTAAAAACAAGAGCTGAAAAGTTTAAATATTCCATTTCAACACTATAGCCCTTACTGTACCAGCTAGTTGGTTAGAAAGGCTTATGCCCAGGCGAAACACAAAGAGAAAGCTCATTCTATTGATGATACAGTGTTCAGCATAAACAGGACAACCCTGGTGAAAGAACTGTGTTAACTTACCTTATTCAAGTCAACTGCCCCAGGTGACACTTCTGGCTTATTCTACTACTATATACTCTTCAGAATGCACCATTCTGCTAGTGTTTCATTAAAGTCTTAAGTGAAAATTGTGCCCAATCAGCTGAATTTTGATCTGCCATTCAGAATAAATTACACTCAAAGAATCTAAACATGAAAGTGGACTCAACCCTGCCGAATGGTAGATGGAATACAAAACTTTTCACATCACCGCAACTCTTACACGAACATTAAGATGAAAACACTAAGGTTTCAATCAATTTCAAGCTCCATTTCCTTTTAAAACCATCTGTGCTCAGTACTTTAGTGTTTTTCAACATCCACTGCTGCTCAACCAAGAAGAACCTTCTGCATTCTGTGTGCAGCAACACTGGCCTCATCTTCTGAGTCTGACTCACTCTGGGATGTAGAACTGTGTGAGGCTGAGCTGCAGGGGGAAGAACATTCTGGAGAACACAGATAGTGCATCAGGGGGAGGCGATACTTCCCACAGAAGTCCACAAACTTAATTTGCCTGACACAGCAGTCAAAATAGACTCCTAGAGAGAAGAATACAAGAAGTCAGTAAAAGAAAAGAGCTAAAGTTAAAAAACAAATAAACAAACAACAAAACGACAACAAACAGCATTCTGGAGAAATATTCCATATAGTTTTCTCTTTGGGAATCTTCAGCAGCTCCCTCTAATAGCACAGTGTAGAGAAATAACTGACAATCTTCCAGGTGGCAATTTGATGGCTAAGAAAAGGCAAGGAAGCCGGTGAGATCCTCAGTAATGAAGGTGCTTCTGCCAAGCCTGACAACCTGAGTTCAGTCCCCAGAATCTACACAGGGAGGAGGAAAGAACTGACTGCTTAAGTCTCCCTTTATATGCAGTGGCACAATTCATTCATATTCTCAATCATTCATCCACCCCTCTAAATGTTAACAAAACAAGAACAAAGGCAAGGCAATGTATCTGAAAGGAGCTGAGGAAAGATGGGACACTTTATTTAGCATGCTTTCTTTGGGTAACTTGGGGGCCAGTGTCTGACAGAGATTACAGGATAGGTAAAGTGCCCTTATTACACACCGCCTGCCAGTTTCTGGCACTGTCTTACAGCCAGAAGACTGTGCAAGAATGTACAAGAGGAAGACAGCTGTTAGTATCCATTCTTGTTCACTGGAAGAGCAAGGTCTCTTGAAGCCCAGGCTGCCCTTAAAACTCTAGGCTGGCCCTGAACTCCTGGTCCTCCTGCCTCTATATACCTCTTCCAAGGACTTGGGATTAACATATGAGCACCATCATTGGGAGAGCAAAACCAATAAACAAAATGTCATCTCACATTCACACAGGCTCTAAATCTCTGGGCTGCAAAGCTGATGATCTCATTTAGTTCACACAAAATTAAATACATTCTGTTAGATTAAAACTGGCATTTCCTTTCCTTGGTCCTTCAGTGAAGTTGAGAGGAAAGCAAAGGTCACCGTGTCCAGACTATAGCTGATCCTTTAAAAATACCTTACATGTTTCTCATATAGTTAAGTTCATCCCTATGGCTGCAGTATAACCAAATTACGGAGATTTGTGGCCCACCATCTCTCTAAAGAGGAATAAGGAGGAATCTCAAATGTCACACCTAAGTTTCCCAACTACTGTCTATCACATGATGGACCAAATCAAAATCATGCGGTCTAATCAAAGAAGATCCCGCACCAATAATACTCCTTGATAACCTATCTACCTACCTACCTACCTATTTATTTATTTAAAAGACAGGATCTCACTATGTAGCCCTGGCTGGCCTGGAACTCTGTGTAGACCAGAGCTCTACTTGCTTGTGCATCCTGAGTACTGGGAATAAAGGCATGTGCCACCAGGCCTGGCTCCCCAACAACCTTTTATGATTTACTACTCTGAACAACTTAGAAGGTGGATGCATTCAATAGGCTTATAATAAATCCTCAGGACTTTGCTAGCTTCCTGTGATACTTATTATCTGTAAGCTTTCAAACTATACAAAGAGAAAATGTCTTACGAGATGATTTTTAACTTACAGTTCAATAAGGAACCTGGTGTGGTGGTAATAGGAAAGCATTTAAAATGATTGGTTTTTATTTTATTGATTTATTGATGTTATCTGAAAATTTAAACTCAGAATTTTTAAGGCATTCTTAAGATAAACAGCTCTTCAGAATACTAAAGAAGTCAACAAAAAACTAGTTAAGAGAATTCTTTTCTCTTTAGAGGCCCATTTCCAGAAGAGGATGGATTCTGGGCAAACTAGATTTAAGCAGGAGGCCCTGGTATAAATGCTGCCTCTTACCAGTCTTCACACCCTAGTCCCAATAGTCCCTTCTGCCACTGCCAAAGCCATTTTGAGATAGAGGCCCACAGTGGAAGACTTAGCACTCTCCACAACACAGTACTGCAACCCCTGCTTCTGAGAGGTGGCCAAACCAGCTCAGAGAATGCTTTCCCTTTTAAACTGTCTTTTTTATCTTGTAACAATCTTTGGGAAATTTAATGTTTGCGTTCCTCTTTTCATTGTATAATAATCTTTAGATGAGATTTTCTAGGAAAAAAAATCTTACCCAGCTTTGATATCATTATGCAACATTTTCTCAGTATTTATACCCATTCTTACACCAGTACCTTTCTCATCCATTAAAAACAGATTTAAAAACAGTATTTGTCTCCAAATGCTCTACATGCTAATCTTAAGACATAAATTTAAAGAATATAAAAAGCTGTTTACTCTTTGTGTTGCCTTTAATTTTACCATCTTACTTTCACCATAATGTTTCAAGACAGAATGAGATTTCCTGGGCATTTTCCTTGTGTTTGAGGCCAAAACTAACATAAAAATAATTTCCAGAAGGAAGAAGGCTCAGGGATAAAACGTCTTACTTTCTAGTAACTGCCTTCTTGTGAAAGAAGCTTTAGCTAATAACACAACACAGTGTAAGAGAGGCCAACATCAGGCTCACTTACCACCACACTTTGGGTTTGGGCAGTTGCTGGCTGAACCCAAGTATCTGAGAAGATTCCCAGGAAGATCATAGGGAGTGTAAGAAACACTTCGGATCTTAATGGTCCTGGCAGCTAATTCCAGAAGAGTTGGAGGGTCATATGTCAAGTCTCTAACAAAACGAACAACCAATGGATTTCCTCGTAAGCTCAGCTCTTCCAGGTGAACAAGGCTGAGGATCTCCCGAGGCAGGTACGTCAGCAGGTTATTGTGGAGACTGAGGGAACGAAGGGAGTGCAACCTAGAGCAAGACAAAACCCAGAGGCAACCAATGAGCTGAACAGCTTAGGAAGTCTACACACATTTCTATATGCACACAAATATGTCTATGTGTGTATATGCAGGGTCTAAGCTCCCACAAGAATGAACAATTTATGGTTAAGATCAACAGAAATAAAATTAAGTGTCTAAAACTAGCTCAGAATCAGCTTTATAAATGCCAAATACTTTCCTTCTGGGATCTTAAGGATACTTAAAACATTTAGAAACTATTCTGATGCCCTAGGTGAGATAAACAATAAAAATACAGAGAGGGAGGCATTCTTTATCATTTATACACCTAAAAATATTTCAGGCATGCTATAAATAATGATCTTGTTTTTCCATTATAAAGCCACATCAGGACTGGAGTGCTTAGTATCAAATACAAATTGCCAAGTACCAGAAGTCCCAAAAAGGCTATGCCAAATTACTACTTTTTTTTTCTCTTCTTCAATTACAAGAAGAAAGCTGAGGGGTTTGGTCAGTCAGTAAGTCTGTGCCTTGCAAGCACAAGGGCCCGAGTTCAATCCCCATCATCAACGTGAAAATGCTGGTAAAATACGTCAGGTGTGGTGGACAATTGTAATTCTGGCACTAGGGGGGGCAGTTTCCTGAGGCCTTCTGGCCAGTCAGTCTAACCTAATTGGTGAAATCTAAGCCAATGAAAGACCCCATCTCAAAGGAAATGAATGGTACCCGGGTCATCCTCTGGGCTCCACATGCTAGCATAAGCACGCACACCTGTATCTATCTGACCTAACTGCATGTGTGTGCACATGCACATACACAGAGCAAACTGAGCACATATTTTAGGGCAATAAACCAGAGCACTTCAAAGTAAAAAGTGAAAATTACTCAGCCCATAACAAACTGCAGAGCTATTAATCACTACTTTTTTGGGCGAACACCTATTTATTTTCCTTTTCTCTTTTGAATCAAGGTCTTATCATATAGCCCAAGTTGGTCTTGAACTTAAAAGATTTTCTTCCTACCTCAGACTTCCTACTGCTGAGATTACTCTTAATTCTTTTCGATATATAGAGCATGAGAGAGTTAGATTCCCAAACACAGATCTATCTGTGTCTGTAAGCCGGGACTACTCACTGTGAAAGCTGAGGAGGCACACTTTGGATTCTGTTGTCACATAACACCAAGTAATTCAGAGAAGGTAGATTAGCTAATTCTGGTGGGATTTCTTTGATGAAGTTTCCTCCAAGGTATAAGCATTCTAAACTGCAAAAGCAAATTTTTAAAAAGCAAATAAATACAAGCTAGCCAAGATACTCCATTGTCTCTGCTTTAATGGACACTTTTCATCTACTTATTCACCAAATGTCTTACTCAGGATTTGCTATGTGCTAGGTGGTCCCTAGAATGAGAATGTAATCCTCAGGGAGCTTATACCGTATCTTGCCAGAGAAGACACTGTATGATAAACCACCAAAATAAGAGAACAATTCAGGAGCACTGAAAAGAGCAGGAAGGGCCATAGTAGGTCTTACTGGAAAAGCTTCCCCAGAGTATTGCAAAGTCAGGTAGGCTATGAACTTAGCCTTTTAGGCAAGAGAAGACTTCCAGGTAGAGGAGCAGGCGTTAAAGACTCAATGGGCACACCTGTAAATAAAATGAGAACCCAGACAAGGCTGGAGAGGCCAGATTACAAGCATCCCAAGATGCCATGCTGGCATGCTTGTGTTTGATGCATTCACTAACAGGCAACAAGAAAACCAATAGTCCTGTCCACCCTCCAAAAAGGATAGAAAACCATACACAAAAGTTTCTACAATTTGTTTTGCTCTTAATATAGCAAGTACATTCTTGAGAAGCAAACTGAGCACATTACATAAAACCTACCAGTACCATGAAGTTAAAGTTCTAGGAATCCTATTTATTTACTTAACATCTTGGATATAGGATATATTGTAACAAAATATAATTCCATTCTCTGATTATAGAAAGGCTCCTTCCAAAGATTTTTGCTGGGAGGTGGTAGTCAGCTCTTACAAACATACACAATGTATTTGGAACTTTTCATTATTACTTTTGGTTCTGTTATTCTGCTCAGAACTATCATTCTTTTAAAGTAGGAAAAAAACAGGCTACCATGCTGTCATCCAAAATAGGAATTATCTGGTAGGTTTCCCCCCATGCATATGTGCATTGTGTGGAAGTCAGGGTAGACTTGAATGTTCTTTCTCAATTGCTCCCTACCTTATATCTGAGGCAGTCTCTCTTTTGGCCCAGAGCTTGCAGATCTGCTCACCAGCCCTCTTTGGTGATCCTATCTCCACTTCAAGCCATACCCACCCCCACCCCCATTTCTCTGTTGTAACTCTGGCTGTCCTAGAATTCACTCTGTAGACTAGGCTGGGCCTTAAACTCAGAGCTCCACCTGTCTCTGCCTCCCAAGGGTTGAGATGAACAGCGTGCACCATCACCACCCAGCCACTTTATTTTAAAACAAAAAACAATTTGATGGTGTGAAAAAGGTACCATTCTGCACTTTTCATCTACAGATCTGCAGTTTTCTAATTAGTGAAATTTAGTATCATCTTTCTGCGCTTCTGGTCATATGCCTATCCTCAGAGCATTTCCTGTTCATAATTTGCCCATTTTCTTGTTGAGAGCTTGTTGTTAAATGTGTTCTGCATAACTTTGTTCCTTTTTGGCCTACTCTTGTTTGTTTTATATATATTACAAGAATTCACGCTGACTTTGTAAAACGAACAATTCAAAAGCTTTAGTTCTGTCCTTTGCCTTCGTACTGAAGGCTAGTCTCCTACATACCCATAGCTGTCTCTTCAGAGTACTGTTACTTTTTGTTCCCGATACACAAAAGCTACATTGCAGACACATCCAAGTTTGACTCCTAAAGTTTCCTGTTGGAGTGTTACTCAATTCATATGAAGCATTTCTCTTTGTTCCTTTAAACCCATTTTGCTTTGAAATCCACTTCCCCTTATCAATACTGCTCCCAGCTTTTGTTGTTTCCGAAAACATTTATTTCATTCAATTCTACCATGTATTGGTGTAAAAATCAGGGCCAGTTACTTGCTGCTTATTAAGACGGCATAAAATTATATAGCACATAAAATACCTAGTCAACAAATATGAACACCTACCACATGCCCGGTACTATTTTAGGGACTATAGTGTAAATCTAAATCAGTCAAGCTGTTGATGAGGCATTTTTCTTTGGGCAAAGAGCACTAAGTGCTTTAAGGAAAAGTGGAGTCAATCAGAAGGTACTAGAGATGACTCTCTACATGGGAGCCAGGAAAGCTTTCCCTAAGAGATGAAATGTGAGCAGACTGCAGTGAGCTGACTATGAACCCCAGAGGGAAAGTGGTCAGTGCGATGCGAAGCTGTAGCAGTACACTTTCGGGGAGGCTTAGCAAGGAAGATACAGAGACATTTTTTCCATAGATGTAAACCTTGACAGATCTCAGCAGAGAGATTGCAAGTGCCATCCTGGACAGTGGAACCCAGAGCATCTGAGCTCAGCTGTTTTTATTGATCCAGAATTCCTCAGGTGTTCTACTGATAGCACATGCAGATCATAGCAATCAAACATTCCCACATTAATCCAACACCTGCAGACCATACAAAATGCCAAGACCTAGCCAGACCATACCCAATAGTGCACAAAACAGTACTTTAAACACAACTAAAAATAAACTTCTACAATACTCAGCAGAACTAAGAAGTTCCATAATTGTTGTTTCAGATGATCCATACCATGTGGTCAACTTAAGACAGTGGTTAAGTTTATTTTTAGGAGAGTCAGATCAGCAGCTTGGTTCTGAGTGACCAAATCCCTTGGGAGGGAACTCATTTATGCCACTCCTGGGTTTCAGCACCAGATAAATGAAAATAAATAATTTAATTAATTAATGAAAAAGGAAAAGAATATGAGTGCTCCTAGGCGGAGGAGTAAGTTTATTGTATATATGATGCCTGTCCCACAGGATTCAATAGTGAAATGGCACCATTGGTCTAAGGCAAGGATAAATATGTCCTATTTACTTAAATCAGTGTAATGAGCTGGATGCTGTCTTTCCAGGTTGAAACTCTAATCCTTAGATGGTGTCATTAGGAAGTGGCTATCTCTGATGATTGGTTACCATCTTCTCTCGATGTGTTACATGTAGACTGGCTACTGTGACTGCCAGAGAAGAATCTAAAATTGTAAAATATAGCCAGGCCTATGATTTTGAAATGATGTACCCATCAATTCTCTGTAGCATGGGTATCACTAATCAGATTATACGGTCAGAATAAAACAGTGTCAGAATTATTTCTCACTTTTAAACTCAAATAACTCCCAAAGTTCTAGGAACTTGAAATCTTTTAATGATTTATGAGAATTAAACTTCTAAGGAGACAACTGTTCCAAACATGATTTCTGTTGTTAGAGGCAACTGCTGAACTTATTGCAAATTACAGTGTTTAAAGTTCTTACATCCACCACCCTTGACCTAATCCATCAGAAATGGAGTAAACTATTCTTCCAGGATTGATATAGCTGGAAAACAAGAAAATAATTCGTCAAACTTATGGAATGAATTTTTCTTTTTGTTTAATATTAATGCACCAATCCTAAATTTGTTCCCTGGTTTATTGTCTTTCCAATTATTAGGGATATTGAAGTGGGTATCTTTTTCTCTATTGAGAATGAATGACTCACTGGGTAGTGACCTGAAAGCTAAAAGGAATCATTGATCTCGCCCAGCCGTGACCCCTTCAAGCTACAGTTAACTGGCCCGGCAAGATATGTCTACTGCTGCAACAGTGGCATGAATGCTACAGTCATCAACCACTTTCTGATTGGATTTAAGGTCTCTTCCATAAAACAGAACTCTTATCTGACATTGTTAATGGTGCAAAAAATCTGTGTTAGGTAAGTCATAAGCCTAGGGTAGAACCAACTATTATTCTATTAAATGGGCATAGTATAAAAAGGACTCCTAATGACTTACTGCTATACACAGATCAATGCATCTCCTCTTGAAGTAGATGGCAATTAATAACAGAGACTCACAACTGGTCAACACGCAGAGAATAAGACACTGAGGAGTGCTCAGCCCTAAATGGGATTTTCATTTCACATTCATATGCCCAAGGCTCAGGGATCTTCAAGTAAGAGGGTGGAAAGGCTGTGAGAGCCGGAGGTGGTGGATACCTTCAAGGAAATAGTATTTTCTAGACACAAGAAGGCTGTTGTACATACTAACTCACAGCAATTGTGACAGCATGCAAATGACCTGTGCAAGCTTAACCCCCACACTATAGCACGGCGAGGAGAAGCTGGATACAAAGTCCCCACCATCAGCTGAGGAATTACTCAGGCATTTTGGTCTCTGCTGGGAGAGGGAGAGTCAGTTTTCTTTAAAGGTATAATCCACAGTAGGTCAACCATGCTACAGGGCAGGCCCTAACCAAGAGTAGCCATACTGACACCCACAAATTCAATGTAGAATTCTAAATGGGAAAGAGTTTTAATTTAGATTTTAGCACATTCTCTACTTGTTGAGCCACCTCTTTCTCCTAGGATATCCACTGCAGACTAGCTTTAACATTCCAAGGTTTAATTTTTAACTTCTGTTTTGTCATAATCCCCATATCTTTGTCTTTGAAAACCACATTAGACACCAAAAGAAGGTCACTACAAAAAGAAGACAAAGCTTTTTTAAAAAGGATGGGAAAAGACCCATGAAACTCACTTGGCTCAGATTGAGTTCCAAATAGCACCCTGGATGGCATTTACTCAGTTTGCTGCTCAGTCAGAAATACGTTAAGCTCTTCCTTAATTAGTTTCTAAACTGAGAGGAATAAAACTTAAGTTCTTTAGAAGAAATGTCCAAAGTGTGAACTACTCTTACCTTTCCAGCTCTGCAAAGTAAACACAAGTCTGCCCACACAAAAGCCCAAAACTTACACTTATTTGCTGAAGAACCTCATACTTTAATGAACAGAATTTATATTTTTAATAATGGCCTGATTTACTCCAGAGGAATGAAGCCAGTCATAAAAATAAACAAGACTTTCATTTTTGAAAGCTATCTTTCATTTAATTCAAAATCTTGCCAATAAGGGAAGGATCAACAACAAGCAGTGAAGAAAACACATCTAAGATGCCCAGGAGAACCTCAAGAGGCCAATGTTATATTAAACAGAGAAGGTTTGTTTATCCTTCCTGGAATGGTGACAGATTGAAAAAGGGGAAGTTTTTGTAGACCATATGTTCTGTGTAATTTTTAAAAATTGTTCTTAAAAAGGACAGAATTTTCTTCATGTGCCAAAATATTAAACTTGGCTCAAGAAGTGGCTTTTGAACAGCATGTGGAAGGACATAAGGCCCACCCTCAAGACCAGGAAGGGAGGAGAGGAGCAGAGCAGCATACCACAGCATGCAGTACATGCCAGGTTTACAACGAAGAGAATGTACACAGATTTTGGAAGAACATAACATTCAAGAGCTACTGGAGGGCTAAAAGTGACTGTAATACCACCTCTCCATTTTCCAGTGTTAATGAACTTAACACACTATTTCAGAATAGTTAGCAGTCTTTGAGAACTGAACCACCAAACACTGTGGTCACGATCTGGCCTCTAGCAACTCATTCACATGAAATCTCAGCTTCCTCATCCGTGAAAAGAAGGAAATGAACTGGGTCATGGTCAGAGTTGCTTTCTCTAGTACAATTCTGCATGATCCTTTTGGCCTGCACCCAACTAGAATTCATTATATAAACCTCTGCTGATTCCCATCAGTGGAGGAAAAAAAACACAGAACTGATCAGTGGAGGAAAAAAAAAACACAGAACTGAGCAACAAAAACCATGATACAAAAAGTCCATATTTATCAAGTTGAAGACATAACGACTAACAACCTTGAGAAGTTGTTGTCAGCCCAGAAAAATCAGGTCAACCAGGTGTAAGTGACCTGAACCACTTGGATCACATATGTCACAGAAGCCTAGAGATTCAAGTCCTAGCCCTACCTGACCACTGTGGAAAACTCACGGATTTGGCACCAGAGACCCTAGAAGTCAAATCCAATTCCACTACTTAATGGATTTATGATTCTGGGACTTCATTTCTCCGAGCTTTTGTTTCTTAGAATCATAGGAATGTCAGAGCACCTACTACAGGACCTACCACACTGCATGTTCTAAAGTTTCCATAGAAGGAATTCTGTCTGCTTTTTTCCATGTGGAGATAATACTCTCCCTGGGTTCCTCAATATACTGGGGTTGAAAAGACTGAATTACATAATATTAGAATTAAAAGGAGCCAAAGCCCATCAAAGGAACATAAACCTCTCGTAACTTTCCTATCCCCTACCTTCTCCTGGCACTCTTGCTGTGGGTGACCAGCATTTGCAGCCTACCACAATGGCCTCCTAAGCAGCCCCAGAATTCCCTCATCTCTTCAGCCTCTCCCCACTCTACAGGAACAGGAGATGTGTGCACTCAGAATGCAATCCATACTCTTCGGGAGACTTTGAGATGGTATGGGCCTGAGTGGCTGGCCCTGGTTTTTCCCTGCCTCCAGTAAAAAGCTCGCCTTTGAGCAGTTTGATGATGATCCTCCTTCCTTTGGGGTGCTCACATATGCTCCTCTCTTTACTTGGATTGATCCCAATGGCTCACACTCTAACTTCCTTCAAAAGCCTGACTCCAATGGCTCTTATTATACATCTCAGGGTGCTCTCACGTCCCAGGATTTACTTCTAAGCACTGTAATTAATGAGAGTCTATAAATCTTTAGCATTCTCTATTCTTTGCTAATATAATTTGCTAGATCCATGCAGGCAGGAACATGCTCAGGACTCCCCAGAGCCTAGGAAAATGGTGTCCAAAGGCCTCATTTTTGCAGACAGGGCATGTTAAGTGACCTGCCTAAGGCCGAGACATGAAGGAAAGTTTTTATTCCTGGGTCACTGTTGTTCCTGTTAACTCAAAGGTTCTTTCTAGCTGCATGCCCTTTTATCTTAGCTAATCCAATAAAGGAAGTGAAAATATTTAGTAAGTGGAAGATACCCCTTTGTGGCTGTTTTACTGCCAAATCCCCTTCAGGGCACCTTAGGGGACTTCTATTATCCTTTTTCTGTACCTCCTCATTCCATTAAGTTCTACTTAATATAAAATATTTATATATATATACATATAAAACATACTAGATGAGGTAGGCAATTCCTGTAAGAAGAAATTATATTCAGTAGGATAAATACAATGGTGGGATGAGTGAGACATAGAGAAAGTACAGTTTGGCTGTATTTGTCCATCTGGGTACTGGAAATCACAAGAAAGAAAGGAATCACGAAAGCGACTCCTAAGATAAGATTTTAAGACGTGAACAGTTCGCCAGGGTCAAAGAAAATGCATCCGTGAAGCGGCCTTCGCCCACCTGACACACAGGCTGCCTTTTCCATACGGTGGGAAAAGGCAAAGCTCCCTAACTCCACAAATAATACTTTGGGTATCGCTAAGGAAAAGAGGAAGCTGGAAATGGACGGAAAACCAAGCGAGTAGGGCCGAGCCCCTCCTACGCCACGTTAGAGGGCATGCACTCCAGTATGGAGGCTCGGGAAGTCACGAGGCTTTCCGCTGGGAACCTCCGTTCCCGAGTGCCCGCTTCACCCACTCTCCGCACTCAAGGAACAGGGCAAAGCGGGCCGAGGGGCGCACGCCTTTGATCCCACAACTTGGGAGGCGGAGGAGGCAGGAGGATTTCTCTGAGTTGGAGGCTAGCCTGGTCTATACGATGAGTTCCAGAGCTACACAGTGAGACCCTGTCTGGAGGTGGGGGTGAGGAGGACGCCTCGAAGATCTGCGCAGGCCGAACAACGCAAACGCCATGACCCACCCAGCCTCCGTCCCGTGCAGTCCTCGCTCGCCTCCACCCCCGTGCCGCAGGCTCTCCCTGCCCCCACCCCACCCCACCCCACCCCACCCCGGCCCGGCCCGGCCCGGCCCGGCCCGGCCCGGCCCCGCAGCCGCTCACCTCTGCAAGTTCTCGATCTCGGCGGGGATGCTCTGCAGCTGGTTGCCGCCCAGGCTGAGGGTCTGCAGCGCGCGCAGCTCCAGCAGCGAGGCCGGCACCTCCTGGAAGCGGTTGCCGCTGAGGTTGAGCACCTGGAGGCTGCGGCAGAGCGGCGACTGCGCCAGGCCCTTGGGCAGCGAGCCCGGGCCGCCCAGCCGGTTGTTCCTGGCCAGCAGCGTGCGCAGGCCGCTCAGCGCCAGCAGCTCGGGCCCCAGCGCCGTGAGCGCGTTGCCGCTCACGTCCAGCACCTGGAGGTGCGGGAAGCCGCTGCCCAGCGCCCGCGGCAGCGACGCCAGCCGGCTGTAGGGCAGCAGCAGCCGCAGCAGCGCCTCCCGCGCGCCGCGCCGCTCCTCCGCGCGCGCCTCCAGCTCCGACTCCAGCGCCTCGGCGGACACGCTGAGGCGAGACCAATTGAGCTCGGCCTCGCCGACCGCGGCCTCCTCCATCCCGCCGGACGCTAGGCCCCGAGCGAGGCGGCGGCGCGCCCCGGAACTCGAAGCGAGCGCGGCGTCGGAAGCGGCCGCTCGCCCCCCACTCCCCCTCCCGACCACGCGGGCGCGCGGCCGCCGAGTCACGCGACGCCCGGCGCGGGCTGCGCGCGCCGCTCTGGGGCGGGCTCTGTCTCACGTGGCGCGCGGCGCGGACCCTGCGAAGGACAGGCCGCGGCGCGGCGCGCCCGGAAGCCGGCTGAGGGGAGTCTGCTGGGGAGCGCCGCAGTGTGGCGCCCGGTGCCGCGCGCGGTGGAGCGAGCGGAGGCCTGAGGCGCTCGGGAGCGGGTCGCACGCCCTTTATAGACGGCCGGCGGGCGGCCTTGGCCGCGGGAGCAAACAGCTCCGGGGCGGATGATCCCGCCCGAGGGCTTGCGCGTCACTGGGCGCCGCCCTCTTTGTTCTCCCTCGGGGCCGGGATCCGGAGAGCTCAGCCATGACAGGAATTTAACCCTAGAATGTAGAGTCTGCGGAACGGGCCTAGTGGCGCAGGCCTTTAACCCAGCACTGAAACGCAGTGGATCCGATTTCGAGGCCGGCCTGGCCTCCATGGGGAGTCCGGGGCCGGCCTGGCCTCCATGGGGAGCCCGGGGCCAGCCAGGGCCGCAGGGTGCATAACAAAGCCTTCTGAAGACCAGGCCAAAGTTAGACATTTGGCTTGACTGCGGTGGTCCCGCCCGGAAGACATGCTTGGTTAGTCTTTTAAAGCCACAGGATAGAAGGCATGCGTGTCACACACGCCCTTTGCCTGCTTTAGTCGTACAGTCCCCCAGCTTCAGTCGCTGTCGTGGATGGAAGGCCTCCCTGGATGGAGGAGGTCCCTTGATGTGAGCCCCGCTTGAGAAAGCGCTCAGAGTCCGCTGCAAGTGAAAACTAGGATTTAATGGGGGAACTCCTGACTCTGGCTCTCGTTTAGTAATTCCAGTTAATGTCTTTTCGTCCTTAAATCAATTACAGTATTTTTCTGAAATTACATTTTGTAGTTTTAAAGTCATTTGTGGAAATAGTTAAGATACTTAGTTTTGCTTCTTACCGAGCTTAAATACAAGCTTAAATATGTGCGAATTGCTTTTTTCCTACAAAATAAAAAACAAAACAGAAAAACCCACCTTGTGCGGTCAGCTATGTAGATGAGAAATAATGCTTCTTCACAGCTGAGCTTTATGATTGAGTTGTCATGGGAGGATATAGTTTGCCAGTTTAACAATCCATGGATGGAATTTAAAAAAAAAAAATCTGCCAGGCATAGTGGTGCACCCAACACTTGGGAGGCAGAGGCAGGAGGATCTCTGTGAGTAGGAGACCAGCCTGGTCTACATAGTTTCAGGACAGCCAGGGTTACATAGAGAGACCGTGCCTTAAAAAAGAAAATCTGCAAGTGTCTTGTAGGCACCTGAAAGTTTTCTTTTTAAAATGGACCTCATTTCAGATCAAACTAACATAGAAGTAGCTCTACTGTGATCATCAAAAATACTTAATGCAATATCGTGCTTTAAAAATGTGTACCCTTGACGGACAAAACACCAATAACAAATCAGCAGTAATGTAAAATGAGGGGGAAAATGTGGTTTAGAAAAGGGGCTAAGATTCTGTATCAGGTAATGGGGAAAAGATCTCAATAATAGAATATGAAGCTACGTAGAAAGTTCTGAATAGGACAGAAACTCTTTTTTCTTTTTATAATAAACAGCGAAGAAATGAGGGTAGAAAATGGAACTTTATCAAAGAAATGCCCAAACTAACAAAAAATTTGAGTATACGGCTCTCATAACTGAGGTGTGACCTATTTTAATAAAGATTTGAACTATTGATATCTAGTTAGGACTGATGTAAACAGATCATTGAACAGAAACTATCTTCTAAAAGCTGAACATGGTATTATGTTTGAAACTATAGCAAGAAAGCTATAAATATCAGTATGAACTGTTTATCTCTTTAATTAGAGTAGGCTTCCATATAGAGAACAGCACTTTAGTTTTATTTTTGTGCACTTTCTTTATTCCACTACCTGCCATTGCAGGCATGATTTCTTTTGTAATTAATTTTTAATGTAAGTGTACTAAGTAAAGTAATGTGTTTCTTCATGACTTTTCCATACATATATATCTTTGTATTTTGCTCCTTCAATCCACCATCACCATCCCTTGCCCCTCCCCCAACCCATTCTTCCTTCCAAACTAGCCCTTCTGCTTTCAGTTCTGTATGCATGTTCTGTGTGTAAGTTTGTACAATATTTGTCTTCTTCCCCTTACCTCTCCCTTTCAAACCAAACTCTTCTTCATTCCACTCAGTCCCTTTACACACGCACACAGACACATACACACACACACACACACACAAACACATACACACAGACACACACACATACACACAAACACACACATTCAGACATACACACAGACACACACATAGACACACATACACATTCAAACACACAGACACACACACACAGACATACAGACACACACACATACACACAAACACACAAACACACACAGACATACACACAGACACATACATACACACACATACATGCACAGATACACATACACGCACAGACACACACACACACATACAGACACACACATACACACATACACGCACAGACACACACACACAGACACATACACACACAGATACATACATACACACACACATACACATACATGCACAGACACACACACACATACAGAAACACATACACACACAGACACACACACATACACACAAACACACAAACACACACAGACATACACACAGACACATACATACACACACACATACATGCACAGATACACATACACGCACAGACACACACACACATACAGACACACACATACACACATACACGCACAGACACACACACAGACACATACACACACAGATACATACATACACACACACATACACATACACGCACAGACACACACACACATACAGACACACATACACACACACAGACACACACACAGACACATACATACACAGATACATACATACACACACACATACACATACACGCACAGACACACACACACATACAGACACACATACACACACACAGACACATACATACACACACACATACACTCACAGACACACACACACATAGACACACACAGACACATACACACACACACACATACACTCACAGACACACACACACACACATACAGACACACATACACACATACACGCACAGACACACACACACACATACACATACATGCACAGACACACACAGAGACACATACATACACACACACATACACGCACAGACACATACACATACACACATACACACACACACACACACATATGCACATATATATGGAGATGGGTTGATTTTAAAATCTAGGTTCACGTATGAGAGAAATCATGGGACGTTTGTCTTCCTGGGTCTGGTGTGTTCTCCTTTACATGGTGACTGCCAGTCTACCCATCTTTACAGGTGTAATTTCTTTCAGGTAATTTTCAGTGATTGGACTCGTGTGTCTGACTTACCTGGTTGAAGTTTTTAGTGGTTAGGTTGGATTGAAAGGCCCCTGGGGGAGCTTGTTTATGATTCTATCCCCAACCCAAAAGCCGAAGCTTTTGAGAAGCAGTATATTTACAAACATTTTTAGCTGGGAGAAGACTAACATTTATTAGTCGTCCACGTTTATCAGGAACTTGACATTTAATTTTATTTTCCACATCAGGTAAATTGCGTTTCAAACAACTTACAAACTTGGTGTAATTTATTAAAATGAACTTCTGTCTTCACTGTAGAGGTGAGGAAACTCAACTGAGAAATATAAAGTAACTGCCTTGTATGCCATAGATAGTGACAAGGTTGGTAGAAATCTAGTGTTACGTCCGTGTGACTCCAAAGTCCATGACCTTTAAATTACAACACACTGCTTCGTTGAACCTAGCTTAGTGTGCTTTTTTTTTTCCTTGCTCAGTATGATAAGATTTTGCAAATAGTGAGCAGATAGGATTTCAAAAAGCATAGAATAGAAAGAAAGCATGAACCATGGAAAAGTGCAACTTACAAAGGGAAATAAAGGGCTTGAGAGATGGCTCAGTGGTTAAGAGCAGCCAGTGCTCTGCTCTGCACTGGCTGCTCTTCCAGAGGTCCTGAGTTCAAATCCCAGCAACCACATGGTAGCTAACAACAATCTATAACGGAATCTGATGCCCCCTCTTCTGGCATGCAGACTGAGCACTTGTATACATAAATAAGTTTAAAAAACATTCAAAAGGAAAAATAAAAAGACGAAATATGTACATATTACCAATGAGCCCATGAAAAGATAATAAACATCGTTAGTTATCCAGGAAGAGCCAAAACAAGCTACTCATGTGTAGGACGCCATTCCAAGATGGCGCTGGCTTCCAGACGGCTTAGTAGTAAACAACAGCTTTGCACATGCGCTACAGTTGAGAACAGCTTGGCTCTTAGTGACACACCCATAACTGGCCCGCAAAAACGGTTATGCAAATGAGGTGCTGCAGAGGTAGCCTATCAGCATGAACCACGATTCCCACAGTGTATATAAGCGGCTTGCTCCTGGGGATCGGGGCCATTCTCTCCTGTTTTCAACTTCCTGATTAAACTGCCTTGAGAAGGAACCAGTCGTGTCGTGTTTTCCTTGCTGGTCGAGGTCGGCGCGGCACACTCATGCCCACCTAGAAAAGCTGAAATGAGATGGCAATTAGCATATATGTGAATAATAGTAACTCCCATAGGCTATGAGGATTGTAGGAGATAGTAGGAATACTCGGAGATAGTAGGAATGAGAATACTGTAGTCACTTTGGAAACCCATCTGGATGGTCACCACATGACCCAGTGGTCCCGTGCAAACATGTACCTACAAAGCATCATTCATCAAGGTGAAAAATTGGAATTTACCCCAAATCCCTAAATCGATAGAGGATAAATATAATGTGGTCCATTCATACAGTTGAACACTGAATTTCACGGATGACTCTCAAAGACATTATGCTGATATCTGTGGAAGAAACCATTCTTAAATGAACATGTAGCATATGATCCTATTTATACAGTGTCTGTCCCTGGAAGCAGGAAATGCAACTCATGTTGCTGGCAGTGTACCTGGAGGATCCCACTCAGAACCTCTAGGGGTCTCTACTCAGGTGTACCTAGTTACTTGACATCCACCACAGAGAAGGATTTCAGGATGAGTCATAGTGAAGCGCAGTTAGTGGGTTTATTGAGTAAGTAAAAAGGCAAGATTCGGTTGAAGAGAGTCAAGTATAGGCATTAGGAAAGAAATGCACCGGCATGCCTCAGCAGTAGGCTGGTAATCAATTTGTGGTTGCAAGACTACTTACTTAATCTGCAATTAAGTTTAGATTTTAAGGACAGTATGTGCGTATTCTAATTTTTCTTACCCACAGAATTCTGCTTTTGAGGAGGAGACTTTTAGAAGTTATTGTACATACTTGTAGGTGGAGGAAGAGAGCCAATAGGGATTTTAAAAATTAATCAAAAGGGCTAGAAAGATGGTTCAGCTCTTAGGTGCTCTTCCAGAGGACCCGGATTCAATTACCAGCACCCACATGCTGGCTCACAACTGATGGTAACTCCAGCCCAGGAGATCTGATCACATCTTTTGGACTTCTTTGGCACCAGCCACAAATGTGGTACACAGACACACATGCAGGCAACAGCCCGTACACGTAAAATTTAAAAATTTTAAAAATAATTTAAAAAATTGATCAAAGGACTTCTTACTCAAAGGTCACAAGGAAGTTGGACTTAAGGCATAGTTTGTTAGCCACTTTAATAATTTGATTTATGATGCTGCTTAGAAGTTCTTTGGCAGGTGTCCTAGTTAACCATGTTGAAATTCCTGGATATCAGTTATAGAGTCAGAAACTAGAACCAAGAGCATGGGGGAGGATATTCCTTCCCACAGCTATTTTCTAACTAGTTATCCTGTTTTAGATCCACAACTGGCAAATCTATAGACACAATGTAGATTAGTAGTTGCTAAGGATTGAAGGACAGGAGAATGCAGGGCAATTGTTTGCTAATGGATGCAAAGTTTCTTATGGGGAATAACAAAATTCATTGTGATGATTGTAACTCTAAATTCACTAAAATCTTATACACTTTGGGTAAATTGTGTGGTATATGAAATTACATCTCAAGCTGTTGTTCTTTAAAAATGAACCCAAAGTAGCTAAAATAAAAGGTAATATCTGATGACAGTCATGCAGAGGCATATAACCAAGTACTATCAAGGTTCAGGAGGGAAAAAACAACCATGTCGGCTGCTTACAATAAGGAAGACGTCCGGGGTCTGATGGAAGGGAGACATACAACACTGAAGGGAATAAGAAAGGTTATTTCTGAGAAAGAGTGATGAGGATAGGGAAAAACCTAGAGCATACATTTGAGAAACAGTAAGAGGTCTGGTTTGATTGGTATGCTTAGGGATGGCAGCTAAAATATCCAAATATTTTTACAATTTGGAAGAAAATGTTTAAAATTGTAACTTAAGTATACTATTGTGATATATATATATATATGTATATATACATACATATATATATAATTTCACTATATATATTGTGTGTATAGAGAAAGAATAGTAACTTTGATGTGATTAGGCTTGGGGAGGTGCTTTCAGGAAGTTCACATCACATGCTTATTAGCTAGCTTGCATTGGTATCATAGACATCCCTCTGGAAAGAGGGCAAAGTTTGAGACAGTCTGTGGGATGTGGTGCTGGCAGAAATGCTCCTCTATCTGAATACAGGACATTCCTCCTCTGCCTCAGGGCGAGAGTCAAGTGTAGAGCAAGGCCATTGCATGAACTAGAGGAGTGGCACAGATTGGTGGCAACCATCTTGTTCTATTTTATTTCACTCTTTGTACTAGATGCTGCAGTTGTTAGCCACTGTGTGGGCTCACCAAAAGAGAAAAGGAGGCATATTCATAGGTGCAAACCCTGCCAGACCTCAGCATAGGAAACCACCATCATGGCCAGTGACATACTGGACAGTGGAACCCTGAACATCTCAGGGGTTTTTATTGATACATAAGCTTCTCAGGTGTTCTGTTGATAGCATGTGCAGATCATGAGGAATCAAACATCTCCCATATAAAGCCAACATCAGCAGACAATACAAAACACCGAGACCTAAGCAGCCCTTCCCCCAACAGTGCACAAAACAGCCATTCTAAACATAACTAAAAGTAAACTTCTGCAATGAGATGCCGTAGGAGTTAACAAAAAAGAAAGCATCAGTTTCTCCCCAGTTCATGTTAGTGTATGTTGCTTCTAAGTTTCACCTGAAACTTGATGAAGTATTTAACTCAGCTTCCTAAAGGGATCAGAGGAACCAAGAGTTCTGGAAGCCAAGATCTGGAAGCCACTGCTTCATTCACAGTTGGCTGGGTGAGGATCCCAGGGCCTTGCTGTCCTTGAAAGTGATTCCTAGCTGGAGGCCTCCTGCAGCTCTTGTGCTGTTATTCACCCTGCTATCGTGCATCTGTTGACCAACAGACGGGCTCTCCTACATCCTGGTCCACAGTTCACTGTGGCTGTTCTGAGGGTCAGGATGGAGTTGACCCAGTTAAGGCAAGACAGTAATCTGTGTGCTGTGTGGATGGGAAAGGGAAAGATGTCTTAATAAAGAACTTTGCACTACTAAATTTGAGTCTGTGGCTTAATGGAAAAGGCTTCAGTAGGACACAAAGCAAATTTACCAACAAGAGGAGGAAACTCTGCCCACTTCTTTCTGGACCCTCGTTCTCTGTACCACATTCTGTGTATAAGTTCTGTCATTCTGTTATTTTTCCATTTACAGTCTTTGCCATAATGTAATAGAAAAGGTCGTTAATTCAGGATTAAGTTATGAACGTATTATAATAGCAATCTGACCATCCAGACAATAACAATTGCTGTTATTAACACATTTATTTTATTCTCTCATGAACACACATTCCCCCTCACATGGTTGACATGACATCATGTGCATATAAAGTTTTGTACTTTGATTTTTTTTAACCAAAATTATATAGTAAGCATTTCTCACATACTATTTTATTAAAGTTTTTTAATTAAAAAATGGGTCCAGAATAATTGTCCAGTGGAGGATTATAGTTTTCTTTCCAGCATAGCATCTTGAGAGACCTCATAAACCACAAGCTAACAGCTACAGTTGTAGATATCCTGTCTCATAGTTCTCTACTGAGCATCTGTGGCAACAGGTTGGTAATAGCAGCATCTGTGAGCCCTCTCCCTGAGGACTGTCAAACAACCCTCCCTTCAAAGACCTGCTGGCTCTGCTTCACTTCTTACCTGGCTGATCAGAGAACCAGCTGGCATTCAGGTAAGCTCTTTGCATAAAGAGACTGTCTATTTGGGAGGAATTGCTGGCCAGTCAAGTGACTCACAGTGTGAAGTGTTGAGGTGTCTGCTCTGACTGTGTTTGGCTGGTCCCTTTATGCTCATGTTGCCACAGCAATGGTTCGTAGACTTCTCTGTAGTTTTTCTGCAAACTAGACATCAAGAAGGTACAACTACTAGAGGCAAGACCTGGCTACATGGCTCTAATTTTGTGTTTTAGGCTAAGTTGCTCTCATTATTAACAGTGTATACATTTTTCTGCTGTTTGTTTGTTTTGAATTCGGATATTTTAGTTTTCCCTTTATACAGCAAAACTTTATAAAAATCTTAAGACAGGTTAATTTAGTTCTATTAGTGAACACTTATTGGATCTAAAATATATGAACTACTCTGATGGATATTCAAAATAAGAAAACCACCTAGTCTTGTTCTTGGGAATGAGAAGCCTAGTAGATCGGTAGTTAGGCGTGAATATAAATAGCTATAAGACAAAGTGGATGAGATCAAGGTGATTCTAGTATTCTCTTATTAAAATGATTTTACATTAATCCTGTGTGACTGTCAGGATAGTGAAACAAGCATTATTAAGCGTGTAAGAGAATTACACAGCAGTGCAAAGGGCAGAGAAGATGCAGAGGAGTAAAAAATGGATCAGGAAAGCCTTGGGGTTTCTGCCTTTCGTAATGATGAAAAGCTTTCATATGAGAAGCGGCTGACGAAATTTTGTTGAGTTACAAAAAACACACAATGGACTTTTAGAACCTTTCTCCATGACATTTTGGCTATAGTCCTTTTCTCTATTAGCTACGGTAGCCCTGTTGTCTGTTATCTGTTGTGTTACCTCTGAAATTTATATTAACTTAGGTCTGATTTCAAAATATTTGCTGTTATCTTCCGTGGAGAGCTATTTGACATATAGTTCTATTTCTGATGTATTGTGAGTAGAACTGGGGTGGGATCCCCCCCCCCGAGATGAGACCCTCCCACTACAAATACCACTCCCTCCAACAAGTAACAGGAAGAAAGTAGTCAGGAGAACACGCTGAGAGGGAATGGTTACCTCACCTCTCTTTGAAGTACGAAGAACAGGTGAAGACAACTGCCTGCCGTGTGATCAGTGCAATAAAAGTGTTTAGGATGAAGAAGGCTATGAGGTTGGAAAGGACTTCAAGAGGGCTGCTTAAATGGGGTGGGGGTTGGGGGGCAATGAGGTAAGTAACGATCCGGGCAAAGGTGGGAGGGTGTGGCACCGTGATGTCGGGATGTATTAGTGGAACTTCAAGTGCGGAGGGATAATTAGAAATGAGGCCAATGGGAGGCTGGGTTCAGTCTGAGTGTTGTGCCTTCATGAGCATACAAATGTACTTCTGTGTTAGAACTCCTTCCAGTGGGAGCGTGTCGTCCCTCAGACGACAGTCACACAAGGAGTACAGGTTAGGGGGGCTGCGGGTGAAGACCCCCGACGCCCTCCCCCACTCCTGCACCCCGCCCGCGGACACAGGCTGTGGCTCCGGGGCCCAGATTTTCTCTTATCTAAAGTAAGTTTCTGCCTTTTTCACCCCTCACAGAATGCCTTTCTTTTTGCTGTGGGTCAGCCTACTTCTTCACAGTGCAGGTGAGTTATTTTTCAAAAACGTTGTACTTCTGAAACCATTTTGGTGATAATGAGGACGGTGATTTAGAATTCAAAAAAAAAAAAAAAAAAGATGAAACCGACCAACCAAGCAAATGACTTCATCTCTTCACATCTCTGTCTTATTTGTTAAATGTAAAAAAAACAAAACAGACAAAACAAAAACAAATGTAACATTTGCTTTACAAAACATGGTGAAGCATGTGGGAGAATATAACACGCATTTTGAAAATGTTAATCCTACCTGTCCCGATTCTAGACTCCTCACTCCAAATTGGTTTGTCCATTTGAAGCCACAGCCACAAGACTTTGTCCCCGTGTTTAGTGTAAACTTCCCAACAAAAAATACGGACACCTAGAACCCCCGCCTTCAAGTGACTTTGAAAAGCACCAGATTTTATAGTATCAGAATATCTGAAATCAGCTCTGTCCTGAAAAAGCTAGATGAGCATGCAGCACAGTTTCACTTTGTTTTATTTATTTTAACGTTTTGTACTCAAGCCTGCAAAAAAGGTTACTGAAGAGCCCGGCACAGATTTTGAAATAGAAAATGTAATGGAGCTCACCTGAAGTACGTAAGTGAAAACTTCTAAACAGCTAACCTTGCATTCAAACGCTGCAATATGATGACTCCACACAGAGACCCCCAGGCACATGCCATCTCCCAGGAGCCCACAGGGGTTCTCGTCCCTGATGGACAGTAGCACTTCGAGGGTCCCCTTAGACTCCAGAGTTAACTCAAGAGTTAATTCAAGACTAAGTCCACTGGACAATATTTCTTGGCTCTTTTCACTTGACACTTGGTGTGTGTGTGTGTGTGTGTGTGTGTGTGTGTGTGTGTATGCATGTGTATATGTATGTAGATAAAGGGACAAAGACAAAGTCACTTATCCTAAAAGTGCTACCAAAACCATGACAAAGAATGGGTGTGAATGTAGACGAGAATGAGGAAGGTCCGTCTGTTAGCTCTAATACTATATTTTATAACGATATTGTCAACCTGGCGTGATGCGCCAGGCACTCTAGCAGTACGTTAGACACCCATCATACGTTTGTAGAGTTTTCAGAGTATTTTTTTACGTTTTTAGCTTCTTGGTGACCTTTTTATCTCAGGCTTTTAGACCTTGGGAAGCTAAAGACACAATGGCTAGACACAGTGGTTTGGGAAAGATAGAGGAGATATTTAGAGAGGAATAGGGCCTCATGCAGACGCGCCAGTTAGAAACTGGTGACATTCATCCTCAGCCGATCATATCTCATGACCCATTGGCTGGCACTCTTAGATTCCAGAGTGTGGAGCCTTTTCTCCCAAATCCGTAAAGAGTACAGCTACAGGAAGTCCTCCCGGACTTAACTGTAGATGCTACAATCAATGACCTCTCAAGGGGTAAAACTCATATTCTTCTTAAAGTTATTAAAGATTAGAGTGAGGGAAACTACACCTGTCTGCTCTCTTCCTTGTGTCCCTCTGGAAGATGAATGAGCTGTGTCATTTAAAAACAGTCCTTCAGATCCCCAGGTGTTTCACAGCCACTTGGAGCAGGTGGTATCCTAATTATGTATACAGAAACAAACTCAGAGAGATGTTGCCTGGTACCTTGTGATTAGTAAGGTGTTATTTAGAGCTAGAGCTTGGATTTGTAGTTTTCAGTCCTGGACTTTAAGAATTGCTTTATTAAAAACCATGCAAATCCATCCTTCTAAACCTCACATAACTTGGTTCTTCCTAGGTTGTCCCTTCTGTCTTTCCTTTCTTTATATTTACTCATCTGTTTCCTTAGTAATTGATGTGCTCACCAACTTTAGAAAGAATGACTACTATTAGTTGAAAGAGCACATTTTGGATGGAGAGCTTTGGAATCATCGTCCAGAGACTTAGCACAGTTTACTACCACCCACAAATGACCCTCGTGTCTCTGAACAACGCACCTCCTGGTATCAGATGGCTTCTGCTTTAATGTAGTCCGCAGATTAAGGTCAAGTCCAGAAAAGAAAGGTCTTACGATATGTTTAGCATATCATAAACACAAAATAAATGTAAGCGGATAAAGTCAGGGTTCTCCAGAAAACACACACACACACACACACACACACACACACACACACACACACACACACACGGGGTGGGTCTTAAGAAAGCCAGGGGTCTGACTCCGATCTGAGACCCAGGTGTGAGACCCAAGAGGAGCCCATGTCTCACTTCAGGTATTAAGGCATGAGAAAGATTGCGCGGGCATGCGGACACCCATTCTTATCACTTGGCAGACAGTCAGGAGTTTTTGTTGACTCTGATAGAAAGGGACCCCTCATGCTTTACCCAAGTCTGTCCTTTCCATTGTTGATCTAATAAGAAATGCCCTCAGGGACACCATAGTAACATTTCATCAAATATCTGAGCAGCCCTTCAGCAGCCACCAATCAGTTCCTGCGCGCTGGGACGGGCAGTCTGTCTTCTGTCCTCCGGAACCACCTCTACTGATGTCTGTCAGTCTGTATTTTGCTTATGGCTTGGAAGCGTCCTGCCCACTCAATGTGATGCTTGGATTTGCTCTTAGTGTGTCACTTATTTTTCTTCTGTTTTCTCATAGTTTTTTATATCAAGCAGCACCCTTGCTGTGGCTCCCACTGGCTAGTTCTTTCTCCTTTTTGCTACCTGTCATCTCTTTGGAGGGAGACAGAGAGGCAGAGTTAGAGACACACAGGGACAGAGAGACTCAGACACACAGAGATAGAGAGGCAGAGAGGCAGAGTCAGAGCCACATAGAGAGAGACAGAGAGAGTAGAAAAGACAGATAGAGTCCTTCTGAATGGAGTCCCACCTTGGATGCTTAAGTCCCATTCTCTCTGCAGGTTAGAACTGAAGGGTGTAGGCGCCAACACTGGCTAGCAGAGGTTCCACAGTTCCTTTCTAAAGGCTGAGAGATTGGCCACCTTCTGAAGTGATATTGGTGTCTCAACCTGGGAACTTGAGCAACTTGGCTTGCTGAGAATCACTTTTGTCTTGTTAGTAGTGGTGTGTAACAGAAGAATTCTGGCCTGGAAGCTTACTTTATAAGCAGAGAAAGAAAAAGAGAGAGAGAGAGAGGGAGAGGGAGAGGGAGAGGGAGAGGTGAGGGAGCAGGAGAGGGATCAAACTGAAACTGCAATGGGTTGAGATCTCACTGTGACAGTCTTCACCTGGTTGCTGGTGGCAACCTCCTGGTGGGTTCTGGGGGAAATAAAGTCTCAGGTCCCCACAGCCATCAGGCCCTGCCAGTGAGAACTCTGGCAGGGTGGTATTTGTGGCAGGGAGAATAGGATAGTTTACTGAAAGATTTTCACGTACAAATCTTCTTTCTGCCATTCCAATGTGCCTCCCTGGATTACCGAAGCCGAGAGTAAAGAGCATTTTCATGTTTCGACATTGAAGTTCTGGGAGTGACGCCTGTTCTGTCGGTCAGATGTGTTTACGTAAGGGCTGAACTGGCGAGTGATTGAAGAGACAGAAAGGTTATAGTGCACAGTGCACCGGACAGGTTTTTTTTTTTTTTTTTTTTGCCACTGTGAAAATCTGGAAGGCACAGCTTGGTTTTGGAACGAAGACCTGCAATGACACAGCTTCTCAACAGGTCCACTCTGAGGGATTTACTTTGCTGAGTCATTCACCTAACAGCACGCAGGGGCCGCAGGGGCAGGCAGAACGCACACATTGACTTTGGGCTCATGCCTCCAGCCTTCTCGTGATTTTATAAATGACCAGTCCCCTCCAGTAAATGTTTCTCTGTCTCATCTGCTGGTGCCCTTTACCTGACGCCGTGCTCATTGGCCATTCTTAACTTTATTTCCTCTTTGACAATTCAGTGGCAACAGAAGAGGTCCGAGCTCACCCATTCACGGATGTGACCCTCGAATGTGAATTCTCCTTTATAGAGGGCACAGAAAATCTTGAGTTTTACTGGGAAAGAGAAGACATAATAGAGGAATATGAAGTGGGAGATCGTGAGTTTTATAAGTTTTTCAAGTACTATGATTTCTTTCAAGTTTACACAAAAGTGGTTTACCAGTTTTACGATAACGCAGAGCAACTTGAAGAACAAAATGCCCTATATGAGGGAAGAGTCTCTGTGGATCAGAATGAAATATCTGAGGGCATTCTGTCCCTTCTACTACAAAATGTGGATTTCTCGGATGAAGCTTTGTACAAGTGCTCAGCTGTCACCCCCAATGGGAGGGGAGAGAGGACAGTCAAGCTGATAGTCGAAGGTAAAGGAACTTCACCCATAAACTTGGCTTCAAGTTAGGTCTCCGTTCATAAGAATGAGCTCTGAATTTTCTTTCCTGGTGGTCTCATTTTTCTAACTCAAATTACTTTATTCCTTTTATAGAGCAGTGGAATATTAATTTATTTTAGCTAAAAATGTCTCTCTGAACAAAAGGTGCTATGTCTATACTAGTATGCATCATTCACTCATTAATGTGAATGTATGTGCCAAAGGGCAATCAAAGCTTCACTGGTTGAATTCCAAAGGTCAGACATTATAACCACCCACTACACACACACACACACACACACACACACACACACACACACACACACACGAGACACAGCGGGGGAGTCGAAGTCTGATACAACAATAGTCCCACAGGAAGATGCTGAGGTCAGACACAATTTAGCGTGAATGGCACTGAACTGAGAACCATGAGGCTGGAGTTCTGATTCTAGATGGCACTGGTGACTCATTAGCTTCTCTAGGCTTCACTCTTCTCACTCCTATAGTATAGGTTACAGGACTAGAGAGATGGTTCCTTAGTTAAGGGCAATGGTTCCCTTCCCTGCACCTACATGGCAGCTCAGTGTCTGTAACTCCAGTTCCAGGAGATCTTCTGGCCTCCACCAGTACTGGGTATATGCAGGCAATGCGCGTGCACACATACACACACATAAAATAAGTAAAAAAAATCTAAAAAATATTTTAAAAACATCATTGAGCTGCATCTATATTCCACCAGGGACTCTTATCCTCAAGTACTGCATGAAAACCTGTGTCCTTTCTGACAGAGAGTCTACGGTGCTGTGAGTCCTTTGAGGCAGTCTCCCTCCAGGGCAGCATTTTTTCAACCTTCCTAATGCTGTGACCTTTGAATACAATTCCTCATGCTGTGGTGACCTCCAACCATGAAATGATTTTCATTGCTACTTTATAACTGTAATTTTGCTTCTGTTATGAATTGTAATGTTAATATCCGATATGCAGATGGCCTTAGGCGACCCTTGTGAAAGGTCATCTGACCCCTGAAGGGTTGTGACCCACAGCTTGAGGACTGCTGCTCCAGGGTAAGAGTCGGAAGAGAAGGGAAGATGCTGAGGATTGTTTCTCCATTTATTTTTGTTTGTTTGATTGTTTTGAGACAGGATCTTTCTATGTAGGCCAGTCTGATCTTGAAGTCACAGCCATCCCCCTGCATCAGTCTTCTGAGTGGTGGAAATTTCAGGCATGTGCCACTTTCCAGCTTTATTAGTTGCCTTCTATAATTCTTCCATCTAAGTACTAAGTAAACCTGATCCTGCTTAGCTTCCAAGAACAGATGAGATCAGGTTTGTTCGGAGTGGTGTGGTTGTAGACTCTTCTGTGATTCTCAGTTGGGGCATCTGAAGTCAGTAGAGAGTCTGGAGCAAATCCGCACACACTAAAAAGGAAAGATCCCCCAAATAAAGACAGCAGCAGTAGAGGTCTAAACAGCAAGAGAGTACACATATCCTGTTTTTCTCTCACTATACCTGGGCCAAAATTTTAGCTTCAGCGAACCTTGGAACATGTTGTCTCCAGCAGGGTTAGTATAAACACTAAAGGCCTGAGCCTCCCGGGACTAAAACAAAAGAAGGAACTAATTATTATTTTTTTTCCCCAACCAGATTCTGAAATGCCCCAGGTGCAGTTTGACAAGACTGATGATGAAGATGTGGCTACATGCACATCCAAGGGCTGGTACCTCACACCCAATGTGACCTGGTTGGACCGGGGATTAAGGGACCTGAGCAACCACAGCACAGTGGAGGTCCTAGAGGAGCAGATGAATGGCTTGTACAGAGTGTACTCTGTCCTCAAATATCCGGTCAAGTTAAATGAAAAGTATTACTGCCATATAACAGAGACGAATGAGAACAACCGGCCCATCAGATCCATCCGGCGGTACCCAAGTAAGTGCAGACCCAAGGGGAAGAGCGAGAATAGGCTGTACTTCACCACAAAGAAAAACACTCATTAATATTTACTGAGTGCTCAATGTAGCAGGCACTTCTGAGCACTTTGGGGATTTAAAGAAGCAGCAGGAGCAGGAGCTTGTAGCCTGGGGTCAGAAAGAGTAGTGAGGCAAAGTCTCTCTGGGTTTGAAAAAAGACTATGCTTTGGGGAATGACAGACTTTATCCAGACAGAGGTGACTGGTACTACTGGCGAGGCTTCTGGTCCTCTGCTGAACGCTTGAGCTTTCTGATGTGACAGACTGAGTGGTCATAGCATCTGTTGGCCACTTACCATTTGCCTGGAAGTTGACGTACATTATGTGTTTACATGTGTCTGTGTGTGCATGTGTGTTTGGGGGTACATATGCATATATATATATACATACATATGCAAGTATGGGGACCAGGGCATGATGTCAGCATTCTTCCGCATCTGCTCTCTGCTTTATTTTTTGAGATAGGATTTCTCACTTAATCTGGAGCTCACCCATTCAGCTACACTGACTGGGCAGCGAACCCCAGGAATATGGGACTCTGCTCCTCCAGGGCTGGGATGACAGATGGGTGACTGCTGCCCCCAGTCTCTGTTTGGATGTTGGAGGTCCATACTCGGGCCTTCATGTGCAAGCAGCCACTTCCCCAGCCTGAATATGTTATTTTAAATGCTTAACTTAGCCCTGCAAGATAATTGCCATCACTGTCCCTTTCTATATGAAGAGATCAGGACTGTAAGTAATTTAACCAAAATCTTGACTGATGAGTACAAGTACAAAATTTAGATAATTAATAGTGTCATATATGTCAAATGTCACATATCAAGAATTTATTAATATTATTTATCAGATTTAACTGGATGCCCCATATTTTATCTCATAAAATATAATGAGAGAAACATTTAGTAAGAGAAGGAAAAGCTGAAGCTCAGAGATGATAGGGATGGAGCATTCACACCGCTGGAAGAAGCAAAAGAAGACATTAAAAGACTCTTTGCCTGGTTTAGGGTGCAGGCAAGTGTGCAGGATAGTGATTCCCCAGGCCAGCAGCATTGTTAACCACAGGGACCTGTGGAAAGTAAATCCTGGGAGAGATCCAGCACTGAGTTCTGATATGGCCTCAGGGTGACTCTGAGAACCTGATGTAGGATGTGAGCCGTTACAGGTGGGAAAGGCTCCCAGAACACCCCTGCCCATTCCCTGTGGGCGAAGGGCACCACCTCCGCACACCAGTGTCTATTAGGACGTGGTGTCATTAGGTAGCAGAGCTCCCACCCACTTCCCCCAGTCCAGCAAAACAGAACAAACTGGATAGACTCGTGCATTTAAATTTCTCACATGAGCTCGCCTTTCCTTCACAGGGAAAAAGAAGGGCTGACTTATTTGCCAGACTTCTAAGTCTTTCCCACATATTTAGAAGAACGTTGTGTCTTTGAACGTTACAGTGGGCCTCATACTCTCTTCTGAGAACACTAGGATACATTATTAATGAGCTGACTTCAAAAGAAAGGTTTTTTTTTTAATTCCCTTAAATTTCAACACCCTAAAAATAACCCAGAAATACCTAAAAAGCCCTCATATTTTACTTCTCTTCACATCTTTTTATCTATTTATTTATATGAGGCCTTTCAGGTCTGGTATCTGCCTGTTTTTCCAGCTCTATAGTTGCAGTATCTCAGAATACAGCCATTGCTCATTGCTCTGGGTTGACCAATTCTTGTGGCTTTCAGACTGTATCTTTTTTTTTCTCACAGTGCCATGCCTTTGTATGGACTCTGCCTCTCTTGGAATACCTTTCATGTCTTGATCTGCCTCACGAATTCCTGCCCATTTCCTGAGACTTGTTTCAAATTAGAAGCCTTTCTCTTACGCTCATTTCTACTTCTTTAATATTTTGTTCATTTGCACATCAAATATTTGTTGAGCTCCAGCTCTGTGCCAGATCCTCTTTGTAGGTACTAGATACAGACCAGTGAATATAATGAATTCTTACACTCTTGAAGGTTTCATACTGTTAGTAGGAAAGAAATACATAGTGAATAGCTCATTACAGAGTGTTATATGTCACCGTATGAGCCCAGTTCCATGACATTCAACACAAGGAAGGAAATCATCTGTGCTGTGTGAGGTCAGAATAATGGTAGCCCTAGAAGTGGGGATGCAAAGAGACTAAAAGGACACGTGGAGATTTCTAGGATGCTGATAACATTCCTCTTATTGACGTGGGTGCTAGTTACAGGGACGTGTTATGTTTACAAGAGATTTACATTTACACTCTTGCTGGACACTTACAAACTTTCCTATATGTACTTTTCAATATAAAGACAACATGTATCGTACCATATGGTAAACAGCCACACAGAGGAAAACAGAACAGTGGAAGCAGATCAGAAAGAAGGGAGTCGGGAGGGAGGGTTGTAATGTTGGCAGACTGACTACAGACAGTCCTCCTTCCGTGTTAAGTTTCTCTGAAGACTTGAACAGAGATGACGAAGCCAGGCCCAGAAGTAGGCAGGGGATGGTGGGTTTGAGAAGCAGCATGGAGGCCAGAGGTTGGGATGGAGACAGTGACAGAGTGTAGGGGTTAAGACAGTAGAAAGATTAAGAGGAGGCTAGCATCGTGTGTTTTCTAGCAGACCATCATAAGCGTTTTGGATTTTCTCATACTGTGGGAGGAGGAGATGCAAAGCCCCACTGGTGGCTCTTGAACAGAGGAGTGAAATGATCCGACTTGCATTTTGTTAAGATCTTTCCTGTTACTCTTGAGGGTAGACACAAGAGAGGTGGCTAGTGTGGCCAGCCAGTTGGGTTGTTATGATAATCAGGTAAGAGAAGATGGTGTCTTGATCCCAGGGGTTAGGAGTGTAAGTAACAAAAATAGATTGGGTCACGTCTACATTTCTGAAGGTAGAGCAAGCAGAATTTGTTGAAAGATTAAATGACGCATGTAAGGGAAAGAGCGGAGTCAATGATCACTCAGACTTTCTCTCAGAAAGCGATTCACTATTTCTCTAGGAAGTCCTGAGGTTTCTTTAGTTAGAGAGGCCCATGTGAGCCATTTGAGGGGAATGTTGAAAAGGAAGCCATGTATTCAGTTAAGAGAAAGAGACAGGCTTAGAAGCAAAACCCGGGAACTGTGAACCGGCAGATGGGATTTCAAATTCTGAGCCTAGTTGTGCTCACTGTGGAAGTAGAATAAATGTAAAGCTAAGTAAATAAATGAAGTCCGGGTACCGAAGCTTGGGCCCCCTTTCTTTGTCCTCTGCTTATTTTGCATCCTTTGTTGGTCAGGGAGATGAAGGGAACAAAGTAAAGGAGAACGAGAATGAATGAGTAGCAAAAGAAACCGGAAAGCAGGGGGTTGTCATAACGCGAAAGCCGAGGGAGAAGACATTTCAGAGAGGAAGGAATGCTTAACCGTGCAGAAAGCTACTGATGAATCAAGATAGATGAAGATGGAGAACAAACTGCTCGAGAGAGGAGGCGCTAAATAGGAGTCAGCTCATGAGCTGAGTGTAAGGTTAGGCATGGCAGTGCTGAGAAAGAACATCATCTAGAAGAGAAAAAACTAAGAAACAGAGCAGTTTTTTTTTTTTTGTCTTAGCACTAAAGTTACTTTTGAAGTTAATGATCATTGAATTTAAATGAGGACACTGGTGTCACTGTGTGTTTTTCTCCAATCTCAGGCATTTGAGTGCAGACACACATGGTGATAAAGTTGGGTCAACCAGGTGTTAGGGTTTGTGGTGCCACATAACAGGGAGACAGATGGGTGTGGAGTGGTAGCATAATGTCAGCCATGGAATTTAGGCCGAACTGGCAAAGCTGAAGGATGAAAGGGAGTAAAAGACAGAGAATGGGTATTAGGGGGTCTGGGGTTGTGTCTTGGTGGTAGAATACTTGCCTAGTATTCATGCAGCCCTAGAGTCTACCTCCAATATCTCCTGCAAAGTGGTAGGGTCATTGGATTCTAGGTCCTCATGGCATTCAAAAAGATATTGGGGGGTGGAGAGCTTGAGATGGTGAATTGGAACGCTGGGGCAGTGGTTGAAAAGTCAGGTGCTTGAAAGTGGGAAAAGGGAGAGGTCACGGTTATAGCTAATGACGTAGTCTAAGTACTAGTCATGGGGTGGGGGTGGTAAAGTGGAATGATACTCAGTTCTAAGCTAGAAGTTTGTGGAGAGGTAGGCGGGGGAATGTTCCGGTCTGCACTCTTTCCTTCTCCGGGATGATTTCCCCCCAGAGCATTCTGGAATGTGTTGTGAGTTGCTTACCCACGATAACAGCTTCCTTGCCGTACGTCCCAGTCCCACACACCTAACAGACGAGGTAGGGCTACCCTGAGGCTCTGGGCCACGCTGCTGTTTCTTTCCTTTTTATCTCTGAAAGATGATGAGAAATACTGTTGTTTTACCTTCTTGTTTCCCTTTTTCTTCTCTAATCGTTCTCCAAAAATATTTGTTGAGTGAATGAATGAACTAGTAAATCAAGGTTTCATCTTATAAATGGACAGAAATTAAGAAAATACTCGAGTATTTTTAGAGCCCCCCGAGAGGGTTACCGTTCTTGGAACAAAGAGTTCATTGCTCACAGCTGTTCCTTCTTGTTTGGCTCTAAGAACACATTGCAGATGAACTGCCTCTAATACAAAACTAACTTTTATGTTTTCTCCCCCCTCATTTTTTTCTTCTTCAGCGAAAAGGTTTGCTGATCGTGGCTACTAAGAGATTTGAGTGATATCTGCCTCATCTGTGCAGTTCCTGGTTTCTCTTGCGAGTGATGTTCTTTTTGTCCTGGACACTTGCTGATCATAAACTAAAAAACAAGCAAACAAACAAACAAACAAGTCAACCAGTCCAGACTGTTACATAGTAACAGAATCTTGCTTCTTTATCTCTAATTTTCCTCTTTGGTTAAAAGATTTGTTTTATTTACTCTCATTCTTGTAACATGTTAAGTTCAGAGTAAAATTCAGAAGTCCTTGGTGCAAATATACGAAGATGAAAATCCTGGGGGGACGGTGTATCTTGTCTGTTTCACTGTGCGTCGGTCTGGGTGACTTGAGATCAGAGCACAGGGAACATGCTTAATGCTTCCTCTACATTGGGTTTTTGTTTGCTTTTGGTAACAATGTTATTTGGGTACTTTGCTGACCAAGAAGATGTCAAGAAAAAGGTACCTTCCCCCAAGTTAGCGTGAATATATTTGTTAAAGCCCCTCTATGCATTACTGGACAAAGGCAGTAGAAATAGCGGACATTCAGGAAATTCAAAAGTGAGGTTAACTTGAACTTTTCTGTTTGTCCAGTGATTTTTTTTCAAATCTTTGTTGTCATATATTGCTTTATAAATCTCTCCCGTCTCTATGCTTTTTCTAAATAGATTTTTACTCTACTGCCTCCTGAGTATCTGTGTTTATCCCAAATTCATCCTTTGAAATCTTCACACCCAGAGCAATGGCAATAAGAGAGAGTTTGGAAAGTAGCTGGCTTCTTGGGGCAAAGCTCTCAAGATGAGGTCGGTACTGGTGTGAGAGAGGCCATGGTCTCTTTGACCACGGGAGGCAGGCGAGAGGTGCCTTTTATGAGACAGAAAGGGAGCTCTTGTCAGTCACTGGATCTGTCAGCACTTTGATCTTGGGCTTCCCAGCCTTCAATGAATAAGCCATCTTGGGGATGATGTTTTGTTTTAGCAGCCCTGGTGAGCTCAGGCAACCTCTGTCCTTTTTTGGAGACTTGGGTGTGGCAATGTCTTTGCTGGTGTTTGAGCTCAGAATATTCAAGCATAGGTTATAGATAGAGGAGAAAATGGTAATGAGACATCAGGTAAAGAGAAAAGAAAATCATTCTGGAAACAAAATTTTTAATTGGCTTAAAACCTTAATTTTGTGAGTTAAGTTATTTAGGTGATAAAATAATTTCATTACTGGACATAAAGCATCTGTATGCTTCTAAAACCTTCACATAGGGTGACCTAGAAAGGGGACAAACCAGGGAGACAGACCTGGGCAATTGTACAGAAATGATATCTGTATTCTTTTTTTTTTTTAAAGAGTTACTTTATTCTCTTTAAATATTTATTTAATTGTATGTATGCATGCCAGTTATGTGCACCAGGTGTATGCAGGTGCCCACAGACAGCAAAGGGCATCAGGGCCCCTGGAATTGGAGTTAACGAGAAATTTTGAGATGCCCGATGGGGGTGCTGGGAACCAAAGCCTGGTTTTCTGCCAAAGCAGTAAGTGCCCTAACTCCTGAGCCATCCCTCCACCTTCTGTTATTCACTTCTGTAAAGTAAGCTTAGAGGTATGTGCTAATTCTTGCTTGCACTTCTGGGAAAACCAAGCTGGATGTGGACTACTTTTCAGAGAACTTTAGGAGACCTGACCTGAATCAAAGTGAGAGGCTGTGCAGATATCATTAGCGCTATTATACATAGGGAATGCATGCATTAATTTTGTGAGCTCAGCAATTACATTAAAGGTGTACTAACTGGAAATTAATGTTTCATGTTGATGCAATGGTCTTTAAAATAAAGGAAAACATTATTGTAAGATAGATCAGGCCGGGCAGTGGCGGCGCACGCCTTTAATGCCAGCACTTGGAGGCAGAGGCAGGCAGATCTCTGTGAGTTCGAGGCCAGCCTGGTCTACAGAGTGAATTCCAAGACAGCCAGAGTTACAACAGAGAAATCCTGTCTTGAAAGACAAAACAAACAAACAAACAAAAAAGAGAACGAGTGTGACTGGTATGCACCTTTGACTCCTGTCTGTTCCTTTCTAGAGCTGCAGTCTTGGATACGTTCCTAAGTTTATGCCTACTTGTTCCTTATCTGTGAGAATTGAGACAATATGTGGGGTGAAGAGAACTGGTAATCATGATATTTGACACACAGAATTTCCTGTATGCTTGGAAGCTAACACGTATTAGCTCATTTAATTCTCAAAAAATTTTTTAAAAATGAGGTGAATACTATTATTGTGCCACTTTGAAGAGGAAATGGGGACAAGGAAGTTGAAAGAAGTACCAGAAGCATAAGATTGTAGGAGCGGACCCAGAGTTTACACCCCAGAAGCCTGGTTTTTAAACACCCTCTGTTGTTTTAATGAGGTGCCAGTCATAATGAAAGCAATGCACAGGAACAGTTAAAACACACTGGAATTGAGAATGGCTGAATGAGGGGCTGGACAGGTGGCTTAGCAGTTAGGACATACTGTTCTTGCTCAGGACCAGAGTTTGATTCCAAGCACCCAAATCAGGTAGCTCACAACTATCTGTGTGTGACTCCAGCTTCAGGGGGATCTGATGCGTGTGCACGAGTGTGCATGTGTGCGTGTCACCCCCACCCACCCCACCCCTGCACACAAATGAAAAGCAAAATGAATCTTCAAAAAAAGAAAGACTGGCTAATGGGAGCAAGTGAGGTGGCTCAGCAAGAAAAAACACTTAGCACGTGAGCCTGGAAAACCAAGTTGGTTGGAATCCATATAAATGTGGAAGGAGACAAATACTCTATAAAGTTGTCTTCTGACCGCCACACATGTACCACGGCATGCACGCTCTCCCACACACGTATTGCACATACACACACTAATAGAAATTATTATTATTTTAAAATAATGATTAAGCGAAACTGGTTCCTTTGTTTCCTCACTTACACAATGCAGGAAAGACAGAAAAGATGCCAGTGAGGCGGCTCAGCAGGTGAAGACAACCTGAGTCCACTCTCCAGAACCCACGCGGTGGGAGGAGCAAACAGACGTCCACAACGTGTCCCCCCAGTCTCTGCACACACACTGTGTGGCATGGCTCTCTACCACATGCACCCCCAAAATATATAAATGTAAAAAGATACCTAAACAGTACAAAAACATCATCCCAAATAAATGCACCAGGGCTTACAAGAAGAGAGAGGAAGGTAAGCCAGGTGCGCTGGCACACACTTGTAATCCCAGCACTTGGGAGGCTGCGGCAGGAGAATTGTGAGATTGAGGCAAACTTGGGCCTCAAGGGTGAGACGACCTCAAAATAAATAAATAAGTGAATAAAATATCTGCTTACCAGCTCTGGATATAAGCCTAGGGAAAGAATTTTAGAGCAAACAGTCTTTTCAGCTCCTTGAAAGGAGAAATTTTGCTAGCCTGTGTATTTAAAACTGGATCAAGAACGAGGAAGATAAAGTCCCCTTCCTTCTGTTGGCAGAAGTTTCTTCTCACATATCCTCTGTTCTCTTGACAATTTGTACATGTTCCTGGATTAAATAATGTATTCTTGCTTCACTCACAATCCTGCCTTTCGTATCTGTCCCAGAAATGCATTCTTTTTATAGACCCCCCATCATTTCAGGTTTTCTATCCGTTTCAGTTTTTTATCTGACCCACAGCAGGCCAGGTAAGACCTGTGCACCCCAGTGCTAAGCACAGTGCTTAGTACAGTGGGTGTGCTTTCCTCTGTGGTCCTCTCAGGTCTGTTCGATTTGATTTCCAGACAAGTTGCGTTTCTATGTGATGTGTGGATGGTGATGCTTCCACTCCAGCTCTGACTTCCCAGTAGGTCTCAGAGTGTTGCTTCCGATTTGGATTCTCTACGTGCAGTGTTCTTAAGTACAAATCTGACTCACTATGCAATGTTTCTGTGAATGCGTTCTGTTGACGAAGCCAGGAGAATGCAGAAAAGACACATCTAGAGTTTCTCAAGAGGTTTTTTTTGTAGTGGCACATCTACTGTGTCGCTCAGAAAAGAAGACAAGGAGGCATTTTTCATAAGTGCAAACCCTTCCAGACCTCAGCAGAGGGAAGCACCATCCTAGCCAGTGCCATCCTGGACAGTGGGACCCTGAGCCTCTGAGCTCAGGTGCTTTTATTGATTTAGAACTCGAGTGTTCTGATAATACGTGCAGATCATGTGCAATCAGACATCCCCCACGTAATCCAACACCTGCAGACCATGCAAAACTCGAAGACCTAAGCACCCTCTCATCAAACAGTGCACAAAACAATTGTTTTATACGTAACTAAAAATAAACTTCTACAACAGTTTTTCCTGGTAGCCCGGAAGCTGAAAAGGAGTATCGGAGGTTCAAGGGCAGCCTAGGCTATGTAATGAGATTCTGTCTCTAACAACAACGAAAGGGTACAGGAGTTTAGTACTTTATATTAGGCCTGCCCAATTCAACAATGTCCTCCCTTGATACATTTTCCATGGCAGCAATCTTGTCCCCACTCAGGAATGCCATCTCTAGTACCAGATCTAGATTTCCAGTGTTGATCTCCTAGAACCTTCCTATCCAACTGCAAGATGTGTCCACCAGGACATCTAAAGACAACTCAGACTCAACACACGTAAGACTCCCATTCCTTCTTCCCAGCCAAGCATTTCATTTTCACAGAAAATGCCACTGCAGTCTACCAAGCTGTTCCACTCAGAACCTTGAAGTCATTCTTGACCGTTACTTCTTCCTCTGTCTCCATTGCCTGCCAAGAGCCAACCCCAGCCGAGCTACCTCCTTAAACTTTTGTTAGCCCCGAGATCATTATCTTAGTTCAAAGCACTATGGTTTTCTTCCTTACGTTTTTGTTTCCTTTCTGTATTTTCTCTCATCATTTCTGTAGTCTCCTGACTGATCTGCTAGGGTTTGCCTCTTCCTATCTATGCTACATCTAATATAAAGCAGAATCCGGCCAAGCCCTCCTTTATCCATGGACCTCCATTAGTCTTCTGCTGATACAAGCTCTACAAATATCTACTCCACAAGACCAACAATGATTACTTTTCTCTTTGACAGTTCACTGTATGCCAAGGCCTTAACCTAGTTTGCTTCACTTAGCTTGTACTATGCAGCAGAGTTCTGAAGGATTGGTATTTTCATTCTATAGAAAAGGATAGCTGCCTCCATAATGAAGAACAGCCAATACTTAACATTCAGTCATCAGAACTTTTAGATTTTCTATGTACTGTATTTCATTTTATTCTCATAACAACTCTATAAGATACAAATGATTATCATCTCCATTTTACAAATGAAGAGGCTTAAAGCACCTTTGTTTGATGTGGTACAATAATTGAGTATAGAGTGGGATTCAGACTCAGGTCTGAACCTGTAGCTCTTTTTGCTCTTCCTCCATCCCTGCATCTCCATATATGTTATTCTCCTGAGTACTCCCTCTGTATGTGCTGCTCCCTCTGTGTGCTCCCTTTGTATATGCTGCTCCCTCTGAGTGGACTCTAGGAAAATCCTATCCGTTCAGAGTTCGGCTTGTTCTTTGAGGTGGGCCTCTTTCTTCCTTCCTTCCTTTCTTTCTTTCTTTCTTTCTTTCTTTCTTTATTTATTTATTTCTTTCTTTTTTTTGAGACAAGGTTTCTCTGTGTAGCCCTGGCTGTCCTGAAATTCACTCTGTAGACCAGGCTGGCCTCAAACTCACAGAGATCTGCCTGCCTCTGCCTCCTGAGTGCTGGGATTTAAGTCATGCACCACCCCACCAGGCTAGAAATCACTCCTAACAATCATAGAAAAGAATATATCTTAGGATGGTGTGACTCAGTTTGGATCCTCCTCTGAGCTTCTTTTACTCTGACTGGAATATTCCCACGTTTATGATTCTAAATTTAATTTATACATGTTCCAATTCTAGCAATGACTGGATCATACCATGTTCTGATTTCCCTCCAATGAGTATTTTCTGTGTTCAGGTTGAGGGCTTTTGAGTTATTATTCTGTGTTTGTTTTCTCTTCTTGAGCCTCTACAATGGCATACATTTTGAACCACAAAGGAAAAGACACATAAATTGGCTTGTACAAGCAGTGAAATTTTCAACCAGAAAAAAGAGCACCATACATAAATTCAAAGGAGCACAAGCAAAGTAGAGAAAATAATTGCTAGTGCTAAGGACATGAAGAACTAATTATTACTGACCTAGAAAAAAAAAAGACCAACAAATGATGAAAACACAAGCAAAAAACCAGAACTATAGGAAGATACTCGGTCTCACAAACAGAACAGTATGATCAGAAACGGTTGTGGAATGTTTTACAGTTATGGATAATATTCCTGTAAGCTGTCCTTGTGGCATGTAAAGGATTCACTTCCTACCTGTAAACAATGGAGTGGCCACCCAGTGCTCCATATGAATAGAACATTCCTTAACCTTAAGGCAGATGAAGGTTAAGCTAGATTCATTTGTATACTGGAGGGCTGGGTGGAGACAGGGAGGACTTGGCATGAAAAAGCACCTAGGGCTGGGGCAGGGAGGAGGAGGAACTGGGTGGCCGCTCCATTGTTTACTGGTAGGAAGTTAATCCTTTACATGCTACAAAGACAGTTTACAGGAATAACATCCATAACTATAAAACATCCCACAACAAAAAAAACAAAGCCAGGTGGTGTTGGCACACGACTTTAATCCCAGCACTTAGGAGGCAGAGGCAGGCAGATCTCTGTGAGTTCAAGGCCAGCCTTGTCTACAGAGTAAATTCCAGAACAGCCAGAGTTACGTAGTGAGACCCTGTCTCAAAAAACAAACAAACAAACAAACAAATTAGTAATGAAAAATAAAACAGCAGGAAGCCCCATTTTCCACTAATGGTAACCAAAGAATTTGAAGGTATAGTATTTAAAAAGGTGTTATGAAGTTGACTTGACTAGATAGGTGCTTTTGGTGGGGATGTGTATTGTATAACCTCTTTGAAGGCAATTACAAGCACACACACAAAAATGGACATATTCTTTAAGACAATTTTATCTGTTGTATTTTCTTTGATAGAATCTAAGAATTATTTTTATCATGCATCCATATCTTATTGACAGGAAGATTCCCCTATTTAGGCAAAACATTTTACCTGCTACTTCATACCCTGTAGTTGTAGGGCCCTGATGAGGTCCTGAGTGAATGTGTTTTGTTGACACAGGCACGGCTATGTCAAGGATGCCAAATGTTGACGATATGTGCAGAAAGTGTCTACCACAGTGTCCTCCTCCCAGATACCTGTAGCCTGAGACTACTTTCCTACAGAGAGCCCCTGTCAAGTTTAGCTAACCTCATTCAGCTAGATACAACAAACCTGCCTTATCATTCAGATGCTGGACTGCTGGTGTGTTTCCTTCAGAGCGCATATGTAGAGGAACATTTAATCTTTTATTCTGGCAGCATGGCTATTCTAGGGTAGAAAGAATGTTAATGCATGCCTTTAATCCCAATGTAGCACACACCTTTAATCCTAATTCAGAAGGCAGTGGTGGTGTACCCTTTTAATTCCCATGTTGTAGAAGTTTATTTTTAGTTATATGTAAAATAAATGTTTTATGCACTGTTGGGTGAGGGGCTAGGCTAGGTCTTGGCATTCTGTATTATTTGCAGGTGTTAGATTTCTGTGGGAGATGTTTGATTGCTTATGATCTGCATCTGAGGATCAATAAAAACACCAGAGCTCAGACTCTTGGTGTTCCACTGTTGAGGATGGTACTTGCCATGATGGTGGTTCCCTCTGCTGAGGTCTGGCAGGGTTTGAGTCTATGAGAATGCTTCCTTGTCTCTCTTGTTGAGCCCACACAGCAGTGTACTACTACATCCTAGCACTTGGGAGGCAGAGACAGAGCTCAGAGGAAGAAGCAGGAAGTAGAGGGAGAGTTCAGAGTTCAGAGAAGAAAGCAAGGTAGAAGCAGAGTGTGGAGGCAGAGAAGCAAGGTAGAGCTCAGAGAGAAGTGGAGAGTTAATTCAGTCAGGCAGTTTGAGTGCACTCAGCTCATAGACAGTTCGTTTCAGATGGGAGAAGCCGAGAAGAGCAGAGCCCGTCTAGAATAAGCTAGGAGAGAAAGCAGAGAGTCAAAAGCAGACCTCAGAAGATAGTTAGCCAGAGTGAGCTCAGTCAGCAGTAAGCCTTGGAAGCTGAAACTTTCTAGGTCTTAGCTAGCATCTTGAAGGTTAGATAGTATGGAGGCTGAATCCTTCCAGGTCTAGACTTAAGATTAAATTGTACAGAGGCTGAAACCCTCTAGGACAGAAGTTGAATTAGCAAAGAATAAACTGTTCTCTGTCATGAACCTATGAAAATAATTAATAAATCAATGCTCACATCGATGCTTACATAAGCATTGCAGCTTTTTAAAACAAAAATATGTGTTTGCATTTCTTCATTTTCTGATGCTCCAGTTAGGTCAATCCCAAAGCCATGCAGAATTTCTCAAGTGATTGGAACAGGAACCTTGATTACAGGGCACTCACATTGGTCAGGCAAGGGAATGCTCCTTGGAGAGGGGCACAAATAAAGCACGGAGGAGGCTATTTCTATGTGTTGGGTGTAAAACATGGGACAAGCATAATCTAGAGACAGGCAGTTATACATTGGTACCTTGGAGAAGATTTTGAGGAATCATGGAAATAAGGTAAAAAAATTTCAGTTCCAAAAATTTTTAGACTATGTTTAGGACTATGTTTTTGGTTTCTAGAAGAAGGGACAGAAAGTTGGCTACTTGGGAAAAAAATAGAAAAATTATCAAGAGATAAATACATAGCGGATGCTGAATTTTACTTTTTGCTTATGAAGTCTTACTTGAACTCTAGTTATGAAGGACTGACCCTCTGTCCCCGAGAGACAGCCACAGATAGAGACAGAGCCACAGCTGCAGCTCTTACCATGCCACTAAGACCTGCAGAGACAGAGAGTTGACTTTGATTCACATGTCATGCTTGCCCTGACCTGCCTGACATCTCTGGTGCTGAGGAAAAGCGATTACAAGGATGGGGTCGCCCACCTCATGGTGAAATTGCACCTTGGGTCTGGGCCACTGTGAGATTTAAGGTGATGTAAACTCACTCCTCTACAGCAATCTTCTTTAGGACAAGATATTTGGGGGAAGACAGTAATGGTTTTCATTGCTTTCCTGTGCTATCCACAAAATCTAAATCAAATGGTGTGCTATCATGAGACTCTGTCTTTCAAATGCCTAAAGAAGATCAAACAAGCCTGTACAGACTATGGACTTCGGCTCCACACGCACAAGTTGTATTCAGAGTATCCTTGGTGACAATGCCTGGCTTCCTTCTGATTGGTTAAGTATAGCAAAATCTTACTGCAACCCAAGGCATTGCCTATTATTCAAGACTGGGTTTACAGAATTATGTCAGGACCAGGTGCAGTATAATCTAGTTCATGGAGCTGCTGTAATGGCAGTCTCATAGAGACTGGCAGCCAATTATACTATCCTTTGGAAGCTTACCAACAAATTAACATAGCTGCCTCAAGGGCATGGAGAGAGAGAGATTGCCTACCAAATTGGAAAAAAAAAACTGTTGCTAAGATTCACCAAAACCCAGAATTGTTTTAAGACATCGTGTCCTGGTTCTTACAGACTTATAACTGAACCAGAAGGGAACAAGTGCTTCAGAAACAAGTGGCTTTTGAAAATGCAGACAATACTTGAAGGAGGAATTTAGGGGTCTGAGTAAGTCCTCAAACTTAGGAGATAATTAGATCATTCCCAGGCATGGATCCTAGCCACCTCCAAGGCATGGCTCTCTTACAGGCAGCCTCAAGAGAGGCTTGTTGCAGGGGGAGAACCTCACTGGTCGTTGAGTTTTTCCTGGTTTTGAGCAGGATGACTTGAATACCCAAGACCAGAGGTGGTGTTTTCTTTTGTTTGTTTCTTTCTCACAGTCAGTTCTGGACATCGCACAGAGCTGCCGCTGGGTTAGAAGTTGAGCTGCATTAGGAGCACTTAAGAAAAGAAAGGGGGAGATGTGCCGAATGGATTAAGTTCATGAGTGCATGTGTATGGTTGACAAGTGCATGGCCATGCCAAAGACACCAAAGGCTCAGATCTATGGGATGGTGAGGCCTTCCCCTGGACATAAGTAGATGTTGACAGTTTGTACAGAAAGTATCAACCACAGCTTCTTTCTCCCTGATGACTCTAGCCTGAGACTACTCCCCTAACAGAGACCCCCTACCAAGGTTAGCTGACCTGCCTCCTCCTCCAGCTATACATACGAACATACTGAGTTTCCAGGGTGCTGGTGCCTCTTCATCAGAGTACACGGCCCACCCGATCCCAGCTTTTCTGTATGTGTGTCTGTGTGTCTTCATTCCCTGTTCACTCTGACCAGATCAGTCCCCAAACCATGCAGGTCGTGGCATATAATAGTTCCTAGTAGCAGCATAAAGGCCTTCATGTGGCGCATCCATGCTAGATTTACTCCAAGCGTTTGACAGCATCTGCTTAGATCTATTTGATCATTCATACTCTACTAGTTTTGTCTTTCTCCGCTCATTTGTTCAAGGACTGAGGAGAGCTTGGCACAGGTGCTCTAAAGTGAAAGCTAAGCAAATCGATTTATTCTTACATAATGCAGAATAAAATTCTCTTGATAAAATTTACCTTCTGAGCTGTGCTCCATTTAAGTTGTTTTAATGTGCTTTTACTTCCTAAACACATATGTATTGTAAGGATAGGAGAAATGTTTCCAGAGACTTGTGAAAGGTTGAAAGAAGTCAGCAAGGATTTAAAAGTGATCATGGACACGGTATCCATTAAACTGGGTAAATTTTTGTTTCTGAGAATGAAAATTTGGAGAATAAAACTGAAGTGTATTTAACGAGATTAGTAATTTGTAGCAATAGCATGGTCAGTGGGAAATTTCTTATTTTGTAAATGCATGTGTGTGTGCATGTGCTTATATATGTGCAGGCTCATGTTTGCGTGCAGGTGGATGAAGGCCAGAGAATGGGCACAGATGTCATCCTTAGAAACACCATCCACTTCCTTTACACAAGTCTTTCATTGGCCTGTGGGTCCTCAGTTAGGCTATCCAGATTGGCCAGCAAGACCTAGGGATTTTCATCTCTCCATCTCCCCAGGGCTGGAAGTACAAGCGCACGCTATGACGACTGGCATTATCATGTGGAGTCTGGAGGTGGAACGTGAGTCCTCATGCTTTCAAGCAAGCACTATTCTAAATGAATTATCTCCCCACCCTGGAAATTGCCTTTTATTTGATTTTCAGTTGGGTAATTCTCTAAATTCAACCTCTCTTGACATGTCTAATAGGGAAGCAAGACTTATACAGATATGAAGTGCCTACTGCACTAGCATGAGAACTGAGTGCAGACCTCCTGAACATGTACAAGCCAGGTGCAGTGGCACACATCTGTAACTCTAGTTCTAGGTGCCAGCAGAGAAGGGGTGGTATCCCTAGGACTTGCTGGCTAGTCAGTCCAGCCGATTGATGACTTCCAGGTTCAGTGGGAGACCCTAGCTCAAAAAATAAGCTGGAGGGCAGTTGAATAAGATACTAATGTCAACTTTTGGCTTGCACTCACACACACACACACACACACACTCACACGCACACGCACACGCACATGAATACACACAGACATGTTTACAATAGACTCTACACTCTGATGTACACACAATTTTTAAAAAGACTTCTGGTTATATACTTGAAATCAAGCAACTTTAAACCTCTGATCCCAAAAGATTGTATGCATGTACGGATTTTGAAGAAAACATTTTAAAAAGAGAGACTTTAAGCCTTATCAACTCTAATGCAGTTTTTCAAAAGGCAGAATTGGTGGAGGTGGGAGTGCGTGATCAAAGTGTGAAGAACATATTGCTCATGCATCTTTAAATTGGGACAGGGTATCTAAGCCACCTATCATTCAATCTACTTGGAAATGTTTGTCCCAAGGACATGTCCGTCAAGAGTATTTAAAGTTATCCAACCCATTTCTGACCGTGCTTCTTGGTGTCAATTCCCCAAATCTATTCAGTTTCCCATGTAGGTTTATTTGCAGTCACCATTCCAATCTCGTAAGACTCATGGTAACTTTAGAAGTCATTTTAGGAGATACAGTTCAGGAAAAAAAGCACTGGGTCAGCACGAGAATGGCCCAAAATGAAACAAAAAGAGACTATGAGATGGGTATGCTGTGTTGGGTCTCAAAAACTTGGCATGGTAACAAAATCCTGTAATCCCAGCACTTGGGTGGCAGAGGAAGGAAGAAGGTCCTTGCATATTGGAGACTAGCAAGTTTGAGGCCAGCAGGGCATATAGCTAGACTCTCTTTAAAAAATCATTTAGCCGGGTAGTGGTAGTGCACACCTTTAATCCCAGCACTTGGGAAGCAGAGGCAGACAGATCTCTGAGTTCCAGGCCAGCCTGGTCTCCAGAGTGAGTTCCAGGACAGCCAGAGCTACAACAGAGAAACCCTGTCTCAAAAAATAAAATAAAATAAATCACTTAATTTAACCTTTTCTTGGTTACAGAATGCTTCATGCTACAGCTGGATGTGCCCTACCCTTCAGTTCACAAGTTGAAACCTAATGCCAAGTTCTCTACCATCTCTACCATTAATGATATTAATGTCGCTACTAAAGAGGCCCGAGGGAGCTTACGCATCCCATCCACTCTGTGAAGACACAGCTAGAAAGTACTATCTTTGAGGTCAAGTGCAAGCCCTCCACAGACACCAAATTTGCTAGTTCCTTGATTTTAGACTTCCCAACCTGCAGGTTATGAACAATAAATTGTTTAATGACTCAGTCTAACTATATTATTATAATAGCCTGAATAGACCAAGAAACTACGGTTTGTTATTTCCTCAGAATAGAAACAATCCTTCCTGGTGGGAGACAGGAAACTCACAGGATACAGGAAGTTCAAGAAACTTACAAGCCCACCAAACTACCAGACTCTGGACCATTAACTCCTACATGCATGTTATTTAAGCAGTAAACGATTGCAGGGACAGAAGATACTTTTCCGTGATGCTATATACCAGGTGCACCATGTCCTAGTAAGGTTCATTGCTGTGATAAAACACCATGACCGAGCAACTTGAGGATGGAAGAGTTTATCTCAGCTTGTAGTTGTAGTCTATTATGAAGGGAAGTTGGGGCAAGAACTGAAGTAGAGACCATGGAGGAATGCTGCTTAGTGGTGTGCTCCTTGTAGCTCTTGCTCAGTTTGCTTTCTTATTCCCTAGGCACATTTTTCCCAGGCATGTTACCTCCCACAGTGGGCTGGGTCCTTCTACATATCAATCAAGCCAATACCCCAGACTTGAAGGCAAGTCTGATGGGGGCATTTTCTCAATTGTGGTTCCCTTTTCTTAGATGGCCTAGGGTTTTTTGTTTGTTTGTTTTTTGTCTTTTTGTCAACTTGATACAGCTGTGAGAGTCACCCAGCCTGCTATAAATAGCTTCTTACTCAGGCTCCTGTAACCACCATAAACTCAAAAGGTTTACCAAGTGAGATTTGAGAGGATTTAAAACAAAAACAAAAACAAAAAAACTTAACTGTGCCTTATCTTGGGTGAATAGGTTTTGTCTCCCTAGGAAAAAGTCACACAACACAGGGACGGAGAGAACCAAAGACAAGTTTGGGAGCAGCAGCTGCATGACTCCTGGTGCATAAGACAGGCAAGTGGGTTGATGCGCCTGAGTGGGGAGCATCCACGGGCACAACTCGTCATAACTTCCTTTTCCCACGTGTTACAGGATTGTGTGCCTCTTTGCTCCAGTGGCAGAGCTATGGCTCCTGCTGTGGGTGAGAAGGCATGCAACCGATGCTGAGCTGGGGATAGAGTATCTTCTCGGGAGATCCTAGCATGATCGTCTTCCCGTAGTATGGGGTGTAGCGTGAGTTCGGGAGTGCCCCTAAGACGGCTGACAGACAAGGGAATATATTGTAAGCCCTGAAAGTGGTACTTATGGGTGCATGCAGGCTATGGCAGCAGTCACAGGGTCCCTGCTGTGGGTGAGAAGACATGCAGCTGAGGTTGAGCTGTCTGCCGGGAAGAACTTGCCCATTAAGGAAAGGAACTGCATCACAGGAGAAAGGACACGCAGATGTCATTCTCCGCAATAGCTGCGGGTGACGCAGAAAACGGAGAGAAGCGAGGATAAAACGGAGGTGTTGCCTTGGTTCTTCCAACCGGTGGGGCCTGAGAGAAAGAGACTAGAGATCAGATCTGTGCTAAAGAGCCCTTCCTGGGTTAAAAAACAAAAACAAAAACAAAAACAAAAAACCAACAACAACAACAGAAACAACAGCAAAAACCCCAAAACAAACAAACAAACACAGCACCACCATCACCACCACCCACTACCTCCGCTAGGTGAACATTTAAGCCAGGCATGATGGTTATATATCTGTAACCCCAGCACTTGTGTGGTAGAGGGAAGAGGATCGGGAGTTCAAGGTCCCTTAGCTTCATAATGTGTTTGAGGTCAGCCTTAATTATATGAGATCCTGCTTTTGTTTTTAAAAATACTCACCAGCTCCAGCCTTTACTATGGAGGAAGGGAAGATCCACCATTCAGTATTCGGATGAGGGCCTGGAGTTTGGTGCAGTGCAGAAACTCTGATGACCAATGAATACTCTGCCTCTGAACTGTTTGGATTGTGAGAGACTTTTAATGAAGAAATAAAAGTATCTCTGTCTCCCTGGCTTGTGAGGCTGTGGGACACGCAAGGAGATGAGATCATCTGGAGGACCATGGAAGTTGGAAAAGTAAGTAACATTACTTATCTCTCCTTGAGACGAATGCTGCATAACCTTAGACAACACGAGGGAAATCGGTCCTTGTTGGACTGCCTCGTACCAGCCATTTGGGATGCTGGCTGTTGCTGGCTGAGGTTCCTTTGAATATCAGGGACTGGAAGATAATAAAAGAAAGTCAGGGATCACTGAAGGGGATGGGCACGAGAGAAGCAGGGTTTGGTGTACAGTCCACGGTCCAGTCAGGACTGGGTTCACAGGAGAGCTAAAATAGAAGTTAATTCATTGGACCCTCGGGTCTGGTAAGGGGCTTCAGCAGCTCGGCCAAGTTACAAGGTAATAGGAGAGGCTCTGGCAGATCTGAATGATTTGGACTGGCACATAAATTGGGTTTATAATCCTGAAAGCATGCAGGAGGGCATGAGAAGAGAGGAAAGCAGATGATGGGGGCACTTCAAGGTCACTTAAGAACAGATGTGGCAAGATATGTGTTGAGCCACTTCCTAAGGTGTGTGCATTGAGGATGGGGGTGATAGAAAACCAATTCCTGGACTAGTGAGCCTCTGGAAGCCTCCAGACTGTGAGCAGCAGTTCCTTAGGGTGGTGGAAGCCAGGGCAGTACAGGTGAAAAAGGTTGACCTTTGTCCTCGAGCTGGTCAGTATACCCCCAGAGTGTGTTGTGTCTGTTTCTCTGTTGCAAAAAAGTGCCCCAGGGTGGTGTCGGGGTGGACATTGTTTACCCAGACCAAAGCTCTTTCTGAAGCTAAGTTTAGTCAATAGAGAGCCAATGTGCCGAGCACTGCCTGCGGTCTGTCAGTCTCGAGGAGCCTGCACCAGCAGTGTATGCGACAGGAACGGCCTGTTCCCAGAGGCCATGGGCCAGAACGAGGAGCAGGAGCTGTCCTTCCTAGTCTGTCAGGGGTGGGACATGTGCAGAAGCCCCATGGCTATGCCCCAGGATGAGCAGGCCAGGCTCGCGGATAATGACTGGATCATCAAGTGCTAAATGGGGTCTCTCCGTGCAGCTGTGGCCAATACGCGCTTTTGACAGAACAGCTGATGTGAGTGATGTGACGTTTTCGTGGTCTTGTTGAAAGGGATAACCTTTTTGTCTTTATTTTCTTTAAAATTTGAGATAGCATAGGAAGTAGTGGATTTCATCATGTCATCTTTGTACATACGTGAAGTGCAAAATTATTCATCCCCTTCCCTCATGGTTCCCTCAGGTCCCCTTACTCCTTCCTGCTTGCTCCCTTCCATCCCTCCAGCTGTTCCTTTTGCTTTCATATCATATGAATGCCCTTACCCTCTCTTTTATCTCTTCCTTTAGGAGTTATTCCTCCCTTCTCATGGTGGCCTTTCCATTTTCAGCTCTGTCTCTGTTTGTCTCTGTCTCTCAATCTATTTACTGCACATGAGAGAAAATTTGCAGCATCTTTCTGCATCTGGCTTACTTCACTTAACATAGTGATCGCCATCCATCTGTTGCCCTGCAAATGTCATGATTTCGTTTTTCTTTAGAACCAAAGGGAGCTCCTTGTACATATGTTCCACATTTTCTTTATCCATTCATTTGTCAATAGACGCCGAAGCCTGTGCAACTGTGGACGGCGGGTGCGTAGAGTGTAGCTGAATCATATTGCAGTTCTATGCTCAGTGTATGGAGGAGCGTCCATGTTGCCTCTGCAGTGACAGCACTAGTTCACACCCCACTAGCAGGGGATAAAGGCCCCTCTTCCCACACCCTTGCCAGCATTTCCTGCACTTGTCTTCTTCACGATAGCCACTCTCATTGGGTTGAAATGGAATCTGAAATTACTTTTAATTTGCATTTTCCTGATGGCTAAGAATGTTGAGGACTTCTGAAGTATTTATTTTCTGTTTGCATTTCCTCTTTTGAGAACTGTCATTAAGTTCATTTGTCTGTTTATTTATTTGAGATGTTTGCCCCTTATGGTTTGCAGTTCTTTATGCACCCTGGATATCAGCCTCCTGTCTGACGTGGAATTGGTGGGGTTTTTCCCAGATGCATCTGTCTTTTCGTTCTGGTGGTTGTTTCTTTTGCTTGCAGAAGCCTTTCCACATCATGTCATTGTAGGTGTCAATTCTTGGGACCATTTCCTGTGCCATTAAAGTCCCTCTCAGGAAGTATTTATGTATGCCTGTAATTTGAAGTGTTTTGACTGTTTTCTCTAGTAATTTCAAAGCTTTGGGTGTTATATGGAGGTCTTTGATATAGTTGAATGGATTCTCATGTAGGGCAGAGACACAAACCGAACACCATTTGTTGGAGAGGCTCCCCCCCCCCCTTTTTCTTCATGTATTTTTTGACAGATTTGTCAAAATCAGGTGGCTGTAGCTGTGTGAGCTTGTTTCCGGATCATTTTCTTCTGTTCCATCTGTCTCTATTGTCCTTTTTGGGCCAGTACCAGATAGTTTTTGTTACCACGTCTTGGTAATTTAAGATCAGATACTTGACTACCTCCAGCATTATGTTTTCTGTTCGTTCTATTGGCCTTTTTTGTTTTCATACAAGTTTTGAGATTACTTTCCCTGTTTTTTGTTTGTTTGTTTTGTTTTGTTTTGTTTTTTGTTTTTCGAGACAGGGTTTCTCACCGTAGTCCTGACTGGCCTTTTGCTGGGATTTAAGGCGTGTGCCAGCACCACCCAGCTTCTCCCTAGTTTTGTGAAGAATGTTATTTGAATGTCCTCCCTTCTCACGGTGGCCTTTGCGTTTTCAACACACACACACACACACACACACACACAGAGCAGAGATTGTGTTGAACCTGTAGATTGCTTTTGGCAATGTAACTATTTTCACACTATTAATTTTGACAATCCACATATATGGGGGGTCTTTCTGTTTTGTATATTCTTCAATTTCTTCTGTTAGTGTTTCAAAGTTTTCTTTGCAAAAGTCCTTCACCTCTTTGGTTAGGTTTATCTTTTTGTGCATGTGTGTTGTTATGTGTGCATGTGTATATGCGTATGTGTGTTGTTACATGTGTGTGTATGTGCTTCCCCATGTATACATATAAAGGCCAGAAGAGAGTGCTGAGGGTTCTACTTCATTCCTTGAATTAGGGTCCCTCATTGAACCTGCAGCTAGGCTGGCAGCCAGCAAGCCTAGCGGTCTTCTTGTCTTCTCCCTCCTCTAGGGTTATAAGTCTGCACAGTGCTACACCAGGGTTTCTACATGGGCGCTAGGGATTTAAACTCAGATCCCTGTGCTTGCTCAGGAAGTGTTCTTACCCACTGAACAATCTCCCAAGGGGGAGTGGTAAGTCTCAGAGATTTAAATGTTCTAGAGTGTACTGAGGTAAGCCTTCTAGTTTACGGCTTAAGAACAGATTGTATGGAGGCCCAAACTCTCTAGGCTCAAGGGATCCAGGTGACTTAATTAGACAAAGAATAAAAGCCTTTGCCCTGAATCAACATCTACATCTGGCATGATCTACATAATCTCTTGCTGTTAACTTATAGTTTCCTATCACAGGTCCTTTTGTATTTGTTAAGAAATTCTTTGTGGCCTAGAATGTGGTCTATATCAGAGGAGATTTCATTGGCTGCTATAAGGATATATATTCCATAACTCTTGGATATTCTACAGATATATGTTTAGTTCGTTTGATCTGTGGTGTACTCTGAAGTGTCTTCATTGATTTTAAAATTTTTTGTTTTGTTTGCATGGTCAGTATAAAGGTGAGCGTGGGTTGTTGAAGTCATTCGCTTGGGAGGATGAATCAGGAGGACTGCCAAGACTTTGAGGCCAGTCTGGTTTACAAAGTGAGTTTCAGTTAGGGCTTCATAATGAAACTTTTTGTCAAGAAAGAAAGAATAAATGTAGAAATAGTAAATAAACGAGACAAGGGTAAACTAAAGGAGGAGCAAGGTTAAATAAGTGGAAGATAAAAGAAAAACATGGAGAAGCGTGTAATGGGGGGGAGAAAAAGGCAGGAAAGAGCAAACATTAAAACAAAGCAAAACAAAAGAAAAACAAAAAATTCCCAATAACGAGAATATTTGAAAGCAAAATTAGATAAATGTATGAAGGAGAATGAAATATAAAAATACAAGTTTAAAATATAATAAAAGAAAATTTAAAAATTAGTAAATATTAAGGAGGGTGGGGAAGGTGGAAGCAGCGAACAACAAAGGGGAACTTGAGAAAAAAATGCCCAATTATGAAAAATACCGCAGAAACAAACTTTGATATATGAAGAACAATTAAAAACAAAGTCCTGGGACTGGAGAGATGGTTTGGAGGTTAAGCACACTGGCGTCTCCTGAAAAGGACTCAGTTTTGATTCCCAGCACCTGCATGGCAGCTCACAGTTGTCTGTAAATCCAGTTCCAGGGGATCCAATGCCTTCTTCTGGCCTCCACAGACACCGGGCAGGCATGCGATACATGTACACATATACGGGTAAACTCTCCAATACGTAAAATAAATAAGTCAAAAATCCTGTAATATGATAAAGTAAACATACTGCTAAAATGTAGGGGATTTTGATTGTTTTTTAAAGTGAAATGTAGGAGCAGCTTCTTTATGAGCAGGTAGGGGGTTTGTCAGCTGATTTGGGGACTTCTTACTTTTCCTGTGGTTTATGCTGTTATTGTCCCTATATTGGGCGAGTGTCCAATGTCTGCCCAAGCTGTCTTCTGGAGAGACACACTCCAGAGTTCTTGGGATCTACAGCAGTGAAAAGCAGAGAGGCGTCCCCAGAAGTTTGATCCAGCCTGCTGACCTCAGGCTGAAGCTATCAAACTCCAATGTTACTGGTCTACATCAAAATGGCAGGGTTTTGCCCTTCCTTGCCAGAGTTAAGCTCTCCAAACTCTACACTTTTTTGCTTGTTGGCATCGGGCCCTTCCTGCTCTTCACAACTGCCTCCCAGATCTGTCTCAACCCAGGGCTGTGGTGCTGAGTTCAGAGCCCACAGATCATCTCACTCTTAAACAAGATCCCTTGGAAGATGGCACCTGGCCACTGCTGGCCGAATCATATAGTGAAAAATGGGTGGGAATTGCCTCTACTGCTTACCTGCCACCAGAGGAATCCCCATCTCCCTAAAACTCGGGCTTACGGGCATGTTTTGAGAACAGGACTGCCTGTTTCTTGTCACTAGAACTTGCTGGCTTATCTTCTGGAGGAGCTTTTTCTGGGAAACTGTGCTGGCTTGTTTTATGTCAACTTGACACAAACTAGAATCATCAGAAAGCAAGGAGCCTCAGTTGAGAAAAATGCCTCCATAAGACTGGGCTGTTGGAAAACCTATAAAGAATTTTATTAGTGATTGATGTGGTAGGGCTGAGGCCACTGTGGGTGGGGGCACCCCTGGTCTGGTGGTCCTGGGTTCTATAAGAAAGCAGGCTGAGCAAGCAACGAGAAACAAGCTAGTAAGCAGCACCCCTCCATGGCCTCTGCATCGGCTCCTGCCTCCAGGTTCCTGCCCTTGGTGCTTTTGATGAGGAACTGTTATATGGAACCATGAGTGAAATAAACCCTTTTCTCTCCAAGCTGCTTTTGGTCATGGTGTTTCATCACAGCAACAGTAGCCCTAATTAGGACAGAAGCCAAGTGGCTGGAGCTGTGTTCAGCTTCGACTCTTCTCAGCGTGTTCTTTTTCTTAGCACATTTCAGCTATTTTATCACTGCTGTTCTATATTTCCCAAGCTCTTGTTCTGTCTCTTCTAAACAGATGCCAATCTTATACTAACGCTTCTCCTTAACTGAGTTAGACAGAGCTATCTTACTGTAGATGCTGAATCCCAAGACCAACTGGCATTTCCTTGGAATGGATCCTCTCTAATCCATTAAGAAAGGTTTCATTATAGAATTGTAATCCTTGCATGTCTTACAGATTTGTAAAAGTACATGGAGAAGTAGAAAAACCAGCCCCCAAGACCCCACAGATTATAAAGATAATTGCCACTGCTGTTGGTGTATGACAGAACTAGACAGAGTCCCTGTACTTAAAGATTTGGTGTGCTCTGATGGAAGCGCAAGGAGGAATCAAGCTGGGTCTGAGATGAAAACCTCCTCTGTGCTGATTGGCCTTTGTAGAGTCAGAGGTCACTACACAGGCTGATGGGGGAGAATTGTTCCACATAGTATTTCATAGTTATGGACCCCTGCATACTGTATTACCATATTCCAGCAAGATGTGCGTGACCGTTATTGATACAACCAAACGTTTTCTGATTGGATTTAAAGCCCATTCCATAGGCAGGAACTCACAGTTGGTACTGTAAGTCAGAGGGGGAGGTAGGAGATCCCAGTGGGAAAGCTACTGCTGTTGTTTCTAGCGGCTGTGGTTTGCCTGCTAAATTGTCTTCTAGACATTTCTTTACAGCCATAGATTACAGCCTTTGTCAACTATGGGCAACAGTTACTGTGGAAACTCATGACTGCTGAGAATAAACGACTGTTGCAGTGGCATGGTGGCCCAATGCTTAGCACGAAATAGAAGGAAATGATTATGTATATGTATCGCCCCCATGAAGGCTCCGAGAAACTCAAACCTACTTTTATGTGGTAACAGCTTGATAGTCTCATGATCTCATTTGGCCTTAATTGGAGATAAGGAAACCAATAAAACCATTATTTTATTTTATTTATTAAGAGTAACAAAAGTCAGAAATTACAAAAACAAGTGAAATGAACTATGGCAGCACACTAAATACAAATGCATTTTCATAACCACAAAGGCAGCAAAAATCAGTTGGAACTGTTTCCTGAAGTTTGACTGTTTAAACCATAGGTGTTAACACGGCATCCAGACCGTTCACACGGACTCAGCTGCAGATGGAAGAGCCTGCCTTCCCAAGACTGACAGTGGTACCCGGCGTCCTTGTCTATGTATATGGGAAGATCTCCCTGGGCCCTAGCTCTTAAGAGATACTGCTGTTTATTAAAAAAAAAAACATAGAGAAAGCCCAGGAAGCTTGCAATTTTGGCCTATAGGCTTCTGGAGGACTGGAGGACCTGAACTTGATGTCATTCTGCTTCTTAGTCCCATGCAAAGCTCTACCCAAGTCTCCCCAAACTAAGCTACTTAGCAGCTTTTCATGAATGGTTCAAGGATCACACAAATTCTATGGTGGGGAAGACAACAGCTGCTTTAAACAGAAGCAGCAAACTGAAGAGGAACCTGGGCTTGACCTTGGGTATTCAGTGTTATGGGGTGGGAGAGTCTTGGTTGGAAACCACAGTTCTAAAGATGACTGGTGAAGACACTGCAGCTACTTGCTTTGAACAAACTGATATTCCTGACCTCTCCCATCATATCCAAGAACTGGCAAAACTTTTGATTAAGGCATGCTGCTGTGAGTTCTCCAAGGCACTTGGAGAGAGGGTTGAAATCTAGACTGAATAAGTGGGGTTCAAAGAGTTTTTGAATGGGATGGTACATAAAAGCTCAGAACCCTCAGTGAAGGGGCGTTCTCTCCCTTCTAATGAGAACAGGGAAAGCCATGTAGGAGAAATTCCACTTCTTCCCCAACTTTCCCACACTTGCTCATGCACTAAAATCTCAATAATTTATTTGGAGGGCCTATAGTCTGAGTTTTGCAAATGAGACAAGGTTTTGATTTTTTTTTGTTATGTTAAATGTTCGTAAAACGTGGCAATAAAGGAGTTTAAGAATCAGTGGCCCAAAGAAAAGCGGATTGATGTCAACAACTGAGTTTTTCCCCCAGTGCCAAGTTTTAAGACTCAAGTCTCCACTTTTAACTGCTCTCAGGTCTGAAAAATTTTGTCTCCATCTGTGTAGGGAAATCTCTGACTTCCGCCAGAACTGCACTCACGTGCACCACTGCTGGGAAAGCTGTGGTTCTCCCTCACACTCTTCCTAGGCAGACTGGCCTGCAAAGTCCTCAGACACCAGCAACCTGCAAGGATTATTTAGACCGATGCAAAACCTGGCCACGCTATTACTGTCTTTCCTTGTATGGTTTCATCTACCCAGGGAGAAGGCGGGGAATCACAGGACCCTAGCTCCCTCTAGACCAGTGACCTAAACCACAGACTTTATTATTTATTAAATCCCAAGAGGCATTCTTATCAGCTCACTAAGGAAACTGATACCCAGAAACAAGAACAACCAGTTAGCCACAGATGACAGCATCTTGGCAGGCTGGGGTAGCCTGGCTTCCATCCTTTGAACTTCTTAGAAGCAACAGAAACAAATTCACTCTTTGGACCTCAACAACTGTCTACGAAGAGACTTCATCCTATGGCTTCTGTCTGAGGGACCTCTTTTGCCTCTTGTCTGAGGCTGACCTTCTGGAAGCCAGCTGTGGGGCGATGCAGCTCTGGGCTGCGTCTCGTCTGGTAAGTGGTAGAGTAAGGGGGGGATCTGTGTGGCAGAGTTCCCTGTACCTGGAAAAACTCCCCAACCCCCTTCACCTCTGAAATGGCAGAACGACTAAAAAAATAATTACAAAAGCTTAATATTTGAAAAGGAAATATTAAAAGACAACGATAATATAATGATAATAACTGAGGAATGAAGTTGGCTTGCCGAAAAAGAGAAAAGTCTTCTACAGAGAAATAGCACCTTTGGTTAAAAAAAAAAAAACAAAAAAAACGTGTTTTTAAATTTTGGTTAGGTCTCCATGGCGCTTGACGTACGTAAGTATCTGCATCGTTGAAACACCCCCTCCTAGAAAGCCCACGCCCGTCTGAGGGACAGCGGTCACTAGCAGGGTGGCTGTGTATTCAGGTGATTGCTGGGACCAAGGGGAGAAGCAGAGATGGGGTACTGATAGTGGTGGCGAGGGTCAAAGCTGCAGGGCCCCTCTCCACAGAGCTCCCCGCCCTTCCTCCAGCACAGCCAGCTTAATCCTTGCCCTCACAGCCCCTCGAAGGTGCGCGACCTGGAAAGGCTTCATTCAGAGCGCCCTGCCCGCCCGATGCAGTTTCCTTACTTGCCTCCAGCCCCAAGGCGCCCTTCAGTTTCTCTTAAAGCACTCGTAGAAATGAAGGCTGTGGCTTTCCCTGGCTAGCCAGCTGCCCTCAGTTCCTTTTATTGCAAAACAAACAAAATAAGATTCGTTGCCAAACAAGCAAATACTGGTGGTCTGGTGATTGCAGCAGATGCTCCTGTACACTGGACTCGGGGAAGAGGAGGTGCCAGGCTCCAGATACGGTGCTCTGTGTCTCTTCTTAGATCTCTTTGGTGCTCACCTCCTTGGTCTTTTCAGCTGTTTCCTTTAACACGTAAGAGGAAATAAGCATTATAACAATATTAAAAAGTTGGTGGCGTTTACCCAGTTCCCCAGACTTTATACAGCATCATCAGACACCAGATGCTAGATTTTAGTTGTTTACTTGTAACCATCTCCTTGGTGATAAACCACATGAGGCATGGACACTCAGGAGTAGTCTATTGAATTAAGAACAGACCCTATATGAGCATCTTGTGATATAAGCAAATCAGATATTACTGTTCCAGTTTTAAGAATAAAGGGATACTAAAGGGAAAATATTCTGAATCCACATTCCCCAGAAGTACTAAAAGTGATAGTTCTCGGAGGTAGATTGTCTGGGCTTGAATTTGAATGTTCACCTTTTCCTGTGTCCTTGGAAAGAAATATTCTGAAGCCTACATCTTGTTTTTTCTTTTTTCCCAAGGCAGGGTTTCTGCGTTGTAACTCTGTCTGTCCTGGAACTCACTCTGTAGGCCAGGCTGGCCTTGAGCTCAGAGATCCACCTGCCTCTGCCTCCTGAGTGCTGGGACTCAAGGTGTGCCCCACCATCACTTGAAATCTACATCTTAACGTCTTCAACTTCAACACGAGGGCAATACCGTGCTAGCTCTTACAGCAGTGCCTGACACAGTCCTCCCAAGAAGACGTACAGAAAGCCAATAAGCTAATAATGACACCATTGGATGTTAGAGGGATGCAAATGAAAACACAATGAGATACCACTGCACATCCAGCAGGTTAGATGCAATAAAAAATAGTAGCAACAAATGTTATCATGGATGTGAAGAAAATGGAAACCTGTTGGGGAGGATGTACAATGAACGGTGTTTTGAAAGCAGTCTGGCAGTCCCCTAGGGATTGGGTGTGGAGTTATCTTTTGACCCACATTCTATTCCCAAATATATAAGGGAAGTGAAAACACATGTCCGCACAGAAACTTGTACAATAACGTTCATGCCAGCATCATTCATCAGAGCCAGAAATCACCTAAATATCCATCAGCTATCAAATACATGCACGAAAAGTCATATCTGTGGAATGGCACACACATAAAGAGGAAGGAAGTAGACTCGTGCTATGAACACGAGCCTGAAAAGGATTATGCTAAGTGCAAGAAGTCAGACAGAAAAGGATCATTCTCTGTAACGTGCCCAGACAAGGCACATCTACAGAGTCAGAAAACACATTAGTAATTTTGTCAGGGGCAGAGGGAAAGAAAAACGAGAAGTTACTTCTGTTGGATAGAGGGGGACTGCTGACAATCTCAGGAACATACGGAAGGTCACTCACTTGCATGACTGCGTATCTTAAAGGGGTAAATTTTATGACATGTGAACTCTACTTCAAAAACTGACCTAGGAAACTGCTGGCCACAGCAGCTGGTGTCTATCAGACGTGGTTGGTGCTCCAGGTCCAGCTGTCTCGTACTGCATGCTTCACAGTGAACACTGGCTTGACTTCTCACTACCTGTGCCTGCATCTCTGCCTTGGGGCTTTCTCTGGTCTTAGGAGTCTCCTCTGCCCACCCATGCAGGACATAAATGCTAGGAATTGTTTCCTGGTGTGGAGATAATCCAGCCCCTCCCACCTCCAGCCCAGAAACTCCTTCGAGGCACTGTCTGTATCGCAGTTTGATAGTACAGGTGAGGTGGCATTATCTGAGAGCTACTGTGTAGGACGGTGTGCTTCCTTCATCTCCCGGGGCGCTTCCCAGCCTCTGAGTGGAGTTAGGAGCCTGTAGCAACAGCAACATTTGACCTAGCATTGTAGCTGTCACTCACCTGGTGCTTCTGGAGTTCCTGGACATATCTGGTCATGTCCTCCCCTGTCTGCATCTGGGCTTCGTTCTGATTCTTTCCTGTAAGAACAATCAAAGTTCAGAGCAGTGGGGGCTGTGGTCAGACCCTACCTAACCCACTATGTTTAACCAATGGAGGGAGAGTTGAATTGCCCACATTTCTCTGAGTATTAAGGAATCTAAGGTAATCCAAACAAGCAATCCATCCCAATTCTTTGACTTCTGTTCTGCTGTTCCCTTTAATTCACACCCACAAGACAAGCTAGTCCTACAGAAAAGCAACAGTGACAACCCACAGTCCTGGCTCAGGAAATTCCTCTGGGGCAGTGATTCTCAACACCATCACAATGGCCCAGAGAACATTTGCAAATGTAATTTCTACTCAGGATGTAGTTGGCAGAGTGTGTGCCTTGCGTGCAAGCCACACCCAAACCCCAATGTTCAACCCCCAGAACTGTAAAACAAAGAAACAAATAAAATAAATTTAAATTGCCTGGCTTTCACCTGCAGAAATTTTGGTGTACTTGATTGGGGTGGGAGGTAGTTGGGTACCAGAGTTTTTGCTTTTTGAAGGGTTCTCTAGGTAGTTCTGTACACACAGGGTTGATAACTACTACATCTAACAAACATTTCTCAAGTACAAAGATAAAAATAGTAAAAACACAAAACAAAAAAATCCCAACAAAACAAAAACCCAACAAAACAAACAACAACAAAACCCTACACAGGTTTCCAAGATGCTCTCTTTGTAGATTATAATCTAGATGGTTTGGAAGGGTGCCCAGGAATCCATTTACTGAACACAGTATCTACCATCAGCAAAGAACAGACACTGGTACCAGTCTGTCCTCCACAGCCAGTTCTCATGACCCTGGCCCCCTTTGGCATTACCTCAGTGCCCATGTTTGTGCCTTTGAGATTTGTGAGCTAAGATGATACTGCTAGTTTTCAGGTACTAGCCTGAAAATGCCTCTTCAGTTTCCTCTTGTGTCACAGCCTAAAACCAAAATGTATTGAGGGCCATAGGCTGAACCTTTGGGAGGAGGGCATGCAGTCCACGGTGTGGCTATGAAAATGAACGCAGTCTCATGGGAGTGATATTTTGTTTGATGCACCGATTGGGATTATTATCCAATGATTGTGTTTAGGGTTCCATAAGTCAGTGCACACTGGCTCCTGTGTCTTAGAAATGGAGGAAGACTACCTTCACAAAGCCATAACAAAAGCAGTTAGATATAAGGAAGGGAGTTTAGAGAAGGAAAACAGGGGTTGGGGCTGTGGCAGTATAAATTTGGGTCTGTCACTTACTTCCAGACTTTGACCTTTTCCCTTCATACCCACGTCACCTTCTCTCACTCAAGTCACAGTAATGCTCCCTCCTTCTTCCCTAAGCATAGTTTACCATCACAGGTCATGGCTGTGCAGACCCAGTGTCCACAGGAACAGACACAGCGGTTACAGTCCACCTCGGTCTCAGCTCCATCTGCATATGTCTCATCCTCCAGGGCGCACTCTGTTGGACCACAGATAACGTAACAGTTGGGACTCGAGGGTAGACCAGGAAGGTGTCTTTGGTCAGTCCAGGTACCTACATGTTCCCTTTCCTAGTCAAGGACTGCCTTGTCTCTCATGGGCAAATGCTCCATAAACTTATGGCCTTAACCTTATCATGAAGATGATGGGCTGGCAGCCAGCCCAGTATCATGGATGGGGGCTAGCTCAGTTATCTCTGGAGGATTCTATCAGTTCTTTCTGTCTTGCACCTGCATCCCCTGCAATGCTTCTCTCCCCAATAACACTCAGTTTCTACATTAGGCATACTCTTCTCAGGAGGGTGGAAGGATGGGTTGAGGCACTTGAGGAACTCCTGGAAGCTGAGTTTCCAATCAGCATTCTCATCAGACAGTTCAATGAGAGCATCAACACAGAGTCCTCTGAAACAAAACACAAGAGAAACACCATCAGCAAGGCCCCGGCTTCTTCCTTAGGAAACGAAGTGCCAGGCTCACAGACACCCGGAGCCCTAGGCAAGAAGACTGTTCACTGAAGACGCTTCTCTCTTCTTCGACCTATCACATCATTACCAGATACTCCTGTAGACACCAACCTTCACCTTACTAGACTGGAGATCTGATAACTTAAGCTGTTCAAATGGGCCCCCCACAAGACAACTGAAGTTTTATGAATGATTTTGTTCACCCTGACTAACAAGTAGTCTCACTATTTGCATACGGTCCTCTAGTGGTAGACTGTGTTTTCTTGCGGTATGACTGTCAAGTCAACCAGTCCAGAAATGTCAGGAGAGGACAGGCGACATGAGAAGAATACAGGACTTGAAAGGATATTCAACCCGAGAGAGAATCGCTAGCATCAGCACTCTAGGAAGAGTTCCTGCAGACGTTTTACAGAACCTTGGCTCCATCACACACTCTGTTGACTGAGACGATGGCCCTGGCTCAGCCACTTTCTACTTAAATGGCCTTGAGCTAGTTACTCAGTCTTTCTGAGCCTATTTTCTCACTTCTAAAAGGTAGGGGGGAAAAAATCCTTCCCTCTCTTGGATTTTTTTGAGGGTCAAACATGCAAACTATCATATCAAACTATTATCTAAGTTTAGGGTACCAAAATATAAGGGTTGCTGTTCTTTAGAGTCAAGGACTATGATGAGGGAGAATCACAGAAGCTGCACTTTGACCTTGTTTTGAACAAAGGAGAGGCAACTTTCTCATGTCTAACTCTTACTGATGTACTAGAACCATACTAGAAGCTTTTTTATTAATATTTATTCTATGATAATATTAAAAGAGGGTCTACAATTAGAGAATCCATTAATATAATTCCTTCCAAAGATCAACAACAGAACATGAGTTGCACGCTCAGAAGCAACATGGGTATGACACGACCTTGATAATTTATTCTAAACTTACATTCTTTTCTCCTTGCAAATTCTGACCCCAAACAATAACTACTTGATCACATATCAGTGTTGCTTGATCTCCCAGTTTTATAATGTTCATAGAATAGATCGGGAAGAAACCCTACTTTCTGTTTCTGCCACATTGGCTCCTTTGCTGGTGAAAGGGGTTCAAACACCCTCTCAGGTAACCTTCCTGGGGAACATAAGCCCAAGCCCTCACACCTCACCTGAGCAATTTGTTGTTCTCCTGATCAGCGTAAGTGGTGATATTGATGGCTGATTCGTTCTGCTCCACAAACTTCAGGAATTCATTGGAGTCCAGGTGAGAGTCACCATTATCAAAGTTCTAGAAAGAGAATGAAAAGATCTCTCAGGAGTGTTCAGAGGGCCCTGGTTTTATTACTGCTGGCCTGATCCCCTCAGTTCTGTCTTGTTCTTAACTCACTCCAACTGTGTCCTCGCCTGGCCACAAGGAGCACGGTAGTGAAGGCTCAGAACACCATGCACCCAAACTAGGAAGTGGTACTCCAAGATGAGCAACTGAAAGTGCCTGGACAGAAGCCATGGGGGGGGGGTTCTTTCAGTATGGATCAGTGGTTCTCAACCTTCCTAATGCTGCAACCCTTTAATACAGTCCTTATGTTGTGGTGACCCCAACCGTAAAACTATTTCCTCTGCTACTTTATATCTGTAGTTTTGCTATTGTTACAAATTGTAATGCAAATATCTGATATGCAGATGGTCCTAGGCTACCCCTGTGGAAAGATTGAGACCCACAGGTTGAGAACCTCTAGTATGGGCCCTGCTCAGGAGCAGCCTGAACAGATGTTCGAATCACATAAGAATACCCTGTGGCCAGTCCCTGACACTGTCCTACAGACTTTTTCAAAGTTAGCCTTGGATTCAGACCTCTGCTAACGTCATTGTCGCACATCCTAGTGAACACATAACTAGAGTGTGGTGTTATGAGCAGTAAAGTAGAGTCTGAGAGGTGAAGCCCAGGGTGTGTGATTCTAACAAGCTTTTCAGGAGTAACAGCAGTGCAAGTGACCTTCCAAGTTCCCTTTGGGACCCACAGAAGTCTATGTTGCTGTTGAAGACCAGCCTCCCTCCTCCTCTGCCCCACACGGTGGCCCCAGTGCAGATGTGTGCACAGGTCCTCGGGCTACGCTGTGCAGGCTGGTGACCCGTTGACATCCCAAGAGCACAACGGAACAAAGAGAGGTGATGTCAGGCGTTTTCCCCTCCGAAGCAAGATGCTAAACCAAGAAGGCCTTTGTCATCTGGAACCATTCAAGATGCCTAGGCCCTAGTAACCAGAGGAGGAGGCATCAATTGGAAGTTTTAGATTAAATTCCATGTTAGAGGCTGCTGCTTTTCTAACTAGCTCCAGTCCCCTTCATTCCCCACACTTTCCTTAGACTATACTGGGCAACTACCAGAATCCCTATGCTACTTTCAAGTTGGTTCCTTTCGCTGTGAAAGAGAGCCTGGGAGAAATGTCTCCCTAGACTCCCAGGCAGGGAACAAAATGTGGCCAACTGTTCTCCTTTCGTGACTGCCATGTGTCACGTGTTGTAAAATTTCCATGGCATATACAGTGAGGGGAATACATGGAACAATCGTTAAGCCTATGCTTAGAACCTGTCTATCACTCTTGTCCTGCTTCCCGGGACCAGGCCTCAGACATTCTTTATGCACTCACCATTCACTAGTCCTGAGGAAATCTCCCAATGATTCACTTGTGAGGTTTCAACAGATTAAGAATGCACAATTCAGTGAGCTTGATCCAGGAGCATTTTGAGGACCAAAGAACTTTCCTGAGTTCAACTAGAGCAAACGCTGGTATCTGTCTGATGGTCCTGCAGTGGCTATACAGTCACTCCCTGGACACTCTGGATGTGGTACTCCAGTCCATTGGCTCTCAAAAAATCAGTGTTCTGTGTGCACTTCAACTATCAGGGACCCAGAACACAGGCCTGAAACCAACGGGACATCCCAGCTCTTGGCAATCTCATCTCCTAAGTCTGGTACCTGCCCAGAAATAGCATTAAACCCAGTGGCATGTCAACCTCTAGCTAGAATCCAGCACAATTCACTCAACTAACCAGTCACAAAGGCTTGTTACTGCTGCATGCTTGTATCTGTAGCTCTGTTTCTGAGCCAGTGATATTTTTCTTTTTGATTGTATACGTGTAGAAAGGAAGGAAGATGAGTGCTTTGAGACCCACGCTTGGAAATAATTGTAAGCCGAAGTAGTGCTCAGATGAGATGGGTCCTGGCATTGATGCACATCAAGCATCTGGGACGATGGGGTCTATGATGTACGGTAGGGAGGGGAGATGGCTGGCTCCAGCTTCAGTCCCAGCCTCCAAGAGTCTCCCGTCTAGTGCCACAAGGTGTGAATGGCATGGGTACGAGAGGATCTCCCTAGCAGGCTCTCTTTTTTATTCTGTTTTGAGTTCATCAAAGATATGGTGCCTGGACCATCGGGAGTGGAAAAGCAGTGTGGGTCTTCCTTGAATTCTGATTAGATTTGCCATTCAACTCTCTGGTGTAAGGGAAGCCAGCTGGGCTAGAGAACTGGGCTTTGATACTGAGAGACAGTAGATCGCTCACCTGCCGGCAGCTGTGGGCCTGGTGGGACAACATCTCCCTCAGATGTCTCAGAATAGGAGCTTTGTGTCTGTGAGTTGTGAGCAAGCTTTCTGAGTTGGGAGAACACTCCAGAGGAAGCTGCTTTCCCAAGTGGTCATGCTGGTTTTTGGTTTCCTCCCTTCCTTCCTTCCTTCCTTCCTACCTTCCTTCCTTTTTTTCTTGCTAGGAGCCTGCAAGAGTGTTACCGCCTTGGGACAGTTAAGTGGTCTTGGGCCTGGGCACAGGTACCATCTACGAATGGTTACAAGATCTCAAGTGGCCCCTTGGAAGGAACGTCCTGTGCCCAACAGCTCCATGCTGTAAGGGCAGGATAGAGTGACCACTTACAATAAGCTCTGAGACACCACTCAATTGGCTTTGAAAATAATAATTTTCTTACGATTACATTCATTATTTATTTATTTACTGTGTATGTATGTGTGTATGGGGGGTATGCCATGCCATACATGTGTGTGGAGTCAAAGGATGATTTGCAAAAGTTGGTTTTCTTCCTATATCATGAGGGTCCTCAGTATGGAGCACAGGTCATCAGATCTGGCAGCCAGCCAGCCCAAATCATTTTCTTTAAGTTACTTTCTGCTCCGGTCTGACTCTCCTGCTCAGCAAAGAGCTGTATTTTTCCGTAGAAGAGGAATCCCTCATGCCCTCAGTGCTCTGTTGCGTGGGAATGGCTGAGACACTGCAGAGAGTGGAAAGAGCTGTGCTTTCTCTCCAGTATAATATCAGACACCAGGAAGCCCGAGTTTAAACCTCTGCCATAGTGGAGAGAACTTCTATCTAATAAGAATAACACAGAATATGCCCTAAATTATCAAATATCCTTTTCAACACAACCTAGCAACTCTTCATCCATGGGTATCCATAACTCCAGCTAAAGAATCCACAGATTAGGCTGATGTGGAACAGATTTGGGTAGCCTGAGAGCTTCCAGGAATAACAGCCCGGATGTGTGGAACTACTCTTGAGTTCCAGCTGGCTGGCTCTCGGGACAGTGGGCTTTGTGAGCCTGCACTGGAGTGAATATCTGAAGCACTGATCGAAAGCTCAGGGGCTTGTGCATCTGTGGGAATGTGGGACCTGACCCTGGAGCTGAGCGTACATCTCTGTGACAGCTGTCTGCATGTGTGCATTGTGTGTCTGGCATATTGTAGGTGTGTGTCTGTGCTTGTCAACTGGCTAGGAGAGTGCCCTTAACCGCTTCTTCCAGTGGCACTCAAGGCTCCTGAATCCCGTACTGCCTGCTAAATACTATTTCCTTTCTTGTTTCTCTTTTCAAAAGCAGTATCTTTCAGGGCCGCCAGTGGAACTCTGCCTCTTCTAGTTAGTATGATAGACAGCAGCACTATTTGGATTCTGGAACAATCTGCAGTACCATGTGTTCATTGACTCTTAGATGAAGAAGCTGTGAATGGTCAAGTTAGTGATGTGGAGAAACAGCGAGCTGGGCAGGGAGGATGCTGAAGTGGGCCTGGTATTCCAGATGATGCTCTGTGCCAGCCTCGGAAGTGCTACCTGGGGTAGGAGAGGGCGCGGCCACATTCCCACGGCAGCTCCTGGAACTGTCTGTCAGTGGTTGTAAGTGCTCACAGGAGCAGCACATGCGTGTTGGGTCTCAAAGGTTCAACTGCCTCCCCCACACTGATCAAACAGGTCACAAGGCAACTTTCACAGCTCCATGAAATGACTGGTGGTGAGGACACACTCCAGGACACTAAGGAGCCCTGTGTCTCCTGGCAGTCACTGTTGACCTTGACCCTGATTACCTTAAAGTACTTGTCCAGGATCTCACTGTAGTTGCTGCCTTTAGAGAACCAGCCGTCGGGAACAATCTCCGCTTCCAGCCACTGGATGATGCGACGCCGGAGCTCATCACGATTAGCTTGATAGCATACAACTGCAGGGGGGGAGGGGAGGTGGGTGTGAGGTGGAGAAGCTCAGGGCCATCAGCACCCACTGCCTGGAGCCCAGTGCCACTCGGTTCTGCAAACATCATCCCGCTCAGTTTTCAGAGTACAGAAATGCGTCTACCCGAGGAGTCCCGCTCTCATGACACCCATGGAGACTATCAACTTGAAACAATGGTGAGACAGAGGAGTTATTGTTTAAGGAAAAACTAAGGAAGAAAAATAAAGGATGTTTTCATGAACTTCGGGGAGTAAGGGAGAAAAAAAAATCACTCACTAAAGTAGCTCTCTTGATTCTGAAAGGAACTGAAATTATTAACACGTCGATAAGCATAAACATTACAGTTATTCATGCTGCTGGATTGCTGACATTCTCCCTTCTCACCAACGGAGCCTTTTCAAAACTTTCTCCCAACATCCTTTATTATGAAACAACAGAAAACAAGGAAGGGCCATGCCTCAGCCTCATTTTAGGGAGCTGTTACAAGTCATGTGGGAATAACAGGTGGTAGTCTGGTGGGTGGAGAGCAGGGCTGAGACAGCTCTGGCCAAGGAAAATCCCTGGGAGACAACGTGTGGGAGGACTCGAAGAGGACACAGCCCAGGGACTGAGCCTATGGATGGTCCCACTCTGCCCCTCCCAGCTGATTCAGGGGAACAGACTTAAATGCCTCAGCCTTCATCCCTTGACTCTAAGGTAATTAGAGTGAGACCTGCAAGGTTACTGTGAGGTCTGAAACTGTAGACCACATTGAGATTTTAATATATATTAATAGGGAGCTACAGACGTTGCTGTACTGGCGTTCCCAACTATCCTCTTTCAAAAAGAGCCCCGTCTTCTGACTTCACTGGGTCCCTGACAGGAGCATGTCTTACAAGGCCCTGAAGGGAAGGGCTTCCTGATTGTCTCTACAGTGCAGTCACCACTCAACAAGAATTCGGAACAGCCAACATTCAGCCCAAACAGCTGCTTTGACTGGCAGACACCAAAACCAAATATTTTAAAATGCAGTCTTGTGGTTTTCCTGAGCTATGTTGTGCTCACACCAGTTCTGGATCAAAAGTCCTGACCCCACCAGATGATCTTGGCAGCTTAGCCAGGACTATGGAAAACAAGATGTTTCTGCCATAAAAAGTCTCCTCCCCGGGATGCACACACAGTGCACAAAGGTCAAGCACTTACCTGGGCTGGCAGATGGACTCACAGACTTCTTTTCTGAAAGACAAAAGAAGATGTATAATGGAAAGTGAAGAATAAAAGAAAACGTTTCTGTTTGTAGGATTAAAACTGCAAAAAAAGACTTTCATTCTTCTCATCATTTTACCTTAAAATTCTTTTCTTTTTTTAAAAATTTGTTTATCTTTATTTTAAGTGTATTGGTGTTTTTGCCTGCATATATGCCTGTGCACCATGTGTGTGCCTGGGCCCTGCAGGTCAGAAGAGGGTATTGGATCCCCTGGAATTGGAGATAGTTGTGAGCTGTCATTTGGGTGCTTGGGACTGAACCTAAGTCCTCTGCAAGAGCAGCCAGTGTTTTAGCTGCTGAGCTCTCTCTCCAGTCCCCTGCCTTAAATTCTTATCTCCCTTTCTTTCTTGTAGGGTCCAAGGATAGGGATCCTCCTGCCTGAGGACCATGGGCTGCCCTTTGAGATTTACATTTCCTTCTGCTGCGTTCAGCAGTCCCTGGGATTTTGAAATTTCACAGGGAGATTAATTCTGCACAGGAGATGGAGAGGAGACTGCCACGGTTCCTGTCTCTGCCTCCCCATTGCAAGACCCGCCATTTGGTGGTGGCAACATGCCTTACCTTTGCAGTGCCCATCATAATCAACCTGGATCTTGGATCCAGTGAGGCAGGCATCTCTATGAAGTTCACAGTGGTTGAGGTAGGTCTTGCCATTGCTGCCACACACAGGCCTCTTGTGAGGTTTGCATTGCTGAAACAGATTGGCAGGAGGGTGTTTGGGTAGTTACAGAGGCTAGAACATACACTCAACATACATATCTATCATAGCTTTCTTGTCAAGTGACTCCCCACAGACAGAAACACAGCCCGCATGCCACCAGGCCCAAGGAACCCCAGCCTTGGTCATCATCAGTGACTCTAACTCCACTCGATACAGGAGGAACCCTACTACTTCGAGTATTCTGTGCTGGTCCAGGGCCATCTCGCCAGTACATAAACATCTTGCTGTGGCTGAAATATCTGTGTGACTCATAACCCTAATGCAATAGCATAAGGAGACTATTCTTCCAGGAGGTGATGAAATCACCAGGGTTCCTTCCTCATGAATGGAATTAAGGCCTTTACAAAAGGGATTTCACACGGCATTTGGTCTTTTGCTATGTGAGAATATAGTGTTCAAAGGTTCGTTTGCAAGTAGAGACTAGGTCCTCACCAGACCTTAGATGAATTTGTTTTGATATTGTATGATCTTGTATGATCTCCAAAATTGCCAGAAGTATACTTCTGTGATTTAGAAAGTTTCCGGCTCAGCATTTTGTTAAGGAAACAGAAACGGACTAATCCTACATTCCATGACACAAAAAGAGCCAGAGCTGAGAACTGGGAACATGGAAACTCAAATGCATGTTCGTATGAACACACACACACACACACACACACACACACACACACACACACACACACACACAATTCTTCCAGGGTCTAATTACAAGGATTTCTTGTTCTCTGTAGTATTTTGGGAGCCATTCAGCTTTTGTCCCAATTTCTCAACTGCTGTTGTAAGTCAGAGAGTAAGCGTGCAAGACTACAGGAAATCATCATGGACAGAAATACGGATTAAAGTTCATTTGGCTTGTAGGTAGACTAGGGCTACTGGAGGTACGAAGACAAGAGAACAGCTGTAAAAAGAATCAGAATCATGAGCTGGGAAGGGAGTCCAACCCTCCATTTTATACATGGCAATACCCAAGGCAAGAAAGGTAAACTTCATTTATTCAGTCAGCCAACATTTACTCCGGGCACTTAGTATGTTTTGGGTGCTGAGCAAAAAGAACATGGGCTCATCTTTACAGCAACTCCTGGAAATTTGTTTGTACAGTTTCCTGTGGTTACAGTTACCAGTGGACAGACTAAGACTAGAAGTCAGATTTTCAGGGTCTAGTTTATGCTACCACATGGTGGTCAGTATCCTTCTAGCACAGACCTCCAGAGTGAAGGGATCCTAATAGGGTCAGGGTTTAGGTCGGTACACTTTCCTTCAGATGCAATGAATCAGGGTCCAGAGACTTAAAAAAAAACTCAGACAAACCAAAACATTTCCAGGCTATCGGGCAGCTTGACAGAAAGGGAAAACAAAGAAAAGCCGACTGCCAGTATATTTACATTCACATCATGAATTATAATTTATTAAAGCCTTGCCTATTTCTCAAAGTCTCATTTTGCCTTTCAAATGCCATTTAAAAACAAAACTTCAAAGCCCACATTCTGTCTGATATTTTTAAAAATTTGCATAGTCTTTACCTAGCAGGCCCCCAGTGGCCATCAGTTCTAAGAAATAAAGGATATTTGCAAAAGGATGCTATTGTTGTGGTGGTGGACAACCCGGAGAACTGCTTAAATATCCTTCTCTGAGGAAACAAGGATGAATAAATTTACATCACTAAATATTATGTGCTGTTTAAAAATGAGTTAAAATCTGTGCTGATCTGGGAGACTGCCACATCATGCCAAATACTGCAAAGTACAACTTGCATAGACCTATGTGTGGAAATAGCACAATCTTATTTTGTATAAAATAGGGGAAACTCTGATGTTTGTATTAGCAGAAAAAAGTTGCTAATACCAATTACCTCAGGCTAGGAACTGTTCGATGAGTACAAATGTTGAAATACCTTCATTATTGGACACATAAAACCATCAGTAATTTTTAAAAGAAAATCTTAAAAATGTAAGACTATATGTAAGACTGGATTTCCTGTATAGCAATACAGCTTGCATATTCACTAACACCATAAAGGAGTGACTCTGCAGAGTTTTAAACTGAAGGAAAAAGAGGCTCAATGTGACAAATGCACTTGTGACTAGTCATGGCTAATTCCTGTCTCACTGGACAGTGGTGACTGGCATTAAAGAGAGCCCAAGTTTCACAACGGTTGCCTTAAACGACCGGCACATGTTCCTTCGGAAAGCTAAACAGTTCTTGTCACTTCAGGATCCAGAAGTTAAACTCAAATATCCAGCATAAAAACAAGCAAACCAAACACTCAGAAGACAAACGCTCTGACAGGTTTGGAACTAGACTAAGAGTTTGATGGGTATCCTGTTTTACGACTCACGTGCTTTTGCCTGCATGCTATCGTTCTCCCTTAACACCCATCATCCCCTTATAATCCTATCACCCTCTCAGTCTCCTCTTCACCTCTTAGACTACACCCACCCTTATGCCTCCTTAGACATGATACACGTCATGATTCAGAATTCATATACATGAGAGAGAACATGCATTTTTGCTTTTCTTTCTGAGTTTGGATCACCTCACGTAAAACGACATCTTCCAGGTCCATCTATTTTCCTGCAAATTTTATTTTCCCTTACAGCTGAGTATTTGTGTATACGTACTGCATTTTCATCATCTGTGCTCATCCGCTGATGGACATCTAGACTGGCTCCTTGCTGTCGAATATATTTTTCTGGTGTGTGCTTGTGTGTACACATGTGTATAGAGGCCAGAGGTCCACATTGGGTTGTCCTTGATTGTCTTTGTGTAATTTTCTGAGAAAGAGCTTCATTAAGCCCAGATCTTACGATGTGGCTAGACTTGCTGGTCAAGGGTCACCATGGATTTGCCCCTCTCTCCCCCAGTGCTGGGGTCGCAGACTCCTGCTGCCACAACAGACATCTGTGTGGGCCTGAGGCTCTAAATGAAGCAAACGTGTTTCCTACCAATCTAGCTCTCTAGGACCCTGCCCCCACAAACATTTTTTAAATAAATAAATGAAAAGCTATCTCTGAATTTAAAAATTAAGAATCTTACTTTGAACCCCAGCCTTCATGTGTCTTTGGGATAGACAACCTGTGCTTTTATAGAAATGACACTTCATAGTCACTGACCTCCCTGCCGGAGGTCAGGACCTACCTCAATGCAGAGGCACGTGGGCTCTCCCTTCTCTGTGACTGCACATTCCCGGCCGGCTCCACAAAACACATTGGCACAGATCTTGGATTTGCTCCTTGGTTCTTCCTAAAACACAAATCATAAAGGAAGCCACGTTACAAAGATGAGCCCACCGCAGGATTAAACATGGCCTGGGACTCTGGTGCCAAGAGTTGTTCCCCCAGAAGTCAGCACCAAATTCATAGGCACTGCTCTGGCTCAGGTTCAGGTTCAGGCATCAGAGTCCCTAAGATTGTTCCCTAAGAGAAAAACAAGAGTGACTTTCTTGCATTCTTCCTCATTTAAAAAAATGTGTACTGATTTTGAGCATTTTGAACAGGCTTAAGACACAAAGGGCAGTCTTTGATTTCATGAACTCTGCCTCTCAGGGAAGAGGTATTTAGGGCACATATATGGAAGTGGAACAGTGGAGCTCCAGGGACGACCTGTGTGTGTGTGTGACAGCATCACATGAGGCTTTCTGAAGGTTCCATGCCCTAACTGATTAAGGGTGACTAAGCCAGGAAGAAACGAAACACCCGAGACACATGCAGACATCTTAACTCTAAGAGTGTTCACAGCAATACAAAGGGCAGGAGAAGGATGGCCAAGCCGTGTATTCATATTGTTAGATCTTCAGCCACTGTCCATGTGTGCCAGGCTACAAGATTAAGAGGACCAAACCAAAGAGAGTAGAACGGCCCTCAAGCCTCTTGCTGGTCAAACAAATGTAACAGAACTGCAGGGAATGGAAGGTTTCAGTGTAAGCCACAGGAAAAGGTGGGTTTTGTTCGGTACCAGTTTATTGGTGACATAGTCCCTCACTCCCATTCACTGGCGTTAGAGGGCGAGCCGGGTCTCATTCACCACTCAGCCCTGAAGTAGTGGAGGATAAACGGAGCCCAGGGTTCCTCATGGCCCCCACTCGACTAGACTGAGCAGGCTGAATCCCCAAAGGCTTCCAGGTCTAAGCCTACCGGGGTGGAGCTGGCTACAAATCAACAAAGATGGGATAACCCTTAGCTAGGACTCGCAGGGGGCGTATAGGCAAGGTCCATGCTTCCAGCCACGCCCACCTTGTCATTTACCCCAAGGCTGTAACAGTACATTTCTTAAACGGGTCAAAGAAAGAGGAGAGGGAGAGAGGGACAGACAGAGAAAGAGACAGAAAAGAAAGAAAGAAGGAAGGGCGGAAGGAAGAAGAGAAGAGAGGAGAAGAGAGAGAAAAGAGAAGAGAAGAGAGGGAGGAAAAGGAAGCAAAAACAAAGTAGAGGCTTGAGAGCAGGGAGACCGGTCCAAAATAGCTGCTCTGCTGCCACCTGGAGGCTGCTTTGCAAACTCCAGGTTATTGTTTTCTCCCATAAGCCCGTTTCCTAGCCATACAGGGCTCTCATTGGTTTTAGAATTTATTTGCATGCTCACATCTCATTGGTTTACATGCTGTTGCTACCCCCCCCTTAATATGTTGCTAAGGTGAATTCAAAATATGTGAATTTAAAAAAACTGACAGACAGCGAAGACAAGAGGAAGTAGTCCCCAGAAAGTTGGGGGGCTGGATTTAGATCTCAGCTTCCTAAACATAGAAGGGGGATAAAATCGAGCAGCCTCTCTAGACAGACAGTCAGGGCTCTCCCACTTGTGGGAGCTGGGCTTCGGAGCATAAAGCAAAGCTAGAAGGAAAAAGAAAAGTGTAAAAGATAACTCAGATGGCCTCTTCCCTTCCTCGAACTGAACATTTTAACCCATGGGCCTGTCATATGAGCTAGAGACGCACAAATGCACACGACGGTGAGCTTGGGCATGTGTCTGCACTCAAGGAAAAACTCAAAATGTTCCTCGTGTGTGCTTAACTAGTCCTTCTGATTCTTCAAGCCGTGTATTTCCTCATCTCTGAAAAAGTGTGATCAATGGGATACCTCACGGAGCTGCTTGCAGAAGAGCCTGTAGCATCCAGAACCTCATTTTGTCTCACGTGAATGCTTATTGTTTATCTGTGCGTGGGAGGGGTGCACCGCATGCATGTGGACTCAGGACAACATGTGGGAAAGGAGTCTCTTCCCATCAGCCAGTTCCAGGGATCGAACTCCGGTCTTATGGCTTGGCTGCAAGTGGTAAATATTACAAACAAATCTGTTCTGTGGAGACTGAATTCAACACCGGTAATTTGCAGAGATTGTTCTCAAATATCTGTTTGGAGATTTGAAGAATACCTTTTTCTTACACCCTGTCAACTAATACTTGAGGAGTGCAGTTAAAATTTGAAAAATGTTTTTAGATACACGATTTCACCTTAACGGCATGGCCAACCCAACAAAAATATGTATATTATTAGTAGCCTCATTTTACAAATGAGGGAATCTAGGCTCCAAAAGGTCAAATTATTTGCCTAAGGTCCCAAAGCTAAACAGTGAGAGGAGCCTGGATTCAGTTCGCAGGTCACTAAGCGCCCATTCACAAACCCCTGGCATCCCGCTAAGTGACAGGGATGCTATCTAAGCTCTAGAATAGGTCCCTGATTCCACTGCCATGTTATCCTCATTTTACAGGCAAGGAAGCTGACCATAGAGGCCCAGTAAAGGCGACTGTTGGATCTTCCTCTAACCAAAGGGAAATGATTCCCCTATATTGGTTTATTTTTAAGTCCCTATGACTTGAGGTTAGGGAGATTGTAATGGGGATACAGAGGATAGAATAGGAAGTCTGAAGAAGAAGCGCTGAATGAGTTAGGCATTTAGATCTGATACCCAACTCTCATATCCAACCCTCTTCTTTATCTGCCATAGTCATGGTCATGGGTCCTGTTATTTTCTTGATATCTGTTTCCTCGGGTGCAAATATGAAATACTGATGGTTAGAACTGCGTTGAGAATTAAATAAGATGCACAGGAAGTGGCTGTCTCTACAGACGGTGATTTATTTTCAGTTTTCCCCCTGAAGTGCTTGCCACCTTGGACTGCCGTGTCCCCATCCTTCCTTGTCCTCATTTACAGTGGAAAGGTACCGCTGAGAGCAAGACTGACAGGATGAAAAATGCAAAGGGCCTAGCAATTCCTGGAGGGCCTTTCACAGAGCTCAGATATGGGGGAGCTCCTTACACAGGCATTCTCTTTGCAGGTGACATGTCTGTCAATAGGTGGCAATCTCTCTCTTTGTCTCACAGCCCAGAGCCGCAATGCAGAAGAGCCTTTCTGGCTGCTGCAGCTCTGCACAGCTCTGTCCTCTCAGTGAGAAGTCGGTTCAGGAACGAGGGAGAAGAGGGTGGAGACACCAGGAACGCAGGCAGAAAGCTCCATCAATCTGGGAAGGCTGTCTAAGCTGTGCCCTTCCCTCCTCTCTCACAGGAACGCTTAATGGCAGAAATCAAGGTCAACAAAGAAGGTCAGTGTCTCCAGAGAAGTAGTGTCTCTTTGTGACACTCAAAGCTGTCTTTTAAGCCTCAACATTTTTAGGAGCCAAGAGTCAAAGCCAAGGCCCTTGGAAAGTCCCTTAGCTTCTGCTGAGTGGCTGATTCTAACCAGACAGGCAGTAACCAAGTCAGGGGTTGCAAAGGCCTGAGGCCTTGACACTAACTCAGCACAGAAAACTGGCAAGGCTCTGCAGACATCTGTCCCCACCATCTCTGTTCAGATGTCTGCATTTTCAGTTGCATGTGCCGATGCAGGCATGTTTGAGATTCAGAAACGCTCCATGGCAGCACTAACGACAGGCAGTAAAGGAAAGGAACTCGGGTTGACCCGGTTCCTGAGTCTCCACGTTCTCTTCCTAGGTGAAGCCGAGGGAGGGTGCTGTGGGCAGAGGGGCCAGCTGCAAGACCCAGTAGAGAGATGATTACAGTTCTTGCAAATGAAGTAGAACTGTTTGCGCTGGCATCAATCATAGAAGCTTTAAGGATCGATAACCACACTGGCCTATGCATGATCTCCATTCAAGGTCTCAGGCATGTCCATTCATATAAAAGCGTGAACAGACACATAGATCTGAATGCGCCAGTGAGTACGATGGACTAAGTGTGAGTAGGAGGTATTTTCTTTAAGCATGAACATCCAGACATAGCTTTAAAAACTAACATAACAGCTAGGTGTGGTGGCAAATGCCTATCTATAATCCCAGCACTCGAGGCGGGAGGCCGAGGCCCTTGTGGGCTACACAACAGGATCCTGTCTAAAACAACAACAGCAACAATAACAACAACCAAGCCAAAACTATAAAACAAAGCAAAGAAACTCAAGCAACAACAAAAAGAGCAAGCAAACAGACAACAAAATACCTGCCTCCAAATGGAAGAGCATCAGGAAGGTCTAGAGCGGCCCTTTCACTTCTGACTTGTCTCCATGTTGTTTTCTGGATGTGCATGGCAAGCTAGGCTTTGAAGAGTTAGTCTCATTGCTAATTTTCACACTACAAATTCCTCTTGGCAAATGGAAGACCAGCAGTCCTGTCTTCTACTGTTGTAGAACTTTATGTTTAGTTATGTATAAAATGATTATTTTATGCATTGTTGGGTGAGGGGCTACCTAGGTCTTGGCGTTTCGTATTGTCTGAAGGTGTTGGATTTATGTGGGGGATGTTTGATTGGTCATGTTCTGCACGTGCTATCAGCATGACACCTGAGGAGTTTTGTATCAAAAACACCTGAGCTGGGACGCTCAGGGTTCAACTGTCCGGTATGGAGCTGGCCAGGATAGTGGTTCCCTCTGCAGAGGTCTGGAAAGGTTTGCACCAATGAATATGCCTCCTTGTCATCCTTGCTGAGCAGCTACAGCAGCCTAACAACATTCTACCAGTTGAAAACTTCCTCTGCCAGCCCTTCCTTGCATATCAATGACGCAGTGTGCTTGCAGGGCAAGTTTTAAATAAATTTAAACTTTAAACATTTTTTTATTTATGTGTTTATGTGTGTGCATCTGTGTGAGGATATGTTGTGGGTTCCCAAGGATGCCAGAAAAGAGTACTGAATCCCCTGGAGCTTGAGTCACAGGTGGTCGTGAACCAGCAAACATGGGTGCTGGGAACTGACCTTTGGTCTTCTGGAAGGGCAGTGGTGCTCTTAACCAGGGCGCAGCAATGTTGATGGAATATTTTTCCTATCTCTTTTGGCTCTCTAAAAGGAGCGTGACTCTAGGCTCTTCCAGATTTGAGTTCCTGGCATGACGACTGCTCTAAGATGACACAATGCCCTTGGTCCTGGCCTCCAGCTTTCGACTCCAGCCTCTTTCTAAGGAGCCACTTTATCTCTCCACAAATCAAAGCCAGGAAATAGATCATCTTCAGTCCAAGGTCTTATAGATCTGCAATTATTTTTTTTTGTAAGCATATGAAAAAAGTAGTTATTTGAAAAACTACATAGAGGTGATCCCGTGTTTGAGTCTCTGGGCCAAACAGCACAAGATACACATTGAAATGTTTCTAAAAACATGTGAAGTAAAACAATTTCTGTAAGATCATGTGCTCTGGCAAGGACAGAAGTTTAAAAGCAAAGCCGTAAATGCCAGCTTAACACAGCATCCTTTCACTAATTGGAACTGGGTCAGCACCATCTTCTCTGTTCTTCCTTTCCCAGTCCCCCCTCCCAACCCCCACTTCATTCTGCTTATGCCAAGGTGGATGTCCAGCCCTGTTTGCCACTTTTCTCTACCAGAGCAGCTTTGTTGACAGGAGAAAGGCTCTCCTTGCTTGACCAGATGACTCTTAGGACCTCTCAGATGCACAGTACAATGGAGCTGAGGACAGAGGGATTCAGAGAACTGGGGAGCTGGGGTCAGGGACAGACACCCCCTCCTCCCCAAGGAGAACAACCACGTCGTAAAGCTGGAGAATGTGAAGAAGAAATGAAACCTCTTCCAGCTGCTAAAATCTAGCTGGAGCATCCATCACATGACCACATGCAAGCTCTGCTCTTCCGCTTTGGAAAGGAATGTGCTAGTGCACTATGCACAGGAAAGGGAGAGGAAGGGGGGCGCTCCACAGCAGCAGTTCCAGTCTACTTGGCAGAGCACGGAGCGTTTGTGCCAAGCCCACACTCAACTGCCCTTCGCCCGTGTGTGTTCTAGCCAACGCCTTACCTCAAGTTTAACATACCAGGGCCACATGTGTGTTTTGAGAGGCCTAAAAATTGAATGTTTGGGGATGTGCAATTGTGAATGCAAAATGGACCTCAGGGTTCTGGGAAGGGCCTGGCAAGAAAAAGCACCAAAACAGATGTTTAATTAGCATCCAGGTCAATTCAACTCTCCATTTGCTTCACTGTTTCCTTCTTAAACAAGACCTCTCTAACAATGGTTTCGGGCCTTCAGACAGTCTGTCTGTGGGAGCCCAGCCGAATACCTTGTCCACATACGGCTTCTCTCAAGCAAGTGTTTAATGACTCGCACATTTCGCTTTCCCACAGACCCACTCTCAGGGAATAGTTTTCACATTAAATGACATTTGGGAATACAAAGTTTCAATTATACAAGATGAGAAGTTTCTGCAGAATATGGTATTTTGTTAACTATACTGTAATGGCTGTGTTTAATTTGCCAAGAAAAGGGACCTTAAATCTTCTCAGGGCATGAACACGACAGTAACTATTACTTAGAGGTAACAGATGTGTTGATTTACTTGACTGTATATAAATATAAAAACATTAAGATTTTTTCTTTAATCTCAAATACATAAAATTTTTGTATACCGGTCAAAGTTTAGAATGCTTGGGTGAAACTTCCAAGCGTGGCATACTTACCTCTTCCAAATTAGCCCAGGAGATTTGCACAAGAGATTGACTTTCTGTTCTTCAGCCTGCAGCCTAAGCTTTGTCCACTTTAATAGCCAACATAGGGCATATAAGTAGCTTTCCAGGCTTCTTCAAATATGGAAACTGAGTCACTTAAATGTATTAACTGATGAATGCCCACGTTAATCAAGGAATGGCAACAATGGCACAGCATACTAGCACACGTCTGCAATCCTAGCACTCCGGAGGCAGAGGCAGACAGATATCTGTGAGTTCCAGGCCAGCCTGGTCTACATACAGAGTTCCAGGACAGCCAGAGTTACATAGTGAGACCCAGCTGAGTATTCCTGGACCCCCAGTTCTGAGTGAGGAAGATCACCCAAGTCTACAGAGATATAGTTGAAAGACACCTAGAACTTTCTAAAGAATTTTGAGGTCTGGCAACATACTGGGCGTAGGGAAAGGAAGGAGTGGACCTAGGGGTTGTGGAGGCCTTTGGTTTTGGGGGGACCAGCAGGTAGAGGAATGTCTCTGTCAGAGATGCAGCCTTGGCAAGAGGGTAGGGTGAGCACAGGGCAGGCAGTGAAGAGTCAGGTATGGACACAAGTCTAAGAGACAGTAGGGCATCCCACTGACAGCTGGAACTTGGGATAAAGATGCACATCTGGATGTCATGTGGGAGGAGCACGTGGGCTCAGGAGGGAAGGGTGGGGTAGAAGGCTGACAGCTGGGGAGGGGAAGGGAAGTCATAAACAGAGTCCAAGGGGAGCAGAGCATGTGCCCACCAGCCCACCAGGGCTTCTGCAATCAGAAAGGAGACCTTCTCCCCAGGCAGACGCAGTACCAGGCTAGGGCTTGGAACAACACAGGTTATGTTGCAGGCCCCCTCATTTCTTTCCAGTCAACAACCTGCCCATCGCACGAGAGCTCCAAAGGTAAAACAGCCAAGAAAGCAGAGGAGGAAGAGTCAGGAAACTGTGGAGGAAACCGGCTAGCTGAGAGCTCCAAGGAGTGGAAGATGGAGGTGATGGCATGAGAAGCGATTTTGGCGAATGCTGGGGTGAGACACAGAGAAACGTTTCAGCTCTGAACCAGTCACCAAGAGGCAGATCCAAGGTAGGAGAGGTACCCTAAATGTGTGCCTGCCTCCTTTGCAGTATGACCGAGGGAAAAGGCTTAACATCTCCACGCCTCAGTTTACCCATCTATGATATGCAGGGGTTGTAGGTGATATGATGCCCAAGTTCCTTATGTCGTTTGACTTCCATTAACTAGCTCAAGACTCTACCACTTCATGTGATCCTGGATACCAAATGTCTGTCTCCCACGTAAGCTCGCTGACAAGCCCACACTAAGAGACTGGTTCTCTACAAAACTTTTGAGATGGTGGGTCTCACTGTGTAGCCCTGATTTGCCTCAAACATGTTTTGTATGTAGCTCAAGGTTGGCCTTGAAGTAGCAGCAATCCTCCTGCCTCAGCCTCCATACGGGGTACATGGAATACAGGCATGTCCTCTGTGCCCAGCTTTATACATGTCAGTTTCATAGCATTTCAAGGATTTTGCTGGAGGCATCAGAGTAGGTTCTCATACTCTAAGGACGTCGTAAGTGATGCTTTTCTACTTCCTCCTGGATCACTAGCGGAAACAAAGGGTACCAGGTGGGCTGACTTATTCGTGAGGAAGCTGCTGGAAATATCTGCCTCACCAGAATGCTACTAATCAGGTTTGAATTCTACTTACATTGGCCTCGTATGAAAAAAAAAAGTGAGGGAAGAAAGAGAGAAAATGGCTAACGGAAATTCCCTGGAGATTCGGCCTCCCTCCCTGCCAAGAACCTGTCACCGAGGCACGTCTGTGCTGCCAGGCTCACATTTACGCCACATTCATGCTCTAATTATTTCCACATGCAGTTCAAGAAAATTGGCTGATCCAAAGTTTTTCTTTCTTTCTTTCTTTCTTTCTTTCTTTCTTTCTTTCTTTCTTTCTTTCTTTCTTTCTTTCTTTCTCTCTCTCTCTCTCTCTCTCTCTCTTCTCTTTCTCTCTCTCTCTCTCTCTCTCTCTCTCTCTCTCTCTCTTCCTTCCTTCCTTCCTTCCTTCCTTCCTTTCTTTCTTTCTTTTTTTAATTCTCCCACACCTAAATTCCCAATACTCTTGATTCTGAGTGGCGAAGGCTCCAGGGTAGCTGACTGAGGGACCCCAGGCAGCCGGTTTTAGAAGCGTCCCCTGCAGCGACACCACATCTGGACCGACATCTCTGCTTGCTCTCAGCTCTCCATCCCAAACAAGCTGACCCTCCATCTCCCCAGGCTTCCCCAGCCAGGAACCAATTAGCATTCATTCTTCAGAATTCTGAGTGGAATGCAGAGTTCATTGTTCTGATTTGGTGGGAGACAGGGGAGAGATGGATAAAACCAGGAGACATCTTTCTCTGTTAGTTAATTCCAACGGCATCTAGGTGGGTGCGGGCAACACACACTTGTCAGGGAAGGAATTGGCTGTGGCAAAGAACCACAGTAGCTACTCTGATTGGGGAAGAGGATACTCTACCCCTTGCCTCTATGTCTCAGCTTAATTCCATTACCCCTGTTTGCATATGGCTGTTTTAGTTACTTTCTATTGCTGTGAAGAGACACCATGAGCAACTCTTATGAAAGAACACATTGAATTGGAGGCTTGCTTACAGTTTCAGAGATTTAATTCACTATCATCATGACAGGGAGCATGACAGCAGGCAGGCATGGTTCTAGAGAAGTAGCTGAGAGTTACATTCTGATCCCCAAGCAGAGAGAGAGAGAGAGAGAGAGAGAGAGAGAGAGAGAGAGAGAGAGACTCTGAACTTGGCATGGGCTTTTGGAACCTCAAAGCTCACCTCCAGTGACACACTTCTTCTAACAAGGCCACGTCTAAATCCTTCTAATCCTTTCAAATAGTGTCTTTTTCTCTCTCTTGTGTGACTTCACTATGGTCCTTGACTGTAGAGAGTAGAGGAAGGCCTGTGAATAGATTAAGTGGCCAGGTCAGATTAAAGGCACAAGGTAGACTGGGCTCCTCAAGTTTTTCATGTTGAAATGACAGCCCACTGCTCTTTGAAAATGTCAGTGCTGTGAGATATTGCTAGATTCTTCCTTAGCCTTCAGATGGGCAGAGAATGTTCCATAAGGCCAGCTACTACCACGATCTAGGAAGTCTGATTTATTGTCTGGCTTGCCCAAATTCTTCCTGTCCTTCAAGTTTTAGCTCAGGCTATGCCACTTCATCCTTAATGACCCTTTCTTTTTGATTGGCTTGAGTTCCTCCTTCCCAGTCTGACCTGCAATTCTCCCTTGTATGAATCCATTTTGATAATTTATTTTTTAAAAAATATTAATTGATTGTATATATATATATATATGTACATACACATATATATTTTTATTTTAATTTTTAATTTTTATTTTTTAGCTGAGCTACATACAACCTTCTAGGGGACAAAGGTTAAGCTTTCTTGTCCTTTTGTAGATTCTAGTATATCACCCATGTTTCTCTACCAACCTTAATTAAAAGAATAGCCAAACTGAGTCTCACAACTCTGGGTTGGGGCAGCAAGGCTCAGTGACAGTACCGACTCCTCTCCTGGAGCTGACCCAAGGGCAGATCTTTCTGCAGAAAGAGCCTGAAGACCCCACTCCTCTTCACTAGACCATCAGCATTCATTTTCTCTTATGGTTTTACCAATTTGAGACTGTCTGAAACCCCCAAAAGATACCTGTGGGAGTGTGTCTATGGGCATGCATGTGCTGACGGGGCAGCTAGAAAGGCAGTGGATGGCTGAAGTGGCTCAGTCATGTCTTCTGTCTATGATTAATGTATGCTGTAGCTGAGACATGCTGAACAAATAAGAAAGGAGAGAAGGAAGGTGGAAGAAGTAGGTGGGACTGCTGGCTATACGGTGAGGCAGCCTGACCCGTGGTGGCCTAGTCTCAGGGGAAGCAGAGGCAAAGAGAAGCAAGTGAGACAAGGCAAGAAAGAGTGCAATGGTTCTGTGGCTTGGGGCAGCTGTTCTGCGACCTCTTCCTTCATCATCCTAGGAAGCAGAAGGAAGCGGGCTACTCAATAAACTTGAAACAAGACCTGCCCTGCTTTGGCCCTTCTTTGTTGGCAGAATATTTGGGTCTCCTGGTGCACCCCTCTGGTTCATGTGCTCTCCTGGCAATGGGCTGGGATTTACATAGCTGAACCTATGTAGGGTGTTCTCCCTGAGATCGGGCACTGTCAAGGGAATCGTGAATGAAGACTGAGACCATCTGTCAATGGCATCGGCTGGGGCTGGTAGGGATGACAGGGAGATCAGAGATGCTGAGCAAAATGGAACTAGGAGACCTGGTATGGTGGGGCCCCATGGGTCTCCAGATTTAAAATGGGGACAGAGTTCTGGGAATCTTTGGAGCCATGTGGCTGCATAACAGCTGTTAAGATTCCAGCATCCTAACAATTTCTTTCTGGTCTAAAAGAGCTGAAGGGGTTAAAACTCAAACTCCCAACTAAATGAAGTCTCCATATGTGTGTGGCTCAGTAGGGTTCTAGGAGAAGCAGACAGATGTAATTAGAAGTGCTCAGACATTGTGTTGCCATGGAAACTGCTGGCCAGGAAAGCCTGGAGTCCCAGGAATAGTCTTACAGGGAACTGCCTGAGGCAGGTGGTACTCTCCAGCTTGCTTGCTTCCAGGCTCTTGGATCATGTCTAGTTTCCTCCTGTTCTCTATCCCATCCTTCAGTGATGCTAAATGTGAACCAAGGGTTCCCTTCCACAGCATCCCAAGAAAGGAACTGCAAAGTGTTAGAGGAAAGTTCTCTGGGCAGTCTGTTTCTGCATCTGAGGCTGAAGGTCAGGCAGGGAGGCCACAGTTCTGCTTGTTTGATTACACAGCCAGCAACTCTGGGAAGATGAGTGATACTGGACAAGCAGGGAGAGGGTCTGTGGATGTGGCCTTCAGCAATCTATCTTATCCACTGAGACAACTGAAAGTAAATAGGGACCTCTCATGCAGTTCCAGCAGGTATAAACTCTGACCCCAATCATGTCGAATATGAGGTCTATGGGGGAAAATTATTTTATAGAGTAGGAACTCCAACCTGATGTCTGTGGGTCCCCAGAAACCCAGCTACAGATCTGGGGATTGAATTTTAATGGGACAGATAGATACCAGACAACCCAAATGGAACTCTATGAGCTTAGGAACAGTGAGAAAATTAGGAAATTACCACTCAGAGCATAGACTGCCTCTTGCAGTCCTGCTCCAACAATCAAAGGATTCTTAAAGGTTCTGCTACTGGGATGCTGAGAAATTTGGGCAAGGAGACCATCTATCCTTCTGGATCTTTGTCATCATAAATCCTCTCACCTACCTCTCTAAAAAGATCACTTATTTCATACATTGCCACCAAAGGAAGATGGTGCCTATGAATGTAGTGTAAAGTGGTCAGTAATCATCCCAGCAGGGAGGCTTAACTATCTCTTGAAGAGGGGACATTTCTTAGGGTACATTCTTGCACATCCCTTAACCAAAAAGCAGTGGTTCTGGGATCCTGTGGCCAGGAAGTGCAGGGAAAGGTCAGCGTCCCCTGGGAGACTAGCAGACATGACTGTATTTTAGGCGTAGTAGATCCAGACTGAATATTATGAGCATCTGGTTCAGCCACAAGCAGTTATAAAATTGTAGGATCTCTAGAGGGGAAGGCCCACCCAGGATGCATCTTCTTGTGTTTCTCCAGATGCTGGCAGCCCCAGCCATCTATCTAGTGGGAGTTTCTGACAGTTACTGTGCAGCCATACTGGTGGTGGCCCTGATCTCCACTCTGGCTTTAGACCGGAAGCCACTGGGCTAAGATTTTCATGTACCTGTACTTATGCTCAGACTCTCAGACTGGAAAAGTGAGGTACAGATCTCTGCTAAGTTTGGAACTTCCCCACGATTTCTGAGGTAATAAGGGCTCCTTATGACTTAGAAGGAGCGACTTAATCATTGGTCTCTCTGCTCTGCCACCACGGGGATCTAGCAGATCCTGGAGATCCAGCAGTCTCCAAGATTCTAACAATTTTGTTTAGAGAAATGTCAGTCCTTCTAGAACAAATTAAGAGCTACATAAAACAAGCTCCTTTGGAGAAAGGTAAGATTCCAAACACAAATTAATTTTTTTAATAATCCTTAACGCTGTCCAAGATAAAATGAGTAGACTCCATTTCCAAGACAGTACAAAGCAGGCCAAATAATCAAACAATAAAATAACAAACACCTTCAAACACCACCCCCCCACACACACCCTCTCTCCCCCAAACCATGCGATGTCCATGTGCTGGAGGCTTGACTAAGAACAAGGCACAGCACATGTCTGAAGAGCTCACAGTTTAGGTGAGAAGAGAACATATGTGTGGGGTTTCAGGGAACGGAAACGCTGACTGGGTCTAATAACGTTGCCTGAAGACAACACACAGCCAACGCAATATAAGGCTAAACGACGCTGGAGCTTGCATCTGAAGCGTCCTCCCACCCAGGCTCCTGTTTTGAGGTTTCGTCTTTGGCTCGTGGTGTTGTTCTGAAGGCCATGGAGCCTTTATGAGGCAGGGCCTGGCCAGGAAGTAGGTCTCTAGGGGCAGGCTTTTGAAGATTAGACCAACCCTGACTCGGTCTTATCTTCTCTGCTCCTTGGGTGGTGGTCATGTGATGAGAGGCCATCGGAGCAAGTTTCCAGCACCCGGGACGTTAGCCACTCTTGTTCCCATGCCTTCCTTGACATGATAGGCTGAGCTCTCTCTGAAACTGTGGGCCAAGTCTCTCGTCCCTGAGGTTGTTGCTCAGATACTAATTTGTCAGGTATGTTCACTGATAAACGTAAGTGACAGATGTCTGGAACAACTCTAACACACACAGATTACCAGACTCAGAATGTAAAGTCTTCTATGAATTTAATACTAGCCACTTTTTTTAAAGCCAAAAGAAGCATTTTACAAGCAAAAATAAAAGCAGAAATTTTATTTTACGCCACAGTTCCCAAATGTTACCCTTTCAACACGCAGTCAGTATTATTAAGAGAGCTTACATATTTTTTTCAGTCTTTCAACTTAATTGGATATACTTTTAAAATGTATTTAATTTTTTAAAATTTTTTATGTGCATTGGTGTCGAAGGTGTCAGATCCCCTGGGACTGGAGTTACGACAGTTGTGAGCTGTCATGTGAGTGCTAGGAATTGAACCTGGGTTTTCTGGAAGAGCAACCAGTGTTCTTAACCACTGAGCCATCTCTCCAGCCCCCTATTATATATATTTTTTAACGATACTTTTATTACCTTGCTTTTCTGATAATTTCATACATACTCATAAGGCATTCTGGTTGTCTTTACCCTCCTCCCCATTCTTTCCTAGCTCCCTCCCACCCCGGTTACACTCCCAGTCTTTTGTATATTCATGTCTTTTTGTTTTGCTTTGTGATCCATTGAGTTTAACCAGGGTGAGCTGTGTGGTCATGAATTTGGAATTGTTTACTAGAGTCTGGCAGGTCATGGCTACGTCACTGAAGATCATGATCGTAGTGACTGCATCATGCCCAGGAGACAGTACTTTGCAGCTTCTAGCCCTACCTTATGGCTCTTACATTTTTATCCTGTCTCTTCTTCTATAATGCTCCCTGAGACATCGAGAGGGTGATATAAATGTCTTGTATCTTATATCTTATATAAATGTCTAACCAAGTTATCATCTAGGGCCAAAGACCTTCTCGGCCATGGATTTTTGACCAGAATTACAGTGCCAAGCATGAATTCCTTCTTGTGGAGCAGACCTCAAGCCCAATGAGAGATCAGTTGGTTACCGTGTACCGGTTGTGCCACAATTGCACCGGCGGGCTCATCTTGCCTGACGGGTTGGCATTATAGTTTGTAGGAGCCACAGCGTGTGAAGATCATGGATGCCTATTTCCTTTTAGCAGCCTGCAGAGTGTTTTCTGGAACTCTGAAAGCTAGTCAGCCCAAAGGAAACTTCCACCTGAGTTCCAGTTCGATTTCTCTTTATCTCACAATGAAGTGTGTGGTGTCTTCAGCAATAGGACCTTACCAACAAGTTCTGGTGGGCAGCCTAGATGGATGGCAAGACCCTGTGCTGTCTGGAGGACTTCCGGGTTCCTCTGACGAACAACTCATAAGGAGATAACCAGATATTTCTTAACTGAACTAGCTACATTTGGATAGATATTTAGTGGCCAAAGATCCATACTGAACAGCACAGCTCTCAACAGTGAGTGCTCAGTCCTGACCTTATTGAATCAGAGGAGAAGTTTGGAGGGAAAGTAAGACTTCATGTACCGTGTGATGCTCTAGAAGTGTATGTATAACTGAAGTCCACAGCTGATGCGAACTTATGGGCAGGGCAGTAGACTGAGCTATGTCTAAGAGCAAGACATGAAAGTAATGAATGCCCAGATTTTGCAGTGGGCAGGTGTCATGGACACATGAGCTTCTCTTTGGCTTTGCTTTCAATGCCCATGGCCCAGTTCCTTCACCATTATGGTCTCTTCTGTAACAAAAATGTTGGGTCCAGTGAGATGACCCAGAGGGTAAAGGAGCTTACCACCAAGCCAAACGACCTGCATGTAATCCCTGAGACCCGCGGGATAGAAGGAGAGAGCTGACACCCACCATTTGTCTTCTGACCCCGCACACATGCCGTGGCACACACACCAATCGTTCCCACACAGAGAAACGAAAGTCTACAAAACAAAGTTTGCTACTCCCTGTGTTTCGACTTCGAATAGCTTAGCTCACGACATGGGTCGCATAAATAAGGGGCTGAACAAACGGCACATTTTGAGCTTACGTGGACATATTCGACAATGAGGTGGATATAGCTTGTCAAAACTTTTCCTCCTCCTCATTTTCTTGGTGATACTCCCTCACTCCCTTGCTTTAAATATCTCTCTCTCTCTCTCTCTCTCTCTCTCACACACACACACACACACACCTGCTAGTGTTTTAGATTGAATCTTTGAAAACACGCACATTTTCTCCTTGAAACATTTCTGCCTTACATGCTTGCCTGGAAGACCTGGGGAAAAAGAGCTGAAAAATCTGCCTGTATTGGCGAATCAGACCGGGCCCCAGCTGCCAGGAAGCCTAATGACTGACTGTGAGGTATGTAGTTCCACTGCAGTAAAACCTTCTATTTTTAATTTTTTTTTCAGGGAATAAAATCCCAGAAAACCCTCATGCTGTACCAACAATGCACAAAGATCTCCTTTTCTGTCCAAAAGGGTAACAGACACTGTACTGGTTTAGCTTCTATGGTCAGATCTTCACTTATATAGGAAAAGTATCTCAAGTACCAGGAAACAGGATAGTTCCTAAAACCAGGAACGAGCCTTTGTTTCTAACCGATCAACACTGGAGCAAGGCCACATATTTAACTGCTTTTAGTTACTCTAAGGGGCTTCCAACTCTTCTGAAAGGTGGAGAGATGTACTGTGCTGTGCTAAGTCCGTGTGTCAAATGTGAGAGTTTGGAAAGCTCAGACACCGGTCATTAGGGATTGGGAGGTGCAGCTCCCTGCTTTCCAGGTCTCCATTCAATGCTGTTCACTGTGCTGTGGGGTGGAAGATTTTCTGGAATAAAAGACTCCTCCCATGAGACCTGAATGGTCCATCTCAAGCTGAACGGAGTGGCTTCGGCTCCTTTGTTTGGAGGCATTGCACTCATGGCCTCTGTGGCACACAGGAAGGATCCCCCAAAATCAGGGTCTCAGGAAATGGCAAAGTCAGGAGATAAAGCGACTTGTGGGCTACGGGAAAAGGATCACCAACAACAGAATGTAACGCTTTACCCTATATTCCTTGGGGCATTCACATCCTCTGGGAATGGTGCCCAGTTATACCAGAATTGCTGAGCATGGAAGTTAAAGAACAAAAATATTTACTACTCAGCTAGCCTCTGCTAATATTTCAACGTCTTTAGGGCCTGTAAGGATTAGAATCCAAGTGTCTGATTAAGCAAAGTCAGCATTGCTAGGATGCTCCAGGTTAAGCAAAGTGTTGAGCAAATGTTGTCAATCGCTTTCCTTGGCACATGAGACACCTGCAGACTCTGGCACAGAGACGATGACACTGGGACACAGAATAAACGGCAGGGCGACACCTTACATAGGACCGCAGTCTCATTAATTGTCCAGCCAGTGCATAACAAGCACTAACTAAACACTCACTGTTTAATAAACACAGTACTAGGAGCTGGGGACCCATTGGTGAATGGAACGAGCTAGGGCTCTGTTTTGAAGGATGTTCTAGAAGGACGACAAGTAAACAAACAAAAACTTTCTGTGATCTCCCAGAAAGCCGAGAGAAGGCATCCTTACCTTGTATGGTTGGTAACACCCGAGCTGGGAACTGAAGCATGAGCAGTTCATTCACGGGGAAGGAAAGCACAAAGCAGGATAGGATTTGTTATGCTCCCAGAGCAGGGGAAAGGTCAGTAAGATTGTGGTACGGGGCACAACAGGAAGAGAGAGGAACAAGAGGCTGGCAAAGGCCAGAGAATCCGGGGCCCTGGAGCCACTGCAAAGATGCATAACACAGTAAGGGACACTGGAGGGCACTGCGTAGAGAGTGACGTGTGTCGATGGGGATTTTACAAGGACTACTGGACTGCTGTTGAGAGAAACAGATGGTCAGAAGATACAAGAGGGCACTAGAGCATCTGGGTTGCTCCTGCAGTAAGGAGGGCATGCTGGGATGGTGGCTTGGAATGCAGTGGTGGCAATGGAGACAGAGGACAGTCAACACAGGTGATACATTCTGACAGGACAGCCCTTAGAATCTGCTGAGAGACTGGAGATCGGGCAGTGAAAATAAAATACCAGGAAAGCCAGATGTGGTGGCATACATCTTTAACTCCCGCATCTGGGAGGGCTTTAGATTAGCCTGCTCTACATAGGGAGTTCAGGCCAGTCAGAGCTATACCATGAGACCCTGCCTAATTCAGAGAAAGTTCTCGAATGTTTTCACATGATACTCCTCATATCCAGTGGTAGGTATGGACAGAACCATGCTGAAGGCGTAGAGCTGAGTCACTCCCAGGAGACTTTTTTCCCTTGGACTAGCCCTGGGCTCCAGATAGGTCCTATATCAACCCCATGAAATGGGTTCATTAGGAAGCAAGTTCACCGAGACCTGGGGTTAGATATAGATTCTGCTTGCGAAAGTTTGTCTGGATTATGCCCTGGAACACTAGCCTTGAAATATTCATGACAGCTGGGTTCACACATAATCCCAGCATTTGAAAACTGAAACTAGAAGACTGTCCAAGAGTTTGAAGCCAGCCTGGACTCCAGAGACTATACACACACACTCTCTCTCTCTCTCTCTCTCTCTCTCTCTACACATACACATACACTCTCTCTATACACACACACACACACACACACACACACACACACACACACACATATATATATATACGATTTATGCTAATTTTTGAACTGGTGTTCTGTGGTGAAATGGTTGGAAAACATTTCTTACCATGTATCTTAGTTACGGTTTCTATTGCTGTAATGAAACACCATTACCAACAAGCAATTTGTGGAGGACATAAGACTATCCAGAATAACACAATTTCCTCCTGTCATATGGTGACAATGCACGATGACACTGGAAAAGCTCTGAAAAGTCTTGCGCTTAAGAACCGGTTAACCTAGCACAAGCTTTAATGTCAGGCAATACGCAGTCCAGGGTTAGGCTTTGTCCCTTGTCCTGTAGCTGACTCCCAGAATTCAGGCCACGACAAGAGTAACAGGTATCAACTGAGCATTTACCTTCTACAAGACACGCATTATAGACTGGTAGTATTCTAATTTGTACTTTTACTTTATCATTTCTCTTGAAGTTTTCCTACAGGTTACATATTGACTTTGCAAAAACAAATAACCCACCAGCCGACCCAGTCAGGCATCTTTCCAGTCATCCTATGGGCAGTGTTCTCTTGCAGTTTATTCTCAGGGAACATTTAAGAGGCAGATCAATAACTCTTCACTTTATCACCTCTCCTTCACTTGTTTAACCATGGCAACGGTGTCTCCGAATGGCACCACTGCTGCCCTCTTTCTCTCCATCTTCCTATTTTTCTGCTTTTACTAGTATGTCAAGCTTTGCATTTTACCATGGCGATCTCATACAAACTTGGACATGTCTGTTGCTCCTTCCCTGCCACCCGTCCCCTTCTGTCGGTCCCCTTCCTGGCCCAGTGGTGACCATTCAGCTTCCAGGCTTCCTATCTGCCCCGCCCCATTTCTAGGACAGGACAGGAATCTGTTTGGCAGAGCTCATGCTTCGAATGCCCTCAGCCTTAGAAATCCTTCACCTTTGTTCCTCCCTCAGAGAATGTTATGGCTTTTTGAACATGGCTCTCTGTTACATCTGATGCCACAGATTGACAGTCCAGGTACCCAAGAGCCAAGCACACTTGCACACATGCACACATGCACGCACCTGCAGCCGACACAGAAGGTCAGTCCCCTGCCCCACTGCAGCTCAGGTCACTGTGACATGAGTAACTACGGTCCCTAAATGACAATGCCATTTATACTGTGCAAAATGACATCACCTGTAAAAATAACCCAGTCAACAAGGAAACAGCCAGTGTGGAGAGCAGGCTCCTAATTATAAAGTACCCTTCAGTGGAATAATTTAAGCAAGACACGAGGAGCCTTCAGCTCGATTAAATGTGTGAGGGAATTTTGAGGGAAAATGCAGTTTCCTTAGCTTAAAATGACTGAGACAGTTCAGAATCCTTGAGCGTCAGTTCTTCTTATAGGATTTTGTATCACCACTATGACTTTGTTTTGTATTAAAAATGCCTAAAATAATATAGAGAATGCATAAACAAACAAAAAGTACTGTCTCTCACCTACATCAAATTATACAGGTCTTTTTGTAGAAAATAAAAGTTCCTTTTTTTCCAGTTGTATTTTGAGGAGAAAGCTGTTGACTTGGTAACTGTCCTGAAAGAAATATGGCTCCTAAAGTTTTTAGGGAATTTTATTAAGAAATAAGGGACTGATGAGAAGGCTCAGCAGTGAGGAGTACATGCAGCTTTGTCAGAAGACCCAAGTTCAAGTCCCTGGACCTACATCAGGTGGCTCACAGTCACCTGTAGCTCCAGTTGAGGAGAACTGATGTCCCTAAACCCCATGAGCACATGCATTCATCATGTCAACACACACACACACATACTGAAAAATAATAAAAATTTTGAAAAGAAATAAGCCTGAAGTTACTAACTGGAGTGATTAGGGACATAACCTGGACCCTGGCAACCCCTAAAAATAAGGCAGGCTGGGCCTCCCATCCTCAGTAAGTCAATCAACAAATGAGTGATTGTGGAAAGCAGAATACAGGAGATTTATTCAGTGAGGCCACATTAGGAAGAGCGCCACCCCCAAGTACACTGTCAGGGTCTCAGTATGATGCATAGGTCTAAACAGAGGACACAGGAGTGTCATGCAATTCAGGTAAAGGCGTGGCCCTGTCGCCGTCACTGGCTCCGGACACTACTGCAAGGTGGCCTGACAAGTTGTCAGAATTGTGTGAAACCTCTTTCTAGGAGACAAGTTCTCTCTCTGGCTGGCACCAGGCTTCAGTCTTTTCCCTCTCCAGCATGAGTTCCCTGGAGAAATCCCATTCTCTTGGGCTCGGTTGTTTCAACAGTCTCACAGCCAAAGGGCGGGGCATGAGTGTGGAATATCGGCGTTCTTGCCATGATGGTCACACGGTCACGACTGAACTCATCACACCCAACCTTTCGTAAGCACCTGCTGCCAGCCTCACACTCCTCCTGCCATCTTCCAGAAGGGAAATTAAGAAAGCCAAAGTGAGTAGGTGCTCCTTGGCTAGGGTTTTTTTTTTTTTTGGTCCTTAACCAGCCTGTGGTGCATTGCAGAAATTTTGACGAACAAGATGCAGACATCAACTAATGCAGAAAGAGAAAGCCCTGCCTTTAAAATGAATGCCTCCCGAGGAAATCTGATTCCCTGCATGCCTGTCAGCAGAGCCAAGACAACACAGGCTAAGACAGGAAGGGAGGTCGGAAATGAAGGAAGAGAAGGGGAAGGAATGGAGCAAATGGGCACATTCACATTCCTAAAATTCTTGGGGCTAGAAGAGCCTGGAGTTTCTGGGGTAGCCTGGCTCTGCCCTAGGTGACTGTTGCATCATAGCTACAGCATTCTGAGAAGCCTGTTCCAGCCGTTTGTGAATGAAAGGGGTTCATACATTTGCCTGTCTTCTACAGAAGCTTTTGTGAACTATGCTGGGCCAGCAAGAAGCTATGAAGCTTCCCCGCGCTCTCAAGAGAGAGGCTGTGGTGGTAAAGGGGACTGGGTATGTGAGCATCTGCAGTCTGTGCTTACCACAAGAATCTGTACGGGTGCTGCACTAGATGCAGCCGCTTCAGCAAAAAGCCCTCCTGTATCAATAACACCCTAAGGTTTATACGATCCAAGTATCCCTGTGACGGTAACCAGGAATTCCTCTGGCCTGTCTTTGAGCTCCTTATCCATTTTCTTGCTCTCTTACACAAGTTATGCCCACAAGCCCCTAGCTTGGCTCCCTCTCTAAAACTTAGTTGGCTTAACTAATTGTAGGCATGATGATCATTTTTGGATAAAGCAGAATGATTGACTAAATGGATGGATGAATGACATATCTGTTCACTGGCCGTCAGGTTTCATAATCACAAAAGTAAACACTGTACCTAGGCTCAGAGCGAAGTGATGGCAGTAGAACAGAAGTCAGACAAAATGGTAAATAAATAAATAAAGGCAGTTAAACAGAGGAAGTTCCAGTGCACATTTGCCTCTCTTCATTAATTTCCATAGGAATTTGTTGTTGAGGTAAGTCTTACTATGAGATACGGGCTGTGTTCCCTGAGGGGTGAAATTTAAGTCAGCGTGTATGGGTGTGCGGTGCGAATGTGTGTTATAGACATGTGTATAGTTCTAACCTGTACAAGAGTCCTTATTAGGAAGGACACATACACTACACGTCTAGCACCTATTCAGGACCAGAAGTCAGGGCAATTTAGCACTTACTAGGGCTTGGAAAGGGGAGCCAGGGCATGGCACCAAGCATTTCAGCAGGACTGAAGCACCAACATTGGCCTTGGCAAGTCACCTGATTTCAGTGCCGATGTCAAAGACAAAGTGCCCGAGACAGACGCAAACAACTCAGAGCTGACTCACAGAACAGGGCCAGGGGAGCAAGGCAGGACTTCATCAACACCTGTTCAGGAATTCCTGGATCCTGGTCATGGGCCAGGCAACGTGGTGAGGGGCGAGAAGGATTCCAAGCAGCATTTCTACACAGCTATTTTTGCAAGCCATTTGCAATACTGCATCTCCTCTCTCTCTCTCTCTCTCTTTTGAAGGAAAATGTGAACCGTTACACAAGCCAGAAGAAAGTTGTTTTTGTGAAGAAAATCCCAAACTGCACACTTCGGATTTGGACTGATCTGCATTTCGTCGCTGTTTTTCCAATCCCTCCCTCAATCCCTAGGGGATCTGGCATCTTCCACATCTTGCCCGGTGACGAACAGTTGAAGTAGAAAGTCAAAGGACTCACATCTGTGGAGCGCTCTGGACGTAGGAGCCCAGGGCACGGAGACTCTTAGGCACCACGCTCGGGACCTCTACGCTGCACTCAATACCAGGACCTCCTCTTCCCTCCGTTTCATTTCCTTGCTTCTTGGCCAGGCTCTCCTTCCCCAGAGATGGACAATTAAGACAAGAGCCAATCAAATACCCCACTTCCTCGAAACAAGAATATTCTGACAATCCAAAATGGGTGGATTTTAAACTGCAGTTTACTCTCACTCTCTCACTCTTTTGGTCGGGGAGGGGGCAAATGTTTGTTTAAGTTCACACTTGGGATGCCACTGTGCTACTATTCACCCCAGCCTTCTCTGGCCAAAGACGGAGGCTTGCTGAAGCTAGTACCACCAAGGATATTAATCTCAGCCACACTGCCAGCCAGCACTTCTCAGTTCAGAACCTCACAAGGCAGCCACCCTGGGCAAGCTCGTAATTCACTCACTTGCTTCCTACGTGTGTGGGTACTTGCCAGTCCCCCAAGATAACTTGGGGCTAACTTTGAGAAAGCCAGGAAATGAGCATGGAGAGGAACCAGAATGAACGCTGAGGCAGGGGCTGCGTAGCCCTGTGGGCTGCCGGGGAGGCACGGTGCCAAGCAGCCTCTGTCTAGACTTTAGCTGGCCTCTCCCAGCAGAGGGGTGAACACGGGAGGGAGGAGGGGAGCCAGGCCAGAAAGCCTGTAGCTCTTTGTTCAGCTAATGCAAACACATGACACAACCTCTGGCAGGCTCCAGGCTGGGGGCTCTATCTAAGACATTTCTTCCCAGGGGCTGGAACCCAGCTACAGGCTGAGGAAAGTTCTGTTAATCTATCCATCAGAGGGGAGCTAGGGATGGTTTTCTGAGTTCCTGAGAACTCACAGTTCCCCAGCCAAACTGACGTGAGTAACAGCCAAAAGAGGAACACTGTAAGGGTGAAGGACCTCATTTTAAGCTTTTATATTCCAGTTGTGTTATTTTAGCTTATCCAGAAGATGGACTTAGAAATGGTGACCATATTCCAATAAGCTGTGACTCAGAGGTAATGTTGGCTTTGGGCAGCTGTTCTAAGTTGATGGAAAAAGGTGTCTTTTGTTCTGAGTGGCAAGAGGGGCCCTGTGCCAGGGCACACAGTGCAGGATAGAACTGGCCTCATCTGGCCCTTCATCCAGGCATATCTGTGCAATAGACAACTATACTTAGCCACTAGATAGGAGTTTAGAGCCATCTTGAAGTTTGGCCTTCTGTGGTATGGAACAGTTGGGAATACATCTCAAGGACACAGAAACTGCTTTAAAGCATCTCCAAGTCTCTGGTCATTAGTTGCCAGTGGTCCCAAAGAATAACTGCAGTTCAGCGTGTATCAGAGAAGCAGCTGGGCAGAATTCAAGGGCAGATCGTGACCACATTAATGTGGCTGGAAGAAGCAAGGCGGCAGTATGGACTCAGGTACGAGAGCCGTTCACCAAGTGACGGACCTTGAAGAGTTAGTGACCAGGTCTGTACAGTGCTGAGCCCTCCTACAAGCAAAGTCTCTGGCGAGTTTTCAGAGTCTGACTTCCAGAAATAAGGCACAGTGACGCAGTCTACTGAGCTCTGACCTTGGGATTTCAAGCCTGGGTTTACATCTTGGCTCTACTACTGATTAGAGAGCTGACGTGGGGCAACTGAATGGTTTCTTCAAGGGTAAAATAAGGAGAATAATAGCTACTTACCAGTTTGTGGGAAGTAAAGAGAAGCCTTTTCTCTTTCTGCCTGTGCTACACAGTAGGCGCTTTTCCAAGCTCAGCTGTAGCTACTTCCGCTGAAAGGCTTTCCTGGACCTCAGCACAGGGTGTCCTCAGTCTTAATGTTTCTGCACTTTGAGGCCGCAGGCCTTCTCTGCCTGCTTCTCCCCTGGACTGAAAGCTCCTGTGAGCAGGCTCTCCCTCCCCAGCACTGTGCCCCACAAAGGGCACAAGCATGAGATGGCTGACTTTCTCCTTTCTAGCTGACTTTGAGAAAATGAATTTTTCAGACAAGGGATATGCAACAGCTTGTAAGGCTTTGTGGGTTTAAACTGTGTGAAGACACACAGAGGGGTTGTAGGTGTTTTGTCTGCTCCAAACACAGCCCAGACATTTTGGGGGTGATGGCGAGAAGGGAAACAGGAAGGATCTGAGACAATAAGGATGAGGGGAAAAGGGGAGAGCATGGCAAAGAGAAGCCCTGGCCGGGGACTGGGTAGCTGTGAGCTCATGAAGCTGGAGTCAGGCTGGGCTCCAGATGGAGCAGTGCTTTCTTGGCAGGACCCAAGGCTTTCCTTCAGAGCACCAGGTGCTGCCGAGAAACACCCCCCAGGACCTCTGTGTCATGGACTATGTCTTTACACTGGCACCCTTAATAACAAAAGTGCTCTGTAATAGGGTCTATGTAAAAGACAGACGCGGGAGCCAGACATGGTGGCACCAGCCTGTTATCTCAGCATTTGGGATGAGATGCAGGGGCATTACAAATTCAAGACCAGCAAAATTCTGCCTCAAGGGCTAAGGACCACACTCAGTGGAGGGGCTTTGGCTAGGCTGAGCTAGGACTAGGGTTCAATGCTTTAGCATAACTGAAAACAGATAAACAAACAAGCAAAACAGACTTGGAGATACCCAGATTGAGAACAAGAGACAACAGAGAAGGGAACTCAGGGAACCTCTGAATGACAAGAAAATGGGAAAACACTAGAGACCAGAAGAGGCGCCATTTCAGATAAAGTTCTGTACAAAATGCTGCTGCAGCAGACACACTAATGTAGAAGACAAGGTCAGCAGGCAGAAATGAGACCAGTGCCCTGGAGCAGCCTCCAGAATTGTGGATGGGCAGGGACCATGCATCCCTCTGCTGCATTTCAGAATGTTCTTGACCAGAGGCAAGAGGTGAGGAAGCACTACTCAGTCCTGGAGTCCCTAACGGCCACGCCCATGTGGGCTGTACACCAGGACGATGGGTGTAGCGCCTCCAGGACAGGAGCTGTATGGTCACCTTAGTTTCACATGGCTCCTAATGGAAGGGAATGTGCAAAGTGACTGATGTCACACCCCAGTCAGGGCCAGGAGGCAATGCCTGAGGCCTCTGCACATTAATAAGTTGTATTTGTTAACTATCACTGAAGGACAAGTGAAAGATTAGGGAAAGACAATTTTCTTCCTCAGATATAGGCTTTTAATTTTGAAAACAACAAAAAGCAGAGAAAGGAGTCACTTTCCCTACACAGATTAAAATATCCCATCACACACACATGCACCATGCACACACACACATCACACACACCAACACACACACATCACACACACCAACACACATATCACACACACACACACATCACACACACCAAGACACATACATCACACACATCACACACACACACACACATGCGCGCCATGCACACACACACACCACACACCCCATGCACACACCACACACACACCAACATACACACACCACACACACCAAGACACACACATCACACACACTAACAGACACACACCACACACACACCAAGACACACACATCACACACACCATGCACATACCACGCACACACCAACACACACATACCACACACACACACATACACACACCAACAGACATACACCACACACAAAATACCCCCCCCACACACACACACAACATTCACACATGCATGCAATATAACATAGCTTTTGCCATGTCTCATATATCTTGTTTGGCAATGGCCTGATTGGTCACAAATAGTGCCTGGGATAATTCAGAACACACCAGGTGTATTAAATTCAGACATAATCCTGGAAATAGCGTAATAGTGATTACTGCCAAATGGGGACATAAGAAGTCCGTGAAGTGATTACCTGGAAAGCTTTCAACCGCAGCAGAAAATGCAAATTTATAAGCTATATTTTGTATCCAACTACCCAGAGAACATTCTATTAGCAAGTTACTGCCAGACTCTGCTGGTGCAGAAGTCGCTACCTGTGACAGCAGAGGCTCTTCCGATCTTAGTTGTGTGTATTGCATCAGGGTAGCCAAGAAAACTCTCATCGCCACGTCTTCACTGATGGCCAACATTTGAGAGTTTGGCTTACTTTAAGGTATTCACATGCACCCAGACAATTCGGATGCTTGGGCTGGGAACTGGTAAGTGGCTTCGCTTGATACTTACAACCTCAGTTTCAATGCCTCTTATTTCTATCGTCTATGTTAGTCACACCATCCTGAATGCTCCCTTCTAATTATCCTCATTTCAGTTAAAATTTGTCAGTGCTTGCCAAACCGGATTGAGTATTCTAGAAGGAAAGACAAATAGCTTTCATCTCACACAGAGACTCTGACTGATTGCTAATGGCTACATGGAATATTGTTAAATGAGATTTTCAAACCTCTCCTGAATTCAGTAGGAAAGAATTCTATGATTGATTAATAATGTCTGTCATGGGTAGGGGGAAATAGTGATTACATGTTTGCTTTGTTCATGCCATCTCTGCGGGCCGTTTATTCCAGTGTAGAGAGGAACTTACTTTTATTATCTATGGTGTTTAATAAGGTCATTATATACTACGGATTTGATCAATTCTTTGGGAGACCCAGTAGTTATTAGCTATAGAGCCTTGCCTTCCATATTCTCTTAAAACAATCCCTGTAGTCCTATTCTTTTGATATATCATCGAGGGCAGTGGTTCACTATATTCCTAAATCTGTGACCTATAACACAGCTCCAGGTACTCATATGTGGGTGCATCTGCATGGGGGTGGGCCCACCTCCAGAATGATAGAGGAGTGGTGTCTTAGTTCCTAAGACCATCAGAAATATGTGTTTCCTGATGGTCTCAGGTGACCTCTATGGAAGGGTCATTCAACCATTAAAGGGGGTGCAAGCTGAGAACCTTTGATCTAGGGCCTTCACATCAGAAGGCTTCCCGTGACCATTTTTTTTTCCCAAGAGGAATTTATCTTCCTAACGTCATCTTATTTAAGGAAAAAGCGAATGCTGGGCTTGGGAGACGGCTCAGTGGCAAGGCACCAACCATGCACAAGTAAGATAAGGAGATCAGAAGGCCAGACCCACATAATGCTGATAGGTATGGTGGCCTGCCTGTGGCCCCGGTACTTGGAAGTCAGAGACAGGAAATCCCGAGAGCAGGCTGGCTAGCTAAACTACTCGTATCTCTGAGCTCTGGGTTTATCTGAAAGCTCTTGACTCCGTTTATAAGGTGGAGAGTGACAGAGAAAGACTTGAAACATCACCTTTGGGTCTCCACACACATCGGCATGTCACACACACATCAATACCCACACACAGACCACACGTGCATATTCATGAGAAAAAAGGGAGTGTTAGGCTCTCAGGGAACAGGTGAACAAAGGTGTACCCAGAAAAAAACTTAGAAAACATAGAAAAGACTAGAACAAAGAGTAAAACTACCCTCAATCCCATCGCCTACAGGTGAGGTTTTAGAGTGGCAGTTTAGAGTGGCACACATGGCTGTGCCCACCCTTCTACCAGATGTCAGGGCAATTCTAAATTTACAGCTGCTCTAAATAACGTGATTGGTATCTCATGAAAATCCTCCTTAAATATAATAATTAGCTACACATTCAAATACTTGCATAACATCTAAATTATAAGACTCCTGGAGAGAGTTAATTAACCTTTTCACTGATTAGTAAAATTTCATTATTGCTGAAACATGGGCTAAAAGTTTGCCAAGTGTTACTAGACGCCGAGAGCCTGATGAAAAGGAAGCCACTCTCCGACAAGAAATGATGAAATGTATACTGGGGTCAAAGCCTTCCACACGCGGTTTCGGTGAGTCTTCTCTACCCTGAGCAGCTTTTCTTTACCAACGTCCTCTGTCTTCACTGGGTAGTGGCTACCTGGGGATGTCTGGGTATAAAAGTTTATGAAGCTCCCCGCTATAGATGTATGTATTTTACTAATGTAGGGGAATTTTCAGGGACTGGAGAGATGACTCAGCGGTTGTTCTTGCAGAGACCGTGGTTTGATGCCCAGCACCTACATGGCAGTTTACAACCATCACAACTCCAGTTTCAGGGATCCAATAAGCTCTTCTGACCGCCAAGGGCATCAGGCACATAGGAGGTACAGACCTATATGCAGGCAGAACACTCATACATATAAAATAAAATAAGTCTTTAAAAAAGGCATTTTTGAAATTATGGGATAATCTACGGTAATGTAACCAAAATAATTTGATTCTTTTTTTTTTTCACGAGACAAGGTTTTACTATGTTTCCCTAACTGGCCTTGAGCTCTCTGTGTAGACCAGGCTGTCCTCAAATTCACTTGCTAATAATGTAATTCTAATCTACATTTTATTGGTTAGCATTTAAAGCTCCTGATCCACCAGCAGATGGAAGGAACTGGAGGCAAGCCTTGCACATCACCCCGATTCTGCTCTGTGCACGTTTGCAGGGCATGCTTGGCCTTAACCAGATAATGCTACACCTGACAGAAGGTAAAGGGAAGCCCTGTGCAGCCCATGGCTCACTGTTGGAGAAATCCCCCTTACCAAAGCCACGGAGTTTGGAATTGGGCAACCCAGGAAGACACACACATTTAACCTCCAGGGTCACTCAGCATCTGACTTACAAAATGACATTTAAGTTTTTCTAATAATAGCTGATATTATAAACCAATAAAATAGATGTCTGTTCAAAATATCACCCCGGATGTCCAGTTATTTGGAGAGGAGAAAGAAAACAAAAACACATTTACGTTTCCAATCCACCAATGCGGCCACAGCCATTTACAGCTCATCTTTTACTTTTTCTTCTTGCCCAGCCTGTGCTGCTCTGTCTAGCTGACTTTACACTTCTTCCAGACGTACCTCTGGGGTTCTTATATCCTCCTCATCCATAATCCCAAGTGTCTTCCTACTACAGCTCTTGTTCCCACAAGCTGCCTGTCACCCGGCTCTCTCTGAGACGAACTATAACGTGTCCACCTTCCAAAGACATTCACAGCAGCGCCTTTATCTGCCAGGTGCCTGCCCATCTGTTTCGGCTGTAGCGGTGTCCCGCTATGTTTGAACTTCTCAATTTCCAGAAGCGCCTTCAGAATCATAGTAAGTAGTTTATTTGTTACAGGATAAACGGGAGGTCATTTTGGTGGCTAGTGTGCAAGCTGCAAGAGCTCAGAAACTGCATTTTGTTGGGTGTGGGTTACACTGTAGATTCGAGGACAATTCTATAGAATGCAGAGCTGCTCCCAACCCTTCCCAACCCAGTAGACTCAACCCGGAGTGGTTGACTACCTGTAGGTGGGGAGGTGTAAATGACATTAAGCAGTCTGGCTTCTGGGGGACAAAACCCTGACAGTCTGCTAGCGTGACATGCCTACAGCTAAGCATGATCCATCTGTCTGTAGAACTGTTATTGCTTCTCCACACTACTATCTCCAGAGACACATTCCTAGCTCATGGCTCAAGTGTGGATCCCTTACTGGAATGAGTGATCTCCTTTGTAAATCTGTCCCTTGGATGTATGATTTATAATGAATTGCTAGAGCTGAGATGCTAGGAACCAGAGCAAAAATAAATCACGGCACTTGGACACTTACCAAGATTGTTCTTCTGAAGCAGTTGGGTTATGTGTCCTCTCTACCCTGTCATGTCAGAGGAACTGAATTACACCCTCAAGACTCCAGGGCCACACAAACTGATGCCTGGACCTTTCTATATCAGCCTTCTATGCATTACCAAAGCTTCTGAAAGAACTGTGGTCATTCCCAGTGGGAGGGGCCTGGGGAGAAAGAGCAGGCCGGGTGTGGCTATTGGCAGAAACCCTCTCTCTGTTGCTGCCCCCACCCCCAGCCTAGTCCTATCCACTATGTGTGTATCTAGAGACCTGTGCAGAACTCTGAAGAGCATGTGTGCTCTCCTGGATGGGGTAGAATTCTGACGGAGGCTGGCTGCAGGAACAAAGTAGTTAAAACACTAAAAGAGGAGAGAGGAAACTACCACAGTGCTATCTGAGGTGCCAAGAATGAAACCATGGAAAATGTTGAAAACAAAAAATGTAATACTTCCCCTTAGGGAGACTTAGTAATAGTTTTCCAAATCTAACCATTAGAATTAACACACTAGCCTTAAGAACATACCAGCACCTGGCGGTGGTGGTGCACGCCCAGCACTCAGGAGGCAGAGGCAGGTGGCTCTCTGTGAGTTTGAGGTCAGCCTAGCCTACAGAGTGGGTTTCAGGACAAGCCCAGAGTTACAGCAGAGAAACCCTGTCTCGGAAAAAAAAAAAAAATTCTTGTGTTGGTTATTAAAGCAAAAAAGCACCAAGAAAGTTCACTTTTTTTTTTTGAGAGTTTAACAATATTTGCACAATTTTAGCAGATCTAAAATTTACTAAGATGAACTCATGCCAAAAGATTAGAAATACCATATTTGAGTGTTTGCTGAATGTTCTTATAGTTAACAAGAAAAAAGAATTCTACTGCAAGCATCATTAACTGCAAATACAGTATTTAAAATGTGTTCCAAGTCACGTCTCCCATGGAGAGGGTTAATTTGCTTTTTCATCCATGATTAAAGATGCAGTATTTAAGACGTGCATTAAAACTTGCCAAGTGTTATCTGGAAGGTCAGGCAATAAAGGTTGGGTTGATTAAAAGATAATAATCCTTAGTAAACCAAAGTCTTGAAATATAACATGGCTCATGTCTATGACCCCCGCTTCATTGTGCACGGGCCCCGACTTCACAGCCTCTCTTCTGCACCAACTCCCTCGCTTTTCATGCCTCAGTACTTCTCCATTTTGCCTCTTTCCCTGCAGAGTTTGCCTGGGAACTGAATATTGGATGTGCTTCCATAGCGCTCTGGCAGGAAATTACAGCTGGGGGCCTTACTACCTGGGCTGAACCCTTTCCTGCAGTGCAGGGGGTGAGGAGGCTGGAGTGAGTGCCAGTTACCTAGAGCAGATCCCAGACCTTGGGACACACAGCCTTGGGCTGATGAGTCACAGTCCCTGCACACCTTACTTCTGCAAACAGTTCTGTCATTTCACACAGTGGTTGGCAATTCTTAAGCTGGTTGTGAAACTAAACAGGGATTCACATCATCCATCATGGAACAGCTGCTGTCTTTTTATAAAAAATTAATTTAATAATATAATAATCTTACTATTATTATATTATTATTACTATTATTTTAGAGACAGGGTCTCACTATGTAGCTCTGGCTGTACTGGAACTCACTATGTAGACCAGGCTGGCCTCAAACTCACAGAGATTCACCTGCTTCTTCCTCAAAGTGCTGGGATTAAAAATGAGCACCACTAGCTGGCAGCTGTATTTTGAGGGCCATAACAGGGATGGAAGACTATTCTTTAATCAGGGCTAAAAACTGAGGATATTTCTTCCATTCAAACTCTGAGGAGAAATGGATGAGGAGCAGGCTGGGACTCAAGGAGGCCTTGAAAGGCGAGGGAGCTGGGTATATATGGATCCACTTCCAGAGCTAATCAGTTCTATGAATGTGCACAAGTTAATGAGTTTCCTTCACTCTGTTCCTTGCTCTGTAAAATGGAGCTAACAAAGCCCACCTTACAGGGTTTGAAAGGCTTTAAAATAAATGGTCCAAGTGATGCACACAGCCAATGTGTGATATCAAGATACATGGTAAAATTCTATGTCTTCATGCTTGCAAGTGATTAAGAGCTTGCAGTGTGGAGTTAGATGGTTTGGGTTCCCTTCTTGCCCCTATTATTGTAACTGAAGGCATTTGTAAGTTACATAAGCTTCTCTGACTCAGTTTCTCTATGATTAAAGTAGAATTTTATTACAAGTAGTAGCTACCTAATAAATACTTGCTGCTTGTATTCCACTAGGAGTAAAAATAGCTTGTTTCTTCCTCAATCATTGATGCAGTGAATTAAAGGGAAACACTAGTACAATGCGTGCCTTTTTTTAAAGTCGTGTATGCATTTATGAATTCTGGGGCACAGTCAAGCTGTGATGCAAAGGGTGGGGCTGAACTGTAATGTGAAAGAAAAACTCAAAGAGGGGCTATAAACCACCCACCAGGGAGCTATTCTTTTGTAATGTGCATTCCATTTCTTCTCTCTCATGCTTTTTAATTCCTTCCACATTTCCTGCCATAATTATCAAATGTTTAGTTTCTGACCTCACTTTTCTGGAGACTGTAACCCAGGGAATTTAGAGTTGTTTAGTTTCTACCCATAAACCTTTGAGTTAATGGAGGAGCTTGTGAGCGTAGGATTTGTTGGTTTGTTTGTAGTGTCTCAGGAAGGTCACTGGAGTTGAAACGAAAACATTACAAGAAAGAAAGAAAAAGAAAGGGGGGGGAGAAGCAAGAGAGAGAGAGGAAGGAAGAAAAGAAGAGTGAGAGAAAGAAAGGAGAGAGAGGGAGGAAGGGGGAAAGGGGAAGAAAGAAGAAGGAAAGGAAGAAAGGAAGAAAGGAAGAAAGGAAGAAAGGAAGAAAGAAAGGAAGGAAGGAAGGAAGGAAGGAAGGAAGGAAGGAAGGAAGGAAGGAGGCATTGCGTGAAACCAGAGGCCCCCCTGACCCCCCCCAAAAGGGCAGAGTTGCAGATTCTCACACTTGTTCTACGGAGTTTAAGAGGAAATTTGGACTGTAACAGACTCTTATGGGGTCCAGATAATAACACAAAACCCTCGGCATCTTACAAAGAAGAAAATGCATTTCGGGGAATCATAATTCACTCTATAAAAGAAAAAGAAAATTCCATTTTGCTGTAAAGGAATCTTTTAAATCCTCCCCCATCACGAAAGACTTGGAAAGGAAAAGTCCGTAAGTATTCTCAGTTTCCTGAAGTGAACAGAACTCGAGGAGCCTTTTTGAACTCTGCTGCTGCTCTGGCCCCCGCCTCAGCTCCCATCCGCCCAGGCTGTCCCCTCTCCCCCTTCCCCAGCCTCCCTCCATATTAGGCGTGGTGGGGCTCCAGCTTCTGGCCCAAACTACTTCAGAATTGAGATTTAAGTTTGTTAAGTAGAATTTCTGCTCGGATCGCCCCAGAGTCTCACTCCATCGCAAAGGTGGGGACCTCCAGTTCTACCCCCAAAGAGCATCCCTGGGGCGCAAACCCCAGAGACCGGTCACCTACCTCGCCGTGGACCAGGGCGACCGCCACCAGAGCTAGCGCCAGCCAGCGTTTCCACATCTGCGGAAGACAGAAGAGGGAGAATGAAGGCGCTGGGCCCCGCGCGGACCCTGGAAACTTCCTCGGGTCCCGCAGACTCGTCCCGCCCAGCACCCCCAGCGCCGGGGCCACCGCGCCGCGCTCACAGTGCTTGGGTCCAGGGGTCCGTGCGGCGCGGGCAGTGCTCGGGTCCGGGGCTCCGTGCGGCGCGGGGCAGGGCGGCGGCGGCGAGCTGGAGGCGAAGGTGGGAGCGTCGCCGATCGCCAGGCTTCGAGGAAGTCCGACCTGGGCTCGCCTCCCCTTAAGACCCCTCCTTCCCCGCCCGCCGGCCCCCCAGCTCCTCCCTATTCTCCTCCCCTTCTGCAGCGCGGCCCCCGCGGCTCCCGCTGGGCTCCCTCCTCCCGGCCCCCGCCCGGAGCGCAGGATCCTCCATGCACCACAGGCGTCCCTGTCCTCTCCCTCTCCCGGACCCCCACCAAGAATCCTCAGGCATCTTGGGAGAAGGCACAGGGCGCCCTCCCTTCGGGAACCCTGCAACAAAGGCGGGGGGGGGTGTTGGGGGAGTCGGGGGGGGGGGTCGGGGGGGACGGAAACTCCACCCCCGGGAGGGGCGCTGGCCTGCGGCAGCCCGGGTGACAGCAAGAACTAGCTGCTGGAGGCAGACGATCAGGTGGCCAACACAGTGGGTGCCCATACCGGGGCTGGGACTCAAACCTGAGCATCCTAGAGCCACCCCTCATCGCTGAAAGGGAGAAAAAGAAAGAGAGAGGGAGAGCGGGAGGGAGGGGGGAAGGAGAGAGAGGGGGGTGTTACTACAACCCAAGTAGAAGTGGGCACATGAGCCCCAGACCGACTGTGAGTTGAAAGCGACCTTGCATTCAACTGAAGGTGTCCTGGGGAGAGGGCATAATTGTCCTGCTCTGCTAAGGGCCTGAGGGCAACATTTTTATATCCTTCCCTCTAATCCAGGAGCGTGGTCCCCTCTCCCTCCACCCACTCCTCAACAAGGCTTCTGTTAGTAGCCTGGTAATCTCCATACTTATGCCTCCTCATCTCCACTGACATTTCCCCAGCGGTCTCCAAAGGTGTGTCTTCCTCTATAAGGGTGCTGACCCCCCTAGGTTAAGTATCTCTTCCCTGCCGTGACTTGCCTGTCTCTGGTGACCAGGAATAAATCCACGTGCGGAACTTCAGACCCAATATCCTGAAGCTGAGCCCCACTTTCCACCAGCTTAGGGGCTGGGGTGTTCATTACTTCTTTGATTGCTTGCTTCCAAAACCCATGCGCTTTTCCCATAGCAGGGCTGTTGCCACAGCCTAATCGGTTTCCTGCTGAGACACCCCCCACCCCCCACCCCTGCCTACAGAGCCCTGCAGTCCTGTGCACAGGTTGCTTCCCTATTGCAGACTCTCCCTCCTCTCCCAGAAATCCAGGAAGCCACCTCTGGTAGCAAGTTGGCTCCAGGCATACTCATTCTTGACTCCACTGGGAAAAGATCGCCAGGTTCTCTCACTCTGGGGTGCAGACACTAAGTTTTCATGTCTTCATCCACATCTTCTCCCACATCAAATCCAAACTGTCTGCCTTCCTTTGCAAGCTTTCCATTACTCCTCATGCTCTAACCTTATCCAGCTTGTCTTTATCCTCTTCACCACACACCCCATTGCTCAAAGCAGACTGGTATTTATGGTGTCCTCTGAACTTGTTATAGTTTGTCTTTTACTGAGGTCTGCTGAATCCTTACTGTTGAAGTGTTAGAAGGTTTAAAAATTAGGCCTAAACTTCCCACTGAGAGAGCTGCTAATGTTACAGGGATTGGATCCTAAGTGGAAACTTTGTGTCTGGTCAAACTGAATATTGGCCATGGATTTACAGCTGCAGGAGCAGTGGGGTCAGTTAGTGCTGAACACCAGAATTGAACACACTCCATGGGTGCAGATAGAGTTGGGAAACCTGCTTGTGTAAAATCAGCTGCATGGAAAAGCAAAAAACACTTGCTGGTCTCTTATGAGGGATGTTCTAGTTAGCCTTGACTGTTGACCTGACACAGTCTGGAGTTATTTAAGAGAAGAACAGCCTAGATCAGGTGGGACTGTGTCTGTGGAGGCATTGTCTTGATTGATAATTAATGTTGGAGGACCTAGTCCACTGTAGGCAGCACCATTCCATAGGCAAGTAGTCTTGGGCTGTAAAAGAAAGCTAGCTATGCATGAGTCTGTGAGCAAGCCAACAAGCATCATTCCTTCACGGTTTCTGCTTCAAGTTCCTGCTTGGGGTTCCTTCTGCCTTGACTCCTCTAAGTGATGGACTGTGACCTGTAAGATGAAATAAACTCTCCCCTAAGTTACTTTTGGTCGGGGCAGCTTATCACAGCAACAAAAAGGAAAATAGAACAAGGGGAGAGTGGCACATTGAAGTTCGCCGATCAGATATTGCATGACTCCCAACTAGTCGTAACAAGGGGCGTAGGGAGTAGATGGCCCTCATCAGCTACCTGGCCTGTCATTGTGCTCGGGTCGAAAAAGGGAGTTCTGATGTATTAAGTTTTGCTTCTGTTCTTGAATCATCAACGATGTTGTGTGCCTCTCAGAATTGGTAAGGTCCTTCCTTTACTGAAGTTCACTTTATTGTTTCTAGAACCTAAAATGAATTTCACTGCATTTCTTGTACTTTTCTTGACAACAGCTTGGGATAGTGGATAGTATTTAAGGTTTGAAGCCTTAGGTTTGAAGGCTTTCCATCCTGGTATTACAGATATCAACTGCTAGCCTTTGCTCTCTTCCAACCTAGGTTCCAGTATCTGACAAATGACAGTGATAATGCCCTTCAGGGGTTTGTGAAATTTAAAGTGGTAGGTTCTAAAAGCACCTGGCAGATAGATAGCAGGTGTCTACAAATGGTAGCCGTTATTACTTCATCGATCTGCCTTGCTTCTAAGTTGTACCCGGTACTATGTGCCAGGTACGTGATAGGATCCGACATGCCATATTTTTAGTTAACTGTTGCAATAAACCGAAAGCTTTTAAAAGTCACTTCTATCTTTCAATAAGAAAACTGAAGATCAGAAGAAAATCCGATGTTTTCCTAGGGTTAGATGTTTTTGCAATTTAGCATTTTATTGTATACTGTTATTCTCTGTTTAATACTTAGACATAATTGTTCTTGCTTCAGAATGTAACTATACAATCAACAAACAGAGCCAAAAGAAATAAAAATAACAGCAAAACAAACTATAAGAGGGAACTGACAGTTGTGTTGGTGAGGGATATTTTTCACTCTGAGTGACAAATATATAAATGGCTTCTCTATAGAAGCCAACTTAAATAAATAGTTGTGCAGTTAACTGGAATTTATTGACCCTTGTAGCTGAGAAACCCTGGGATAACGGCTGGGTTGAGGCAAATCTTTACTTAGGAGTTTGAATATGATCCCAAAGACCAATATCTGACATCTTTTGTTTCTACCTTCAGCAGTCATTTCTTTCCTGAGTCTTCCAGGGTGGTTCCTGAGATCTGTGGTCTGTGTTCTCAAGGTGACAAGCGGACTGTAGCGTGGTCTCATGTCGGTGAGGGAGTCAGCCTTTTACTGGACATGTTTATTATACAAGTCTTTAGATATGGTTGTAAAGGCCTAGTAGAATTTCTTGTTCTTTATTTCCGTCCCTCCCTCCCTCTTCTCCTCCCTCCCTCCCTCTTCTCCTCCCTCCCTCCCTCTTCTCCTCCCTCCCTCCCTCTTCTCCTCCCTCCCTCCCTCTTCTCCTCCCTCCCTCCCTCTTCTCCTCCCTCCCTCCCTGTGTCTCCTTTTCTCCCTTCCTTTCTTCCTTCCTTTCTTTCCCTTCCTTCCTTTCTTTCCCTTCTTCCCTTCTTCCCTCCTCCCTCCCTCCCTCCCTCTCTCTCTCTCTTTCTTTCTTTCTTTCTTGACAGACTGTCACTCTTTGGCCTTAAACTGGTAATCCTCTTGCTTTACCCACCCCAGTGCTGGCATTGCACACATGAATCACCCAGTTTCAAACTGACTTTCTTGGTGTCTCCTTGGTGACAACAGTGACTGGTAAATCGGCTGACTTAGACCAGTGAGGACCCAACTTTAGACCTATCTGAAAAATCAGGCTGAAGTTGCTAGAGATGATGGGAATAGATGCGTGGAGTGACTGTAGGTCTACAGCTTACACCGTGAACTCCGCTATTCAACCAAAAATTCAAAAGTGATGATAAGCCTATTTAAAATGCAGAGATTAGAGTTTACTTAACTCAGTGGCAATGCACGCTTATTATTATTAGTGAAACCCTGACCTTAAGTGTCGTGGGGTACGGATTAAATGCTTAGAATCAGCAGGACCTTTAGAACCTGGGTATCCAGAGCAAAGACAAATCTACTGTGTTCTTCCTCTTCAGTGATGTTTAAAGACATGTGATATTCAATACAATACTTGAGAGAATTTCACTCAGTTAAGTTTCTTAATGAAATACATACCTTTGGCAGAGAAAGTATCTTCCTTACTCAACAATGGTAGAATTAAGAGCTCAGAAGTCAACTCAGTCTGCTAGCTTGTTACATAAGCGAGTGGACCTGTGTTTGAATCAAAGAACACGTGTACAAACAGCTGGGCATAGTGGCACAAGCCTAATAATCCTGCGCTGATGAGGCAGATATGGGTGGGTCTCTGAGGCTCACCAGCAGGCAATCCATCTTACTTGATGAATTTCAGGCCAGTGAGAGACCCTGTCTCAGAAAGAAAAGTAGGCAGTGTCTGAACATCCATGCACACACACATACACACACACACACACACACACACACACACACGCACATTCACACTGATCTACTCCTACACATGAGCACACGCATACAGAAGTATAGTAGAAATAATTAAATGAAGAACCACAAAGATAAAATGCATTCTTCAGTCTTCGCACACTTCTGGGGTGTTCCCCATGTCTTTGGGTTTTACATAAACGGATTCTGCTAACCACTAATAGAAATACTCAGGAAAATGTTTGCATTGGTAATGAGCACGTTACATCTTCCCCTTGCTATTGTCTCCTAAACAATGCTGCCGAATGGCTAGTTGTAGTATTTATATTTTATTGGGTACCATAAACAATATAGATATGATTTAAAGTATATGAGCAAGTATAAGATAAGATCTGTATAAACACTGCACCACTTTCCATGCGGAACTGATTTTCCGTGATTCTTGTCACTGGAAACACTTGTCCAAGACAACAAGGGGTGACTGTGTATAAATCACTGTAGACAGACAAAAAGAAAGGCAAACAATGACAACAAATATTACAGCAAATTCATCTTGTGGGAGATTTGATGTAAAGTGAATAAAAATACAGCTATCTCAAATGCTCCTGAGATTATCACACTGGCTACATCCAGGTTCAGTAACAGAATCTGCGAAGAATTGCGTTTTGATGAGCAACTAAGGAAAGCTGTCGCAGGATAGGTACACTCTTAACAATCCATTGCATCTTCAATGAAGACAGTTTTTTCTTACAGGAACCTTGGGAATGAAGGCTTCCCAGGAAAGGTCTACAGCCAGGTGCAGCCATGAAACCTTTACTGAACTATTCACAGAGGAGAGACTGCCGGGAAGACCCGGAAGCTGGAGCTGCACACCATGTGACAGAAGTCAGTGATATGGTTAATTTGACAAATTTTATACATGACCATGCAACAAAAGTGTTTGTAATACTTAGTAATGACAAGAGAAGTGACAGGAAATATTTTATCCCTATTTGCTGTGCCCAGAAGACCTTGGAACCGAGGTTTTAGATGTCCTTAAATTTGAAAATCTGCATTTAACAGAAAGACAGCTGTTCCCAATTTATTGTTGTCTGTGTGTCAGCAGGCTATTCCCTATCAGATTAAATAAATCCACATACAATCTATCACTTCAGGATAGAGGACAATACTAATAAGAACTCCGAAAGAGCAGCCACTTTTGGAAAGAAATATGGAGAAATATTTTGGAATTGGATTCTTGGATGTATCTTATAATTAGATGATTTTTGTCCAAATTAAGACTTTCATAGATGTGTTTTTTAAACTCTGGCACAATCTCCTAAGAGTTCCAGTGTTTTGTTTACCCTTTTGATAAGAATATAAAGTGTAACAACTTTAAATTAAATTGAAGAATGAATGATTTCTAGGGAAATCTGCTTACCAAACGCACACACACACACACACACACACACACACACACACACACACTTTGCAAGACTGATTCCCAGGACTGGGGATTGAATGTTTGAGTTTGGAGAGTGAACTGATGGGACCCATCTCTGTTCAGACCTGAGAGTCTGTGAGTATGCTCACCCCGGAAGGTCACCACAACAGAATACTGTGGAAGGACATGGCTTCCACCACTCAAACTTATCTCTCACCATTCTGAAATGTAGGAATCCAAGAATCTCGACAGGCTGGTTGTTCTGAGGCCTCACTCTTATACTTGCACATCGTCCCCCTCCTCACTGGGCCTCATGTGGCCTCTTCTTGTAAGGAAGGTTGCCAGTGGTTCCAGATTGGAGCCTACTCTATGGTCTCACCCTGTCGTAGTTACCTATCCAATCCTAACAAGAGTTACGTAAGAGCTTGGGGTGGATGCAGTTCAGACAATGGCGGTGAATTCGCTTCTCCAGCTTTGAGAGCTAGAAAGACAAATGTGAAAGCAAGCTGACCTTAGAAGCAGACTTGCAACAGCGCCACAAACGTTCAGCAAAATGTTTCTAAATGGAATTTTGACATCACACTTACCCAATTTATTATTATTCTTCCAATGAACTAAAACAATGTTTTGACTGTTAAATAGAAAGTAAAAACAGGAGGAAGGCCTCCACAGTACAGTGCATACACGGAGTGTTCATGGGGTCCTAGTTTCAGTTTCCAGCGCTACACCTGCACACGTACACACAAACGTTAAAAAGTGTTTTGAAAGTGTCTGTCAATGTATCTTTAACCCCTGTGTCCTTTCCCGCAGGGATGTGCTATGACGTATAAGTAGCCCGTAGTTATTGGTGGGAGTGTGTGACCAAAAGCCTGAAGGTCACTGGCTACAGAAAACAAAATCTCACACTGAGGCCAAATGGACTCCTTAAATATAATCTTTTTGTGGTTAGTTAATCAAGCTCATTTTGACTAATCACCAAGAATACCCATGACAAGAGTCTTTGATCAGCATTTGGGAGAAATAAAGTATTTATCCAACATCCGTATATTTACTGAGGTGTCTAGGGCAATACCCTTTTCTAAAGGTCGAGTCCCTCAAGACACAATTACTTTTCAGTTATCCTTTTAAAAAATCTTATATATTAGTTGTATAAATTTCCATATTACAGCCATAAAACTACGATAGCCACATACTCATGATGAGCATGACAGGCATCTGTACTAGGTCGAAGAGCAGGGCTTGGTAGGATTTTCAAATGTCACAATATGCAGGACGTGCCCATTCGCCTTGTACGCTGCATGCTTTCCCTGCCCTTCAGATAACAGCACTTCACTTTCTTCCAGTGGCCATTCTTCTGCGGCCCATCAGGCATGTTCCACCTCTCCCTAGAGGGAAAGCGACTCGGAAGGAGCCAGGCGGCACATTTCATCCCCTTGGCCACAGTGACTACTTCAGAGTAGGCATTTGACTGAGGTCGTTAGTCAACAGAGCTAATGAAATTCTATTCCAAGACTTGTATCTACCCATCAGGTAGGCCTGGGGCCCGAAGAGCGAGAGAGAGGAAGAGAGAAGGGGGTGGGGGGAATGGAGTCCATAGTGTTATCAGAGCTGAACAGCAGTTGTGCCTGATTTGGTCCTTGACTTTTGGGGCTTTTTTGTTTGCTCTGATGCAGTTGAAAAATTGTAGCTGATCATCAGGCCATAGATCTTATATAGAGTATTTAAGACAATAAGCTACCATAAACACCTTTACTAATCTTTAAAAGCTTAATATTTGTCAGGATTCTTAACTAACACATCTGGAAAGGGGAAGTGAGTTTCTCCCACGGTGGAAGAGCCTTTTGCTCCCCTCACAGCCCCTTGCCCCTCCTCTGCTGCCCAGCCTGCTGCAGATATGGAGCTATATGATTTAAGACAGCCCTTGCTTGACTCACGGAGCTCAAGTCATGTTCTTCTAAGCCAATAGGAAACTTTCTGGCCTGGAGAAAGGCAGGAGCCTTAGTGACTGCTGGGGACTGAAGGAGCTGCTAGAACTAAGTAAAATCACAGAGATCTGAATGAAACTTGTGGTGGGTTAAAAAGAACATCCCTGTAATACACACCTACTTCCCGGAACCAATAAATGTTACTTTGTATGGCAGAAGAGTGACTATTCTTATATGTCAAAGATATGATGAAGGCTTTTGAGCAGAGAAGGATTATCCAAGTGGCAGCCCTAAGGCAGCCATGTGTAGTATCCTTAAAGTGAGGCAGAACAGTGTACACAGATAGAAGAGGAGAAGAGAAACAGAGGAGGTGACAGGAAGGTGGAAAGGGAGTGCTGCAACCCCAAACCCGGAAACACCAGGGAATGCTAGTCACCAGAAGCTGGCCTAGACAAAGAACAAGTTCTTCCTGGAGGGAAGTAGACCTTAATGACTTCACGGTGATCTGGGGCTTCAGCTCTCTAGCTTTATGTGTTTTAAGCCATTAACATTGTGGTAGCTTTAGGAAACCAATGCCAGTACCCCCGCCTCCCCCCCCCACATACATACCTTAGACTCTCAGTTTATGCTGCTGTTTTGGTTTTTCCATATGGGTATAAAGAAGGCTGATTTGTGGCTCAATTCACACCTTTTCGGATTTGCCATCCTAGCAAGAAACAAGCTTCTATTCTAAAGCCCAAGGATCCACCCAGGGAAGAGTTTTCATTAGCCCTACATATGCCCTGTGTTCATCCCTTGGATAGAGCACACTGCCAAGGGGGACATTCGAGGTTTGACAGTGTTTGATCTTGATACCCTCCTACAGCAGTCTGCCCACCTGTATCAACAACTTCACAGTCCACGTGGAATGAAGGAGGAGGGCTTTCTGAAGAAGGGTTGTTAGACAGCTAAATATCCACTAAGAGGCAGTAGGTTTGAAGCCTGGGCTCTTTCCGAGCTTAAGGACACCATGAAGACATAAAAGATTATTGATGAAACAACAAACTTGTCCTGAATGGACATGACAGGTAAGAAGTGCCTACTGGTGCAGTAATGGCAAATCAGAACTGCTGGGGGTGGGGGGGTTGACAATCATACCTGACTGGACTTGAGACCTTCTGTAGTTCGCCTCTGTGTGGGCTCACCAAGAGAGACAAGGACAGCAGCTGGGAAAGCTACTGTCTTTGTTTTGCTGAAAGGAGATGAGTTCCCACAATTGCTTTCTGAATATTGGTGTTTATACCTGTAGTCTAGCGCTGCTATCTGCTTGGGTCAGAGAAACTCACGTTTACATCGGGCAGAGGTCATTACAGCCTCAAAGTGATGAGACCAACGGGTTGCAGAACGCTCACTCTCTGACAAGGCTCAGGAGGCACTGGAGAAGATGAGGGGAAAGATCGGGAGCGCCTCGGGAGCATGGGAAGATGGAGCGGAGAGAGGTTAAGTGTGACTGCACCACTTCGTACTTGACGACACAGAAGTTGTGACAGTCAGCGTAAGACCTGCCCAAGGTTGAGCCTGTTAACAACCTGCCTTGGTGTGGGGGAGGGGGCAGGAGTGGGAGCACAGGCCCTGCCTCTCCATGAGGACTGAGGAGATATCTATAGGCAGATAATGTTGCTATGGGGAGGGGCCCCACAGTCTTGCCCTCCCTGGTAGCTAGAAGCAGTTACTAGCCAGTACATGAGGAGAGACGTTTCCTCCAGTGGTGTAGTCACAGGTAGGGAGCCCAGTGCTCTCCTAACCAGGGTTTTGTAAGAAGCCCTAATAAAATGCGGTGGCTCACCAAAACACAAACAGACAATACTCTCGCTCCATCTCACCCCTCCAAAAGAGAAAGAGGAGTGGCTGGAACAGAGAAGATCAGCAGGAGAGGTAGAAGAACAAGAGGAGGCAATGTGACAAGTGTGTTAAAAGATACATTCTGGGCATGTGTTAAATGTCATAATGAAATCCATTATCATGTATAAGTATCATGTATAACTGATGTTCATGCCATAAAAATATTCAGTATAAAAGAAAAGGAAAACAGAGCATTCCTCCTGAGCACAGGGAAGATTTCTTCTCTAGAACAGATGTAAACAACTATCTTTAGAATTCAGGTGCAGACTGTAAAAGGTGTTCCTTTGATCAGAATGATGATCCTGCCATCCTAAAGGCTGCCTTCAGAGTAGGGCTGTCCTGAGCCTCTTGAGAGGTAGTTCCGTGGCCCCTGTGCGGGTGGGGAGGGAGGGTTCCCTGGCCCTGTCTTCTCTCCTGATGGGTTTTCCACAGTCAGAGGCCCATGGCTGAGAGAGCCTGGGCCTCTCTCTCTAGCAGTGAACTTTTCTTCTCTTCCCTCCACTTTAACCTTTGTATCTTTCTGAAATCTTCTTTTTCTCTTCTTTCCCACTTTTACTCTTGGGGGAAGAAATAGGATGCTAATATACAGAGCCTTGGGCTCTGTAGAAAGCAATTTATTCCATTTTTCCCCATTGGAAAGAAAATGCCTTCCCTTGTCTAGTGGAAAAGTCTGTTATTGGCATAATTACTGCCATTTGTCATAAAACCTCACTGACCGACCGTCTCTCAGGGTTGCACAGCTCCCCAGGAGTGAATAGGCGCACGAGCAATGGCGGGGCTTCTGTCATGCCCTTGGGGATTACTTTTAATTCACCACTGAAACCTAAAAATAGGTGAGAATTGATGCAGTTACTCAAAGAAACTGACCTTGCCCAAGGATCATGGAGAAGAACCCAGCTCCTTAAGAATGTGTGGATGCGGCAGAAAATGCTCATTCTTACCAGCGTTTCACGGCGTGTAGAAATGCTGAGCCAAGCTGCTGAACAGCCCTCCAGCTTGAGCCTTCTGCAGCCGGGGTCCACCCTGCCATGTCTCTCCTTTCCTTGTTAAGCAGTTAGCTGCTCACATTTGCTTCGAGAGAAAGCTTCCTTTCGCACTACTATAAACTAAATAGCTGTAGTGAATGAAAGCAGGGCTGAAGAAATATTTTTGCAGGGAACACTTAGAGCCCCCCCGCCACCCCTCATGTGGTGAGGAAACACGCTACTCTAATTTGAATGAAAATCTCTACATCTGATTGGATGTATATATTCTCGGAGGGCGGGGGTTCCCCAGGCTACTCTCAGATTCGGTGGTTTGCTGGAGGATTCACTGGACTCAGCACGCAGGACTGCAAGAGGGCATGAAGCGAAGTCAGCAGAAGAGAAGGTACCTGGGACGAAGGACAGGAAACCAGGTGCAAACGTGTAAGAGTCGTCAGGGAGGTGCTTACTTCTTTCAGCAATAGATTGCCACAAGGGCTGAGTGAGGTCACACAGGCAAGCCAGTTAGACTTAGTGCTCAAGGTTTTACCAGGAGTTGGCCATTTAATTTTACATCTTCTGTCTGCCACACGCCAGAAATCTAGATGCCTCGAAAGAAGCTAAATGTTGACCTAATTTTGTGTGTGCCCAAACAGTCTTAGGGGATTTGAATGCTTAGCTTCTTCTCCAGCCACCACATCTGCTGTTCGCTGCCCTGCTTCCTCGCCGTACTCATCCCTCTGCAACTACTAGGCAAATAAACTCTTCTTTTTACAAGTTGCCTTGGCCAGGGCGTTTGATCATAGCAATAGAAAAACAACGAATACAGGCACACATGTATTCCCTTCTGACTGTGATCCTAGCCATACATGATTCCTTCGTGAGTCAAAACCAATGGATTTAGGTCAAACAAGTCTGAGACCAAGAGTCACAGAGCCTGACCAATCAGGAGAGCGCTGCATGGGATGAGGAAAACTCAGTTTGCTCTCTCTGTGAGGAGGAATATTATGCAGTCAGGTGGAAGTGGGCGTCTAATGAGAACAGTATTGCTGCTCCAGACCCCAGGGTCAGGTGCCTGTGAAAGCTACTGTGTCACTGTGCTCCTCAACCTTGAGAACGCTACATTCACACACTGAGATCTTGCTGACATTCTTCACGTTTCCTTGAAGTGAACACGTTTCCTTCACTAATATGGGTTAATATGGTTTCCCAAGAAACCCCAAGGAGCTATTAATGGCGCGGGTTAATAGTCTCTTCACTGAGGGACACAGAAACAGAAGTAAGATTAGTCCTACTAGACTAGAGGGCATCCAAGGAAGTTTTGGACATGTTCTATCCAACGTAAACTAGAGCACATAAGTAGGTTTAAGAAGAGCTGCGAAGTGTCTGAATGATTAAGTCATAAGGAGTGGCACTGTGTGGAGCTCATGTCAGGCTGTCTTAACTCTTCCACAATGGCTGTTAGGAAGGAGCAAGGTCTCCAGTCACCTTGCTCTGGCCCCCTACTCTCTTCACACATTCTTAATGAGGCAGGTTGAAGACCTCAGGCTGGTTTGATACAGGACTCCTCTCTGCGTGGGACTCAGCATCTGTGGAGGATACTGACAGGGGCCGAGAAATTGAAAGGACCCCTGGGGAGCCGAGGCTCTGAATCTGCACACCAGGCTTAAACAGTAAGGAGACCATAGTGAGCACCTCTCCCCACCCCCAGGAGGTGGTTGTTCAACCCCAGCCTCCTAGGCTGCCTCTCAGGCAAGAGTACAGTGCACTTACCAATATATGGATTATGTATATCTGGAGAACCAACATCCTGTGACTGGAAGATGAGGTAATTAGAAGTGCATCAGATGGCAGGGTGTGGCTGTTAAAGAAACCCCAGGACCAGCAGTTGGTGAGAGGAAAGAGACCCGGTAGCAGACTCAATGTCCACCGAGACTCCCACGGAAGCTGTTAGCTGCTGCCAGGGTGTGATTAGACAGGAAGGTTTCATCCCAAAGCTGTCGCCTTGTTTCAGAAAGGATTTTTTTTTCAGTCGAGCACGTGGCCCTTTAGTCTGACTTGGAGTATCCAGGGCTGTGGAAGATAGTGTTAAACGGCAGGAGAATACTTTTTCCATGAGCTTCCTGAATGGACATGATAAGGGTTGTGAGGGAATATCTAGTTATGGTATTGGAGCAGTTTCCATGCTTTGTTGTTAAAAACGAGCTCAAGTCGTCTTTCCCTGTGATAGAGACGAGGCAAAAGGAAACTTCCCTAGTACTGGAGCTTTGCATAGAGTCCTGGTTGAGGCCGCAGCTGCTGAACTACAAGAGATCTGCAGCTTGCTAGCTGACCTAAGTCCTTTGCTTCTTAGTTTCTTCTGTCGAATGTGACTAATGAGAATAACCACATCATCCAGGGTTCTTCTGAGGACAGAACTGAAAACTGAATAAAACATGAAAAAAATAGATACTGTACTAGTCCTTTCCTTCTGTAATGGTCCTAGACTGGGGGTCCGGGTTATAATCCCCCGAATCCTCTCAGTTAATGTTTATGGCACAGTTGTTTTTAATTTAGCTTTTCATTCTCATTAGAATATCTGCACAGAAATAGCATGTTCCCCCATTTAATTATAGAATAACTAAAACTAACAGAGACTTTCTATGCTGCTCTTTTAGAAACAGAATTTAATTCCAAATACTATGGAATGATTTTATGTCTGAAGTCTTTGGTGGTACTAGCTTTCAAATTTCAAAATCCTATTCTTGCGAAGCTTATTTTGAAACCCAAAGGAAAGATTTGATTCATTATCTGCCCTTTTGGTGTAACGAACCCATCAAGGGGCAATGGTTACTTCAGGTCTAGGTCAAACGGAGGCTGGTGAGGGTATAGGAAGTGTGGAGTACAAAGGCAGAGACAGGAAACACCTTGGGTGATAGTCGCTTGCTGTCCAGTTGGCCCCTGATTTCTACAAGGGATCAGTTGCAGGATGTCTGTGGACACTTACATTACATGTGTCCGAGTCCTTTACATAAAATACCATAACATCCACATATAACATATGCACATCCTCATCTGTATTTTATCTCTGGATTAATTATGAACCTAATATAATGCATGAGCCATGTACATAGGTGTTATGTACTGCAATGTTTAGAGAAAAAGAATGTGCTGTTTAGTTTTTGTCAACCAGGCTTAAAAACCAGGTGCAAACATTTAAGGCAATCACTGCTGCCGGGAACTTTAGTGTATATAAACTTCTCACTGCTCCTGTTTCTAAGTATTTAATTAATTATAATGTCTTAGAGATCAGTGGGATTTCAGAAGAACCCAACTGAATTAAGATCTATGAATTTTATAATTTCACAGTATGACATCATCATAATAGGATTTTATGCCTTAAGGGCTTTGGATTTTGATAACTAAAATTTCAAGATTTGGCACCTGTGCTGGCTAGCTTTTATGCTAATTTGTCACAGGCTAGAGCCATGTGGGGAGAGGGAATGTCAATTGAGAAGATGCCCTCACCAGACTGGGCAAGACTGTGGTACGTTTTCTTAATTAGTAATTGATATGGGGTGGGGTTAGCCCATTGTGGGTGGGGCCACCTGTGGGCAGGTGACCCTGAGGTGTATAAGAAAGCAGAATGAGGGAGCTTTGGGGAACAAGCCAGTAGACAGTTCTCCGTGGCCTGTGCTCTAGCTCCCGCCTCCAGGCTTCTGCCTTGGTTGAGTTCCTGCTCTGACTTCCTTCAGTGATGGACTGTGACATGGGAGCGCACAAGGAAATAAATCATCTCCTCCCCTAGTTGCTTTTGGTCCCAGTGTTTTATCACAGCAGTAGAAACCCTAAGACAGGCATGATCTCAACATCGTTTTTTCTTGTGAAGATCATAATGATTTGAAGTGTGTTCCTTCGAAATTCATGGTGAAGCTCTGACTCCCATGGACCTCAGAATGTGAACTACATTTGCCATAAAGACGTCGTCCGGCTAAAATGAAGCTGTCGGGAGTTCTAACTCAATTTAACCTGTGCCCTGCTTATAAGAGGATATTTGGACACAGAGATACCAAAATGTGTGCCTGCAGAGCAAAGGTTGTGAGGACACCGCAGGGGAGAGCTGCCTCGGAGGAAACTCAATCTGCTCTCTGCTTCACTTTGGACTTCCAGTAAAATTTTGTTGTTTAAGCTCCCAAGCCTATGGCTTTCGGTTATGGTAGGGCCAGCAAACAGAGGTTATTTTGAAGCCCACACACTAATAATGAACTTCTTGGTTGTTTACATTGTGTGATAGGAAGCTCTGGAGGATTTATAGTTTCAGGGCTGTCCAGTTTGTTTCCCATGGTCTCTGGGAAGACACAGGATTGGAGCTAATGCTTTCCATGTGGGAACATGGTTTGATACAACAGGAAGAACACAGGCTTCATGTTCAATTCTAGGCCCCGCCATGCAGAAGATGGATTGTGTTTGTAAGGGCCTTAATACCTCCAAGACTCAGTTTGCTCAATTATGCAACACAAACAAGCCGTACAGATGACGTGAACTTATGTTATTTCAGGTTACACACATAAAGGCCTTGTCCTGGGCATGTCACACAATAGGCAGGCAACAGATACAATTCTAGTATTGTCTGTGTGGAGGAATAGCAGGACCTTATGTCCTACAGAAAAGTTGAAGTGACAGCTTCTTTTCTCTGTTAAAGATAAGGGAATGTGCTATTTTAAAAATAGATTTTCATCCTCATGTGATGAGACTCCAGTGTTCTCATGATGACGGGGACAAATATTTGGAATTCACAGAGCTAGTTATCTAGAAGTATTCTCCAAAGACTGTCAGTAGCTGAGGTTATAGTGTCAACATTCTCTGTCTTCCATACTGTTTCCAACTTCTATTTTAGTTCATTCAGAGAACCCTAGTTCTTCCTTACGTGCTCTTTACAGTGACCGTTTATAAAAACAAACAAGCATGTTTTACTATTTTCTATGTTTTCCAAAATGCCATGATGTGTGTATGTGATTTTTAAACCAAAAATAAATTTTCATATTAGCAGATATCCCAGAATGAGAGAAGTACACAGTGAATTTGGTCATTTGGTCACTTCTGATTGTAGGGGAGGCACCTGCATGACAGGGATAGATAACTGCATGCAGAGACTGAGAAGTGAGAACATGAAAGTACTCACAGATGGGAGAAGGGTCAGCAAAATGGCAGGAGGGACCAACTCCACACCAGCAGCAGGTTAGCCAGGGATAGGAAGACTAGAAACCCTAACTGGGGCAGGCAAGAGGGAGGAGAGTTAGGACCATCTAGGTCAGTTTAGAGAAACAAAACAGAAAGGGGAGGGGAGTCGAGGCGTTCCTGTCCGGTAAACTATTTTTATGGGGAGGGCTAGAAAGGAGGATGAAAGAGACCTCATGGACTGTGCTGGGACGGAGGGGCAGGCCAGAGAGGACAGTAGGATGGAGGAGACTAAAGAGAGCATGCTGGGATGGAAGGGCAGGCCAGAGAGGATGATGAAGGAGGCTAGACAGTGAACAAGGTCATTGGAGTGGGACCAGCGGAGTCATGGCAAGTCAGGCCTGAGTTCCTGGCTGGGGTTGAAGAAAATGGTCATGTACAGACAATTATGTTACTATAATTGTTTTTTCCTTTACCTTTTTAAAAGAGTAACGTGAAGAAGAGGAATTTGGGGCCTTTAGAAAAATAGAGGCAGAAAGATGGAGCCAAAGGACCAGAGAGTTTGCTGTGAGACTGTCTCCTAGTAATATCAGGAGCTATACCCACAAAACCTCACTAATGTGACTGCCCGGATGTGAACTGAGATGACACCAGTGGACATGCCACGTGAATGGGGAAAGCCCACTAGGCTTCAGCCCTACACAAAGAACTACAGGCAGCTGAGGAAAGCTGGGAGTGGGCGAGGTAGTCTTCTCAGGGAAGAGCACACCAACTGGTTGTCCAGTGCCAAATAGTCAGCCCTGAAGACACGCATACGAGTACCGTTATACAGACCGAACAGGTTATGTTTAGGAATATATATGTACATATATGTACACATATATGCTTGCAAAAACGATTAGTGAAAAAGAGGCCATGACTTTGAAGGAGAGGGGGGAGAAGTATATGAGAAGGCTTGGAGGGAGGGACAGGAAAGGCGTTAATGTTGTAATTATGATCTTAAAAATTAGATAAAAAAGTAGTGTTGGAGGATAGTCCAGTGAGTAGAGTACTTGTTCTTGCAAAGGATCTGGGTTTGGTTCCCAGCACCCACATGATGGCTCACAACCATATGTAACTCCAGCTTCAGCACCTAACTCCCTCTTCTGGCCTCTGCAGGCACCGGGTGATGCACAGGTATACACGCAGGCAATGCATTCTTACACATAAGGCAAAATAAAATAAGTAGACCTTTTAAAAAAATAGTGAGCAGAAGGTGGAAGTGAGCTTTGTTAAATTCCAGGGTGACCAACAAAAGAGTTCACATCTTGGTGAGTGTAGAAGGAAAACAACCACAGCAAACCCCAACAACATAGCTAAGAAAGTAAGAGTAGAGAGCCAGACATGGCGGCGTTTGTCCTTATTCCCAGCACTCCCTAGGCAGAGGAAGGTAGATCCTTAATTCCAGGCTAGCAGGGCTGCATAAGGAGACCCTAGAGAGAGGGGGGCTGGGAGAGGAAAAAAGGCAGTAAAGAAAGATTTGTTTTTTTCTAGTAGGTAAATAAAAACAGGAATGATTTCCAAAGCATTATCCTCCCCGAACAAAGGAAGCTTGGGAACTTCATTTGGGGCGCTGCATGCACTCAATAAAGGAAAGTTCTTTATGAGGAGACACATTGCTAGGCATGTCCAGATTAAGGTCATAGCTAATGACAACAGACCGGGTTGGAACCATGCTTAGCTCAAGGTGATGGACAGGAACATGTCCACGGTGGACAGGAATACTTGGAGGGATGTTCAGCTTGCTTAAGTTTGTTATAAAGATGGCAGACACACATGCCTCTGGGCATGCTCAGAGTCCTCCAAATTGTTTTAGTTGAAACAAAACAGAGGCGCACTGAAGGAACATTAATAAAGGCGTTTCCCCACAGAGGTGTCTGTTTTATTTAACAGCTAGCACAGCCATTGGCAGTGAGGCCCAGCGAAGGCTGCTAAGTTGGGTCCTCGTGAAGGAATACCTATGGAAACCTTTGTAAAAGCGGAAGCGTTGGTAAGGCATTTTTGTCTGTGGTCAGCTGGCTCCCCGCGACACTCAGGCTTTGGTTTTCTCTTTTTCTTTTTAAAAACTGAACCTTTATCACAGTGTCACTGAGTTTTCTCAGGACTGCCATAATCAAGCGCCACAAACCTGGTGGCTTAACTGCCGACATTCATTGCCTCGGGTCTGGAGGCCAGAAGTCTGAAATGGAGCTGCCCACAGGGCTGGCTTCTCTGAAGGTTGTGAGGGAGGACTATGGTACGGGCCTGTGTCTTTGACTTTTGATGACCATTTCCTCCCTGGGTTTACTCACACCGTCTTCTTTTTATAGCTGGATCTCTCTAGATTTCGGGTTTTTTTTTTTTTTTTAGTAAGGAGACCAGCCATATTGGATTAGCACTCACTCTAAGGATTTCGGTTCAAATTGATTACCTCCATAAAACAAAGTAACATTCTGAGCTAAAGGGACTTGAGGCTTTAACATATAAACATTGGGGGCTGGTAGTGAAGGCATAATCCAATCTGTCCCACTCAATTTCAGCCTGGTGAACAGCAATAGAGAACACTGTGTTCAAATCTTAGACAGCCTGCTCAGAGGTCCTTAATCAAGTCACTGAATTTCTCTGCGTCTTGATGTTTTAGCTTCTATGAAATGGGCCAAGTTTTAATTCTTGTTTCAAGGATTAGATACTATAAAGAAATCTATTTCTCCATCTCTCCTTTCTGCTCCTTTCTCATCCCCAACTCATTCTATTTTTCTTACTTTATTTAGATGAAAATACGGAGTTTGTAACTCACTCTGAGACCTGAATGTTGAAGGGTGCAATGACCACTGGAAATCCACTGCCTCCACTCTCTGTTCTCTGCAAACTTTTGCTTTTCTGGACTTCCTCCCAGCCTGCCTTTGCTCATCATAAGTCATTTCGCCTCTCCCTTTGGCATCATCTGGGTGGGCCTCTGCTAGAGACCCCACTTTCCCAAACAAGACTCAGCCAAGTTTCTCGCTGCTGACCACACCCCTGCCCCGCGGGGGAGAGAATGCTTTTCCAAACACTGCTTTGTTAAGAAAGACTTGGTCTTGGAAGCTGACAAGCTGGGAGTTGCTTAGAATGTAAGGGTTTGCCTGTGAGCAGCACCACTAAATATAGTCATGTAGTATGCAGCATTTGGAAACAGAAGAACATTGTTTAAACAAGATTCTAAACAGTTTCCATTATGGAGGGGTAGAATAAATGGCCTCTGTAAACCTGCATTTTGTATTTTGAAAAGAAATAGTTTTGTTTTGTTTTGTTTTTTAAGTAGGAAGGACAATTTTAACAACAGAGTTTCTCAAACTTTTTTTTTTTTTTCCAGAATCTTGAGATCTTCTGGCTCCTTGGTGCTGGGATTACATGCATGGGCCACCAGTGTCTTCTCCAACTTTAATATGTCTAGAACCAACTGAGGATCTTGTTAAGCGTAGGTCTATTTCCCAGGCTCTCCTAAGGCTTGACATTCTGCAGCTCCACGATGACATCATGTTTCAGATATCACAGGCCGAGGTTCTCCAGCTGGCCAAACGTAGAACTATCCCAAGAGCTTTGAGAGACAGCTGTTCCTGGCTCGCCACAGGCAGAGCTTCTGACTCAATAGGTCTGAGGTAAAACTCAGGCACCACCATCTCTTTTAAAAGCACCCAAGTGATTCTAAAGAGCAGCCTCGGCTAGAAGGCATCACTCTGTCCCAATTTAAACTTCATGCTATATTTGAGGAGCCAGATGATGATGCTACAATGCATTGCCTGATTCAGTTGCTCTGGGCTGAAACCTGAGATGCTGGGCTTCTGAAGTGCAGCTAGGTCATGCCAAAGCTGCTGTTCAAAGGGCCACACTGACTAGGAGTGGTCTGATTCAGTGTTTCCTAAAGTAAGTTTGGGCCAGTTAATTGCTCGCAGTGGGGCGTGCCTTGTGCACTGTGAAAGATTTAATAGCATCTCTGACCTCTACCCACCAGATGCCAGTCGCACTCACCCACTGTTGGGCCTTATGGCCGGCGAGGGGCCTGTGGTCCAAACTCAAACCAAGCTCGAGTGTAGAGACCTGTCTTGGCCCCTCTAGTTCCGCATAACGGTGACTCAGCATAGCCTATTCTGGTGGTGACTCTGCCTAGTAACTGCCACGTGTAAAAATCTTACTGGCTCTCCCCTCTCACTCCACTTCACCTCACACCCTACGTCACCTCTCCTCATCTCCTAGACCCTCCCGTTTACCCTCAGCCTATAAAAAGGCGGCTTGTAATAACGAAAGCGAGTACCTGCTTTGACAGTTCTCCTGGCTCGTGTGTGTCTTTTCTCCCGGTGGGGGAGTGGTCGGGCCACTCACCATCCTGCTAAGCCCCGAGGGGGACAGGCTGGTCCCGCTCCCCCTCAATGACTTGTTCTGTCGGAACGCCTGACAACCCACCACTACCATTTAGGGCAGGGAAATATGTCTCCAGACACTGTAGATATTCTGGGAGCTCAAAGAAGTGGTGGTGGGCAGTTATCACAGCCACCATTACTTGCTGTGCCAGCCTAATTCAACATGCTTATCGTGCTGGCTAGTTCTTACAGCCTAACGTCATCTGAGAGGAGGGAGCCTCAATGGTAATTGAGAAACTATCTTCATAATGTCTGACTGTAGGACATTTTCTTAATTAGTGATTGACATGGGGGGAAACAGCCCTTTGTGAGTGGGGCCATCTCTGGGTTGGTGGTCCTGCGTTCTATAAGAAAGTAGGCTGAGCAAGCCATGAGGAGCAAGCCAGTGAGCAGCACCCTTCCATGGCCTCTGTATCAGCTCCTGCCTCCAGGTTTCTCTCCTGCTTGAGCTCCTGCCCTAGCCACCTTTGATGATGAATTGTGATATGTGTAAGCAAAATAAACCAAATTTTCCCTCAAGTTGCTTTTGGTCATGGTATTTTATTACAGCAATAGAAACCCTAACTAAGATACTAATGTATTGGAAATGAAAGGCCTGAAAATCCAGTGTTGCAATGTCTTCCAGATATTGAAAACTGGACAAAATACAAAGCTAACCATTACCTTAAATAGTTAGTAGGTAATGACATCCCTCAAAATGCTCATGTTTGAATTCTCAAAACCTTGTATTAGTCTGTTTCTCTGTACTATAATATGATGCCTGGGGCAACTAGCTTTAAAAAGGATGAGGTTTATTTTGGTTCACAATTTTGGAAGTTCCAATCCAAACTTAGGTGACCCTATTCTTTGGGCATCTGAAGATGGCTGCCCATCACAGTGGAGCACATGGTTGAGCAAACAGCTTGCTTCACAGTCAGAAAGCAGGGAGGCTGACAGGGGCTCCTCAGTACTCACCAAGGGTGCATCCCACTGTGCCAAGGGCTCTACCTCCCAAAGGACCACAATACCTCCTAATGTTGGTACCCAAGAGACCAAGTCCTTAATATATGGACACCATCTGAACATGTTTCTTTTTTGAGTCATACTATGTGACGGTTTCTTTCAATAAAGCTGTAATGTTTTAAATAAACCTTTAGAAATCTGCAAAGACCATTCATGTATGAGTTGTTGTATGATATACATTAGGTAAACAGTAGAACAGTGAAGGCCTATGATGACTTTATACCAGTTTTAGGAGCCAGTGACAGTTGAATGTTTCTAAATGGGGAAAAAGAAGCTTTGAGATGAGGACCGTGACATGAGGTGATGATTCTCTATTATCTCAGTTGGCCCGATGCAATCCTGAGTGTTTATAGGGAAGTGGTAGTGACAGATTTAGGATAGGCATGAAAGTAGACGTAGAAAAGAAATAAGGGACTGGAAACCAGTACAAAGCACTTCGAAGATGGCAGAAGAGATGGCAAGTCAAGGAATGCAGGCAGCATACAGAAGCCAGAAAACTCAGGGGACAAATTGTCCTTGGAGACTTCTGGAGAAACACAGCCCTGCTTAGACATTGATTCCAGACCAGCTGAGGCAGAGCATAGGAAATAGTCTAGCAATTGGACCCCACTTGGCTTAGGCTATATACACAACTGTTTTCTAACAGTAACGAACAGCCTGAGCCTCTCAATTTCACATACTGCACACACAGCCCACTCTGACCGATGTATCTAGCAACCTGTTAGCAACAGAGCACGCAGCTTGTACAGAGCTGCAGGAACACCTCTCTCTGAACAACGAAATAATTTTCTCTTCCCCTAATTACCTTCGAACTTAGAGTCTACTTGGTTGCACCCTCCTTGTGTCCAGGCATGAGACAAGAAAGACAAATCTGGCCTGAACTGGTTTTGGGTGCCTGCGCGATAAGGCAAAATTGTGTTCTTTAGTGAGCTTTTAAGAAAAATCCTCTACTTACCTTCTTATGCCTATGCATAATTAAACTCTGAGACATTATGGGAAGGGACGGGCAAAGTATAGAAATTCTTACATAACCAAATCTATCTATTAAAATAGAGACCCCAAACTACACCCCTTAGTTAACAGCCCCTCCTTCCTTTAAATCTCATATATAGAGACCATAAGGAGTAACATGGGGCCCATAAATACTTCAGTCTGGCCTGCTGCTCTGCTATAGTGCATTCTGATCTGTTCTATAGCCTTGATTCCAATAAAATGTCAACACTATTTTTCAATCTGTGTGGGATTTTATTTCTTTCTTAAATAAGAGGCCAAGAACCTTCAGATACCTGGGTCCAGACAACAACTACCAGTAACAATAGTGAAACCCATTTCCGAAGTTTGACTTTTAGGACTTTGAGATTTATATGTTGCTGACAGTCAGTGAGTTTGTAGTAAATTGCTATGAACAGATACCCAGGAGAAGACAATCAACAGATTAGTAGTATTTTTTTTTTTGTGGGGGAAGCAGAAACAAGTTTACTTTGAGGTAAGATAGAGTGGACAGTAAGATAACTGAAGGATGTGGACAGCTCTTGATTTTGGAGGAAAAGCCGATAACATGTACCTAGTTGAGAATGATGGACTCCTCTATGAAGGCCAAGGCAGGGCTGAAGAATGCACATGCGCAAGGCAAGTCCCTAGTAAATCAAGAAAGAAGCCTTGGGGCATGTGTGGGGAGAACTGATTATGTTTACTGCTTTTGCACTGGAGGCCCAGCCTGTTTGGAGATGGCTCCCTAAACCCTTACACTTTGATATTATATAGTAAAACCACTTGGGAAGATTTAGAAAATCTTACTGCTGGTGCTTCACCCATCAGTCAGGACCTTCCTGTTTGATACTGAGAAGCTGCCTCTGAGAACCAGGGCTGTAGAAGACGGATGGGTGAGGGAGCAGCCAGCATGAATACTAACTCACTTGCTTCTGGAGTGATGATCCTTCCCCACATGGTGGTTCCTCCCTGGCACCACCTGATTGCCAACAGTTAGTGTGTGGTGGGGCAGGGTGGAGACTCAATCGGGTCATATGTGGAATGGGGACCTGTGACAGCCTATAGTCATTGTCAACGTGAAAGGAAGGAGCATCTGCGCATGCCTGGAGGGGTTAATTGAAGGAGGAGCTAATGTGGGCAGCAGCGCTGCTTCACGATTGGGTCCTGGATTGAAGAAGAAGGAGGAAGGGAGCTGAGATCCGTCTCTCTCTGCTTCCTGACTTGATGAAACGTGACCGGCTGGCTTCCTGCTGCTGAGGTCTTGCCTTTTCTGCCCGACGCCTTGTCTTCCTCACTATGGTAGAATGACTGCACTGAATCATAAGCTGGGGTAAATTTTTTTTCTTTAAATTGATTTTTCTGGGGTATTTATATCACACTCACAAGAAAAATAACCAGCACGGGCCTCAGAAATAGTGCAGGAAATACAAAAGGAAAGGAGGGGGAGTACTTGACTGAGAGTAGGGGAGCCTATTTATCTAACTCTTGGCATCCAGAGAAAGTCACAAAGTCCGCACTTTTGCTGGACTGAGATCAATAATATAGAAAAAAGGGAGAAGTTTCCAGGGAGCCGTGAATGAAGACGGTCCACACCTGGTGAATTTCCACCAATGTTTCAGGGCAGGTCTTAAGACACCTCTTCCAGGAAGCTTTCCTTATGCCCAAGCTTGAGTTAGGGTCTCCCACTAAGGGCTCTTCTTTGTTTGGAAACAGGATCTTTCAATGAATCCAGGCTGGCCTCGCATTTACCGTCCCCCTGCCTCAGCATCCTGAGTTACAATACTGAGGTTACTAAGCCTGGCCTTAGAGTCCTTTTAATAGTTTGAGCTTTACCCACAAATGCCAGTGCTCTGCAAGTTGTGATGACCAAAGGTGTCTTGAGAATTTGTTGTGTGTTCCTTGGGCACAAGAACACCCCTAGAGGGGAACTGCCTATCTAGAGTAGTGCCCAGCACTGGAAAGGCAGCACACACACAGAGAAGAGATGCAGGGCTATGTAGACCAAATGGCAGGTTCTTCCTCATTGCCCACAGCCTCTCCTACTTTCTATCCTGTCTCCATCCAAGTACGTGCATGTTAAATGCTGCAATAAATAGCGGGAGGATCTTTGTCTTTGTGGCTTAGTAAGTGAATTCTTACTTCCAGTCTTGTAAAATTGGCTTCTTCCTTGGGCCTTGTTCTGTGTAAGAAGAATGCCTCTTTCCTGAGTGACATCTAGAACCGTAAGGGGCTTCCTAGATCTGCAAAATTCTTGGGGTTTTGTAGATTATCTGGGATTCAACAAAGAGAATAGGTATGCCTGGAGCAGAGATGATCCTGAGAAAGTTGTCAGCATAGGTATCATAAAGGGACTAACAACTCCAAAGTTCTCACACATGGATCCACTTTTTTTCATACTGAAAAATATGAGTTGAGTGAACCATACAGTAGCTCTTGTCAGGCCAATGAATGGTGCTTCTCAAGATGGATTTGATGACTTGAGTACTAGATATAACTTACTGTCTTAAGATGAATTCACTGTGCTTTCCAGTTTGTACAAACCAGGGAAATAAAGCCACACGAAGAATTAAAGGAATGAATATGTCTAGGAGACAACGCTGGGGGAACATTTCCAGGTACTCCTTTTGTCCAAGTCAGGATGCAGAAGGGCTGGTATCCCACCCCCACCCTGAATCTCTTCCTGTATTACAACAATTCCCCCAAACAACAACAACAAAACCCAGCTCATCTGAGACAACATGGCTTCCTCTGCATTTAGAAGACTAAGCATCTGGTTTTCACTGGATAAAGAAATAGAAATTACAACATGAACAAGGTCACAGATTGAAAGTAGGCAACATGGCGGGATGCAGAGAGCTATGTCAGAAGAATAGCACAATGCAGGTGTGCAGATGGGGCATCTGACACGGTGGGTGGTTAAACGGTTAATCTGATACAAAATAGCATCACTTGGGAAGAGAGTCTCAAAGAGAGATTGTGTAAGTCAGGTTGGCCTGTGATTGTATCGGTTGGGGGTTACCTTGATTACCTTAATTGATAAGGGAAGATGAGCCTGAAAGTGGGTGGGTCCATCCCTGGGTCTGTGCCCTGGATTATGTAAGAGCAGAGAAAGCCAGATGAGCATTGAGTATATGTGTATTTATTCTCTCTCTGCTCGTGGATGTGTGTTGTGGGAGATTTTATAGTTATGGATAATATTCCTGTAAACTGTCCTTGTAGCACTGTAAAGGACTTGCTTCCTACCAGTAAACAAAGGAGTGGCTATCCAGCTCTCCACATGAATAGGACATTCCTTAGCCTTAAGGCAGATGAAGGTTAGACTCCATTCATTTGTATATTGGAGGGCTGGGTGGAGACAGAGAGGATTTGGAATAAAAAAGAACCTAGGGCAAGGGCAAAAAGCAAGAGGAGGCAAGAGGAGAACCCAGAGGAGAGCATGGGGTGAGGAAGCCTTGGAGTGAGCTCTCTGCCTAGCTGCCCGGTATAGAATTCCCTGAGATTTGACATGGTTTGTGATTAATAAAGAGCATTGGAAAATTCAACGATGGACTCGTATTAAGCAATTGAAAGATACTTTAACAGATGTGATCTAACTATCTTGACTGCCTACCTTGACTTCCCTGCATTGATGGCCTGTAATCTAGAATAACAAGCTAAATAAACTCTTTTTTCCTGAGTGCTTTTTGCTGGGGTATTTTGACACTGCAACAGAAATGAAACTAGAGTAAGACTCTCTTCATTCAACATTTGTGAGATTCTTTCATCCCTCCAGGCTCTGTGCTAAACGCATGAGCTTAGAATGAAAAGATGAGAATTGAAACTATTGGTTGGTGGACAGAGACAAAGAAATTAATAGCTGACGTTCAACTAGAACAGCAGTTCTCAATCTGTGGGTCATGACCCTTTTGAGGAGGTCAAACAACCCCTGCACATTGTTTCACATCACACCTAAGACCGTCAGCATATTGGATATTTACATTATGATTCATAACAGCAAAGTTACATGAAATAAAATAATTTTATGGTTGTGGGTCACCACAACATGAGGAGCTGTATTAAAGGGTTACAGCAGGTTGAGAACCGCTGCACTAGAGTGACAGGGTTAATAACAAGTAACAGGTGATATAAGTATACATAATGGGCTCTCAAAGGGAGATGGGGTCAGGGAAAGGATCCCAAAGAAGGCATAAGTAAATGGAAGCCCTCCCAGTAAAGGGTGGTGTTTACAGGAATAAGAATAGTGAGGAGGCTCAATTTGGAGGTTTATAGGAGGAAAGGTATGGTCTGGAAGCAAACAATCTAGATGGAATAGAAGGGGCCCTGTGGCACATATATGGAGGGACCCATGAAAATCATGTGGTTGTTCTGTTTCATTTAAGAGCCATCTCAAGGCCAGATCCACTGACAGTTCCACCATAGATGCCTAGCCTGGTCTCATCCAGAAGGCCCAGAAGGCTTGCCTCAAATCCCATGATTATCAGAATCAGTAAGAAGCTAGGCCAAGAGTGGAGTCTTACGGCTTAGAAAATGGCAGAGTTCAGTTTGTTGAACTCTGAATGGGCACAGATATATTAGTGTGTTGGAGGGGCAGACTGAATTGTTCTCAAAGATACACTCTGGGGTAGTAGACTTGTGGCTGGGGCAGTAGAATTCATTTTCATTAAAAACAAAGAGGTGGGTCTAGAGAGGTGGCTCAGTGGTTAAGAGCATTGACTGCTCTTCAGAGGTCTTGAGTTCAATACCCAGCAACTACATAGCGGCTCACAACCACCTATAATGGGGTTTGATGCCCTCTTCTGGCGTGCAGATGTACATGCAGATAGAGCACTCATATACATAAATAATAAATCTTTTAAAAAAAAACAAAAAGGGCTTTTTGATACATAATATTAATAATTAATTTTAATTAATTAGATAGGCCAGACAAAGCTGGAGTATATATCAGCCATCAGTGCATATGTGGGTGATGTCCGCCAAAGGGTACAGAGCTGTCAACAGGTGTCAGCAGCTCTTCAGTTTGGCCAAGCCCGTGATCTCACCAGACTCTTCAGAGAGCCATCTCTATGATGCACATGTCAGTCAGTCACTGCCCATGCAGTGCACCTGCTTTCTCCCTTTGTATAGGGGCCAGCTTTCCCAAGCAGATGCTTCCTGTTACCCACCACTTATAACTCTTTAATTTTAATTTAATTAAAAATTAATTAATGGTGGGAGGGGCTTGCAAATGTGGATGTAGTACCTCTGGAGGTTAAAGGATGGAACCAGATCCCCTGGAGATGGAGTTACAGACAGTTATGGACTTTCTAGCATGAGTGCTGGGAACAGTTGAGCCATCTCTCCATTCTCACCATCTGGGACTCTTGATAGAAACTCCATCCAATTTCAGAGCTAGTGAGAACTTTCAAGACATATTTTCTTACCTCTTCATTTAACAACAAAGGAAACACAGTTTACAGGTGAGAGCTGTTGGTAGAGGCCATTCTCTACTGTGTACGCCAAGTAACAGAAACCCGGCAGCACAAGACACCTGGAAGTAAGGAGACACAGGAAAGGAGCAGACCAGAGAGACTGTAAGATGTCCAGGATGCCTGGTTACTTTTGCTGGTTGAGTTCTGCTGCTTCATTGCTCTCAGGCTGTACAAGACTCTCCTGATCCCAGATACAAGATACAAACTACTGTCCCTGCTTCTGTGGCCAAGATCAGTTTCTGATCTTAACAGACATAATGAGTAAGAGTTTGGACATGGCCAAGTTGGTCATGTCCATCACAGGGATACCTGAGATGCAGGGATGTTTCAACATATGCAAGTCAATAAATGTAATAAATCACATCAATGGACTTAAAGACAGAAATCGCATGATCATCTCAATAGATTAAAAAAAAAAAAACCTGAGAAAATCCATCATGCCTTCATGATAAAAGTCCTAGAGGGATAGAACTAGACAAAATATACCTTAACATAATAAAAGCTATATGTGAGAAACCCACAGTCAATACCATCCTAAATGGGGGAAAGCTCGAAGCAATGCCACTGAAGTCAGGAAGGAGACAGGGATTTCCACTATCCTCATTTCCTCTCAGTGTTGTGCTTGAATACTAGCTGGAGCAACAAGATAAGAGAAGAAAATTAAAGGAATACAAGTAAGAAAAGAAGAAATCTAACTATTCTTATTTTCAGATGACATGATATTATAGATAAGAGCTATTAAAAATCCTACCAGACAACTTCAAGAAATGATAAACGAATTAAGAGAAGTGTCAAGAAACAAAACCAACCTGCACAAATCAATAGCTTTTCTATACAGCACCAACAAATGTGTAGAGAGGAAGACAGAGGAGAGAGAGAGAGAGAGAGAGAGAGAGAGAGAGAGAGAGAGAGAGGGAGAGGGAGAGGGAGAGGGAGAGAGGGGTCACAGACATATTCACATTCACAATAGCCTCAAAGAAAATTAAATTATCTATGAATAAACATAACCAAGGAGGGGAATGATCTTTGCAAAGAAAACTTATGAAATGGAAAGACAACCCATGCTCATGGAGTGGTAGAGTTAATATTGTGAAATTACCACTCTACCAAAGCCAATTTATATATTCAATGCAATCTCAATCAAAATCCCCACCTAATTTTTCATCAAAATAGAAAAAAAATTCATATGGAGCCACAAAAGACCCCAGATAGCTAAAACAATTTTGAGCAAAAAGAACAATGGTGGCAGGATTATCGTTCCAAGTCTCAAAATATGTGACAGGCACAGTAATAAGAACAATAGTAATATGGTCCTGGGACAAGATCAGACATGTAGACCAATGGCACAAAATAGAAGACCAGACATGAGTACACATTGCTTCAGTCATTTAATACTTGACAAAGATTCCAAAAACTTACACTGGAGAAGAGGAAACATCTTCACTTTCTGGTAAAACTAGATGTCCAGGAGAATAAAATTGGACTTGCACTACATCTGTCACCAAATGGATCAAAGACCTAAATGTAAAACCTTAAATAGTGAACCAGCTGGAAGAGAACACTGCCAGTGCCCTATGATACAGGTGTAGGGAAAGAGTAAGAGCCGACCCTTGACAAGTAGGACTTCATGAAACTAAAAAGCTTCTGCACAGCTAAAGAAACAAGAGGAAGCCCACAGAATGGGAGAGGGATCTCTTTCAACTACACATCTGTCAGAGGATTAATACCTAGAATGTATCAAGAACTCAAAAAACAAAGAAGAAGAATTTTTAAAAACCCAACCAAACAAATAAACCAAATTAAACAAAACAAAACTAATGATCCTTCAAAAAAATGGGCCTGGGATCTAAACAGAGTTCTCAGAAGAAGAAATACAAATGACTAAGAAATACCTGCAAAACTGTTTTTCAACCCTAGCACTTAGGAAAATGCAAATCAAAACAGCCTTGAGGTTTCATCTTCCTCAAGTCAGAATGCTGAAGATCAACAAAATGACTGACAACAAATGTTGGAGAAGGTATGGGAAAGAGGAAACCCTCAATTGGTGTCTCCATTGTGTTTAAACAAGGACTCCCTGACCAGTCCTCTAGTATGGTATTTTCTGGTATTTTCACTGTACCCTTGTTGCCAGGGAACATGGGTCTGATCACTTCAATACTCCGCGTTGGCCAGCAATCAAGGCACCTGGCTCTTTCCAGTTCCCTGGCTATAGATTAGGGGTGATGGCTCACAGCCACTCAGCCCTAGTGGGCCTGTGAGGACAATGGCAACAATTTGGAAAGATTTCACAGACGTCTGTGAGGTCATGTTTGATTTGAGGTGTATACCCCTCAGTGACTGTTTCAAAAATATATACAGACAGTCTGGTGATGCGAATTAGTGAACTATGGATACCCCAGAGGCTGCCTTGAGCTTTAGTTCAATTCTAGGTTCAGTCTTAGAGTTAAAAGCTGACAGTTTCTCTGTACATTGAACTCTGAGTGGGGTCAAGAGTACTAAGGTCTCTATTCTGCACATAGGGAATAGCTCAGAAGATCTCTGACTCCCCGATACACATATTGTAGTTCAGACACACACACACACACACACACACACACACACACACACATTATAACATATTTGAACTAGGCTGAGACAAAAGTGAATGAAATGCCCTTTTGTGAATGAATATCCAAGGATATATAAATAATTAAAGAGGAGTAATGGCGTGAGACAGAGTGATTATGTGTTGATCATCTACGTGTTTCAGATTCACTACAAATATCGCCTATAAAGACATAATTCCTTATTTTAATTGACAAAATATTATACATTTGTGGCATAATGTAATGTAATTGTAATGTAAGCTAATGATCTTTAAATATGTAGATATTGTAGAATGCTTAAACCCAAGTGATTAACATACATGGTACTTCCCATATTTACCTTTTATTTGTTGTGAGGACTCTCAAAATTGACTTTGTAGCAATTCACTGTTATTATACATGTCACTACGTGGAACAATAAGTTTCTTGAATAATACTTAAAGGTGATATTATTATTATTATTCTATTCTATAATAAATTGAGACTTACAGTGGCTAAGCAAGTTGTTTAGTATCATATTTAGTAACTGACAGAACCCAAATCCAACCTTAAGTTGTCATATTTGAAAGTCTGCTCTGGTCCTTGGTTCTCATGGAAGGGGGTGAAGCTGGAGAGGGCAGTCATGAGAGGATATAGTAATAAAGGCCCTGAGGTGGCCTCAGAGAATGGGTGGGGCTGGGCCTTCCTCAGTTCTTCATATTCTCACAGTTGTGGAATGCAAAGCCCTTGAATCTGCAGTCAGTCAGTCAGTCAGTCAATCAGTCTGTCTGTCTGTCTGCCTCTCTCTCTCTCTCTCTTTTTCTCCCCTAAGATGCACTTTTATTTCAAGGGAGAAAGCTGGGCTGGGTTCTGTTCTCTGCTTGGGTCTGAAGGGAGTTGGCCCGGTCTCCTTCCTGAGTGTACAGGACTAAGAGAAATGGGATTGCCCACAGTGAGAGACCCGTTGCCAAGAACATGTTGGGTGGAGAGACTTCTGGAACATTTTTTCCACTCTGCATCAGACAGAGTAAAATTGATTAGCATCTAATTGGTTTCAGCTGCACTCAAAGTATTGCATAGAAAACTTTGACATACTTTACTAAATTCAATTCCTTATGGTTAACAGATCAAAAGCTGAGACAGAGAGAGAGAGAGAGAGAGAGAGAGAGAGAGAGAGAGAGAGAGAGAGAGAGAGAGAAGAAGAACTACTTTGGATCACATTTCACTCATTTGGAATGTGAACTACTTTGAGTAGAGTATGAAAAAGAAACCAAAGAAAGCAATCTTTATTCCGGAAGACTCTTGGGTAGTTGGCTGCCTAGAAATCAAAATATCTGTGTTGAGCCCCAGCTTTCCCTGAACAGCCGCATGATCTTGGATAAAGCTTTTCATCTCCTTACGCTGTGCTTTGGTCTCTAGAAATATCAAGAAATTAAGGAGCTTGATCTTAGTGATCTCCAAAGTTCCTTTCTTCTCATAGTTCATAAATGGTTTCCATCAAGTGTTCTGACGAGTTGGAATGTTCCTAGAATAGCTTTGCAGTGTTTTCACGAATTAAGGTGCAGAAGACAAATGTAGGGCTGGGAAAATCTGTTTTTCTGGTGTTCAAAGGCAAAGACACCTCAGTCCTTGCCCTTCACATCTCCGTACATGAAAGATGACAGAAGACACTTCTATGAATGAGAAGCTCTTTGTTAATAAGTTTGGACAGTGCTAAGTGTGTAGTTCACTGACCAAAAGTGTGCTTAGCGCACGTGGGGTCCTGGGCTCTATTTCCCATCAACCCAAACAAAAAGAAAATGAAATTTGTTTCAAAAAGTATGGTACAAATAGTTTACATGATATATAGCTTGCCAGCTAAATTGCCTTCTTAAACACTACCCCTCTGCTTTTCTTATCATTTCTTTAAATTGTTCCTACTCTTTTTGTGCCCTTTATTTTCCCCCATTTGCTACACTTGTCTGGCCAAGTCATTTTTTTTTTCCTGGGGAAGGGATCTTTTTTTCAAAACTCACGGATGACCAAGATGGCAGCTTGAAGTGTAAAGCATCCTAGAGAAATTGCACCCTGTGACCCAGCTGTTTAAGAGTCCTGAGAGGGAGCTATTTGAAGCCCTTCTTACTACCAACTCTTCCTCCATTACCAAATCTCAAGTTAGCATTATAGCTAACTTGTAGGCTCAGCCCCAAGACCTAGGGAACTCCTGACCCATGGTGGTACCTTCAACTCCCACACTTACCCCCAAGGGCCATGAGGTTGAGAGTAGTCTTGCTGGGCAGAGAGAAATGGGAAGCACCTTGTGCTGGCTAGCTTATGACACCACTTCTCTTGATTTACCTGTGTTTAGGAGTGTTGTGGAGTCCCTGGAATTGATATGAAAAAAGGACAATCAGAATTGCTTATCAGCTCTAAACCCTTGTGCTGTTTATTACTGATATCGATATATAAAGTCCTGTGTTTCCATCTCCATGCTGGCTTAGGGAACACGATCTTACCATCTGGTGATCGACACTCCCTAGAATTCCAACCCCATTCTAGCCTTGCAGGTCTTGGCGATGAGCCCAGACTCCTGTGCTTCCTCCCCTCAGCTAAAATAGAACCCAGACCCTGACCCCAGGCATTTCCCTTCACTTCTAAGCTCCATTTCACCTTGAGTTGAACGAATGAATGCGGGAAGGTCGCCTCATTTTGAAACTGTGGTAACAAAGAGAGGCGAGGGAGCTCAGTCTCTCAAGTGCTTCTCAAGTACTGCTTTGGCTTGGCGGTGGACGAGGTCAGACGACCGACCGTGTAGTCAGATTGTGTTGTCCCACCTCCCCCCCTCCTTTTAACATAAACTCTGTTGTCCTTCAGGTCCCTCTTTAGCTCTTTTGAAGGCTGCTCTTTCTTTCTTTGGAATCCCGAGGCTGAACTCCAGTAAGCTATTTCATGAGCCCAGGCAGCCTTATCCGACTTTTATAAATTGAGTGATAAGAGGCCTACGAGAAAACAAGCCGTGATTGTAAAGAGTGCCATGAATAACAAGCTCTATGCCACTGCTCTTGAATCAACCTTATTAAAAACTGATTTTAATTCTTCTGGAACCAGGGGTGCTGAGTATATTAGAAGTTGACTTGGACATCCTGGACTTTGGAGTTTGCCCACTTCAGTTTTATTTTTGGCCAGAAAAAAATTGATACATCTTAAGATCTGTTTGCTTTTGCCATAGACCGAAAGCTATTTTTAGTTGTTGCAGAATACTGCTGTTTATTTGCAGAAAAGATTTATTTTTAATTAATCAGATCTACTTTATCAGTAATTGGGTCGTTCGGGAAAAACTCATTGCCCCCCTCCCCCATTTAAGTAATGGATAAAATTGTGAGAACTCTTATTGTTTATAATTCTACATTTATACATTATTCTACTAGACCATATCAGTTAAGAAAACCCCACCCTTCTCTTGCTGCCAGATCTGCTTTGGTTATTTGTGTGTGAGCCCTTTCACTGTTGTCCAGGAGAGTTTGAATTCCACTTCTTGTGAAGAGACACTATTAGGCAGGACTCCCTAACTGGAGATTTTGTGTGCTGAGGTCACTGTGCTCCTGGGCTTTCGTCCAGAGTGACTTCATTTCTGCCTGCTGGGATTTAAGTGGGACTGTTAATGTAAGGGTTGTGGCGTGTGAGCCAAAGATGTCTTTTCTTCTGACTCAGGCTAAGTAGGACTGCACTGAATGTTAAGATGCTCATCAGGTTTCTCTAAAACTTAAGTATTGCAGAACTCTGTACGGTCAATCCTGGGGATAATTAAAACACACATCCTAGATCTGATAAAGCTAAATGAATCAGCACTGGGAACGCATAGAGATAGCTATTAAAAGTCCTAAAATAGCAGCTCTCAATCTCACGTTAAATGCATCAAAATGGATCTCAGCTGTATCTAACTGTTAACATGAGAGTCCCGTCAGGGGGTATTTTTAAAACTGTTTTGAAGGGAAGAGTAAAAACAACTCTAGCGTTTCAAAGGGAAAACAAAGTGTCCACTGATCACAAGCCTGTCCGTTAACCCGAGCTCAGGCATTCAAGTAACTGACACTGCTCTGACCCTGAGTAGGAACACAGCTCAGAGGCCGTGAGAGGAAAATTGGCACTAAGATTATTCCCTCACTTAGTCCCTCCAACCTTCAGGAAGAAAAACACATGTTTCAAAATTACTTGAAAAGATAATCCAAGATGTGCACAAGGATTGCAGAAGGATGGCTTTGGCAGCCTTTGTCCCAGTGAAATCGGAGCCAGTCGAATTTCTCTAAAGCAGAGAATTGGATAAGCAAATGTTGATACAGTGTCACAGTGGAGTCCTACTAAAACACTGTAATGATTTCGTTGCACGGGTTTTCTTGGGATTTTATCCCTGTTTATCACAGAAAGAGAGGCCAGTGACAACAAAGAAATTACCCTACGCAACTAGTTTTTGCAAACCATTGTGGTTACTTACAGGAAGATGGTGACAGCTATGCCGCCAGAGTCTCTTCCTCTTCGTATCTGTTGACCACTTACTTGTCCTTGGAGTGTAAGAACAGGGCCTCATGAACCCGAGGAGCCTTCTCGTGCCTTCCATAGCGTATGATAATGAACTCCGTCTTGTGAGGATCTGGGAAGCGACTGTAGCATCTCTACTCAAGACAACGATCATATCCAACCCGAGGAACCGGCCACGCAACGGTTTTGGCAACACAGTTCATAAGAAAACTGTGTCATATGATTGCATATATTTTAAGAGAACAAAGCAGGTTAAAAAATTGCAGACTCTAAAACTTAATAATTGCATGTCATATGGACCTGCCAGGAAAGAGATGCCCACTGGTATGGTAGTGGCATGACCGTTATGGGTTAACCAAAAACTCTCTGATTGGATTTGAGGCCTACTCCACAGGAAGAAATGCATGCCCGGCATTGTAAACCTACTACTGTTTTGTTAAATGGACGTATTGTCAAACCGCTTTCTAAATATTTATGTGTACACCCATAGATTAGCTGTTTTCTCACCTTGGTTAGAAACTTCTTTCTTCAGTGGGCAACAGTAAGTGTACAGTTTTGTAATTATCGAAGTACTGAGAATAAGTGACTGTTCAGCACTCGCCCCGAAATGAGACACCTGTATCGACGCCACCAAGGCTTAGGACATATCACAGAAGAGGTGGGCAGAGAGAATGGAAGAGCCAGAGAATGGAGAAGAGTGTTTGCAATGCTGTCTTCTAGACCATGACCCAGCTGTGGTACACCTGAACTCATTGCAGCTGTGGTTACGAGCACACTACCTGTACAAGATCAAGTCAGTGAGGTCCGTCAGCATGCCAGGGGTTAACATTAATTGGACCCAGTGGGTTATATTAAAAGAAAAAGAAGATAGGAAGGTAGGACAGGGACACGGAGGGTTTGTTCAGGGGGAACAGGAGGGAAGAGTTGATGGTGCAGATCATCAGGGTACATTATATGTGCAAATGAAATTGCCAAAGAAAAATTAAAAGGTTTTTTTTTTGTTTGTTTTTCATTTGTTTTTTGATATAGAGTTTCTCTGTTGTAACTCTGGCTGTCCTGGAACTCACTCTGTAGACCAGGCTAGCCTTGAAATCAGAGATCCACTTACCTCTGCCTCCTAAGTGCTGGGATTAAAAACGTGCACCACCATTGCCAGGCCTTAAAAAGTATTCTTTAAAAATTAGTAGCAGAGGAAAGAATCAGGTAGGCAACCCACCTGTCCCCACAACCCATTCTTCTCTAGCCCTTCCCTACTTTCCTCCAATCCTGCCACCCAGGCCCCAACTCTGGTGGATATTCCGAGCTCCAGCTCAGATCACCCCACCCAGAAGTACCAGTTCCATCTCAGACCACTAGACCCAGAAGAACCAGAATAGCCCAAACCACCCAGAAGAACCAGCCTTCAGCATCAGCAAGAATTTCCTGTGAACACACCAGGAGAATGAGCTAATAAAACAGGCAAGAAAAATCCAACATAGTCTCTGAAAATCCAGAAAAGAAACAGAAACCAAAGAACAAAGCGCTTACCCAATAAAGACAAACCCAGAAATTGGCACCTGGGCCTATGATCATCCCGAGCCCAGATGCACAAACAATGCGGCAAGAACAAAATCAGTAACAGCTCCAGCTCAGACCACCAGCTGTCCTACCACAGCAGGCTCTGAACATTCCAACATAGCTCAGTCACAAGAAAAGGACCCTCAAACCATCTTTATGTATAATAGATAATAGAAGTCCTTAAAGAGGAAATGAATAAATCCCTCAAAGAAATCGATGAAAGACAAGTAATAGGAGGAATTTAATAAATTAATTAAGGGAACCCAAGTAAACAATTGAAGGAAATGAACAAAACTGCTCAAGACCTGAAAATGGAAATAAAAGCCATAAAGAAAACACAAGCTGAAGGAATTCTGGAAATGAAAAATCTAGAAAAGCAATCAGGAACTACAGAGACAAGCTACAGCAACAGAATACAAGGGACGGAAGAGGGAATATCAGGAGTTGAAGATACTATAGAAGAAATAGGTACATCGGTCAAAGAAAATGGTAAATCCAAAAAACTCCTGTCATAAACATCCAGGAAATCTGGGACATTGTGAAAAGGCCGAACCTGAGAATAATACTAGAGGAAGGGGAAGATTCCCAACTCAAAAGACCTGAAAATATTTTCAACAAAATCAAAGAAGAAAATTTCCCTAACTTAAAGGAGATGTTTATAAAGGTACAAGAAGGATACAGAACACCAAATAGACTGGAGAGAAATCCCCCCACCACACGTAACAACAGAACAAAGAAAGAATGCTAAAAACAGCAAGGGAAAAAGAGCAAGTAACATATAAAGGAAAACCTATTAAGATTACACCTGATTTCTCAAGAAATGGACACTCGAAAAGCCAGAGTGGCCTGGACTGATGTGATGCAGACCCTAAGAGACCACAGACGCCAGCCCAGACTACATACCCAGCAAAAATTTCAATAACCATAGATGGTGAAAACAAGATATTCCATGATAAAGCTAAATTTAAACAATATCTATCTACAAATCCAGCCTCACAGAAGGTACTAGAAGGAAAACTCTAACCCCAGGAGGTTAACTACACCCATGAAAACATAGGAAAGAAATAACCTTACATACATACCCCACAACACACATATACACACACACCACACATACACAGATACACGCATACACACACACACACACACATGCCCACATACAAATACACACACACACACACACATACCACACAACACACACACACACACTCACACACACACACACATACCACACAACACACACACACACACACACACACACATACCACACAACACACACACACACACTCACACACACACACACATACCACACAACACACACACACACACATACCACACAACACACACACAACACACACACACACACACACACAAACACACACACACACATCAAGCTTACACATACCACCACCACCAATCATAACATAAACCAACAGGAGTTAACAATCACTGGTCATTGATATCACTCAATATCAATGGTCCCAACTCCCAGATGAAAGATATAAACTAACAGAGTGAATTCGAAAACAAGATCCATCCTTCTGCTGCGTACAAGAAGCACACCCCCCACATCAAAGATAGGCATTACCTCAGGGTAAAAGGTTGTGAAAAGATATCCCATGCAAATGGACCTAAGAAGCAAGCTGCTGTAGTCATTCTAATATCTAACAAAATAGACTTCAGACCAAAATTAATCAAAAGAGACAGGGAAGGACACTTCATATTCATCAAAGGAAAAATCCACAAAGACGATGTTTCAATTCTTAACATCTAGGTCCCGCACACAAGAGTATCCACATTTGTAAGAGAAGCATACTAAAGCTTAAATCACATATTGACCTCACACACTGGTAGGGGGAGACTCCATACCCCACTTTCACCAACGGACAGGTCATCCAGACAAAAACTAAACAGAAGGGTTCTGGAGCTAACAGACTTGATAAGCCAAATGGACCTAACAGATATCTATAGAACATTCCACCCAAATACAAAAGAATATACCTTCTTCTTAGCACCTCATGGAACTTTCTCCAAAATTGACCATATACTCTGTCACAAAGCAAATCTCAAAAGATACAAGGAAATTCAAATAATCCCTTGGATCCTATCTGACCACCAGGGATTAAAACTAGATTTCAACAACAGAAACAACAGAAAGCCTACAAAATCACAGAAGCTGAACAACTCTCTACTGAATAGTAATTGGGTCAAGATAGGAACAAAGAAATGAACTCAAGGCTTTCTAGAATTCAATGAAAATGAATCCACAACATACCCAGACCTATGGAACATAGTGAAAATAGTGCTAAGAAGGAAGTTTGTAGCACTGAGTGCTGTGTGAAGCTTGGGGAACCCCATGGAAGAGAGGGAGAAGGGGACTGTGGGACCAGAGGGGTAAAGGACATCAGGAGAACAAGCCCCTTGGAGTCAATTGGCCAGCACTCTTAGAGGCTCGCAGAGGCTGAAACAGCAGACACAGAGCCTGCATGGCCCCCTACATATATCAGATGATTGTCCTGCTTGGTGTTCTTGTAGAACTCCTACAAGTTGGAGTGTGTGTTGGGGGGCAGTCTCTGACTCTGTCCTTTGGACCCTTTTCCTCTTGCTGGGCTGCTTTGGCCATCCTTGATGTAGGGGCTCAGGCCTGTTCCATCTTGTTATGCCCCATTTGAGTGCTAATCCTAGGAGGGCATCTCTGTTCTGAGGAGAAACACACAGACTCAAAGTAGAGAAGAAGGCAGATGTGGTAACGTGGGGTACTTCTGCATGGCTAGCCCAGAGCAGGTTAGTGGACTGGGCATGGAGAATTGAAGCTCCCCACCAGGAAAACTATTCACTGGGGAAACATCAATTCTTCAGGTCAATATATCTTCGAGGTGTGAAACCCTAACCACTGTAATGTCGCAGCACAAGTAAAAGTAACTCTCAGTGATCATATTTTCCCTCATCTCCGTGTCTTTCCCATATACACAGTAAAAGGAAAGAGGGACATTTTAAGATGGTGAATTATTTTGGTCCTATCTAAAACTCTGACTTCCCCTACATCTCTTTCCCAGGCCCTAGAATACTTCCTTTCCTCACACTTCTCTTGTCTCTACCCCTGCCCTGTGCAAAGTCAGTTGCATGAAGGATAATGAGGCAGCCATTCTCCAAGCTTCCGGGAACAGACTGCTCCAGGTTTTGGATCGTGTGGAAAGAACAGCTTGAGCAGACACTCTGGCCAGTGTGACCAGCTGTCAGTGAGGTGTAAGGCATCGTAGCTGCTTGGTGCCCACAGCATGAGGACACGGAGACCCAGGCCAGTGAGGAAAGTTGAGGTAAGAAAGAAAGAGTTAACAATGTGAGTTTGTGTGCTTCTCTGGGGTGGATTTTGTCCATGAGATATCTGTAATAGTAAAGAGTTGTTTTATTACAGGCCTGATGGCCTCTTCGTTAATTCAACAGCCTATTGATACCAACAACTTCTAAAAAGAGGACTTCACAGAAGCAAAATTAAGGACATTCCTGATGACTTTGGCACAGATTTAATTTCCCTGAAGCACTGGAGAAGTAGAAAGCCAAAAACTCCACAGCATGGCCGAGGGTGAGAACGCGCTAGGCTGGTGAAGGATGGAGAGCTGCTGACGGGTGAAGGATGGAGAGCTGCTGATGGGTGGACCCAAAGTGAAGGCGGTGATGTCGGCATGGGAGGCATGACGGGGAAGGGCGGTTGGCTCTGTCCATGGCAATATGAGTATTGTCGATTGTTTCATTTCATGAGGCTTCAGGAGAAAAGCCACAAGCTGCCCTGACGAGGTAGGCCTGTCTACTTGACCTGACACATCGAGTGAAGAGGTTAGTAATTGTAAAACACAGAGAAGGATGATTTATTCTGTGTCGTTGTGTTGGGAGGAGGAACAACTAAGCTGTTCTAATGACCCCAAGTGGAACTTCGGTACTGACATGAGGTTTAGGTTTAAATACAAGGCAAGAAGTCTGCCTAACTGAGTAGTGCCGACCAAAGTGTCCCAACCATCACTTTCATTGTCTCGGCTCTAGTTCTGCAAGGGGGTGGAGTATATTGTCAAATTGTTAATCTGTTGATCGCTGAGAGTAGGTCTCCTCCTCGTGGATAATTATCCTCATCTGGGATGACTCAGGAGGTTAAGGACAATAGCTTAGTCTCTGTACTTTTAGCCAAAGAAAGGAAGGCCATGGTGGCAAGATTTCACCCTGCTTTTTAGTTACTATCCTGGTTTCCCTTCCATTGATTCGATTAAACACTGATCACAGTCAACTTGGGGAGGGAAGGGTTTATTTGGCTGACATTACTAAGCAGCTGTCCACCATTGAGGAAAGCCAGGCCAGAAACTCAAAGAGGAACCTGGAGGCAGGAACTGAAGCAGAGGCAGCGGAGGACCACTGCCTCCTGGCTTGTTCTCAATAGTTTGTCAGCCTGTTTTCTTATACAACCCCGGACCACTTGCCCACAGGTGCTACTGCCCACGGTGCTCTGGGCTGACCAGTATCAATATTTAACCGAGAAAATGCCCTACAGATTTGCCCATGGGACATTCTCACGGGGGCGGTTCCTCTGCCGAGGCTCCTTTCTCTCCAGCATTTCTGGTTTGTTGACAAAAATTGACCAGCAGAGTTACTTTGGGGCCCTAGTGAGGGGTCAGTGCTGTCGAGTGCTTCTAAGTGTGTGTTTCAGTCTTAGTCTTGTGTGTCACTATCCTTCGTGGTCACTTAAGCTATAGCTCACCTAGACATAACTCTGTTGTTTTGTCCCTTCAGTACATTGCGGACTGTTTCTCCATTTGTAGCATTTAGTGTTGTTGCTGAGGGGTCAATAGCTGTCCCCTCCCTCCTCCTCTCCTCCTTTCCCCTTCCTGCTCTTCTCCCTTCTTCTTCTCTTTCCCTCCTCCTCCTGCTCCCTCTGAGTTAATCTGTGTTTTCTTTCTGGCACACTTAAGATTTCACTTTATTCTTTGTATTCCCAATCTTATTACAGTGTTCCCAGCGGGGTTTATTTTTATTTGTCTTTTGGAATCAAGGGCGAACTTGCAATGCAAACCTTTCTGTCTTTTGCTCTGGGGAGTTCTTGGCAGATGCCTTTATTTTCGGCACCTTACGTTGTCTTTCTGTGGTCTTTTCCATCCTTTTCCTGGGATACGTACTATATGCATATGACAAAACTTGAATATGTGGACTGTTTTTCTGTGTTGCAGATGGAGTGAACTCTTCCCTAGGATCCCCTGGAGCCATCTGTCTTCTCTCTAGTGAGTCTAGAAATCATTCCATTTTTTAGCATTTTAAGAATACCTAGGGCCTCATTTTGGTTCCAAGCATTAGAGTTGGTTATGTTACACATTTATCTGCCTTTGCTTCATTTATGCCTGCTTTGTCCCACAATGGCCAGTTCTTTTTATAGCTTATTCTCTTGTCTCTTTGAGCTTTCTTATTTTAAGCAATTTGTCACACCACATTAACATTAATTTCCCCTTGCAGTGAATTTATGCTCCGATTTCATGTTTACTGACTGTATATTTTAAGCTTAGGCTTCGTAATTTTGATTTGCAAGCTTATTTTAAGTGGAACTTGTTTTGTGGTTTGTTGGAGGCCTGCTTTCTTTCCTTTCTCTCTGCTCTCATTGTATCTGTTTCTGAATCTATTGGTTCTGGGCTGTGGGATCTCGTTCTGGAACCCAGTGCTATGAAGGCAGCTTGAGACCTGTACTAGTTAATATTGATTATCTACCTGAAAGGATCTAGAATCACCTAAGAGACAAATCTTTGAGGATGACTGAGTAGTACACTGCTGTGGCTCACCAAGAGGGACAAGGAGGCGTTCTCATGCATGCAAACTCTGCCAGACCTCAGCAGAGGGAACCACCGTCCTGGCCGGTGCCTTACTCAATCAACAGTGAAACTCTGAGCTTTTGAGCTCAGATGTTTTGTTGATTTAGAACTCCTTAGGTCAGATCATAAGCAGTTAAACATCCCCCACAGAAATCCAACACCTTCAGACAATACAAAAATGCCCTAGACAGCCCCTCACCCAACAGTGCATAAAACAATTATTTTATATATAACTAAAAATAAAAATTTCTACAACGGATGACTGGGAGTGATTTCGTGGATTAGGTTAGCTCTGGCCAGGCCTGTGAGGGATTGTCTTGATTACATTAACAGAATCAGGAAGAGCTACCCTAAAATTGGCCAGCACCATTCCCTGGAACTAGGTCCTAGAATGCATAAAGACAGAAAGTGAGCTGAACATACACATTCGTTCATTGTCCTTTGCTTCCTGGCTAGTGACAAAGTGTGACCAGCTGTCTCAGCACCTGCTATTATGGTTTCTCTGTCATCTCAGACTGTACCCTTGAACCGTGAGCCAAAATAAATCCTTCCTTCTTCCCTAAGTTGCTTCAGTCAGGTATTCTACCACTGATACATGATGCTGTGGACATTTCAGGTCTGTCCTTAGACTGGCACGTGGCTCATGTCTTTTCCTGGTTTCAAATCCATGTTTGTGTCTTCTCCCCTCTGTAGGCCCACAGATTCCCCTGAATCACAGCTCTAGTAGTATCTGGCTAAGGAGAAGGATCTGCATTCAAGTCCTTTATTATCAGCTAGAGAAAACGTCCACCCATCGCCATCCGATTCCAGGCTAAAGTCTGTGACTTTCACACAATTTACCATTTTGTATTCTGTTTTTTTCTCATTTGTAGATATAGTAAATTATTCTTTCTTCAAACACCCTCAGTGTAATTCTTGTTTCATGTATATACCTTCACCATGCATTTGGGGAATAGCAGCAAGGTCACAGTGTGTTTGTTTATTTTTGCTGTGTTGGAGGTCTAACCCCAGCCCTCTGAACTTCTTTCCAACCTCATCAGACATTCAGCAGCCATATTTAAAACTTTACTTCCCATCCATTGTTTTCTGAGACAAATATGATCGTTAGTTGGTACATGGGCCATCAATTCCCGTTCTAAAGCACGGAATGGGAATTTCGTATTTGGAAAGTTAAGATGATGTACTGCATTGAAGTAGAATGGAGCACAGATTTCCATCAAGGATAGATTTACTCTCACTGGAATAAGAGCTTTGTGTCTGAACTGATTTGCAAATTCCGTGATTCCTAAAGTATAGGAGAAACAAAGTACACTATTTCAAAGTTTAAGATGGATATAAAATCGTAAAATTTGATAGCTTAAAGGGATACCAAAGATCATGCACTTACAGGTCCCTCATTTCTGGATCTGGAAGAGATGCCAAGAGAAATTAAAGGTCTTCTTCAAAGTTACCTACTAGGCAGATTTTGTGCAATTGGGTCCTCTTAGGTCTGTGTTTCTCCAATAAAGTCATCCATAGCATGCATCAGAAGTGACAGAAGTAGAAGGCTTGATAAATGATTTCTACTCTGATGCTTAATTATTTACAAAGTGGAGGCACTTCACAGAACAAATCACATCTGCATTTCTTAAGCTCTCAATTTTAATCTACTCTGTGTTTTAAAAATGCTTTAAAATATGCATATAGTGTCTTTTCTTGCTCTAGACAGAAAACTTCACTGGTGAGAAAGCTCCTAGTTCTTCCCCATGGCCATAGCCTATTAAATATCTATTTAGACAAACACAGAAGAAAATTTAAGAATAGTTGCAAATATAGAAACACTGTATAACTTCATTGCCAATGGTCACAAGCATTAAAATATGACTCTGATTAAACAGAAAAGTAATTTATTACAGGAACTTTGTGTAATTCATAAACTTGTTGAGAAGGCTAGAGAACCAGACTCGAGGGTGAGTTTCTAAAAGTAGTTCAAAACTTTAGGCATGTGCTCTGCCACTGATCTATTACCCCTGCCCTTGGCTAACACTTTAGGTCCAGCCTACAAAGGCAAGTCACTACTGCTGTGAGCTCTGTGCACTAGAGTGAACGACGGACTCTCAGGGATCTGCCTTTACTGAAACTACAGTTGCCGCCGGCACGGCCACCATTGCATCTGTAGATAATGCCTTCTGGAGTTCTGGATTTCAAGTTATGACCCTGCTGAGCCTGAAAGTTAGCCACCTTCCTCCCCACCCTCAGATGCATGACAGTCCTCTGCAAAGTGTCCTCTGCAGAGCAAAATTGCCACACTTGGCTGTCTCTGATCAGCAGAGTTGAGTTCACATCTAACAAGCTAATTGCAAATGAGGAGATGTCTTCAGTCTTGAAGAGGCAGGGTTTAGGTGTTGATTACATTTAAAACGTCAAACTTGTCTAAGAAATGAAGTAGTTGAGGCGATTCTGATGTTGCAATAGGGTAAGATGGTCTATTGTGCTAGACATTCCCCATTCGACCCTCTACATTCACTCCTTATCCTCCTCCTCCACCCTGCACAGTCCCCCATAGGCTGATGTATAAGGGCAGCATTAACTAGCGCCCTAGTGCTCGCTCTCCAGGTGGGTTTGGCCAGTGGGAAGGACTGACAGGAGTTGGGACGACAGCAGCAGGCTGAGGTCTGGGCATGAGGATCCCCCAATCCCCATATAGCTGAGTTGCCAGAGATGTTTTTCTCTGGACAGAGAGCCCTGCTGGGTGGTCCTTTCCTACAGCTGGGGTCCTGGGCACCACCCCTCCCTCTTGCCCTTCAGGCCTACTGGTTCCCACTAGGGAATCTTGAGCCACTTTCCTCTGTGATGTCCTTTATCCTGGTAACATCCTTAACCTCTTCTCAGTTCCTGGAAGACACATCCATCCTTATCATGACATGCACTCAAATCTAATCTTCTCACCTATCAAAGTGCTGGGACATGTTGTTTTCTTCTGAAACACAAGCCTATGGTTACTCGAAACAGATGAAGAACACACTTTTAAAATGTGACTGTAAGAGAAATCTACCAGAAAGGTTTTACCATTTAGTTTTTAAACAGCTCTAAATAATTTCTTTTTAGTCCTGGGTATGTATCAGGAAAACCTCCAAAACGGCTGACTGTGAAGGGCCATTTCAGACAAAAGGAGACTAGGATGTGTACATCTTCTTTAAAAGAGTGCTGGCTAGTTCTGAGGCAAATCACAGATGCTGGGGAAGATGAATTCACAGGCACAACACAAAATGATAGCTCTTTATCCTGTCTGTCCGCGTATCTGAATAGACATATTGCCTCCATTTGGCACGGAGTGTAGGCATTAGTGCTTTGAGTGTCCCCACCCCCAAGCCCCAGAGGAAAGTGGTATGTGTCTGAATCTTCATACACTCTAACTGGCTTCTTGCTGAACAGCTGCTTCCTCTAGTTCTTCTGATGGATGGACACTTTCCTCTTACATTTTAACAGTTGTCCTAGCCACGTATGCCACATGTAACATAAAACACCATGCACATGAAACTCTTGCTAATGATCCAGCAGTGATCGAAGGAGATTTCTATTACTGCTCTACACTTCAAACTCTCCCCAACAAAAATCTCATAATAAAATAACAGTAAATAAAATCAACTGGCGGTAGAGGTTCAGCACATCCCTACTTGTCCTTTTGGAATTGAATAGCCAAATTGCTGTTTCAGAATGATGAGCATGGGAAGGTATTGCTTTCAGTCTTAAAAATCACATCATCATCACCACCACCACCACCACCATCATCATCATCATCATCGTCTTTTTAGAGACAGGGTTTTTCTGTGTGGCCCTGGCTGTTCAGTGACTCATGTAAGGTCAGGCTCGACTCAGAGATCTGCGAGCCTCTGTCTCTGGAGTGCTGGGATCAAAGGCATGCGCCAACACTGCCTGGCAAAAATCACCATTATTTTTAATGTTTACTGAATGCCTTCAATTTGCCTATGCTCCTCTCAGAAATGTGGTATGTGGTGGCTTCTCTCAAACAGCTTATAAGTGAAATGGAGATGATGGTGAAAATTATTTAAACGACATTAAATGCTGAGCTGCATAACACTAGATGGATAGACGTTCAGGGACACTGGATGTATTCCTGCATGGTCCATATTCCAGCATTTTGAATTGGCTGACTGGCTTGAGGCGGTGGGTCTTGTAAGATGGCCCACTTGACAACTGTGCTCTCTTCTCTTTTCCCAAGCCTTGTCTTGCTATTGTTTGAAATCGTTCTCCACTTTAGCACTCACGTCTTAAACTTTCACTATAATGATCGAACACTCGACTTTTACAACCTGTACTTAAACAAAATTCTTTTTTTGAACCTGCAAATAAAATGCATACTCCTATTGAGTTATTCTGACTATCTGTGGCCCATAGGTCTGATTTATTAAAATAATTTGCACCCTGTTTCTATTATTCAGTTATTAGCTGTGGTCAAATACGACACTGAGAGTGCCAACCTGAAGAGGCCTTGCTTATAGGAAAGTTTAGTGTCCTTCGAAGTTGGTGAAGTGTTGCTGTCTTCCTTTGCGCATGTTATCATCGATGTGTCAGAGCACGAGGCTGGGAGGATGGCTCAGTCAGTGAAGTTCATGCTATGCAAGCGTGAGAGCCTGAGTTCTGAGAGTGAGAACACACAAGCCAGGCGTGGTGGTGTGCGCCTGACTTCCTCTGCTACAGGCAGAGCGAGGTGGATCCCTGGCCAGGCATTTTCAAGTCAGTGAGCTCCAGTTCCGTAAGAGTCTCAACAATAATACTAATACTAGTACTAAACAACAACAACAGCAAAATAAAGTGGCAAGTGACACTAAAGACACCTGATATCAACCTTTAACCTAAACACGCACACGCACGCACACAGCCTCCAACATGAACATGTGTACACATGGAAAAAGATAAGTCAAGAAGGTCTCTGGGCGGTGGCTGTTCTGTCTCTTACTGGCAAGACCACTGGCGTTCAGAGCAGTGAGCTGACTCACTTGCCAGTGAAGATCCGGAAAAAGGACATGTTGTCAGATTGGTGCTGAGGTGTGAGCTCTTTCTTTAAAAACAAAAGCAAAAAACAAAACCCACGTATTTAAAGGAATCCTTTTGTTTAGTTTTTATTTTACGAGTATATTTAAGGTCATTAATGCTGTGTGAAATGACACATTACCTATAAGTGGTAGATAAAAAAAAACCCATTGGCTTAAAACCTGGAATGCATTTCTTCACTTTTGGAAACAATTAATTTTGTGGGATACCATATCGTATTTATTCTGAAGTTTGCCCTTTCAACACAGAATGCAATTTAGTGTTCTTCCCCATCCGGATTTACCTGTATTATCTGTCTCTTTCTCTGATGCATGGTGTTCTGTTTTAAGGATGTATATATGGATTGTACCTGACTTACGACGGCTTAATTTATAGTTTCCTGATTAAGGATGGTGTGAATATGCTATGAATTTAGTAAAACCACATGTATTAGTTACTTTTCTTATTACTATGACCAAAACTTGACAAGAAGTAACTGAAGGGTGGAACGATTTCTCTTGTCTCGTGGTTTGGCAGTATAATCCCCCCATAGCCGGGAAGGAAGGGCAGGGGAACAGCTGTGGCCCTGGCAAAGGTGTGGGCTGCCGTCTCGGATCTTAGTAGATCAGGAAAGAGTCAAGACAGGATTTAGGAGCTGGGCTACAAATCTCAATGCTCCCCGTGCGCAGATCCACTTCTCAAGATTCTACAGCACAGAATCCCTCAGAACAGAGCCACCAGAAGGGGACTCACAGACACGTGAGGAACACTTGACATCCAAACATCAGAACTATATTTTGAGTTCTGACCTTCTCATCTGCACTCAGTATGAGTCAGTACTGTCTCCTGATGTCAATGTGAGCTTCAGCCCCCAGTCACCCGGCAATCAGGAAGGAAAACAGCCCACACTCTACAGGGCACGATGTCGCTAGCCCTAATGTGCATTTAGCTAAACAAAATGCATTTGTGACATGACATGATGTCTTCAATTTATGATGGGTTTATGAGAATGTGGCCCCAGTAAAAGTAAAGGAGAAACTGTAATTGATTTAACTCTCTGTGGATAGAAGAGAAGTTTTTTGTTTGCTTGTTTGTTTTGTTTTTTTATCTTCATTTCCCTAGGCTGCATCCCTGAAAATGGAGTGACTGTTTGAAAGATATATTCTTTTTTTCAATAATTATTACTGAAACTGCCTTCTAAAAGGCCATAGCGATGTCCATAGGTACAGAATTTCCCTCTACTCTCAGTAATATTGATTAGCCCTCATTGTAGTTTCTACTAATTTAAATTACTGAGTTACAATGAAACCGAGCCTCATATATTTCCTAGTTAAAGAACAGCTTATTCTTTTGATTATATTATCCCTATTCTATTATTTTTAAATGTGTATCTGTCGGGGGGTGGGGGAGTGGGGTATATAAATGTGTACCACATGTGTGCCGAAGCCTCCTGGAGGCAAAAGAGGGCATAAGATGCCCTGGAACCAGAGTTACAGATAGTTGTGAGCTGAGCCACTAGGTGGGGAATAGAACCTTGGTCTCCTGGAAGAACAAGTGCTCCTATGCGTTGAGTTCCAGCCCCTCTCCCTAGACTTTTTATTGTCCTCCATATACACTTCTAAAAAGCTCTCGGAGAAGACAGGAATATGCCCAGAGCTGTACACAGTCTTGGGGACATTGTTCTTTGATGGGAATGGGTCTGCTAACAAAGGGTTGGATACAGTTCTTTCCAGCAGGAGATGTCTCTAACCAGTCAGCAAACTGAGCAATGTCTGTCTATCGTGTTCAAACAAATAGTACAAGTGTCTTTGTAAAGCACTCAGCTGATACAAAACAAAGATTCACTTTTTTTTGCATCTAGTATTTCCATATCCCATCTTCTTATCTTCTAGCTTTCCTAGAAAATGAAATGAAGGTAGTGTAACATGATGGGCAGCTTCCAAATGTTTACATAAAACGCCTTCCAGAATATTGCAGAAAGGGATGCTAAGCTCATATGATTCCCAAACCCATTTTCTTAAAAAAAAAAAAAAAAATCTGTGTTCTTCCCTGGCCCTTACTCCTGGTACCAGGCGGGTTTCTGTTTCTCTGACATGAGAGGCAGTGGTTCTGAGGCTGTAGTCTTTGATCCAGTCCGCAAAGTCTGCGCTCCTCGCTTTATCTGGGTTGCTCTACTCTGTGTATCATGTTCCTTACTGGAGAAGAAAGGGGCCACTTGCCTATTACCTTTAGCAGGATCTTCTCCAGAAGCTCACCCTTCCCTTCTTGTTCTTGCCTCCAGCTGGGTGCATGTTTTAAAGCTCTCCAGGGTCCTCCTCAGTTAGCACTCTTCACTTCTGCAGTCTGTCCCTTTCTGAGAGGATTTGTAGCACCTGCTCATTTCCCTCAGGTTGGTCCTCTCCCTCTTCTTGTGTGTGTTGCTTCATCAGAAGACAGCGCCACAGAGCATCAGTTTGGCTTCTGCATGGACTGTTCCGTACAAAGCTTAATTTTTCAGTTTTATAATTAAAAATGAAATGTATTTGTATTGTCTCTGGTCTTTGGGTCATATGTGTATTTTAGTGAATTTGTTTCCTGAAGGACTCAAATAGACTTCTTATTATGTTTAAAATCTCTCTCTCTTTTTCTATAACAAAGTCTGGTAAGACACAACCGCTTTCAGCTTCAGGAAGACCAGGGCTGCATTTGATTTCACGTGTTTGTCGAAGCGAAGGTTTCTGTGATATAAATGTCACCAACAAGTCTTGCTGATTACAACTGGGTGCAGAGTAGAATTTTCTATAATTCTCTTTTTTTTTTTTAATGAAAAAATTTGTGTGTGCGTCTGCACACATGCGTGCCTGTACGTATGTGTGTGTGCACGTGTGCATGGTATGTGTTTGGGTGGGCACAAATGTTACAGCGCATGTGAAGGCTAGAGAACAATTTTGTAGAGTACATTCTCTTCCTCTACTGCTGTTCAGGGACTGCCCTCCCATGGCCAGTGTCTTTCCCCTCCGAGCCACCTTAATGTCTCCCATAATTTTTTCTTTGCACCCTTTGAGAGATCCACCAAGAAGGCAAGTCCACAATGTATTAAATTCTGAGACTCTTGTAGCGATTTAGAGCAGATGTCTAAAGCGTTGACGTTACCCATTGATATTCCATATTTCCTCCATGACGATTTTGTCATGTGCTTTACCAAAGCATCTCCCAGCACATCTTTCCAGCCTGGCATTCTTAGCATGTTCCCACAAATCACAGCATTCCCTCGCTCTTGTTTAATTCTCTCCATATGCAGCATGCCTGGATTCCATAGTTTAGTTTAGACACATGCTGGTACTATATCCCTTTTTAAAAATCAGATCTGTCTAATATTGAAAGACACACATCACTGAATTGATAAAAAACCAATTTCATTTTTTTTTAGTTACCTAAGAAATCATATTTATCTGCATGGTCAATGCTATTCCTTTAAAGGAATTTGTAAAAACTGTTACTCCAGGTACCTTGGGTGCCACTGAGGCTGACCTCTAGCTGCTAGTCCCTTTGGTCACTGATGAAGAAAGTGACTTCAGCCTTCAAAGGTATGACACTGCAGGGTAATCATCATCTTTTAGTTGACTGGTGGATGGCAGTTAGACTAGGTGGCCCTTTGCCGCAATTCAGGACAGCTCAACGGTGTCAACTCCACGGCTGCCTGCAAGGTTTATTTTTCCCCTCTTCTCAATCACTCCTCTTCCCTCCCCCTCCATGGATCTGCATCCCAAGTACACCACCTATCACCTCCAAAGAATACCTCCCCCCAACTGCCCTAACATGTAGGAAACTCTTTGCTTTATCAGGGATCTGTTATTTTGGTATTAGAAATCAAAGTTGAGAAGAAACACATACTCTATCCACATCTCCTGAGCTACCGTTTCATGTTGACAGTCTTCTTGCTCTTCCAAAGGCAGGACTTTTAACTGGAAGAGTCAAGAGATCTGGTGTAGTTTGTCCTCTCCTGTAACGTTACTTGACCAGCTCCTCAGAGCCTTGGGAGGGGATTCCAAGAGAGTCACTTCCTCTTAGGGGTGGCTCTTGAGGCTCAATCCCTGGAGTGACTCTTCATAGAAGGGTGGCAATGGGCCTTGTGCATCAGTTCAGCCTTCTGGAAACATGGCAGGAAAGACATCAAGGTCTAGGAAGGGAGGAAGCAGGCTAAGGCAGAGAAAGTTTTCATAGTGTGATTTGAATCTGACATTAATAAAGAGAAAGCCCAAGTGTTGGGGGTTACAGAGCTGAGTAGGGAGATCTGTCAACCATGCTGAAGATCTAACAAGGACTTGGCCAACCCAGTGGAGAGATTTGGAGCTTATAGCAGGGATGACCAGGCCAGGCCTTTCCATGCTTGCTGTAGGTTGGAAGGGCATGGTCTGGCCTTGAAAGCTGATGTGGATCCCGATAGCCGATAGACAGATGAGCCTCTTGTGGAGGGACGCAAATGGAGCACACCTTGAGGTCTGCACACCCCTCGCTTCTATAACCCCATCCTCAGTAGTTACAATGGCTAACATTTAAGTAGGCATGAGTAACCAGGAACTGGCTCGAATATATCATAATTATACATTAACCCAATTTCCTTCTCAGTAATGAGGTAGGTGCTATTTTCTCTCTTTCGCAGATGGTGATGCTGGGAAAGAGAGAAACATGTTGACTTATGCTGAGGTCACACAGCAGTAGGCAGTATAACCAGGTATTCATCTGTTGTATAGCAGTGTCCTTCTAGACTAGAACCATTTTGAAGGGAAAATTGTTAACATGCAGGATGTTAAAAGGGAAGTGAAACAACAGGATGACCTAAGGGGAGGTGAAACGCTTCATCCTGCAGGGAAGTTTTCAAGCTCAAGAAAAAAACAACTCAAAACAGATTCAGAAAGTCCCTGAGACTGACCAGATTCACTAGGTCCCTCCCTTCCCATGCATACATTGGCACTAAGGACTGAGACACTCTTAGACAAGCCAAGCTACCTGGAAGAGCCCGAGACCAGCTGAACTGCCAGAAGGGCTCAGACTCTATGCTGCCTGAAAGAGACACTCTTCAAACAGATATCTGCAGTAAATACAGCGTGCTCTCTGTTTCCAGCTTTCATAAGCTATCATCCATTCTGGGGTGAGCTTTTGGTGGTGCGACTGTCTCTGAATCATTTCTGCTCTTGTAAGTACCCCATCACTTATATTTCTGCAAGTAATCCCAATACATTTCCTTGGTTTACCAACTTGGACTTTGGCAGTATCCTGGTTCCCTGTATGGAGTGAATAGATTAAAATGTAAGTGAAAGATGAGTTTTTTCTAGGTAGTGTCTGCCACTGTTTTCCCCATAGGTAGCTAATACTGCTATATTCTAGTACTTGGCTGCTGATTCTGTGACTGCAGAGAAGGTTCTTTGAAGTCCGTGGGTTGCTCATATCCAACGTTGCTGTTCTCTTATTCTTCCTTTGTAAGCAGACTTGGCCTCTTTGCAGAGCAATTACCACCTGTAAGATGGATAACCTCTCATTTGTAATCTACAAAAATTAATTTGCCTCTTCCCACCTGTTTGCCTAGACTATTCCAAGAGCCTCTTGTCCTGGATGCTGGAAGAGACCTTCTAATTCCCTTTCATCTTTTCTAAATTGTTGTTTTCTACCCTTAGGAAACAAGCAAAGTGATGAACACTTAGTAATAAATTAAGATGGAAAGCAGGCTAATCTATTTTAGAGAGATTTTTGTAGTGGAAACATTTTCCAGTTAACCTTCCATCTCCCACTACCCAGAAAATTAAATGAAAAAGAATGTTTAATTCCCTGAGCAAACTGGTCAATCCATATTTCAGTAGAAAACACAGTTAATATTTATGATTATTAATCTGATTTTTCTCTAGTGGACTTACTCATTTGATTAATGTTTCTCTCTCTCCTTCCCTCCCCCTCCCTTTTTCTCATCCCTCTCTACCTTATTAATCTCTCCAATAATTTTTGTTTGAGAATGGTTTAAGAATTCTGCCCTTAGTATAAGAAAATTGATCCATGAGAATAACTCTCAGCAGGTTTCCTTGGGAACTGGAAATCTACATTTTTCCTCGTGGTCTACACTAGGGCAATTAGCCATCTATGGGTGTCTGTTTTGTGTGCTAGCACTGGACAGTCCTGACTTGTCATTATATTACGAAGCCTATTTTGCCAGCTTTTGGAAATAATCATGCCTAGTGCCAAGTCCTTCCATCAATATAGTGTTCATAAGAGTTTTCCAAAGGGAGCATTTTCCAGATAGGAGCATTCCAAAGAAGTGAGGAATAAGTTTCACAACTCATGTTCTGAGATCACCCCTATCAGATCACTTTAAAAACAGTCTTTAAAGTGGAGATGTCACTTCAAGAGCTAAGTCAGGGTATTCACAGTTAAGCCCAGGCACCTGCATTTTTTAAGTGTGTAAAAAAGTTTAAGAACCATGACTAGCCAATGTGAATAATATAGATTAAGAATTAGCCAAAAGTAAAAAAAAAAAAAAAAACAAAAAACAAAAATGTAACCACAAGTTGACTTTAAAAATTATTCAAAAAGGAAAACAAATCAGAATAGTCAAAATAACCTTTAGAAGAATAGCAGTGTTGGAAGATTAATTTAACCTGGCTTCAAGACTTACTAAAAAGCTACAATAATCAAAACTGTATGGTGTTAGCAAAAAAGTATATACATGAATGAAACAAAGGAGACTCTAAAAACAACACACAGAAATATTGTCAACTGGATTTGGCAAATGTAAAAAAAAAGCAAATTTGAAGAAGAAAGGACACTCTTTCCTACAAATAGTGTGGACATAATTGGATAACTGGATGCTTTTTAGCATGAAAATGAAGCCCAAGCCATACCCAAAATATGACACAGTTTGGGTCAGGTGCATAAGCATAAAATGTGAAACTATAAAACTTTTAAGCCTTCAGAGTAAGATGGCAGACTGGGAGCTGCCTCTCTGTGGATTGGTGAAAAATAAGAGAAGCTTAAGGTGGAAAAAGACTCTTCTAGAATGGGAGAAAATCTTTGCCAATATGTATTTGACAGGGGTTAATATCAACCCACATAGAGAACTCCAAAAATTAAATGCCAAAAGTCATCTCATCAGTAAATGTGCTAATAAACCTAACAAATAGTTCTCAAAAGAAGAAATACAAATGGCCAACAAACATTTCAAAAAGTGTTAAACATCCTCAGTCATCAGGAAAATGAAAATTAAAACTGTTTTGAGATTACACTTTATAACAGTTATCACTGAGAAAACAAACAGCAGATTTCGGAGAGGATATTCCAAACTGGTGTAGAAACTGGAAATCAGTGAGGAGCTTCATCAAAGAAACTGAAAATAGAATGACCATATAGTCAATCTGTACTACTCATGTACATTCCTGAAGGACCCTTAAGTCAACACACCACAGCAATGCTTGTGCGCCCACACTTACGGCTGCACTGTAGTGAAGCCATAACACAGAACTGTACTCCAAAGAGCATGAATTTTACTTACCTGAATTAATTTTTTAATTGGTTGAGCGTATCTGAACCAAAACTACCACTAGCGTCCAGTCAACTTGTACTGAACACCTACCATGGTCAAGGCCTGTATGCAAGGGTCCCCTCTGCTCATCCTTTTACTGTTTCACTGGAAGGTACAGGAAAGTGCACAAGCAGCTGTAATGGAGAGGGGAATGACGCTCTGCGAGAGATGGATGGTCCAGAGCACTGGGTTCTTACAGAGAACAGTGAGCTTGGAAAGTTGTCACACTGAGCTTTTTAGCAGAAGGCACTCCAATCGCAAACCAAGCGCAATAAAATGGGAGAATGTAATGAGCATAGGAAAATGTACTTATTGGTCAGGGAAGGGAAGGTAAATTAAAAGAAGACTCTAAATGTACTGAGGTTGAATCAATGGATGGTATCCTATTTCTAAAAAGGCAAGGCAAGTAATTCAATATTGATTCCCCCTAAGGAAGGAACATAAACAGAGAAGGAGCATATATAGTTGTGTTGACTTCAGACACCAGGAGAAAGTTCTTTATGCTTTTCTCACCTTCCATAGAAATAGTTTTCTGCTCTGAGAACTATTGTTGAAAGCAAAGGGAGATCTTCCTGTCCAAGGAGACCCCTGTCTTTTCTGGATGTGAAGGAATCACCTGGTACTTAGCCTTTGGTACCATTATGTGTTTAAGATAGTGCTTCTCAGACTGTAGATCCTGGACCAGCTCCAAGGTACCACTTAACACTGGGTAATGCAGAGTCAGAGGCTACTGCCACATCTACTGAATCAGAAACTCTGGCACTAGTTTGTGCCTCAGTAAGTCCTCAAAGTGATTCCGAAGGACATTGAGAAGTACAAAGAGATCCAGACTGCATGCTGTGCTTGACTATCACAGCCTACTAAAGCTAACGAAGGAATGAGATCCCCTCAAGCAGACCCTCACCAGGCCTGAAGACTCTCTGCTGATGAATGAGCACCAGAACTTGCTTTGACCAATCAGATAAGATTTAGTGTTGGAGTCTGTCCTTTCCAGAGGATTAGTTTTCAATCCTTAATTAGAATCATGATGAATAATGTTCCTGAAGATGGCACCCAAAGTTGTCTTCTAGTTTCTATGTGCAAATACATACATACAAGACCGCATACATGTGGTCATGCAGCCCCCACACACATGCACCACACACACACACACACACACACACACACAAATAAATACACACACACATTAAAAAATGTAGAACAACAACTTTGAATTCCCAACTCATTTTTTAATCATTTCCAGAATTTTAAATCTTTTCCTTAGTAAAATAGTCAGTGAATTTTGTTTATAATAAGTATGTCTTCTTTCCAAAGGCATAAGTGCCCCGTGACTTGCATGGCGTTGGGACTGACCCGACCGGAACAATGAGGGTATGAAGAAAAGACAGATACAGTATAGACAAGTTGGGACAAGGAGAACCATGAGCCCTGATGGAGATTCACAGCAGTCAAGAAACTCAGAGGGTTTATTTTATACAATAGAAGAGGTATGCCTGTTGCACACAACTGAACCAGGAGGCAGGCTTAGTTAATCTCAGGAGGAGGTCTCCACAGGAGAGCCTTCTTGGGCTGCGCACTCCAGGGAGGTGGCAGCTGCAGTCTGCACTTTCTGCACACGCACCGTCATCACGGCACACCCACAGAAGGCTTTGTCATTTCCCTGAGCCTCGCCCAGGAAAGGTCCTGCATCCCAGGAGTCTGAGGCACTGGGGTCTCTGACACAGTCACACCCTTGTCAACAATACACATTCATTCAGGATTTCACCCCCTCCCCTCACTGAAGTCTATTTTCTTTTTCGACGTTAAAAGTGGTAGGTTTTTGTTCTTTTTGCCAACAGCACACAGTCAGCAGCTAAGTGAAAGTGATTAAGTACATAAATTTACTTTTTTAAATACTTGGACAAATGCTTAGGAGAATTGTCAAACAACCATTCTGGCCTGACCGGGTGGTGCATGCCTGAAATCCCAGTGGCAGGAAGATCTCTGTAAGTTCCAGGACACCCTGGTCTACTGAGTGAATTCCAAGACAGCCAGGGCTGCCCTGTCTTGAAAAACCAAATCAAAACCAGAAATGATCATTCTTTTTTTTTTTTCCTTCTTTATAATTTATTTTTTTTAAATACATCCTGACTGTAGTTTCTCCTCCCTCCATCCCTCCCAGTCCCTACCTACCTACCCTGTCCCCGAAATCCACTCTCCCTCCTCTTCCCTTCAGAAAAAAAAAGCAGGCCTCCCAGGGACCCAGTACAAGAAGATACAATAAGAAGAGTCACAAACCCCTCACATCAAGGCTGGACTAGGCAATCCAGCAGGAGAAAAAGGCAGGCAAAAGAGTCAGGGACACCCCAACTCCCACTGCTAGGTGTCCCCCAAAGAACACCAAGCTAACACATGTACCGCACAAGCAGAGGACCTGGTGCAGACCCATGCAGGCTCCGTGATTGCTGGTCCAGTCTCTGTGAGCCCCTGAGTCCTGCTTAGTAATTACATGAGCCATATTCGCCTGGACCCCTCTCTCTCTTACAGTCTTCCTCCTCCCCTTCTTCCTCGGGATTCCCAGAGCTTGGAGTGGAAGGACCCGATGGAGATCTCCAATTTAGGCTCACTCTCGCTGCCTAATAAAAACGGCCATTCTAAGCCTTGCGCCACCCCAAATTGCTGGGAGGCCTCGGGCAAGGTACAGAACATCTCTTAGAGTCAGTTCACAGATAGTAAAGAGCAAGGGGCTAAGTATCCTTGTCCACCTCAGTCCACATGCTGGATGTGAAGTTAGGGTGGTGGAAAGATGCACCCGGAAGTGTGATTACTACTCAGTGAGCCATTCTCAGTTTCGTTAGTCTCCATTTTCTTTCTCCCTGTCATCAGAGCACCCCCTAGGGAAAGCCTGCAGCCTGGGCATGGCCCAAGACTCTTCTGGAAACCTAAACAACAGCACGACCATTATTATTTTGGAACTACTCTGGGCAAAGGGAATAGCAGAAAACGTTTCAGCCTGAGGGATAATGGTTAAAACATTAGACGGTTACAGGAATGCATTAAAGACTTTCCATCAAAACTGGGAAACAACATTGCAAATTGGCGTGTGATTCCACAGTAAAAAAACTGCTCTAATCCTCCGGGTGAACAATTGGCCGAGAGCAAATCTTCTGAGCTTCCCCAAATAGCTACCCCCTGGAAGCATCCTGCATGCCGAGTACATTATCACCTGCAAGGAAGCAGGGAACAGCTGATGTCAGTGTCTAGCTGTCCTAGGGGATAAACTGCTGCCTCTGGTAAATGGAGGAAATTTACGCTGGAGTATTTGCTAAGGGCCAAATTGGTCTCTGTGGTATGTGAGACATTTTTGAAGAAAAAAAAAATTTTTTTTTCTCCCTAAATAATTTCCTGACTTAAGACAATTATTTCTATGATATATCCGTTATTGGGATTATCCTGACACTTCCCCAGGGCCTGTAGGAATAAAGATTCTTCTATATATGTGCCAACACTGAAAAAGAAGGTAGATACCTTGGCTTCAGTTAAAAGAAGCAAGCAAAGAATAACGCTTCTGTCAGAGAAAAGGTAATTTTTCATTTACCTGTGAGCCAAGAGACTGGGTAAAGGTTACACACGCTAGCCTTATCCTGTAAAGAGGATGTTAACCCTCTCGTTTTAGCATAAAAGGGCACAGTGGCTCTGGGACGTTCAGTGGTGTCCACATGGTCCTACAGCACACAGTTGACAGCAGAGCTGGCATTCAAACTCTGCTCTAGCCAGTAGCGGCCATGTCCTGGGCTAAGTAGCCCCTCTGCATCTCCTTTGGATGTTTCTCCATTATCCTTTGTATCCACAAAACCTGGCCTAACTTACCTTCTGGCTCTCTGTTGTTTGGTGGGTGGGGACTCCTGGCAGGGGGTCAAAGGGCAGAGGAACCTGAGATCAGAGAGCGAGTGCTCCCTGTAGCTGCCCTTGGACCGTGCTCCCCACACAGAACAGTCTCAGTCTTGAGAATTCTCCCCGCCTCTGAGGGCCTCACATGCCCCCCACATCCCTTCAGATCCCCAGTTTGAGTGTGCCTTGGATTTATAATTCTTTTGAGCTGGTCAAGCTTATAAGATCTCACAGGTTAGAAATGATGTCCTCTCCATATTGTTCCTTCTAATTTAAGTAAAATGGTTGAAAAATGGGCTTTACTTTCATTACTTTCTATTTAAGGGTATGTCGGAGATGGATGAGCATGGCGCGGGGGTGGGGTGGAGGACGAGACAGTCGAACACAAATCAACAAGAAAGACAAGGTAATGACTGAACTTCTATCACGACACAGTAGCCACCCCCCGGAACTATCTCACGAGGCTAATAAAAACCGGTCTACTTTGGCAGAGCCAGCTAAATCCTGCTTTCTGCATGACTCATCACAAAAGCTGTCAGGACAATGAAGAGGAAATAGAAGCTGAATATCAAACAGGACGGGTCCGATGAGGACTTTTTCACATATTAATTATATCAGAAGGAATACGACCTCTGATGATCAGCAAACCTAACAGTCCTAACATTGTCAGGGGTTTCTTTCTGGAAAGTGTTATGCCATGCATAAACAGGCAATAATCTTTTAAAGATCTGTTTTATCTCACTTTTGAATTTGAGTGACAAGACGCTTTGCAATCACCATATTTCCAGAAGGTTGTCATTCTATTATTAGGTAATTACAGTACTTAACATGAGAAAGGATGATAGAAATGATATTTTAAATACATTTCCAAGATTATGAGGTGCCTCTTCTCATCTCTAGGAAGCCATCTTACTTCAATGTCTACTTCAGCTGGTACTAATTTTATCACACCAAATTTACCTTGTTATCTGTACTAGAAAACCAACCTTTTATTTTGAATCTTCCTCTAGTGTGTGCCTGGAGAGGCACATCTAGGTGGGCTTTAATTTTTAATCAGGCCGACAGATTTTGTCTTTTCGTTGGATTGCTGTTACGTTTAAAGTCATTAAGGGCACAGTTAAGTGTAACATCTTGCTGTTGGGTCTGGTTTCTTTTCTTCCCATTCCTTGCCTTCTTTTGGATCGTGAGAGGATCTTTTTTATTATTCCATTATTTGCTTTTCGGTTGTGCATGGCAACGCGCATTTTCCTGTGTGTTACAGCTTTACCTTACATGAGTGACGTGCGGCCCGCTGCTTCCTGGTGATGCAGGGTCGTCTGCCGTGAGCTTACTTGTGTCTCCTTCTCACCATCGTCACTGCTATAACATCAGAGACTGCGTGCTCTTATGCTGTTCACAGTCAGCCTCCTACCTGGAGCCACATGCTTACCTTTTACTCTCTCCTTCCTTCTTCTCCACATGTGATCCTTGTCCTTCAGTCTGCGCAACCCCCTGGGGTTTCCTCTGGATCTCTGCTGCTGGCACTGACTCCGTCCAGGTTTTATTGATCTGAAAACGTTTTAAACTTAGCCTTCTTAAGTTTTAACATTAGTTACTGTAGGGTGATTTGCATAAAAAGTTCACCCACTTTAAATGTGAAGTTTGATGAATCTGGGGGTGTTTGCACGGCTCTTAGCCACCTCCCCATCACCTAGGTTCACTACGTTGCTGTCACTCCAAGCTCCTCTCCACCCTTTTTGCTGTCCTTGCCCCAGGGAACCACTGATCTGAGCTGCAAGGTGCCATCATCTGGCTTTCAGAACTTCATTTCACTGGGAATCATATGGCAGCCTTCTGTGACTAGATTCTTTTAGTTAGCATTCAGATTCTGAGATCTGTTGGCAGCTCATTCCTCTAAAGTACTGAGTGGCCTGGAAAGGGAGCTCAGGAGAAGAGTCCTGCCAGCCATGCTCAAGGCATGGATATGCTATATTCTTTTGCATGGATATGCTATATTCTTTTGCATGGGTTTTGATTTTCCTTTCACTGGATGGCAGATTGTTTACGGGATACCCTCTGAGTCAAACAGTTACCGTCTTGGGGTGTTGTTCAGCTTTGTTCATTTGCAAAAGATCATTCCATTTGGGCTTACTGACTGCTTTCATGCCCTCACAGAAGAACAGTGAAGCTCATGAGACGCTCACTTGAGCACCCAACCACCACTTGACAGTGTTGTATCTATCCTGTAGTCCAGTTTTTACAGTTAATGGCATCCTGTCCAGGGTCAGGTCCCTCCTTGCACATGCCACTTAGAAATGGAAACCACGAGAAACTTCATGAGGCTGGCTTTTCTCATCCCCTGAAAACAATCTCCTCTGTGTTTTTTATCTTCCTTAGGATTGTTTTTTATTTTCCAGCCTGGAAGTTGTGGCTGTATTTATCTACTCTCTTGAGCTCGTATTTTTTTCAAAGACGTTGATAGCCAGGCCAAGAAGCAGGAGGGCAGGTTAAAGAAAACAACAGTAAAAACATGACTCCATCTACCTTCTGAGGACTACATCTCCTTTGACTAGAGAAGGAGGTCACCTCACCCGTAGTGTAGACCCCTGCCGTCTCTGTCACTGAAACATCCGTGCCACCATGGGATCCCCTAGGGGCTTGGTGTCTGAGAATAGAGGGAAGAAGAGGTGCCTGTCCACCCCCTCTGAGCATTAGGAGACACGCCCATGCTTTTAAGCTTTTAAGCAGTGTTTCTTCTGGAAATCTGTATGATAGTGACCACATTGAAAGTCTTTGGTAGCTTAGCGTTCAGCCTGAAGTTTATACTGAAGGAAACAAAGAGCAATCTCATTACAAGTTTTAACATACATCAAATCCTGATATTCCCCTATCACCAGGCACCTTTAATTTTTCGGATCCTTAACATGAAATATATCTACCACATTTTCCCCAGAATTGGAAACTTCTATGCTTGAGCCACTGAGTATCTGAGATTTTTGTTGTAGCTGTTAGGTATGTCCTAATTCCATCATTCCATCATTCCTTTGTTCTGTACTCGCTCTGCAACATATGAACCTCAGATCAGTCTTAAGACCCCTCTCTGCCCCTACATCTGGGCTGAAGAAATTGATTGAGCTCTGAAGTACTGTAGTCTTTCATGTGTGAAATGTCTCCTCTCCTGTTCTTCATGGATGCTACCATTAATGTTTGTCTTTTCCAGCATGACATCTACTGGCATCCTCTCATTCTATTAGAAAATATCTCCACTGCATTGATATTCCCTTCCCCCACCTCTCTCTCTTTCTGAGAAAATACACTAGGAATACACAGGTCGCCTACAGATGTCTCTCTATCTGCTGTTTTAAATAGAGACATTCTTCCTCCTTCCTCTTGCCCAGCAGCTCTTGCTTCCTGTGCCCTGTAGCCCATCTTCTGCCTTCTGACATTTCCCACGAAGCATCACTCCCTGCATTCCATCTCCCACTCACCTTCTCCAAGGACTCTGTGGCCATGGTTAATTCCCAAGCCAATTTGACTAGATTAAGGAATACCTAGGTAGCTAGTAATGCATTGTTTTTAGATGTCTGTCATCACTCTATTTCCTATTAGTTCTGCCTTTCAGAATAAGTCTGAATAATACATGTTCCTGTCCTACAGCGTAGAACACACAAAGTCTAGGTTTTACTTTATATATTGTAACATGCCTACTGCATTAGGGCAACTTGACAGAGACAATAATATTTATATTTCTTAGGCTTTATACAATACTATTTTACTTTTCCTCAGAGAAAACCTGGTGTTCTTGGTTGGGTGGCTCTTCTGGTTACTTTTCTGATACAGAATACAAGTTTCTTTCATCTTGTCGCACAGCCATGTCTGACAGGAAGCCTCCAGAGTTGCTGCAGCTAGGAAGGAAATATGAGGCGGTTGTCTGAAGAACAACCTTGACCCCAGGTAATCTGCACACTTTTATTCGTAACCCTTTAGCCAAAACTAGTCCTTCCATTTGGAGAGACATGGAAGATCGTAGAGTGAATGCTTCCCAGCTTCAAGTCCACACGATATACAGAGCCACAGATCTTCAGTCGCCAGCTACCTGAGCCACACTTCCTGCCTCTGGTTCTACCACACACCCACTCAAGTGGAATCCTTCACTCAGATATGATTGTGCCACTTTCCACTTAACTCACCAGTTACTCTTGCCCCCTGCTCACTATAACCCTCGATCAGGGTATCCTAGATCATTAGGGTGTAGTCCTTCCAGCGTGTCTTTTGCCTCAAGCCCTGGCTTCAACTGTTTGATGAGAGGCTACACTGTCCTTACTCACGTCTAGACACCAGCACACGGTCTTCCCTTTTCTGAAAGGTTTCTTTGCTCTGTGTGATGGGAAATTTTCTACCTCTCCTTCAAAATCCAGTCCAAGCATCGCTAATCACGTAGTCCCACTGTGTTACCGCTGACTTCTTGGTCAACCTTCATCGTAAAACTCCAGTGCCGAGTTGCAGCTGTGCTTCTACACATCTATGAGACTATCTTAAACCACCAGCTCCTGGAAAAATGACCCCTCAACCTGCCGTCTTAGTGCCTCCAGTACCTAACACAACATACGCCCCTTGAGGGATGCTTAAAGCACATGTAGTAAATATCTAAGTGAATGAGTAAATGAAGTACAATCTAAAATAGTTCTTACTGTTAAATTTCATTTTGATATGTAGTCAATATCTGAAAGTACCCAAAATGATGAGCTTGTGTTATAGTTACTGTGTCTCTTGGAGAAAAGCAAGACATTAAATCAAGCCTTGGAGAAGGATGTTCACACAAGTTCTTGATTGGATGAGAGAAGCTTCCTCACACTCAGCCAATGAACTTCATGGTACTTCAGTGTGATCTGGCGCACCTCGAGGTGAAATGATGTGACTTCTTATTGATTCAAAAAGCACAGGGACGCTTCAATGCTGGGATGTCAGAAAGAACAGACTGGTCACAGTAGCTGAGAATGCTTGAGTGCTGAGCAGAGGAGCTTACAGAAACAGTTTCAGTCTGAATGGCCTAACAAAGGATACAGAAAGCACCCATGCTTCCCCGAGCTCTTCCCTTCTGAACCACCCAAATATTACTAACTGGTATGTAATACAGATTTTCTTTTTCAGTGCATTCTCAGTCCATGATTCAATGCTGAAAGAATATACATTCAGATGCAGAGATTCAACTGTCTCAACAGTTTCTTTCACAAGGAGTCAAATTTCTTCAAAACTCTCAAAGATGCGTAGATGAGGAAGCTGCCTTTTTCAATGCTACCAACACTCAATGAACCGCTCTCAGCATCTTCTCATATACCAGCAGGCCTATGGGGAACACACAGAAGAACTAGTGAACAGCAGGCTAAGATTGATAACCAGCTGACAGAATAGTTGTCTGATCCTTGAGAGGGGTTGTCAATGCCGAGGACTGGGTCCAGGTCCCACGTCTTCTCCAGAGATGTACCTCAAGCACAAAAATCACATCTTAGTTAAGGACAGTACAGCATCACTAAAGGTGACAAAATGTTTTCAAAATCATCAGAGTAATCCCAGCTATATTCTAACTTTAGAGGAGTTTGGAAATCTCTACTAAATATGCGCTACTTGTTTTCCCTGCGCTGTTTTAATGTACTTTACTAAATTTACTTTAGCAAATTGTTAGGAACAAAGTTTTAGAAGGACTCTGACCTTATATATTTATCGGTTGGTAGATGTACCAGTAAGTTGAAAAGGACATTTCCACTTGAGATACATCTCATTTCCTTAATACAAGTTTTGTAGGAGTTGGAGTGAGATAGGTATCTGCTTTACCATCTTGAGATCAGATTCAGGGAAACAGACTGGGGGATGGCTAGTCTGTGAAGTGTTTTCCGGGCAAGCATGGGAATTGAGTTCAACCTCTAGCGCTTATATGAAATGAGCCAGATGTGGTGGCATATGCTTGTAATTCCAGTGTTGGGGAGGTGGGGATAGGTGGGTCTCTGAGGCTAACCTAATCTGCAAGCCCCATGTCTGAGAGACCCTGTCTCAAAAGCATGGTGGATGGTTCCTGAGGAATACCACCTGAGGTTGATCCTGGCCTCCACATGTGTGTTTACACACACACATGTGAACCTAGACACACACACACACACACACAATCATTCATTCAAATTGTCTCAGCCTGACAGACTGAAGCCAGGACAGTAAGAAGTCTGCTGCTGTCTCAATCCTCTTTCTCCCCACCTCCCCCCAGCTGTCTTGAAACTCACTCTGTAGACCAGGATGGCCTCAAACTCACAGAGATCAGCCTGCCTCTGCCTCCCAAGTGCTGGGATTAAAAGTGTGTACCACTACCGCCAGGCTTCAACCCTCTTTCTGATTTCATCTTTAGCAGAATATGAAAGCACCAATGAGAAACCTTCACCTCCCCAAATTTGGAGTTCAGACACATGGGGTCATCTTCTGAGTTGAACTCATGAAATTCATACACAATGAATGTTACCAGCCATCTCCTGGATAAATGGAAGATTGAAATGGCAGGCCAAACAAACCTTCAATCTGGGTAGAACCAGAAGAGAACAAGTTCAGAGTGCACATATCTTTTAGAAGACTTTAACTAGTTCTATTGTACGTGCCCTGCTTGGCCGCAGACTGTGTAAACATAGGTGGCGGTAGTGGTGTGGTAGGATTGGGTTACAGAGCTGAAAGCCCAAGGATAGCCAAAACATGGCGGTTATTCCCAAGTACTGTGTGGAAGAGACCCCTCCATGTGCCCTTGTCGTTGCTGGAGCAGGATGCTCCACTGTGGCACTCTCCAAAGTGCCTGCACTGGGCTCTCCCTCCCACCCAAGTGCACAGCATCATGCCCACCTATTGTTGCCCTCCCCTGGGTGCTCCGAGCAATGGTCACTAGCTTCCCAGACCCTGGAAGAAACATGTCCTAGGAAATTGGTGAGTTGAGCGTGAGACCCATAGATGCCACTGATGTGAGTGACCCTGGATTCTATTTTGCAAACTTCTAAGGTCCTGGTGAAGGAAAATGTTAGAAAGTGGAAAGTGACCAGTCCTACAAGAGGATACCAGCCACGAGTCCCTTGATAAGTACCACAGCCTTTTCCCGGGACACAAAATGTCATGGATCCTTTGTAACTTCCCTCAGTATCCGCTGAAGTCGATGACTTTCAAACCTACCAGACCTAATTTTTAAAGAAATGTTTCATTACATTCTCCAAACTATTGAAATCCACAAATAATACAGCTTCCCACTCATTTCTATTTTTAAAAACTCAGTACTCTTAAAAGTAAATAAAATACTGGTGAAAAAGAATAATTTGTAATAAATACGTATTAAAGTATGTTCGTGCATGGCGATGACTGGCAGAGCAGCATAATTTGAGAACGGAATGAATGGCACGGAGACAAATGTAGACGGGGACAGGTGGGCGGGCGCTGCAAATGCCTAGAGTGGTGTGGCTTCCAGGGAAGGGCTTCCCCGGTCTCAAGGCTGCTGTTAGTAAAGTTGGAATCAAACAAAGCACAATCTCTTGCTTTCAAAGCATTGAAAGGGCATTTACTGCAAAATTCTATGTTAGAAGTTCATGAAAGTGATTTTTTTGTGTACAAATAAAATGGGATCGAATTTCATATCCAGGAAATTATAAGCAATGTTTTCAGAGTCGGATCTGTGTGACTTTTGAAGCTTTCATGGGATATATGGCATTTCTTGGCTATGGCACCTGCTCTGGGAGGGACAGAACAGCCAGTGTTCTCGGTCCCTTCTTAGTAAATGCTTCCAGTGTCACTACCAATAACTGTGTCTCTTCAAATGCCCGTTACTCCTGCGTGGGGAATGATACCTTTGCTGTCCAGTGCTCTGAATTAAATGAGCAGAGCTCACCTGAGGTCCTCTAAAGCAGATGTGTTCTGTCCTACAGTGCAACCATCCCATGGCCTGCCATAGCAGAAAAATCCAGGAAAAGGGATAATATAGATGAGATGGGAAAAGTATATAGTAATTTGACGGGAAACATTGAGTTCCAGGTTGGAACTGAGTTGGAACTTGAGAGGGAAACCAGGGTATAAGTTGACCCCAGGCCAACATAAAGTGAGCATCATTCTAGAAATAACTGTAGCTCTAGGTCACATGGATACCCAGGTACTATAGATCGAATCTTGAATGTTCCCCAAAGGCCATATATTAATGTCCTGGTCATGAGCCTCTGGTACTGCTGGGAGGTAGGTGGAGTGGGTGGGGCCCAGCAGAAGGAAGTTCAGCCACCCTTGCAATGGTATCAAAGACTACATCCCCTTCTTCTCTCTTTATTCCTGACCACCATCTTTATTCCTCTACCACTACTGTGATGCACTGTGCTGACAAAGGACTGAAACCACAAGCCAAAATAAACCTCTCTTTATATATTGATTGTCTCAGGTATTTTGTCCCAGCAACAGAAAACCGGCTGACACAACAGACTCATTCAATTTGTCTAAGAGCCCAGATGGAGCTGCAAGGGAAGAATTCACAGGAGGAAAGAGTCACAGGAGCCTGCAAACATTAGCTTTCTTCCTGGAACTGGAGCCTGGGAATATGACTTAAAACTCCTCAGACACAGCCTCATTTAAAAAAAAAAAAAAAAAGACTCAGTGTCAGGCATGAATTCAAGCTGTCTCAAGTCGCAGCTGAGAACAAAGGCAACAGATACCAACAGCCTCAGTTCATCAGCTCCAAACATGAGCCTGGACAGGGGATGTCTTCACAGTGACATTTGGTTTTCTTATTTTGGCACAACTAATCAAGTCATTATTCCAACAAAATTATGCATTAGAACCAGACTGGAATGGTGCTAGCAACATTCCTCGGATTTGAGGCCCATTTCCAATAGCGGGGGTAAAGGAGGTGTGGCTATAAAGTCAGGCAATGTTTATACTGAATACCACAGTTTACAAGAGTAAGTCCATAGTTCTGCTTGGAGTCCAGACTGAGCGCAGGCCCACAATCCATGCTTTGTGACTCAGAAGCCAGACAACATGCACACAAACCTGATATTCCCTGCAGGCCATCTGAACCGGGTAATGCCTTCCCTCTTGTCATTGTGTTCTCAAACTCCCGTCGAAGACAACTATCTTAATCACTGCTCAGTACTGGAATTACTTGATCTTTTTGCTCCACTGAGTTCAGTGGGCTTCTTTGTGCAGAGTGAGTGCCTGGAAATGATTTTTAAAGCTCTTATTTCAATTATGACTCTTTCAGAGGTCTTATTACTTCATCTGCCCCAGGTTCATTATGGAGGAGGGTCATGTACAGTGGGTGACTGTGGAAAGAACAGGACCATCTTTTATAGTCCTTTGGTGGGATGTATCAGCAAGATTAAATCTGATAGAGAAAAGCATTTGGTACATTAAAAAAAAAATTTCCATTTTAGCATGCAGAAAGAGGATAAAAAGAGGACATTATCTACAATTACCAAACAATCAAAGCGATAAAATATTTTTCTTCTCCCAGAAGCTAAGATTCAGTCCTGCTTAAGATGTTATTCCAAGCCACTTTACTGCCTCTGGCCCACCTTCTCTACTCCTTCCTGTTCTCACCTGGGACTTTCTTCCCATATACAGCTTTCTTCAAGCCTGGCTCTGCCCCTGCCTCTGAAGCACCTGCCTGGTCAAACTAAAGTCCTCTTACCTCTTGGGAGTTTTCATTTTGCCACCAAGCACCTGACTTCTTTGTATCTCAAAGTCTGTGGAGCCGGGAGAAGTAGCTCTGGACCAAATACTTGACGAAAATCAAAATCTATAGACGTGTTAAAAAATGATAATTTTTGTGTTCTTTTCTATGTGAATGTGTCTTTTGGATTCTTCTCCTTGTGTGTATCTCAGTTTAATCAAGATCCACTCCCATGCTTGGAAGTCCTTGATGGGTCCCTGAGGAGGACCCTGCAGTTGACCATGGCAGGAAAACTGCAAAGAGGTGAGAATGTAAAGTCAGCTCAGGTTGACCTTGTCAACCTGAATCAAGATTTGGGGGAGTCTGATGCTAGGTGGTTTATTCCCAGCACATTTAAACTCAGTATAATTTGGAAAAATTCCTGGAGTAGTGCAACCCCGGTGTACAAGGAAACAGAATTACACTGAAACTCAACATAGAGTACATTTCATTTCTTTCAAGAAGATGGGTTCTAGAGATAGGTTAACTGTACCAGTTCACGGGCCTAAAGAAGGATCCGGTATGGTCGCACTCACACAGATAGGAGAGAGGTCATCTGGGCTACTAGTCACCTCTGACTCTGGTTGTAGGATCTTGGGCAGCCCCTGGTTGTAAGGATCATTTAGATATGGCCCAACAGATAATGCTGATCACCAGGTCATCAATCACCTCCAATTCTCAGCTTTAGGAATGCAAGAACAGTCTTTACACCTTTCCCATTGGAAAAACAATCCTGAGTATGGTTAACATTCCTGGTTCCCCTGGAGATCTGTGGGCCTTTGTGAGTGCCCCCAAAGTCAAGTCCAACTTTATGTACACAGTGTTGAAGATGCACAATGATTTGTTCACAAGTCTTTCAAACAATTCAACTTCTCGTGATGAGAAATTCTGTGTTAAGCAGGAACTGAGTATGCAGCCCCAAGATGCAAATCTTTGCACAGTCATTATGGGCTGTGTCTTCAGCCTTCTTTCTTTCCCATCCCCCTCCTCTCCCCATCTTCCTCCTCCTCCTCCTCCTCTTCCTCCTCCTCCTCCTTCTTTTGAGGCAGGATCTCCCTATGTTACCCTGACTGAGTTGGAACTCATTATATAGACAAGGCTGGCTTCAAACTCACAGAAATCCACCTGCCTCTGTCACCCAAGTGCTAGGATTAAAGGTCTGTGCCACCACACCTGACTCTCAGCCAAGTTTCTTACACTTCTCTGTGCCTCCGTGTCTTCAACAGTAGGAGAATAATAGCAGTTCTACTCTGAGTTGAGGAAATAAACTAAATTCTAGGAATTGAGAATAGACTTTATAACTTCCAAGAACCACCTGCCTCTGTGTCCACCCCTGCTTCCTACCTGGCTTGGACGTGTTTAACTTTTCTCAATTACTAACTTCTGAAATGCTCTGGCTTTCTCTCTGACCTCTATTTTTTTTAAGTCCTCATCAAAGTCTGCCTCTTGCACAAATCTTCTTGGGCTGCCCAACTACGATCTTCTCTTCTGGTTACCTATTGACCTCATGACCTTTCCTTGTAACTGAGCAAATAGTCATTTGTTGCATCACGGAACTTCTCTTATCTCTGCTCTGTGGTAGTAATTACGAATGCAGTTTTTTTTTCTGGCCTCCCCTGGTAAGCTTCTGAGTTCTTTAAGGCAAAGATTCAGATTTAGTTTTATACATAGCTCAGTACCTGCCATATTGTCTTCCCAATAATAGCTCTGTAGATGTGTGTGCATCTGAATTGATTTGATTCACAGGTTGAATGCAAGTGCCTTTGGAGTGGTGAACTAAAGGTGTTGTATTAGGGCTTCTACATTCTAGTACACGTTCTTTGACTATCTTGCTGGCTGGCTGTGGCTGTGTGTCATAGCCTGCAGTTCCCTCAACCTATTCACAGGGTGTTGGAGCGACACTGATCACCTGGTCTTGCTGACTCCAGTGTTCTAGAACCCTTGGATTCTCCTCACAGTGGACTCATGAGCCTCTATAAAGCAGGAGACAGGGACCTCCCAGGCTAGTCTCGGATTCTTCCGACTGGTGGGATGTAACAGTATGTCTAGCCAAAGAAGCCCAATTAAGTCAGCCCCCTAGGGCAAAGGAGGGGTCCTACTTGCCATTATCTTGGAATTTTTTCCCTTCTCCACCCTATCTGGGAAAGTAAGCGATTGGGAAATGCAGAGGGAGGGCAAGGCAGAAATGGGCTAAGGACTGAATCAGAGTCATCTCTGCTTGCTAAATTAATTGTCCTCGCATCTAAATCATCACCGATATCCTTTCAGTTCCTCATGAAAGGACTAATGTCACCGCTGTCAATGACAGTAAAGGTCAGGCAGGTGAAGCAAGACTGTACTGGAGTGTGGTACCAAGTAGTGCAAGAGGTCAGAGGAGCCATTCAGGCTCCGGACTCAGCCTCATTGGTGCATTCTGCTGCTCCCCTCCCCCCCACTGCCAGACGGTCACCTAGATGTCCTGGGCAGTGTTGTTCAGATGTTCCTGCCTTCTCTCTCCTCCACTACTGCTTTGAAAACGGTTGTAGGCTCTTATTAGTTCCTCTCTATTCCTCTATTCCCCTAGTCAGTGCAGCAGACCTGCCTTCTTATGTCAGGCTCTTAGGCTAGACACTTGCAAAGCCATTGTCTTTCTGCGCCCATGAGCTCATTCGGTACCTGAAAAGCATGCCGAGGTGCTGCTGCTGCTGCTTGCCACTGTTGGAAACTCTATTGTGTCCTGGAGACCGGGAATAGCGCGGCAGGCGGGGCATGCGTAACGATGCCGATCGTGACGGAACAAGTGGTCAAACATGAAAGCATGTCTGCGCCCACAGTCTGTGTGCTCTCATTCCTGCTTTTCTATCCCACTTCCTGGCATCGTGGGAGCCCTGCGAGGTACTGGTCTCTGTGATAAGTGCTGGAGGAGAGGTGGAGGAAGAGAAAACATGCGACCTGAACCTCTAAGGAGCTGGCTGGATCAGACAATCATGCACAAACATTCGCAAATGTTCACTAGGGCAACAGAGGAGATTTTTTACCCTAGAGACCATGCAGATTACACATTTAACGTAAGTTAGTTTTTGATTGTTTTTTTTTTTTTCTGGAAGATCCGTAATTATCTTATTTCAAAGTCGCAGTAGACCCGTATCCTCAGAGTGAATGAAGAGCTGAACTCTAGGTAGAAGATTCCCGAGACCCTGGAGTCCTACTTGCTTGCTACCTACGCGATAACAAATTGCCCAACCACTCTAGCCTTCAGGGAACAGAAGAAGCTCTGAGTGACGCCTTCGGTGCTTGTGTATTTTGGCATGGACAAGGCCTGTCAAGGACTCCAAGACCAGTTGGCCCATAGGAAACTGGAAAAACAGTTTGGGCCAGGCTCAGGAGAAATGACCAAGCTTTTTCTCTGAGTCAGAGCATGAGTGCTTATGAAGGATTGATCAGTGTGTGCAAAGATGAGCCACTGCAGCTCCTTCCTCCTGGATGTCTACAGTCTGAGACTGCTTGTACCCAGATACCTCCTACACAGACTAGCCGATCCTTTCCATTGCGCTGTACCTAATAAAGACACTGAGCTTCTGAGTGGTGGCAGCTGTGTGTTAGAGAATCCCTGATCCTAGCTTCGTTGCTTATGTTTCTGTGTGTCTTTCCTCTCTTCATTCCACTGTAGGCCTTAGCCAGGGTTCTGGGACCCAACCTGTACAGGCCACAGCAGTAACTCTTACTTTCTTCACCTCCAAAATAGGAGGGACAATTTCTGTAATGCTTATATTGTAGGGTAGTTATGAATTTTTTTTTATTAATACATAATAACCCAACCTGGTGGCGCAGGCTTGTAATCCTAGACACTTGAGGGACAGAAGCTTGAGGATCATGAGTTCTAGGCCTGCTCGTCTTACAAATCTAGTTCAAGGTCAGCCTGGATAACTTAAAGAGACCTTACCTCAAAATGAAAACATTTTAAAGGTTTGAGTGGAGGTAGGAAAGGCTCACAAGCCCCTACCCATAACTGAGAAGTTATTGACAGTTAATAACTGCTGGGGGAGGGAGAGTCAGTTTTTTTTTCTTTTTTTAAGGGCATGGTCCCTAGGGGGTATGCCAACACCCGTAAGTGTATTCACAGCACAAATTGGACTTTGTGAGTCTTAAAAAATGAAAGAGGACATGAAGTTGAGGGGTGGTGAAGGGTGGGTCTGGGAGGGGTTAGGGAAGGAGCTGGGATGAATATGATCAGAATACATTGTATGCATGTATGAAATTATCAAAGAATAAATAAAAATATGATATTAGAAAAGTGTGAGGACATAGTCCAGTGGCAGAGGGCTTGATTGCATGTGAGAAGCCCCAATTCAAACCCCTAAGACTTCAAACAAAAGAAAGCAAAACCAAAACAGGCGAAATAAAATTCCATGAAGCACAATTGATATTTGTGTTTATTGGTTTGTTTGTTTGCTTTTGTCAACTTAACACAAGCTAGGGTCATCTGGGAAGAGGGAGCCTCACGTGAAAAGATGCCTCCATCAGACTGGCCTGTAGGCAAGTCTGTGGGGCATTTTATTGACTTGTGATCGATTGGGGAGGGCCCAGACCACTGTGGGTGTTGCCACCCTGGATTTTGGAAGAAAGTGAGCTAAGGAGCTGAAGAGATTAAGCAATTAATCTCAGCAATTAAGAACACTCTTAAAAGCTGTTCTTCCAGAGGGCCTGGGTTCAAATCTCAGCACTCATAGGGAAGCTAACAGCCATTTCTAATTCCAGTTCCAGGGGAATCTGATGCCCTCTTTTGGTTTCTGTAAGCATTGCATACACATGCTGTACAGACTGCAGGCAAAAGACTCACAGCATACACGAAATAAAAATAAATAAAAATTAAAAAAGAAAGCAGGCTGAACAAACCATGGGAAATAACTCAATAAATAACATTTCTCCATGGTCTCTGCTCCAGTTCCTGCCTCAGGTTCTTGCTTTGAGTTTCTGACCTGACTTAACCTTCAGGGTGGACTATAAACTATAAGCTGAAATAAACCCTTTCCTCTCCAAGCTGCTTTTGGTCTCGGTGTTTATCACAGCTGTAGAAAACTAACGAGGACAATATCGAAAATCAAAACCCGAGGCTATAAAGAATGACAAAATATAAGGCTTATCAAAACCCCAGAGATGTCTACCATTTTCCACTCACAGACAATGAAATCAAGACTGGGAAGCAGTCCAGGAACAGACAGCTAAGCTGGGGCCGAGCCAAGGCCAGAGAGAGGTCTTTTTAGGACTGTGCTCCAAGCTGCAGGAAAGACAGCCCCTAAGCATGCAGTCTCTGTGAGCCCTTTGTAGCAGGCAGGGCCCCTTGCTCCCGCAGCCCAGAATTATCTGCTTCCTCGCTCTGGTCTGTTGCAGCTTCCTGTCTGTTCCTTCCAGCCGACTCCTGTGAAAATGGTTCCCATTTGAAGTTACATCAATGCCACATAATTAATGACCCCGTGGAAGACACTCAGAAATGAGCTTGAGAAGTGAAAGCCTTAGTAGTCATTGGAGATGGAGTTCTTGTAAGCGAGAACAGGCACAAGCTTGTGGAACAAATGACACAGAGGCGGCTAGGAGAGCGTCCCTGGTGAGCTGGTGGGAGGTGGGCAAGCCAGGGCTCATCCTTCCTCTGCCCTTTCTCTCCAGCTGCTGCCTTTAGGGTTCTTTGGCTTTCCAGTCTAGAAAGGATCCTGGGAGTTCAGCTTGTCACCTCTCTCCCTCTCTCCCCCTTCCCCTCTAGTAAGTGCCCCGACAGGCAGAAAAGTGCCTGACCACTCTCTGTGGCCTGGCTATCCTTGGCAGATGGCCTCAGCAGTAACCTTTACAACCCCCCATCCCAACCCCTGGCAGTTTTTGCTTATTTCCCCTGGTTCCTACTGATTAAAGATGGAAAGTAGCCCCTCCCCAGGGTTTCTACTTGGAAGTTCCTGTTAAATATTTGACCATGATGATCCCGCTTACCCTATACTTACCAAGATCCAAGTCTTAGAAACACGTCGTATCCAACTTGCCTGCTTTATTGTCTTCCCCAAGAGTTCCACAGCATCTGCTACTTAGCCCTGTCTCTACAGCAGCCTTCCCCATCTCTATTCTAGAGACTCCCCTCCCTTCTCTACCTAAGAAACATTTCTTTTAATCTACCAGCACTTGAACAGCTGTACAAGCACAAAATGTTTAATCTAGAAGCAGTGTCTGCAGGAAGGAATGCTTTGTTAGTTTCCAGAGTAATGCAAAGCTTAATTTGGAAAACAATGTTGCTTTGTCGTTCTGCAGCTCAGGGAGAGAATATGGATCGCACTGCAGAGGCAGCCTGCCTGATGAGGTTTGCATTATGCAGCACTGGGTTTTTCTGTAGCAGTTTCATTTTTTTTATTCCCCTCCAGAGACACTGGTGAGGTGTGTGTGTGCACGTGCAGTGGAAGCAGTTAGCCTGGAGCAGACCTGTCTCATTCAGCCTTTCTGTGTGGCCAAAGACGATAAGGGCTATCCCTAAGAGAGATTTTCTGTAAATAAAGAAAGGTATTTGGCCTGGAGAGTGGTGCACACCCCTAATCCTAGCATTTAGGAGAAGGCAGAAGAATAAGAAATACAAAGATATCCTTGGGTACATAGTGAGGCTACTCAAAACAAACGGGGGGGGGGGGAGGAAAAGTAAGTCATTCTGGCTGAGTGATCCACACCCACCTAGAGAACCTGAATCTCTCAGGTTTCAGGCAGGGAGCAACGCTGTTTTTCCACTTCTTATCTGGACTGCGGCAGTCCCAGAATTCCACTGTTGTCTGGAACTATTTAGGAGACTGTTCAAAAATCAGAAAACCAGTAACTGTCTCTGGAGTCATCCTGTGTAAGCTGTCAGCGCCTTTTCTAAAAGATACAAGAGACAGGTTTCTCCAGGGTAGGGAGACAGCAGTTGGAAGTCAGTGGCCACAGTCACTGGATAGCAGACAGGCTGTGGGGTGGCGGCTTACCTAGAGACAGGGACTTGAAAGATGTGACTGCATAGCCACGTGGTGGCAGACTTTGCCATCTTTGTGCTTTACAGCACGTTTTAGATTTTACTTAAAGTGCCAGGCTCTGATGTATTTCAGAGCTCTTGTCTGTGGGTGGATTCATCGCCATGCGTTTTTCATAGCATTTACTGACGACTCGAGGACGGTGTAGAGAAGCAAGAAACTTAGAGACAGGAAAGTCAGGAAGACAAAAGAAATTTACAGAGGCTGGGGGAGCATGGGAAACAGGAAACTTAGGTGGAGAAAAAAAGGAGGGGGCTGGTGGCGGATGGGGGAAGGGGGGTGGGGGGTGGGGTGGGATTTGGTTCTACAGATTCCGAAGAGCGTCCTGGGAGAAGTTAGCTGGGTTCTCCAAGGTGAGGAATCAAGTCGTCCTGGTTGAATCCTCTCGGAATTAAGATCCAAAGAGAACTACAAGGGCTCATTGTTCTGTTTGCCCCTGAGTTTGGCTCCTGGCCACTGGAGCGCTGAAGTTCTGATAAACGGTTTGAGCGCCCCCTACTGGCCGCCATGCGGAACTTCACCATCCGGATCCTAAAAGGAATAGGATTACGTAACCCGGCTTTGACCATTTAAAAAAAAATAATTTTTTTTTTTCTTACCCAAGGTCTTGGCTTCTCCAAATCCTGCTGCCTAATTCCTGAGCTTGAATGCCCTGACTGATTGCCAAGGTCCTTAGGCCCATAGAAGGCAGCTATGAGGGACCCAGTGCTAATGGGAGTGCATGCAGGAGGGTAGAAGAACGAACATTTATTTGAACACATGTCACGCAAATGAAAGTGTTGTGAAAAGGCCTGGAAAGGGGACTCTTTCTGGACTTTCATCTTCTCGCCTCAAATATGACGCTGGCGTTAAACAAAACCTCTTTGTTTAAGGGGTGGACCTGCCACGGTCTAGGCCCGAGGCCATCCAAAATAAATCCTAAACTGAGCCTAGCCTGCAGCAGCAAAAGTGCACCCGGCTCTCCTTGCTTTCCCTCTCCCCTCCATCTTCAGCTCTGCAAAAACAGAAAGAACTGCAAGGAACAGAGCCCTGTGAGAGAGAGAAGTCTCTCCATCTGTCACTGTCTCTCTCTCTCTCTCTGTCTCTATCTCTCTGTATCTCTCTCCCTCTCTTCTTCGTCTCCTCTCTTTAAGGTTGATGTTACAAAGGCTGGTGTATGGGAAAAGCGAATCTAGAGTCTACAAAGAGGGACTTTCAGAGCTGGAACAACGGAACCCGGCCCAGGAGTCTGCAGCCATTGACAGCCACAGCAGCACGGCCCTGGGTCGGAGGAGCCGGTTGGGCTACAGGCACTGGACACTCTCTCTGGCTGTGATGGACATCACAGGGAGGAGGGGCAGAGTTCCAGACCAGTGACCAGGATGTTTGTATCCCATAAAGACCCTTCTTACAAGACACACACACACACCAACACACCTTCTTTTCAGAAGTCTCCCTGTCTCTCTGGATACTGCCTCTCTCTGTCACTGTCTCTGTCTCTCTGTCTCTATCTCTGTCACTGTCTCTGTCTCTCTGTCTCTCACTGTCTAGAAACACAAACCTTCTCTTCAAAAATTAGCAGCCTACTAGGGGCGGCAGAGCGGCCAAGACCAACTTGGTCTGCACAGCGAGAATCTGTCTCAAAACAAAACAAGCAACTTTTTCTTTCATAAAAGAGTTGTGTCTCTCTCAGGGCAGCAGTAAGATGACCCTAAAACGTTGTTCAGGTCGGTAGCATTGTTTAGGGGTTCTTTTCAAAGCTCTACAGAGTGAACACCAGACAGATTCCCTTTCCTTTGTTAAGCCGAGTCGAACAATGCAGTCAGGTCACTGCATTGCAGGGAGCAATGCAGCCCCGGGGAAAATGGCCACGAGAGCTTTAGTTCCCTCTGTACCTGGACAACCCCCTTTTCTTTGTCCTCCTTCCTCTGCCAGCTCCCAGGTTTCCCTCTCATTATCCCACCAGCCTTTGGCTTACGCTAACTCCTCATCTTCCCCTGGCTGACTCCAATATGTTCTGGGTCTGCTTCCGTGGCAGATTGCTGATGTGGGAGGAAAAAGAGAAAGGTGTTGTCATGTGTTTGTAGGATCCCAGCACATCTGACGCCCTGCAGGGATCTGGCAAAGCTAGCGTATTCCACAGAACCCATCTACAAAACACCTTTGCTAAATTCCCAGGAAGCTGACAGCCTCTAAATTATACCATCCGCCATCTCGAATAGTCAGTGTTCATTACCACTGTAGTAGAGGATTTTGGTGACTTGTGAGCCCATGGGAGCAAAGGGGCCTTGACAGGCACTGCATAATACAGATAGTTATTTATTGCCAATGAAAAATTCACAACTGAAACCAGTCCAGCTCTGCTCCTGTAGGAGGCAAAAAAATAAAAAATAAATAAATAAATAAAATAAAGAAAGAAAAAAAGAAAAAAGAAAAAAGAAAAAACCACACATAAAAAAGGAAGCAAAAAAAATGCTCTGCAGAAGATGAAATTTCTGTGTTGCAATAGCTGAGCGGATTGTAACGTTTTTTTAAGCTGTTAAAGGGTAAAAGTGTTAGAAGAAACCTTCTCAGCTGCCCCTGGTATGCTAATAGCCAGCAGGGGGCAGGCTTCAGTCAGAAATGGGAAATTATGGGGCACATAGCCCTGTCCAAGGTTGTAATCTGTTTATTTGATGCTATAAATATCCACTCCCAGCTTCTGCTTCCTCCAGGAATCATAGTCCAAGGTTCTTCATCCGTTTTGAGAGACTACCGTTCAAGTAACTTGGTCCTCGACATAAAATTTTTCTGTGTAGATTAAAAGCCTGGTACTAAGGCTGGTTCTGCGTCCCCTCTCTGGGTGCCCCAAGCTGTTGTGGCCTGTGCAGACAATACAGTGGCTTGTCTCTGTCTTGAGCCTGACAAAGTCATCCAAAGCCGCATACTGTTTGCACTGGGGGTGTTTGGGCTTATATTTGATAAAGAAAAGCAAGAGTCAGTGTAACAAACTCTGAGAGAGTCCTCTTGTTGGTCCTTGTTAGTGAATGTAGAAAACTCCTCGGGCTGGAGACAAGGGAAATATTTCCTTAAGCTCTGGGGCAGCCTCATCTTCAGAAGGTATATATGCTGGAGAGCTAAAAATGTCCACCCAAAATTCTGTACACAGATGTTCACGGCACCGTTGTTCATCATAGCCCCACAGTGGAAAAAGTGCCACTTGTCCCTTGGCTGATGGTTTATCCAGACAGTGAATGTCTCAGTCACAAAAATGGAGTACTGAGCTGCTAACAGGGTGAACCTTTAAATCTTTCTGCTAATTGAAGGGAGCTAGTTACAAGAGACGCTGTATTGTATGATTACATTTATAATCATAGAAACAGAAAATAAATAAGTGGTTGTTGGGGTCTGGAGGAAGGGAGAGACGGGGAGAAGGGACTCCTAATAAGAATGAGATTTCTTTTGGGGATGATGACAATGTTCTGAAATTACCAAGTGTTGATGGTTGGACAATCTCGTGAATGTATTGAAAATCACTGAATTACACTGTTAAACAGAGAAAATTCTATGTATAAAAATCATTACTCCAGAAAACCGTAATGTAAAACAAATACTTTTTATAACATGACAGATGTTACAGAGGGGAACTCAGAGCAGGAAGCAAGGAGACTACAAAGAGAATAGTTGGTGTGATGGTTTGAATGAGAATAGTCTCATATGTTTACATACTTGGTCCCCAGTTGGTGAACTCTTTGGAAAGGATTAGGAGGTGTGACCTTGTTGGAGAAGGGATGTCATTCAAGTGGGCTTTGAGGTTTCAAAAGTCTATGCCAGGTCCACTGTCTCTCCCTCTCTGCCTGCTGCCTGCAGACCAGGATGTGAAGCTCTCAGCTACTTCTCCAGCACCATGCTTGCCTCTTACCACATTCCCCACCATGATGATAAAGGACTAGCCCTCTGAAACTGCAAGAAAGGCCCCAGTTAAATGATTTCTTCTGTGAGTTGCTTTTGTCATATAGCAACAGAACAGTAACTAGACATTTGGCTTGTGGGAGCACCAGACCCATCTCAATTAAATATGTAGTCTGGCAGAGAATAGAGTAGAGTTACTACACATTGAAGTCAGGGGTAGTCAAAAATGGAGTAAGAGGCAAGGAAATTGTCCACAATGCTGAATTACCCTGTTTCTCTTTTAGCTGACTCAAACGCTCCCATTATGCTGGCTGTGGTAAAGGAGTGCTGCTCCACTCAAGACAGGAGGGCTGAGAGTGGGTGACATCCTGGTGACCCCCTGTGCAGATGGAAATGAGGGAGAATCACACTCTTCAGGCTCCAGGAACAAGAAAGACTTCCCAGCTCTCAGGGAGTGATGAGGACAGAAAGGGGTGATAATAATTAGGTAACCAACCCAGTTGCCAGGGCCTTTACTGCCACACAGTTCCAGATTCATCACCATCAAAGATGTGCATGGTGATGCTCACCTGTAGCACAGCAACTATGGAGGCTGGGGAAGGAGAACAGAGTTTGAGGTTGCCAAGGGCTGTATAGTGAGACCTTGTCTCGGAAGCACTCGTAACACTGGCCAGAGAGCTCAGTGGGGAATGGTGCTTGCTGTCAAGCCTGATGCCTGAGTTTACTCTCCAGGTCACTTGGTGGAAGGAGAGAACTGACCCCAGCAAGTTGTTCCCTGACTTCCACATGCGTTCTGTGACATATGCATTCCTCCTCCAGCCATCACCTCCCCTGGCCAAGTAAATAAACGAACAAATGAAAAAATTAATAATGATGTCCACGGGAGGCCTGAGACCCCGTGGTACCTCGCGGGGGCTGAGCCCGTGAGAATCTTTAGTAAACATTTGGAAACTAGAGCAACAAAGAAATAAGTCAAGGAGTAGGAAATACCCTAGGGTGGCTGGGGTCGTGGCAGGAGCACAGTAGAGAGGAAGTGCAAGGGAGGGGCTGGGGAAAGGGGAATTTCTTTATTTGGGTGCTCTTTGTGAGAATCATCGCTGGACCTGTCTTGCTCTGTCCAGAGGCACAAACAGGGCTGCGTCTCACGTACACGAGAAAACAGCCTTCCCCGCAGAACACCCACCTTTCTCACACTCCTCCAATTGGTTGATAGAAACAGCAATAAATTAGTATCATCCTGTGCTACCAAATCAATTGTTTTGTTTCTAAAACATATCGTGGAGAAACTCTGTGTAGGAGCAGACCTCTGAAATTTGGTGTTTATTGATCAAAATGAAAACAAAAAAATCTTGTTCTATAATTGTTTATGTTGGCTAGGGAGAGAAATACTTCTGGAGCATGATAAAATATTTTCCAGGCCTGTGTTTTTCTCTAAGTCTAGCCCTCTGGGTAAATGTTACGCATCCTAGGGATCAAGGGAGTACGTCCAACTGTGTCTTACAAACTCGCTTAATTATAGATTCATCCAGGGGACAAGAACTCGGTAGCTAATTATGTAACTAGAGGTTCCAATGGCCATGGGCCCTGAAACTCACCACCTTCCCAGCCTTGTAATAAACAAGGAACTATAAGCAACCATCCAAATGCTAATCGTTTTGAATAAATTACATGAATTTAGTGGTGGCAAGAACTGATCTGGGAGTTGGACAGATCTGGATTTAAACCTGGACTATCTTTAGCCACTGCCTTTAGTGACTCTGAGTTAACGTTTATTGACCATCCACCATGGACCAGCGTGACTGCTGCATTGAGTACCTGTAACTAAGAAGTTACTAAACCTCTCTGCATCTAGGTCAATAAAATACAAATGAAAATGGTGATTTTAATGATCATTATAAGGAATGAACTGAGTCCCTTAGACAGAACGCCTGGGATATTGCATTCTAAAACGCTCCTCGCTCCTATCTATAGGACACTGGCTTGGTGTCTGGCATCTATGACCGACTGGTGAAGGTTTTACTCATAGAATCTCAGTTTTCAGGGCTATTTCTGGCCTTGAGTAGTCTTACGGTCAACTCCCCATTTTATAGATGAGGAAACTGAGATTCCAAGTGTTCGGTCACACTACCAGTCAGTGTGGGAAGAAAAATACTGGATTCTTTTCCCTGTACCCTCTACTTCTCCTTCACATTCCCAAATGGTTCAACTAGAACCGTGGTTCTCAACCTTCCTAATGCTGCGACCCTTTAATACAGTCCCTCATGGTGTGGTGACCCCCAACCACAAAATTACTTTCGTTGCTATTTCATAACTGTAATTTTGCTATTGTTATGAATCATGTTGTAAATATCTGAAAAGCAGATGGTCTTAGGGAACCCTGTGAAAAGGTCATGTGACCCCCAAAGGGGCCACACCCCACAGGTTGTGAACCACTGAACTATAACATTGCTTAAGGCATATTAATCAAGCATGTATAGGCATGAGAGGAAGTTATCCTCTGAGACTCTTGGCAGGAGCAGAGATGCCTAAAGAGGGTTGCTTGTGTCCTCCCCTGAGGCTGTAGACTCTTGTGACAATGGACCCCAAGGAATTGGAATTTCTCCAGAAATTTTTCACTGGGGAGAGAAAAGGCTTGGGATCCTGGTGACAGCCCAAGGGTGAACCCCAGATGTCACATGGTGCTTACTGGCAGGACAGACCAGAGAGCTAAGAGCTGAGAGGACACGCAGTGATGGATCAGTGATTGAGGGGACCACAACTGCATCAGGAATACTTAGTTATTTCCCTCTATTTAAGCCTAAACTTCATGTTAGGACTCAAAAATGGACTCAGGGGGGTCATCACTGGACCTCTTTATTTGCTCTTCTTCCCAATGTGGGCACACTAAATAAATCTGCCTTCACTGTTCTTTCACTGTTAGCCGCTCTTCGATCAGCTCATTAGGGATTCGTGTCCACACCTCTCTTGTTAGCCCCAGCTACCCCTTAAGACCCGCAGTGACAGTTTCTGTTTCTGAGCCATTTTCTTTATATACAGGGTAGAGCTGGCTAACTGATTCTACTCAAGACAGCATGCCTTTCTGAGAAGTCTGGGAACCTAACTGACCATGACTACCTCACGTGATCCTTGCTCGCCACGTGTGTGTTTCCAGGAAGTTGAAGACTAGGTACAAACAGATGCAGGATCTTCTCCATGCCTGTATTCCAGGGTAACCGTGCCTAAACTTACAGCTCAATGCTCTTTCAGGCTGCAGGTTGAAACCTATTGGTCTTGAAGCAAATTTTAGTGGATCAACAAATGAAATAAAAGCAAATTTAAAATATCAAAGTGCTTCACAAGAAGTAATAAATAATATCTTGTGAATTTGTTGCTCTCTCTCTCATATATATATGTCATATATGTGTAAATTGATTTATGTGCTGTGACAGCACAATTTTAAAAATATTTTTAGTGTGAGATGAGGAGGCAAAAGTCAACCACCACTGCTTTGAAACAAGATTTTTTTTCTTTGCCTGCATCTCATTTTTTTTCTTACTTTTAAGGTGCCCATTCATTTCTTCGACAAGTACATGTTGAACACCTACCTACTAAATGTCAGACACTGTTCTAGGTAGTTGAAACGCAGCAGCAAACAAGACACGTACCCTCTGCCGTGGGCTTACCTTCTAGTGAGGGTAACACAGTGAGATCGAAGATGCTCCAGTGTTCAGGAAATGTGAACGAGGAGAAAGAAATCATGATCAGCAGCGCAGAAGCACTGTTTTGGTTTGCATCCTTATAGATTTTGCTCACACCAGTGCTATTTATTTTGCAGTTTCAGGATGTCTGGGGAATAAGTGTCACGTACGCAAATGTACAGGGTGAGTGATAATCGCTATCCAGCCTTCCGATTCTTGTTTCTCTCTGATTCTGTTTCTGTCTTCAAATTGCCCCATGTTCCTATCCATACAGCTTCTCCTACAGTAACTATGGAGCTAGTTCCTCAGCCCTAGGGACGGACAGAGTCCTCTGCTGTGCATTGTATAGGCACAGTAACCGTTTGGCCTTGTTACTTGGAAGGTCAGTGTTAGGGTTCTATTGAGTACTGACTTTTAATGCCTCTAGTCATTCATTATTGTTGTGTGTATAGTTGTATATAGTTGTGTGCTGTTGGATAGTGCAGGCTGGCCTGGAAAGTCCTGATCCTCAAGCCTTAGTCTCTGGAGAGCTGAGATTACAGGGTTCCAATACCTGGTAACTTTAGCAACTTAATCATCTGATAGATTAACACACACACACACACACACACACACACACACACACACACACACACACTGAAGTCCAGAGAGGTTGTGACTTGTCCAAAGTCTTAGTGATGGAAAGTGGAAACAAGAGTTTGAAACCCTTGTGCCATGGTTTGAGGACTTTGGATTGGCCTCATTGTCTGCTATCCACTGTAGATATCTTCCTGATTTTGCCACGTAGTGGCAAATTTGCCAAAATTGTGTAGTGTTGTGGGGATGCTAAGCTTTTGCGGTTGTTTTTACTCCCCTGTTAGACTTCTATAAGGGGCAAACTGGCTAGACTCATCCTGGCTTAAGGGACTAATCATGTAAGTGCCTTTGGATTCTGTGATTGCCACACTAAAAAAGCCTTAAACATAAATTTAACAAGAAGACGCACTGAGTCTGGCAGACAAGATAAAACTGAGCCAGTGTTTGCATGCGGGTGCCGCTGAAGTTCTTACTTTCTTTAGTAAACTATTTAATGAGGTTGCTTTATCTTTTAAAATGGAGGGGGATCATAATTGTGAGGTGAAAACAGGGAACTTAAAATCAAGAGGTTTGGGCTCCAGAAGTGGAAGGCTAAGACAGAAGGATCCTAAGTTCGGAGCCTGCTGGGCTGCATAGCAAACTATGTGTGCATGTGTAAGAGAGAGGAAGAGTTGAACTCTGGTCCCAGTTTTGACAGGAGACGGTGGTTTAGTCCCTCCTGACCAAGCCTGGCCTTCTTCACTTGTACAATGCATGGTGCTCATCTCTAGTTAGGATACGCTGTTTTGTTTGTTTCAATAACATTTAAAATTACCTTAGAATGAAGAGAAGATCTTAAAGACTCTTCCCATTGTAGTTTCTGCTGATTTTTTTCTATCTGTAAGTCTCTTTTCATGCCCATTGGCCACTCCTATATTATGCATATTTTCTCCACTGACTCATACTGCTTAGCATGTCTTATGCCTCCTAAAAGACTTCTGGAAAAGACTCTCTCTGCTAACCCTGCCCTAATACCGTGGCAACCAGCAAGGACCATTTGCAGCAGCTCTTTTTACTGACCAGGATTTGATTAAACAAAAAAAACAAAAACAAAAAAAACTTGCCGGGCATTTGTTCCAAACACTTTGGAAAAAGCAATTCCAGAACTATTGCCAGCTCAACCCAGCATGCAGCATCTCTAGGGCTCAAGCTTCTGCTTCATGTAGAGAGATATGCCATACACTGCCATTCTTGACTGCTCCTGCATATCACACCTTTTCCTGCACGTTTTGATGTGTGTGTGTGTGTGTGTGTGTGTGTGTGTGTGTCTGTCTGTCTGTCTGTCTGTCTGTCTGTCTGAAAAACCATTGATCTTGGACTGCCACTGCAGTCCGGGCTGCGCCGGCCTGTGCCATCACAAGCCTCTCCCAGAGCTTGGCCCTGCTGGCACCGATAAATTTCGCATGCAAAGTGGCTGTTTTGCCCAGAGGGGAATGGGAGGGAGCACTTTTCCTTGACAAAGAACTCATTCGGACTTGGATCTAAAATTCACAGAAGCTAAAAACAGACAGAGGTAAATCAGAGCACTCCACTCACTGGAGGGCAGTGAGCCCAAGAACGCGCTGTTGGAGGTCATGAGGAAGGGAAGGGTACAGTCTCATTTTTCTTTACGCAAGCCCTGGTGCGCGGAGGGAGACACAGGCTGGAGAAGGAGAACCGCTAGTCTAAACTCAGAAAGCAGCAGACGCAGGAATTGAACCTGTTTTCTCTGCACCCTACGCCCGGTTCTTCCACTGTACCCCCTCTTGATGAGTATGCTGACTCACTGGGACATTACATAAGTCTGTAAATCACTCTTGAGATTCCTAACTAACGTGCTTGTATCGAGAACAAGGCTCTGGAGCAGTGGCCGAAGGTTCCAGGCTACACTCTGCGTAGGTAGAGGGACTCTGCAGATCTACCGAGGGAACAGGGGTGTGCCTGTGGGGGTCTTGTCCGAACCAGAAGCCACTTTCTGTTTGTTCCTTCCCTTCTCAACCTGTTCTGTCAACAGATAGGATTTTAATTAAAACACAGGAATCATTTACAAGGTTCAGTCTAAAGATTGACCACTTGGCAGAATCTGTGTAAAGGCGTGTAGGGTCAGGCGTATCGCTTGACCTCATCAACTGAATAAGCAAGGCTGGCCTGAGTATCATCTGCAGACCTGTTTTGTTGACTAGGAAAGTGTCACAGTCCCGTGTGCACTGGGAAGGTTACTTCCCTGGCCCCTGGGGGGAGAGGGGCAAAGCAGTGCGTACTGTCAGAGCCCATCCATGTTCCCTTGGAGTCTGCTACGCTACACCAGAGGCTCGCGCACCCCTGGGCTCTAGCTTGGCAGCACGTCCAGCCCATACTCACCACAGGCAGGAGTGTTAGAGAGAACCTGCCGTCTCTGAGACTTTGATGGGTTAAAGTGTGATTCTCCAGCTTCCTGTCGTGCTGGCTGGAGGGTTCAGAGGTGTGCTCTAGGGTGACTTTACATACAGTGATGGTGCTCAGGGTGCCATGCCCTTACACTGGTTGTCCTTGTCCCACCCTCTGATGCAAGTCCCAGGATTTTCTGAGATAGTCCCTCAGATTATTTTTTAATCAAATCCTTGTCTCAAGCAAATAAGACCATTTAATACCACAGTACAGAGACAGGGATGGGTTTAATTAAGCGAAGCAGCAATGGGAATGGGGAGGAGGGGTGGAAAGGAGGATTGCTTGAAATTTAGGACTTCAACCTGAGGAACTACAGTTGGGTGAGGTGGCTTCTGTCTCTAATTTCAGCACTTGGGAGATTGAGGTAGGAGGGTTTCCATAAGCCTGGGCTGCATTGAGAATACTTGATCAGCCTGGGCTAAGGAGAGTGACTGCATCGCAAACAAACAAGCCTCTACTCCAAACAAACTCAGTAGCAAAAAAAAAAAAAAAGAAAAAGGAAAGCTCAACTGAAAAGTCTAAATACTTGAATAGATAGTTCTCCAAAAAAAAAAAAAAAAGGGGAGGGGGAAAGTGTATTAAAAATGTTCATTGTAGTGGGGCATAGTGGTTCACGCCTTTAATCTCAGCACTTGGAGGCAGAAGCAGGAGGATCTCTTTGAGTTCGAGGCCAACCTGGGCTACATAGTGAGTTCCAGGACAGCCAGAGCTACATAGTGAGACCCTGTCTCAAACAAAACAACAACAAAATTAAAAAAATAAAAAAATAAAAGTTCAATATTATCACTAATTACCAGAGAAATAAAAATCGGAACCACATGCCACATGTCGCTCCTTTCAGGTTGACTATTATTAAAAACAATAGCAACAAAAAACAATCACTACAACAGAAACCCAACCAAACAAGTGTTCCTCCAAAGACCAGGAAGGATGCAGGGGATGCTGGAACCAGTACATGCCATTGGTGGGAATGTTGCTATGGAAACAGCATGGAAGGTCCTCCAAAAAAATTAAAAAAAAAAAATAAAACTACCATATGACCTGGTACTTCACTTCTGAGTTTTCATCCAAAATCACTTTCCAGATCTTAAGATGATACTCCCGAGATATGAAAACAAATTGTCCATCAGCAGCTGAACGGATAATATGTACACTATGTACACATGTTAGAATAGCATGTAACTTACAAGAGAAAGGGAATTGTGTGATGTGCAGCAATGTGGACAAAATTTGAGGACGTTCTGCTAAGTGAAATAAGCCAACCATAGGAAGACATATTCTATACTCCCATTTACATGACTAAATAGGTAAATGTGAAGACTCACAGAAACATGGTTGCCAGGGCCTGACGGAGGGACTATTGTTAGTTACTCGTATGAAGCAGTCAGGGAAGTGAGTAAGTCCTAGACATCTGTTGCACCACATTGTAGCTATCTGAGATAGTAAAAAGTAGTGCTTTTGCACACCTGGAATTGTGTTAAGAGTGTAGATTTTGTGCCCAGTGCTCTTATCTTAACAAAAACAAATAAAATGGGTCACGTGGAACGGTGTGGGGGAACATGAGAGAGTGATGACCCTAAGGACACTAGGTTTCTTTAATCTTCTGGGATGATGCTGCTACCTTACACTGACCTAGGGAACACATTTGGAGGCAAGGATGTAATTCCAGTTTCAGATGAGTGGGAGAAAGTGCCACCAGGCTATGATGTCATCTGTAGGACTGAAGTGCCCTGTTTGCCAAAATCATCTTCCCGAAGCTCTCACCGCAGTGCAAAGCTCCGTGTTACTCATTCCTTCAGCTTGCTTTTTCCGGAATCCTATTTTTAAAATGCTCCTGAGATCATCGGTACTTTTGTTATGTGTGATAACAGCACGTGGTTATGTACGAAAGGAAAGGGACCTTCTCAACTGTTAGAAGCACATGTCAAATAGTTAACGGGTAAAATGAACTGCTGGCAAAACTTGGTTTCAAATAAGATACTTCATATTGTATGTGTACGTATGTATGGAGATACGTTTTTAAAAGAGAGGGACAGAATATTTAAAACTGTCAAAGTTGAGGAATAGATGCACAAGTTCATTACAGCATTTCCTCTATTTTTGTTACGTTTGAAATTTTTTGCAATTGAAAAATAATAGAAGTTGTCCTGATGTTTTTCACAGTGCTCCCAGGAAGATATATTAGCTAATTTGCCTTTAACATCTATGGAGAGAAAAAAAATTTGTTGTGAAAGTGTGTTTTCAAGCTTGGGGGTGGGGAGAGGAGCCTAGGGAGGAGACGAGGGCACTGGGCTGGAATGGCGGGCCTTCCTTTGATGGTCAGAAAGGCTGGGCGATGACCGACATCATCACTTGACAATCCAAAGTGCTGAACACCCCTGCAAGAGAAAAAGCAATGGGTGGAATGTGCACGTGGGATCGATGGTATCTGGGCTCAAAAGGAGTGCAGGATAGAATATGAAGGTCACTGCAGACTGTTTCCTTCTTCCACACAAAACTATGAAACTCACTGGTGCCATCGATGGGGTAAGCTTATCATGGAGGGTGAATACACTCCTCTACCTCACCTCTTAGGCAAGGGCGACCCAACGCCGTGAGCAGAGCAGCTGCTGAAGGCTGGAGGTTGCTTTTCATGTTGTTTTTCACTAGAAAGAATCTTTGACGAAAACTCCTTACTGGGGTGTATAAAAATAGAATTACTTAAAACTTTAAAAAAGAAAAGAAAAACATAAACAATGGGATATATCTATACAATGGAGTTGTTTTCATCCATAACAAAAAATGAAATCGTGACATTTTCAGGAACTGGAAATCATTACGTTAAGCAAAATAACCAAGACTCAGAAACACAAATGCCACATGTTCTCAATTATATGTACAATCTAGATTTAAATTTGTGAGTGGGTGTGTATAGGTCATGAAAACAGAAGGGGGGTTGAGAGAGGAGGAAGATATTTATGGAGGGTGGAGGGGGTAATGGGATTCACACGATGTGAAAGCAGAAGGGGGTGGGGAGAAGAGGGGAGGCAGATAAGAATGAAGTATGATGACGTACTCTTATAAAAACGCTATGATGAAATCCATCACTTTACATAAATGCCACGTTTAAAAATCAATTTTTAAAAGCCCTCCATTTAGCAAAAAGAGTTTGTGGTTGGGTTTTAGGTATTTAAAAGAAAAGGAGGTTTGTTAGGAGTTGAGTTTTGAAACAAGAAATATGGATCATTTTGCCATCACTCTGCTCCAAGAGAAGCATGGGTACCCTGCCATGCCCTACATGGCTCCATGTTAATGGTTTTGCAAATGTGATCTTATTTTGTCTCCAGAGCTCTGACCATAGAAGAAGAGGCTGGGGTCTTTTTGTCATTTGACAGTGATTTTAAACCACAGGGCTACTGAGAAAACAATGGTGTTTTAAACTCTACATTGTCTGCCTCCAAGGTCTGATACATCACGGACTGCCTCCCACTGAACGGGTTCCCTGGAAACAAGCGGTGCTTAGATCAATCCTAAAGCAAGAGAAATTAAGAGCGCACGTCTGTGGGCAGGGACGGCAGGACGACAAGAGATCATAGACCACGTGAGAGCTCTCGGGAAGCATGTAGCCTGTTCAGCTGCAGCCTAGCGTTGGTGGGCAGCTCAGAAGGCCGACAGAAGCACAGCTACCTGAGAAGCATAGCAAGTGAAACGTGTTTAGAAAAGTAGTATTTTTTTAAAACTTATTTGTATTTTTCTGTTTTTGAAAAAAATTAACTTTTAGGACAAGTAGAGGAGTTAGTTAAATAAATTGTAGTTATTTTCACATATATTCCCTATTTAAACACAAGGTTACATTTTATGCATTTAAATGTTTAATTTTTGCTGTACTGAGGATGGAAGCCAGGGCCTGGGGCACGTGAGGCGAGCCTTGGAACATGGGGTAGTACCTCAGCCACATTTGTGATTTATTTTTTTTCTAAAATGCCTTTATATGCAAAAAGATTGGAAGAGAAAAATGTCATGATTGTCTATAAGTCAGAGGAATAAAATATCTTAACACTTTAATTTTTCATTCTGATTGAAATTTTTCCCATAATGAAACACGTCGCTTTAGGAATAGAATATTAACGATATCTTTAAAATAAACCCGTACGACCTCACTTTGCTTTTTCATTCTCAGTAGAGTTGAATGATGAAGACGCACCCAGAGGTATTTACAGTTCGTGTCAGAAACTTAAGCACCCTTTGGCAGGAAACCTAAATGAATCGGATACGATGTACAGGTGACGGCCTCTGCCACAAACGTCTCCCTGGCCCTCCGCCCCTCTGCTTCCTCAGAAGAAGTGAAAATTGAGGTCTGTTCACTTGACGCTCTCACACCTGTGAGAGTGAACAACAGCTCCCTAGCAGCAGGCCTGCCGTTTAGGCCTCAGGAGCTGAAAATCCATACACCAACGTGTATGATTATTAGCCTTCTCTTAGTTGTTTATAATAACAACGTATAATATAATGCTGAGTTAATTTGGGGGAGGTTACATTTAACTGTTTAATATATGTGTGATTGTGAGCGTTCACATGCCACAGTGTGCATTTGGAGGTCAAGGGACAGCTTAAAGGGATTGGTTCTCTCCTTCTACCATGTGGGCTACAGGGGTCAAGCTCAGGTTATCGGTCTTGGTGGCAAGTGCCTTTACCCACTGAGCAATCTCACGGGCATGGCTTTTGGTTTTTGAGAAAGGGTCTCATTTAGTGCAGACTGGCCTTGTACTTACTATGTTGGGATGAAGGTGGAAGCGGAAACAGAAAAGCAATAGGTGAATATAGTTACCTAGAGGTGAGGAAACGCAGCTCTTCCTTATCCGTTCACCACTTCTGAGATGCGCCAAGTGCTGTGCCTGGGTTGGGATTCAGGATGAGCCACATCTGAAGTTGCCCTGGTCTCTGAAAAGCCTACATTCCGACGGAGGCTGGGGACACAGGAATTAATTAAGTAATCAAGAATGTAAAATTTGAGGTTACAGTAGTGTTACAGAGGTGCTATAGAAGGCCAGAGTAGGATTCGGCCTTATTGGCTAGTTAAGGGGCTACAGAACTGAGCTCTGAAGGATGGGCAGTACACTATAGAGTGTCATGTTTAAGGCAGAGAGGAGAATCAGGACAAATGGTTAAAAAAAAAAAGAAGGGCAAAGAGCCCGTGGAATGAATTCGCCAAAGAAAGACTGACGAGGGTGGGCAGACAGTGATGGGGAGTGTGAAGCTAAGTGCAGTTAAGAAGTGGGAAGCAGACTGCCCTGAGAGCCGTAAGTCATGTGAGGGTTTAATTAGCGATGACAGGATCATGCATATTTAAAAAGGTCACCCTGGCTGAAGCGTGGAAAAGAAATGGGAGGTATGGCCAGGGTGGATGTATGTGAGAAAACCAGGTAGGAGAGTGTCCCCAAGCAAAAGCTGATGATAGGCAATACTTTATCTCAAAGAAGAAAGCAGGACCTAGCCTGAGCTAAGAGGATTGGCCTTATTGTATGTTAAATCGATGACTTGCAAGGAAATGTCATCTTCCGTTTCTTGGGAAACACAGTGTTCCTTTCAAGCATGAGTACGTGCTTATGTAAGTGACTTTAGTAATAAGAAGAGATACATGTCAACACCGGGAGGAGAGACTGTCTGCAAAAAAAGAGGAATGCAAGATGTAATATTCATAAGCTTTGGGATATGTCTACATGACAGATGTGCTTCTAAGTGTACTGTATATTTTAGGCAGAAATCTCCTCCCGCCCCCTGTTGGTTTGAATACAGCACATTAAATGGATAGAGCGAGCAAGCCATAATGCATGAATTGCTTCACTCTGTGACAAAAGCAATCTACAGAAACACGCACGTTAAAATATTCCATCACCTCCAGTTCACCCCAGGCATGCTAATTTTGCTCAAGGAAAAATTAACAAACCATAATAGCATGGAGAGGTTATAATAAAAGTCCATATTGAAAATAGATCTAGTAGACAAAAATGAATAAAGGCATGAGAGGGCTAAAGTATATGACTAGCAAACTCGATCTAACCTTGAAATCAATGAACACAGAATATATATATTCCTTTAAAATTCACATGGAACCACTTCTTATAGAAATTGAACATATCTATGATTCACAAATTTTCTATCTGTAAGTTTTACAGCAAGGTCCTATCTCAAAAACAACCACCCAACCAAAAAAATCCTAACCACCACCATAACAAAAACAAGCCAGACTAAACCAAACAAAAACTGACCACAGATCCCAGTGAGAGTTAAATGTCAAAGGACTAAGTCCTCTGACAATAATTCAATTTAGTTAGAAATTCGTAACAACGAACCATAATTAAAACAAACATATTTTAAAAAGTGTAAACATAAAACAAAACACATTTTAAAACGTATTTTGAAAAGTTCTAGTGGCCAAATGAGATGGCTCAGTGGATGAAGGCACTTGCTGCCAAGCCTGAGCCTGACATGAGTTCAATCCCCGGTCGTACAGGAGACCTCTCTCTGAAAGGAGAGACCTCACTCCTGCAAGCTGCCCTCTGTCCTTCATTCGTTCTCCTGTAACTCCACTACCAGTGGCTCCAACGCCCTCTTTGGGCCTCAGGGTACCAGACACGCAAGTGGCACAGAGACACACATGTGGGCAAAGCTCATAAATATAATTTGTTTTTTTAAAGAAGATGGAAAAAAATGCTTGAGTAAACAGAAGAAAAAAGGAAAATTATTTATTACAAATTATTGAGACACAGTAAAAACAAAATCCCAATACAAATCTAAGCAACTTATTTTGTAGGTATTGGCAATCTGATTCTTTCATTGATTTGGAGAAGTTAAGAACAAGCTCACAGCCAGGCAGTGGTGGCACACACCTTTAATTCCAGGATGACGGAGGCAGAGGCAGGCAGAGCTCTGAGTTCAAGGCCAGCCTGGTCTACAGAAGGAGTTCCAGGACAGTCACAGCCACACAGAGAAACCCTGTCTTGAGATACCCCCCTACACACACACACAAAAGAACAAATAGCCAATAGCCACAACAGTGAACATAACATTGAAGGAAAAGAAAGTCAGATTCTTGATGCTTCCAACCTTCAAAGCTTTCTATAAAGCTACAGTGATTAGAATGGCATGATATTGACAAAAGAAAAAACAAAAACCAAAAACAAAAAAAAAAAACAAAACAAAAAACCCAAGTAGACAAATAGGCCAGTAGAAGACCAGGAACAGAGTAGGACGCTCAGAAATAGACCTCGATAAATACAGTCAACTGACCTTTGGCAAAGGAACAAATACAGTGTACAATGAAGCAGAGACAATCTTTTCAACAAATAGCACAGAAACAGCTAGTCATTGTTAGGCAAAGCATGAGTCTCCATAGAGACCATATATCTTTCACAAAAGCACATTGAAAATGCATCACGAAGCCAAGTTTAAAACACAAAACTGAGCTGAGCATGGTGGTGCGCACCTTCAATCCAAGCATCTCAGAGACAGAGGCAGGGCAGAGGCGTGTGGGACTCTGTGAATCCCAAGCCAATCTGGTCTATATAGACAGTTACAGGACAGTAGGGTAACACAGAGATACCCTGTCTCAAAGAACGAAGAAACAAAAAACTATTAAGTCCTAGGAGGTCTGTATAAGAAAAAGACAAAATAACCTTGCGTATAGCAATTGCTGTTTTTATACAATACCAGATGTTATTCTTGAAAGAAGTAACGGAGGAGATAGATTCAATCTCATGCAAATTTCTATTCTCAAAAAGTCTATTCTAAGAGAATATGAAAAAACAAAACAAAACCGGGACTGTGAGAAATTATTTGACAAAAGACAGGTCAGTTAACAGTCTGGTTGAAAAGTGGGCCATAGAAGAGGAAAGGTAGTGGAATGATGGTTTGGTATGTGCTCAAAGACATTCATATACTTGTATGAAAACGGTTTTGTGTAACAGCATAATATAACTTAGCATAATATAATACAACTTAAATTTTACTAAAAAAATAAAATTTAAAACTAGTCCTAAGCCCTTAACAGATATCTCATCAAAGGCGACACCCAGATGGAAAGCATGCTTCGCCTCTCGCCACCAGGAAAGTGAAAACTAGAACAGTGCGCTGCTCCCACACACTTAAAGTGGACGCTGACAACGCTCACCAGCAGGGGGCAGGAGCAGCGGGAAAGCTCGCGGGTGCCTGGTGGGAAAGCGAAGTGGTACAGACACCTTGAAAAGGCAGCTTGGCAGTTTCTTACAAAACCAAACACATCCTTGACATACAACACAGCAATCGATATATTGGGTGTTTACTCAAAGGATTTGAATACTCATGTCTGTGCAAAAACTTACATTTGGATGTCTGTGGCAGTTTGAAGACAACCAAGGTGTTCTTCATCAGGTGAATGGATACGCTGGAATACATGGTGGCACGTCCAGGTAATGGGATATTATTCAGTACTGAAAGAGCTACCGAGCCATGAAGGGCTGGGTGAAAGAAGACAATCTGAAGGGACAAAACAGCGTATGGTTCCAACTATAAGGTGGTGAAGCTACGGCAGGAACAGAAAGTTCATTGGTTGACAGGGGCTTGTGGATAAGAGGTAGGTTGACTAGATGGAATATAGAGGATTTGTAGGCCAGGGAAAATACTCTGCATGTCACTATAATGATGTATGTATGGCATTGTAATTTGCCCAAATCATAGAACTAACAATACCAAGAGTGATTCTGAGTCAAACGACAGACAACGGGTGATCACATCGTGTGAGTGTTCCATCACCTGGAACCAGTGTGTCACTCTGGTGGAGGAAGACACTGATAATGGGTGTGTCTATGGCTCGGTAGGGTCAGTGAAGGTGGTGTCTGGAAAATCTTCAGATCGTCCTCTTTGTTTTGCTGTGTATTTAAAACTACTGTAAATAGAATTTTTTTTTTAAAACGAGTTTTTTGTTGACATAGACAAAGAAGATAATATTGTAGCAGGACTGATACAAAGGAAAGAAACAACAAACAAATAAAATTAGAAGTAAAAAAGGAGGATAATTATAAAGATGACATATATTTAAAATTCCTAGCATGAAATTAGAATCTCTGTGAAAAATATGTTTTAAGTAAGTGTAGCCCTAGACATAGATTCAGGGAAAAAGGCTTTTTATTCTTTGGCTAATTCCACTACCAGTCCTAGCCCTGGAGCCCTGGAATGTTAAGGCCTCCATACAATCTAGTCTTAAGCCTAGAACTGGAAGGCTTCAGCCTCGCCCTCTGTACAATCCAAAATGTTTAAGCCTCTATACAATCTAATCAACCTCTGAGACTTATTGCTGACTAGTTCAAACTGATCTTCTGAGCCAGCTTACTGCTTCTGACCAAATCCTTCTGATGCTGGCAGACTCTGGCTGATTCTCTGACTGCCTCAGACCGAAATGCTCTGCTCAACTTCAAACTGACTCACTCTTCTCATCTGATACTGATTTCTTCTGCCTAGCTGCCTCTGTGTCTCTACCTCAGACTGCTTCTGTGTCTCTGTGAACTCTCACTGCCTAATACTGCCTCAGTCAGCCTCTCTGTTTCTCTGCCTTATCCTCAGTCGGACCACTTCATTATCTCTGTGTCTTGTCCTGATTCTCTGGGCTGATGCTTTTCTATTGTGAGAGTTGGGCATGTCCTTACTTTGACTCATCTCAGAAGTTCACTTTCTGTCAGACATTGACTCCTTCTGAGCTCTTCTTCCTGTCTCCCAAGTACTAGGATTAAAAGTGAGTACTACCATTGCCTTCTGAATACTGGGATCAAAGGTGTGTACCAACATTCTTTCTACCTTCCATCTGGACCACACAGGCCTCTGAAGGTGATCCCTTCATATAGACCCTTGGATGTGATCCCTTCATATAGACCCCTGGATTTGATCCTTTCGTATAGACCCTTGGATTTGATCCCTTCATACAGACCCTTCCTATCACACAGGCCTATTCCTCTACAAATAAGAGACTTGAAAAAGTAGGTATCAGAATTGGTTAGAAGAAATAGAAAACTTATCAAGCCAACAATTGTTAACAAAAACTAAATTGATAGCTAATATTCTTCCTCCCTCTCAAAAAGTAACGTAAACCCCAGACAGTAATACAACACAATTTACCAAGTCATCAAGAGATAGACCTGACATAAACTGTTGGAGGGTTTAGAAGTATTATAATAATAAAAATAGAAATATGGTCTAGAGAAATGGCTCAATGGTTAAGAGCAGTTGCTGTTCTTGCAGAGGACCTAGATTTGGTTCCCAGCATCCATACTGTGCAGCTCACACCTCCTTGTAGCTCTAGCTCCAGGGGACTGGACACCCTCTTCTGGCCTCCTTGAGTACCCACACACACATGGCACACATACATGCACCCAGGCACACACAAACACACACACACACACACACACACACACACACATTCAACTTATTTCATGTAAATATACTCAAAAGTAGCAAGAACAAAAGAAGATAAAAATTATAGAACAGACCCGTCTATACAAATAAGTGGTAAAGCTAAAAGTAAAATGTTAATTTAGTTTATACACATCTTAAGAAACACACAGAGCCAGGCTGTGGTGGTGCACACCTTTAATGCCAGGGCTCAGGAGGCAGAGACAGGCAGATCTGAGGCCAGCCTGGTCTACAGAATGAGTTCTAGGACAGCCAGAGTTACAGCAAAGAAACCCTGTCCCCAAAAAAGAAAAGAAAAGAAAAGAGAAAAGGAATACACAGAATGGCCATGGAGTAGTCTTATTTCTGGAATAAAAAGAAACAATTCTACCTTGGAACAACCAGTAAGAATATTTGTCTTTCTAGCAGACTAGTAGAGAGGAACCGGCTAATACTATATCAAAAAATGTAGACATCACAATTGATCAACTAGATATTCATTAATGATTCAAAAGGCCATTTTGGCAAGAAATGCAGGAGAAATCTCTTAACCTGACAAAGGGCTCTGTCAAACCCTACTGGAAACATAATATTTAATGAGACGCATGAGGGTCCTATTAGAGCTGGCAACAATACGGAAGACAATTACTGCTCTTCTGCTATTACACAGAGTTACAGGGAAGTCATAACTAATGCAATAGGTGAGAGGAGAAAAAAAGAACTGATTTGGAAACAAAATTCTATGTGCATAATAAGATATGATAACTCATAGAAATACCCAGAATAAGGCATAGAGAAACTAATATGACTAACAAAGAACCTGGATACTGGTTCCAAGAACAGTTTATAAATTAATACTATTTCTACATTCCAGCAGTGAGGTAGAAACAAAAACATTAGGAGTAAAACTATAAGGTGACGGGAAGAGGTAATAGTTCTTTGTGGGAAGTGTCACCAAAAATGATTGAGGAAAGTAAGAAGGGACATAACTAATGAGCAGGGATGGGAAGATACTCTGTATTACAAATGAATTCTTGAATCTCAATTCCCTTCTCTGGAACTTGCCAACTTATCTGTAAAATTCATCCAAAAGAGATGAAAAACAAAAGCAGCTGAGAGAGGTTTGGACAATAGTAAAGCAGAGGGTCCCAGGGAAGAAACATGCACATGTCTTACTTGTTCTCCTAGCCCCAGAACCAGTAACAGTGAACTCACTGGGGGAGAAGAGGAAAATCTGCTCCAGCGTGGTTCTGAGCATTCATCACAGTTTCTGAACACAGGAAAGGGAGCACCACCACTTTGAGACGTAAGTGAACTTTTATTTTTTCCAGGTCTAGAGTCCAAATCTTGGAGGATACAAAGGATGGAATTTTCAGATCCTCCTGTAATCTTGCTGTTCAAGATAATATAGCCACTATCATCTCCTTAATAAAAGCCTCTTTTTAAAAATAAATAAAAATGAAGTGGAAGTATTTGCTCCATGGATGGCAAATCCATAGACGAATCAGAAAGCAATATATGTTTGCCATGGACAAGCCACATAGTCCTGAAGTGCCTGCTGAACATGATGGCATTTCTGAAGAAGGTAAGTCTGAGTGGATCTTCCTTAAAACAGTTGTATAATCTTATCCATGATTAGTTGGGACACTGACCAAGTTAACAGAACCACAGAGCACTGAGATACAGTGAAAGCCAGGCTTTTGTGTGATGTTTTGGTGTTATGTGATAGCCCAGGCTTTTGTGTGATCTTTTGGTGTCATGTGATAGTGTCAAGACACATTAAGACAGTAATATTAAGACAGTAATATTCTTTTTTTTTCTTTGGAGGAAGAGTAGACACTAGATAAATGAAGAGAAAATTTTCTTAAGCTTGTAAGGGACCTTGAAACTCTGGAATACTGTTCTTATTCAGCTGGTGTGTGTGAGTGCGTGTGAGTGTGTGTGACAGTGAGTGTGTGTGTGAGAGAGAGTATGTGTGAATGTGTGTGAGAATGTGTGTGTGTGTGTGTGTGTTTGTGCGCACCTGCACGTGCTTCAATTTTGGAGGTAAAGTCACAGACCAATCGAAGAGATGACTTTCCTTTCTACTATGTTCTTTGGATCTCCTTGAAAAGCTAAATGAATTCACATAGTACTCTGTCTCTTCTTTGAAGACTTAACAACAGTGATAAACATGAAGTTACAAGTCTGATAGGATTTGAAGCTTATACAATTTAGAGGGATGAAAAGAGAACTGCTTAAAAAAAATACTATACATGAGCTAAGGCTTATAGGCCAGTGATAGAAGATATGTTTACAATATATGATGCCCTGGGTTTGAGTCTAGCACCACACTTTAAGAAAAAGAGAAGAAGAAAATAGGAAAATTAGATAAAAATATTATATAAGTACAATTAAGTGCAAATGAGAAAATCACAATAACTTCTAAATCAAAAGTATAAACACTGTGAAATCCAGAAAAAAACATAATATTATCTTCATAATATGCCTTTATATATTGCCTTTCTATATATTTTATGTTTTTTGGCACATATAATTTGCTCACCTCTTTATATTGTTTTATCAACAGGGAAAAGAAAGATAATTCAGTTTTTTTCCTGACTCATCACATTTCTGCACTTGTCTGTTGTTCTTCTATTTCTTGAAATTTGACCTCATTCATGAGGCTTGACCAGTGTGATTGTCAATACTGATGGTCAACTTGATAAGATGTAGAATCACCAAAGAGGCGAGGCTCTCAGCCTGTCTGGGAGGAATTATTCATTTAGGTTAATTGAAAAGGGAAGATCCACCTTAATTGGGTGGCACTATTTCCTGGGGTGAAGTCCTTGTAGTGCAGTGGCTCTTAAGCTCCCTATCGCTTCGACACTTTAATACAGTTACTTGTGTTGAGATGACCCCCCCCAACCATTAAACAATTTTCAGTGCTACTTCATTACTGTAATTTTGCTGCTGTTATGAATTGTAATGGAAACATCTGATATGTAGATGGTCTTAGGTGAACCCTGTGAAAGGGTTGTTCAACCCCCAAAGGATCATGACCCTTTGAGAACAGCTGGGGTAGCGGTTTGAATGAGAGATGAGCCCCATAGGCTCATAGGTGGACCATTAGGAAGGATTGGGAGGTGTGGCCTTGTTGGAGGAGGTTTGTCACTAAGTGTAGGCTCTCTCGCTCTCTCTCTCTCTCTTCTCTGTTAATTTAACTTTTAATCTCTTAATAAGAGTCCATCGTTGAATTTTCCAATGCTCTTTATCAATCACCAACCATGTTAAATCTCAGGGAATTCTATACCCGGGCCACTTAGGCAGAGAGCTCACTCCATGGCTTCCTCACCCCATGCTCTCCTCTGGGTTCTCCTCTTGCCTCCTCTTGCTTTTTGCCCTTGCCCTACGTGCTTTTTTATTCCAAATCCTCTGTGTCTCCACCCAGCCCTCCAATATACAAATGAATGGAGCCTAACCTTCATCTGCCTTAAGACTAAGGAATGTCTTCTTCATGTTGAGAGCTGGATAGCCACTCCTTTGTTTACTGGTAGGAAGGGAGTCCTTTACAGTGCCACAAGGACAGTTTACTGGAACATTATCCATAACTATAAAATCTCCCACAACACCTCTCTGTCTCCTACTTGTAGATCAGATGTAAGCTCTCTGCTGCTGCACCAGTTGTCTGCCTGCCTGCCTGCTGCCTAGCTGTCCACCAAGATAGCTGTGGATTCACTCTCTGACTGTAAGCACCCTCCCATTTAAATGTTCCCTTTTATACTCTGCTTTGGTCATGGTGTCCCTTCACAGCAATAGAACAGCAACTAAGACAGTCCCAGACTGAATGAAAAGGAGAATCTAGCTGAGCAGCTGTAGTCACGGCTCTGTTTCCCAACTGCAGAGGCCAGTGACCAGCTATCATGACTGTCCTTCATGGTGTTCCTTCAAACTGTGAGCCAACCCTCCCTTGAAATGCTTTTTTGAGAGCACTTTATCACCGTGACAGGAATGTAACTAATATAACCAGCCCAGCACATTTGTACTTAACTTTACTACCTTATCCTGACTTCCAGTCAAACACAAATATGTATACCCACTCTTTGTATCTGTGCCCCAATAAAGTTTGATAAATTCTATTAAAAACACTTCTTAAGCAAGTTGTTTTTATTTATTAATTTTGGTTTTTGAGACAGGGTTTCTCTGTTGTAGCTCTGGCTGTCCTGGATCTCACATTGTAGACCAGGCTGGCCTCGAACTCACAGAGATCCACCTGCCTCTGCCCCTGCTTTCTGAGTGCTGGGATTAAAGGTATGAGCCACCATCACCCAGTTTTTAAAAAGTTTAAAAGCAGCAGTTCTCAACCTGTGGGTTGTTACCCCTTTGGGGGTCAGATGACCTTTTCACAGGGGTCACCTAAGACCATCTGTATATCACATAATTACATTGCACTTCATAACAGTAGCAAGATTATAGCTATGAAGTAGCAACAAAAATAATTTTATGATTGGGTGTTCCGTAACTCAAGGAACTTTAGGAAGGTTAAGAGTGACTGCTATAGCATGCAGCAAGATAAGAACTTGTGAAATTACTCTAAATTGTGCAGTCTGTCACAGTCCTTGTCATTTATTTTGGAATATTCAGCCCTCAAATAACAACAGAAATGTATTGAAAAATTTGCAAAAATGTGGAGTTCTATAAAGATAATGGATATGGTGTTGGTGAACTACTGAATCCACATTCAAAATCACCGATAAAGAGAATCTCATAGAATTAGATATGGTGACCAGTGAAAGGGAGAAAAATCACTAAGAATTGACACCAATGCTTCAAAAGGAAATCGTTTTCTTTTAAAGAGTTAAGAAAGGGCCTTGAGGGCTAAGGAGGTGGCTCAATGGTTAAAGCACTTGCTGTGCTAGTGAGGACAGGCGTTTGGATCACCAAAACCGTGTAAGTTCTGAGGGGTGTGGTGCCGTCTGTAGTTCCAGTATTCTGAAAGCTAAGATGAGGGATTCCTGGGGCAAGCTGGAGAGCCAGACTAGCTATATGGGTGAGCTCAAAGTTCAATCTGAATAAGGTGGAGAGTGACTGGAGAAGACCCCCCAACATCGATGTAGGCCTCTACATGAAAGTACATAAACTTATACATGCACATGCACTTGTCCGTGCATATACACCCAAACACATGAGAAAATGCATACACACACATATGCAGAAACACATATTGTCTTAGTTAAAGTTTTATTGCTGTGAAGAGATACCATGACCATGGCAACTCTTAGAAAGGAAAACATTTAACTGGGGCAGGTTTACAGTTTTTAGTCTATTATCTTCATGGTGGGAAGCATGGCAGCATGTAGGCAGACATGGTGCTGGAGAAGGAGCTGAGAGTTCTACATTTGGATGGGCAGGCATCAGCAAGAGACTGGGCCTGGCTTGAGTATCTGAAATATAGAAACTCTCCCTCAGTGACACACCTCCTCCAATAAGTCCATACTTCCTCCAACAAGGCCACATCTCTTAATAGTGCTACTCCTTGTTTGTATATATGTATGGTGGTTTGAATGAAAATGGCCCCCATTGGCTCATAGGGGTAAAGACAAAGAACCTTGGGAAAATTGGAAAAATGCCTGCTCTGTCCATTCTCTGCCTGAATGTCAGCTACAGGGGGGAAAATAACAAGGACCCAGCTTCCATTTCTTGTGTAACTTCTCTACTGATCCTGGAAGATTGACTAAGACTGAATGGTGTAAGGTATGTTTCATGCAGGGGTGCTTAATAAATATTTTAAAACAGTATTAAAGTGTTGAATAAATTTGACAGCCGTGCTGTTGCTCATCACTTCAGTGTCAACACTTTCTAGGTCCTGTCTCTGCTTAGCAACCATTTCTCCCACATATCTCCATGTCTCCAGAAGGTTCAGCCAGGCTGAAGGTCTTTGTTTGATCCAGCTTTCCTTGCTGGAGTTATGGTGATATCACTTCCATCGTTCTCTCCTGAGGGTGTTTTTTATGGGTACCTAAGACCCTGCTGTGTGCCTTGAAGTTGCTTTTCTTCCTTGGTGATGTGTGCGTGCGTGCGTGCGTGCGTGTGTGTGTGTGTGTGTGTGTGTGTGTGAAAGGGGAGGGGGGATAGAGGTGCAGAGAAGCACACGTTTTCTCTCCAAATCATCTTTTCTGTTTTTATTCTCTTGAAGCAGACGTTTCGTGTGTGCCCTAGGCTGGCTTTGAACTCAAAGGTCCTGCCTCAGCCTCCCAAGCGTTGGGATCACAGGCATGCACTAGTACCCTGTTGTGTACTTTCCTATCCGTAAGGATGTCTTTCATTTTCAGCACCTGAGGAGTGCTAAGGATTTAAGAAATATTAAGATATTTCTTCAGGAGTTTATTTATCTTTTTTGATCTACTGAAGTCAGATTACTTTTCATGTCACACCATTCTCCTAATAAACAGTATTTCACTTCTACAAAATATAAGTCTATCCTTACTTAGGTGGACAGGACCTAAGGTGGTAACCGGCAGAAAAGCTTATTCTTTTTTTTTTTCGGGGGGTGGGGTGGAGCTAGGGAATGTTCGCAAAGCACTTTACATTTTTTCATTGTCTCTTTTAAACCCCACGATTTTGTCAGGATTACAAGGGTCGACGTCATTTCACCAGGATAGGAAAAAGGAAACTCAAGAGACAATAAATGACCTTCTCCAAGGTCACTCCGTTGGGATGAACCCCCACTGAACAGCAGGACTTCGGGAGCCACAGTTTCCCAGTATCCTCTAGTCAGTTCAACTTCTGGATATCAGCTCTGCAAGAAAGCCGCCGGGAAGCGGGGTTGGGGGGTGTAGCACCAGACAGAACTCGGGCAGCGAGGGGCGTGGAGTGAGGCTGGACAGAGGCTCCACCCCTTCCAGACACCACCTCTGTCCCTCCCTTTCCGGCCAGCTGGTGCTGCGGCGCGCGCAGGCGTACTTCCTGAACCTGAAGGTCAAACTAAAGAGGGCAGCTCTCTTGGCCGCGCAGGCGCAGATGTCCTCCGGGAGCCAAGATGTCGTCTTCCAAGTATAAGCCTGCGCCTCTGGCCACTCTCCCCAGTACCCTCGACCCAGCCGAGTACGACTTGTCTCCGGAGACCCGCAGGGCGCAGGTCGAGCGCTTGAGCATAAGGGCCCGGCTTAAACAGGAGTATCTGCTTCAGTTCAACGACCCCAAACGCCAAACGCACATCGTGAGTGGGGCCGGGCGGGACCGTGGGCCGGGGCAGCTCGCCTCGCGTGGGCGCACACGGGGCCGCCCGCCTCCAACCCCTGCCCTGGACACGGGCCCTGGCAGCTCAGCGGGCCCCTCCTTAGCCCTTGGACCTCGGCCGGAGGCTCGTGGTCAAGGGGACCGGCTCCGGCTGCAAACCCAGCAGCCCTGCGTCCTGGGCTATCGGGAGAAAGTTGTCAAACTCAGCATAGCCTCGGCTTTCTTGGCTGAAACGTGACCAAAATACTGGTCCTTCATATCTTTTGAGGCAGGTGGACACGTGACTGATCCCCCACAGTTCCCTTGTAAAGGAGTGTTCTGACCCTGTACTGCCAAATGTACAACATAAAGAGCTGTCTCGTGCCTATCAGCTTCTTCCTTCCAAGGATACTTCCCTCTCATGAGAATGTAGAGGTTGTTCAAATTACGTATGTTACAGAACCTGAAGCTTGATGAGGAAGCATTCAGCCTTGGAATCAGACCACAGGCCATCATGATAAACTATAACCCCTGGGCAATTTACCTAATATCTCTTAAGACATAGCTTGTTAATATTCTCCTGGAAATGATGTGCATTCGTCACAGAGTCGTGAAGTCAAATGAGAAAGTATCTCAAATGAGATTTCTTTTTAATGAAGACTTTCCATTAGTTACATACTTATTCGCTATGAATTTTTGAACAACTAAGGTTGAGAACAACCAAGGGGAACTTAAACCAAGTGCCAAGATACAGTACTGAGTCTTGTTTTGTTTTTAAGGCATGGTCTGCAGGTGACTCAGAACACTAGGTCCTCTAGCAACAGCTCCACATGCCAGGATTGCTGCCACTTGTTCAGCCAGCTGTACCTGGTCTGAAAAATACTTTTTAAAAAACTGTATGTCACAACCATTCGCAGAATTAAGGACAGGACATATTGTTCTAACAAATATACCCAATAGCGAGTCACAGTGCTCAATATGAACCCTAGTTCTGTGTGACTCATAGCATCTTCTACCTGGTGGGATAGATCTCCAACCAGACCTTGTTTACAGGGTGAAAGAGATATACCTGTTCTATACTATATTATCTACATAGTTGCTTTTGATATGCTATATATATATGTATGTATATGTATCTGCCCCCAGAGTCCTTCAACATAGCCCTGGCTGTCATGAAACACTCTGTAGACCAGGCTGGCCTTGAACTCACAGAGATCCACCTGCTTCTGCCTCCTGAGTGCTGACATTAAAGGTGCACACCACAGTGCCTGGCTTGTTTGATTGTTTAAATTTTATAAATAAATAGAGGAAGGCCTCAGGTGTGAATTTTTAACCCCCAATTGTCAGGATTTTTTTGGTTTTTTTTGGGGGGGGGCTGTTGTTTTGTTTGTTTTTTCTTTGAGACAGGGTTTCTCTGTTGTAACTCTGGCTGTCCTGGAACTCATTCTGTAGAGCAGGCTGGCCTCGAACTCACAAGAGATCTGCCTGCCTCTGCCTCCCAAGTGCTGGGCTTAAAGGCGTGCGCCACCACCACTCAACTGGAACAGGACATTTAAATAAAGATCTTAAGGGAACCAAAGGCGTTAGCTTGAGGTAGGAAAATAGCAGGCTAGTTAGAAGAGACTGTAAGTATAAGGGTGGGAGCATGCTTAGCCCCTCTGATATTTAGTGTATTTCTCAATATACACAGAGAGTTAATTCAAAATGTATTAGTGACCCTAGCACTCTGGTGGCTGGACCAAGTCTGGGCCACAGAAAAACTGTCCCAATTGCGTGAACACAACACACATGCACAAACGCACACATACACTCATGCACAAACGCACGCACACTCTCACACTCACACTTGTGATTTTCCGGGAGACCGTTGTATAACAGGGAAAAGGGAGGGCAGAGTGACAATTAAACGAGGACAAAGAGGTCCTGGGACTAGATCACACCAAACCTTGTGTGCATTGTAAAGGTTCTTACTGAGAACGGAGTCCTGCAGTTGAGACTTGATGTCATAACGAACTCTCTCTGCTTCCTCCAGAATTGTCCAAGAGGGAGTAAGGGCAGAGAGGAATGAGCTAGGAGGCTTTTACACTAGTTAAGTGTCTTGGTTCATGGTTGCTGTGATGGTAGTTGTGGAGGTGGTAAGAAGTGGCAGCTACTGGATATATATTAAAAGTAGATCTAGCCAGGTTTGCTGTCAGGTGGGTTGTGATGTATGAGAAAAAGAGAAAGGTTAAGGGTAACTCCTAGGTCAACAAAGTTGCCTTTTACTAAAAGAATGTGAGAGGATCAAGTACAGTGGTGATTGAAAAGGAATATTGGCAAATCGGTTCGGGGTGCGTTTAGGACTCCTGTTAGAGTCTAACAGGCAGTTATGTCCATGCCCAGGTGGGTGGATGCTGAGTTTAACATGGAGGTCTAGGGTAGCCACCAGCCTATAAAGTCAGTGACTGGATGACATCTTTAATGGAGTGAATGTATGTAAGAAAGCCCAGCAAAAGCTGAGTCCCAGTGTTAAAAGATTGAAAAAAATGATAGGAAAAGAACAAAAGAGATGAAGAGAGAATGGATTGAGGAGTAGAAAACCGAGTAGCAGTGGGCTCAGAAAGTATAGGTGGAGAAAGTTTTGAGGGCTTCACCAAGCCGGAGGCTGCTGTATTTACCCTGGACGTTAGTGGTATCCTGGAAAGTTGCCCCACCCCCATTTACTTAATTTATTTGTATGAATTTTTTGTCTGCAGTTACGTATGTGTACCACATATGTGCCTGGTGCCAGAGGAGATGAGAAGTAGACATTGGGTCATTAGGAACTAGAGTTAGGGATGGTTGTGAGCCACCGTGTGGGTGCTGGGAACTGAGCCCAGGTCCTCTTCAAGTGCAGCTTGTACTCTTAACCACTGAGCTATCTCTCTAGCCTCTTTCCTGTGGTTTTTGATCATGAAGTTACTGGTATTTTTGTGAAGTGAAATGTCCATTCTGGAAGAGAGATCTGGAAGATATTAAAATGTAGAGCAGTGAGTGACTGGCAGATTGAGAAATCTCATTGTGTGGTATTCAGATACATCCTTCAGCAGAAAAGAAGATACTGAGCTCTCATTTTTTTGGCCTTACTCTTTGCCGCTGTTTCTGTTTGCGCCGGGAGATTAATAATAATAATAATAATAATAATAATAATAAACAGCACTACGGAACCCTTCCATCTATGTGGAATGATAATATTAATAGTTTCTAGAACAGAAAAGGTGTTTTTAGATTTCTCTGACTGGTTGCAAACGAATGCTCAGATGCTTGAGGAATTTCAACCTGCTTTAAAAGATGGAAAGCATTTCCACTCAAGGTTTCTTTACCTTTGAGCTGCAGCTGGTTACCTTAGGGTCAAATTGCTGTAATTCAGTTTAGTTTGAAATGTAAATGTGGAAGTTATTTCAGTCCTGCCATGGCTCTTTGGGGTCATTAGGACCTTGTTCATGCTGCATATTGAAGACTAAAGCTGATTTTATTTGCTTATTTTAATCTGTCAGTTAATTGGAGAGAATAATTTTGTAAAATCACTTGAGAATTCAGCTAATTAAGTTTAATTATGTGTTTGGGGTAGACTTGCTATTCTTAGGAAATTATTTTAGTATAAATATTAAATGATTTTTTTCTTAACCAAGATAAGCTGATGATTTTTGACAACTTTGACCCTTTTTTTTTTTGCAAGACTTTTTACTGTGAAATGTAATAGTTTGCTTTTCAAATATTAGCCCAGTTAGTTTAGAAACTTTCAGGGGTATACCTCAGTGGTAGAGTTCGTGCCTAGTTTACACAATGCCCTTGCATCCTTGGGACCGAAAGGAAACAAAAGCGTATAATTCAGAGTTAGGGTAAGCCTGCTTTCGTCTTTCTACAGCTGACTTAGTGGGGAAAGGCCAATTGTGACAGCATTAGAAAGGGTCCTAGAAGCTTGATAGACCATCTGAAGTCTCTTTTCATTGGGGCTATGGTGTGGTCCTGATGCCCACTTCCAAGAAAGACAAGAAGGAGAAGAATAAGTCAGAAAGGGATCGATAAAAGTGATAAAGGGGAAAGGTGGCTTCTCTGCCAGCTTAAAGCAAGAACTCTTCAATCCTAAGTGAAGAGAAGGCTAGAGGGCGATAAAAGATGACTGTGCAGGATTTGGAAGGATCATCAGAATGTTGTGTTTTGGTCTGACGTGGTGGTATACACCTATGATCCCAGCACTTGGAAAGCTGAAACACAGGGTGTCATGAGTTTGAGGCTAGCTTGGGTTGCAGGTTAGCCAGGACTACAAAGCAAGACCCTGTCTCATTAAAAAAAAAAAAAAAAAAAAAAAGGAAAAGAAAAAAAGAGGGAGGAGAGAAGGGGGGAAAGCTCTTTTGAATACTAGAAACCAGTGGGAGTAGTGGCAGAGTCCTAGAATCCCAGACATGGGAGGTGGAGATCAGGTCAGTGTGGTGCTAACCTAGAGAGAACAGAAGGCATTACCTATGTTCCTTCACAAAGGCCCTGGTAAATTTCTTTCTTAAAATGTCCTTCTTAAAGTTCATAAATTTTTGTTTGTATTAATTTTAGGAAGATCCTGCCTTGATTCGTTGGACCTATGCAAGATCAACAAATATTTATCCTAATTTTAGACCCACTCCCAAGAACTCATTTTTAGGAGCTGTGGTGGGATTTGGACCCCTCATCTTCTGGTATTATGTTTTCAAAACAGACAGGGTAAGTATTAGAGCCCAATGTTAGTACTGGTGTGAGATGTTCCTCGGAGGTGCCAGCTACTGTCCCTTGTTGTTACTTCCAGGGCTCCTCCCACCTGGACAGTCCTTTCCCTTTCTGTCTTGTACCGTTATCCCTTCCAGGAAGACTTAGAGTTTTCAGTTTGATTTGGTACTTTGTGAAAACCAATGGCAGCCTATAGGTCTTTCGGATTTAATTTAATGGCTACTCTGCTGCTTAAGAAAAGTAATAGAATGATCAGTTTAAATTTATGAGGTTAGAATTTAGCTCATGAAAGAGTTTTCGGGTTTTTTTTGTTTGGTTTTTTTTCCCTCAGATAATGTAAGGAAATTGTAGTGTGATTATTAAGCAAATTAATACCATAATAATTTTTTTTAGTTAATGTTCTCATTAGAGGATGTATAGAAACTTTGATTTTACTAAGACAGAATTGAGAAGGTTTTGCTGTGTCACCCAGGCTGGCCTTAAATTTAAGGCCTCTTCCTGTCTCAGCCCTCTGAGCATTGGGATTACAGGAATGAGTCACCATGTCAGGCTTAAAACTAAGCTTCTTTTGTGATCCACCTTCAGATCGCCCGGTGAAGTTCTTAAATAGTTTTGTTGGTTCGTTGGAGATGGTGTTTATTGGTCCAGTGTTAACAGAATATATGGATCACTTACCATGCTCCCTGTTGCTGACTTCTACCTGTGAGTTACTTTTCAAACACACTAAATCCTAATAACAGAAGCAGAGGTAGCCTGCTGGTCACTGTCATCAGGCCGCATGGTCACAGAGGAGCCTGCTCCACTCAGTCCTGCCACAGTCCCAGGGCTTGTGCAGCCATCTAGACCGGATGGCCGCTTACCCATCTCCATTATCAGCCAGCCACCTACTCTTCTGTCAGAGTTCTTATCTTTTGATTGATAAATCAGTTATGCTTTTCCAGAAGTTGTTTGCGTATGCTTTCAATCTGGGCATGGTAGTTTATACCTGTAATCCTAGCCCTGGGGAGGTTGAGGCAAGAGGATCACAATGACTTTGAGGTCAGTTAGGCTAAAGACTGAGTTCCAGGCTAGCCTGGTTCTAGGTTGGGATTCTGTCTCAAAACAAAACAGAAATGTCTGCTTTTGAATGGGGCAATTCCCTTCTGATCACTAAAGAACAGCTAAATTATCTTTGAGTGATGGTACTTTCTTACTCTCCTGACTTTACTCTTTAACTTCTTATTTCCTCAGAGTCGGGGCTTTACAGGGTGGGATTACAATTAAATTTTGAGTATCTTTATTCCTGATTTGCAGTTATTCGTGGCCATACCAGAATGCATTGCTTTTCAATATTTTGTCTGTTTTTGTTTTAATCTGTACAGGACAGAAAGGAAAGACTTATCCAGGAAGGAAAACTTGACCGAACACATCAAATTACCTATTAAGTTTGGCAAGGATGACTCAGTTCTTACATAAATAAATCTACTGATCACTAAACTGTTTCCTTTATTCTTGGATTTATCGTTGAGGCGTGTTAACACCTTAAAAGCAAAAGCAAAAGTGGCTTGTGCTGGGAATAACTGTCTCAGAATGACAGTGATGGCTGACTTTGCTGGATGTCAGCCTCCTTCCTAAGAGCTCAGCCTGATGGAGAAACATTTATTTACTCATTCAATCTGTCATCTAGCAGATGAGTGTTAACTGAGGGCAGCTGATATGTGTGCTGAGGGTACAGTGGTTGGAGAGCCAGAGTGCACAGCTCTGACAACTCCCTGAGCAGCTGAGTACCTGTGTCTGGGTACCCAAGCCTCAATACCCAAGTCCTTGTGTGGCCCCAGCCTTATGGGTAAACACAGCAGAAGGTATTAGTGTGACACCCACAACAGACTTGGGAAAATGAAGTGCTGATAAGAAGTAATTCTCTGAGATGTTCAGGGAGATGGGATCTGATTTGGCCTCTGAATTTCCTGAGACTGATTAGCCTGCTGGGTTTGGCTGACCTGGCTGCCTCCAAAGTAAGAAAGTGAGAATGTAGCTCATGCCAAGGGACAGAAGGATGACAGTAAGGGCAGCATCTAAACATCTGGCCTGGGATGAAGGCTAGCTGGAATTTAGCTGGAGTTCCTGTGTCCATTTTCTTTATATAGCATAGAGATGGTAATGCCTTTCAGCTTATAAAGCCACAAAGATAAAAATGAAATAATATTAACCAATAAAAATAACCACGACTCTGCTTTATAGTTCAGTTTTAAACAATGTGGTAACAATTTCTTCCAAAAAGACAGTCACATCCTGAGCTCTGGGCGAACAGTGTGCTCTCTAGGCTGATTCTCACAAGATCCTTTAGTCTTAACTTTGAAAGTATAACCTGAAAGCTGACCTCTCATCTGTTCCTAGCATTAGCCTTTTTTACCACAGAAAGCACAGCCCGAAAGGCTTTGTATGCAGGTGGTTTATGTTAGGATCTAAAAGGAAGAGTGAAACGCAAGAAGAAAGTCCATTACTGCTATTGACCTCTTGACTCAAGAGTAGTGAATTCCCAAAATACTCAAAGACCTCTGTTGAGTGTACACACAATTTTCCCTTCAAACATGGGCAAAGCAAATATCCTATCTTCAGCGGTCAAGAGTTAACCAGGCAATACCTGTGTCTTCATCAGTACCGTGCAGATCTGCAGCCTGCATACATTAAATAACGCGACTTTCAAGGTGATAGCTACATGACAGTCTATAAACGGTACAGGAGGGGTAGTGGAACAAGCCTCAGTCCACACCACTACAACTGGCCTGAGGGCCTTGGCTGGTAGTCATCGTCTCAAGCATGCTTTCTAGATGTCCCTTCATTGACCAGCACTTTAGATGTACATTGCTGGACTGATGGAGTCACCACCTTCATTTCTAAAGACAGAATCTTAGTTACTCCAGGCCATGTCATAGCAACCACATTTACCATTACCTTGGACATGAAAGTACCAAGGTATTGTAGTGAATGAATGCCCTGAGCTCCAGACAGCCTTGCCCTCAATTGTGTAGCAGTAACACCAGCCCCTTGATATGTATTAGTGCTGCTGAAGTGGAATTTTTTGGGGGGTTGACTGTCTCCCAGGTATAAAAAACCCCAAATGACCTGAACATAGTTGAGGTATCCGGTTACATTGTGAGCCAGGATATCTTATTCATCAAAACCTGAGTTGGGCTAGTGAGATGGCTCAAAGTGAAGGTGCCTGCTATCAGGAATGTGAGTCTAATCTCAGGAACCCACATGGAGGGAGGAGAGAACTGAATCACACAAATTGTCCTCTGACCTCTCCATGTGTGGTGTAGCATACCACCTGACTACAAACACAAATGTAAAAGAAAAACCTAAATTTGGTGGTTAGGGATGTAGCTCAATGGTAGAACACATGTCTAGCATGTGCAAGTCCCTGGGTTTGATCCCCAGCCTTGGGAAAAAGAATAGTAAACCCAAAGAGAAAGTTACACAGTCCATCCCATCAGTTAATTACAAGAAGGGCAAAAAGGACCAATCCTACTTGCTGTTGGTCCTTCCACTCATGAAGGGTAGCTGTGGCAGTATGACCATTGGTTCATTGCATTTGCTACATAGTTAGCCCCGTGCTTCAACCTTTTAGAATGCTGTCACCAGACTGATACTTTAACTTACCTTTAGTAGGTTTTGCTCCATTCACTGTATCCTAGAGTTGTTATGTCCAGCTTACCACACACCTCAGGGCTTTTGACTTTGCAGATCACAATGGATAGCTCTGGTTAAATAGTCATTCAGCTTTTTAGTGATACCCAGCTGCTCTTGGAGCAGAATTGTTCTCTGTTGCAGAAGGTATAGCCATGCTTGAGAGCCTTAGGAGTCTTCATTGCAGTTATGGCCAGAGTCCTGCAGAAGACCTCAAGCCTTACTCTTGAATATCATATGTACCTAGGCTGTTGGCCCATTTGTCTTAAGGTGACACAATCGACAGGTGCTGACCTTGTAGCCTGAATCTGCTTCAGAGCTCTCTTTGGGTTCCATTCAAGACCATCAGCTTTCCAAAGCATCCCATAGTACAGTGTTTCTCAACCTGTGGGTCATGACCCCCTTTGGGGGGGGTGTCAAATGACCCTTTCACAGGGATTACCTAAGACCATCTGCATTTCAGATATTTACAGTAGAATCCATCAGCAACATTACAGTTACGAAGTAGCAAAGAAAATAATTTTATGGTTGGGGGTCACCATGCCATGAGGAACTGTATTAAAGGGTCTCAGCATTAGGGAGGTTGAGAACCACTGCATTAGTGGGTGAGACTAGCAGAGTCCTGAATCCAGAGAGAGGCACAAAAAGCTAACCCTCTCTCTTGAGAAGGAAAGGGTGTTGAGTGGGACAACTTGGTCTTTTTTTTATTTGAGGGCTTTCCCCGGCATGTGAAGTGAGGGCCCATACTCATTGATAATGAGAGGCTCCTGATCCCACATTTCCATATGGAGATAGATGATCTTCCACTTGGGTTGTCCTTCTTGGGCCTGCATTAGTCACTTTTCTCACTGCAGCATAATACCTGACAAGGGAGGAGAGACTTATTTTGGCTCATGTTCCAGTCCATGGGGCAGGGGCACTCAGGACAGCATAGAGCAGTTCATGTTAATGGCAGCCAGGATGCAAACAAGATGATTGTACCTGGTGGGCTTTTCTCAGTTCCCTTCTTATTTTAACTGGACCCTCAGCCTGTGGGATAGTGTCACTCATATTCAGGGCAGATCTTCCTACCTTGTTTAATCTAGAAATGTCATCACAGGTACACCCAGAAGTGTGCTTTACCAACAGGCTCTTCTCAATCCAATCAAGATGACAAGCAAAATTAACCATTATAAGACCAGGGAGTGAGTTCGTCAATAAAAAGCTTACCCTGTAAACACAAGGACTGAAGTTCAATTCCAGAAAAATCCACGTGAAAACCCAGGTGGTGGAAAGCTTGTAATCCCAGCTCTGAGGAGGCAGAGGCAGATCGCTGGAGCTCACCAGCCAGCCTCACCTAACCTGATCAGAACCTCAGGGCCTGTGAGAGACCCTGACTCAAAAGTCGATGTGAATAGTACCTGAAGAACAACAACAGGGTTGTCCTGTGGGCTCCACATCCATGAACACCCTCGTTGCATGTGCACCTGCACACAAATATGTTTACGTGTACACACACACACACACACACACACACACACAGACACACACACAGAGGAGAGAGAGAAAGAGAGGGAGAGAGGGAGAGAGAAATATTGGAATTGGAATAATAGAGAGACGAGTCAGTAAGCAAACGGGAATTTTGAGCCAGCCTGGTGAATACATGAAGTAGCTTATGTGTAATGGCAGAACGCTGAAGTGAAGAATGCATTTCAGCAGAACAGGCCTCCAAGCCTGTTTAAACCGACAGCTGCAAGCAGGGACTGTCTGACTCATGCAGCTCTCATCCTCAGTTTCCATGTCATTCCTAATTTGTCTCTACCCCCACCCCCAACTCTCTGTCCCTGCCGCCTCTTAATGCTCCTCTCTCCATTTTCCTTCAGTGCTGGGAATTGAACCTAGGGTCCTTTCACACTCTAAGCAAGTGCTCTAACATGAAGGTTCATCTACAGTCCCACCCCTTTTTCCCTTTTTTATTATAAGACAGGGGTCTCATTAAGTTGCTCAGGTTGGCCTTGAATTTGCAGCCACCTCCTCAGCTTGCTGAGTAGCCTGATTACAGGCCCGAGCGATCTGGCCTGGCTACTAGTCTTGATTATTGTTTTGGTGGATCTGGACTTGAACTCAGAGCATCCACGGTAGCAGGAGCAGGGAGCTGAGAAATCACATCTTCAACTACGAGCTTGAAGCAGAGAGAGGGAACTGGAAGCGGGGTAAGGCTATGAACTCTCGAAGCCCTCCCTCAGTGATGAGCTTCCTCCAGCAAGGCTACATCCTGCCTACCAACTGGGCAGTAAACATTCAAATACCTGAGCCGATGGGAGCCATTTCTCATTCAGATCGCCACAGACTTTCTGCAACATTGCTTTAAATCCATACAGATAAAATGAAAAACAAAGAGCCAGGTGGTGATGACACACGCCTTTAATCCCAGCACTCAGGAAGCAGAGGCAGGCAGATCTCTGTGATTTCAAGGCCAGCCTGGTCTACAGAGTGAGTCCCAGGACAACCAGAGTTACAACAGAGAAATCCTGTCTTGGAAAAAAACAAAAAACAAACAAACAAACAAAAGATAAATGTTTAAATGAGTGTTTACTATAATTATTTTTTAACCCAGTGGAGATAAACTCCCTTAAATCTGCATTTCATTTATTATTGAGATTTGACTTTTTCCTTGTATTTTTGTCCATTTGTCTGCTATTTGCTTGCTCAAATTCACTCACTGCCCTTTTATCTAGGTGCTTTTTACCAATGATTTTAAGGCTCACACAAGATAAAGATTGATCTTGATCATACCAATCAGGAGTTATTCTAGTATTCCTTCTCATTGGGAAAAACACCATGTACTATTGGTATCTGACTGTGAAAAGAAGACAGCACCCAGAGGAGTTTTTGCATAATTTCTTAGCATTGAGAATTATTGAGCAATGTGTTCTTAGCCTCTAATCATTTCACAAGATTTTTTTTTACCAGTCAGGAACAATGTCCTAAATCAAACCAAGAAGCAGTCTGATGAGGACACCAATTGCCACCTCCTCTGATTTCCAAATGTGCCATCTGTCTGACTGATGCTGCTAGCTCTGGGCATTAGAGCCCACACTGTGATATTGCTGAGCATTAAAAAAAAAAAAAAAAAAAAAAGGCCAGTGTGTAATGAGGATCCAGATCTTAAGGCTTTGTCACACAAAGAGCTCAGACTTTAGCATTCAGCAAGATGGCAGTGAAAGTCACTGAAGCTGTCGAGTAGGTCCAGCTTGATGAAGTTCACATTCCTGAAGACCATGTTGGCTCCTGGGTGAGCATGATCACAGGGAAGAGAGGCTTCGGGGCAGCCAGTAACCAGGCTGCTGGTTTTCAAACATGGTTTTCAATTTTTGAGATAGCCCTCAATGCTATCTGCCAGCCCCTGCCAGTCACAGGTTGACTCACCTGGGTATAAACTTGCCAAAAGCTGTATGGAAGTCTCTCTACAGTATCTCTACTGGCTCCCTTTCTGCACACGCAGGCAGAGCCGGTCTTAACAACGCCTTAAAATTGAATGACATTGATTCTCCTTTTCTGAAACAGTATGCTTCCCTAACAGACTGTTACTGTTTTATTAAATGATATGTCCTCTTACCCCTTTTGCTTGGATCTTGCACCAAGGAAAAGATCATACTTATGCTCTCTGATTGAAATCCTATAGGGTCTAATATGATTATTGTAATTCCTAGGCTATTTGAAGAAATTAGAAACGTGTACAAGAATCTATTTTGGTTAAATTTACACGCATGCAAAATATAAACAATGTCTAAAAACACACTTTTTTTTTCTCAAGACAGTGCTTCCCTGTAACCCTTGCTGCCCTGGAACTCACTGTGTAGACCAGGCTGGCCTCGAACTCACAGAGAGGCCTCTGCCTCCTGAGTGCTGGGATTAAAGGTGTATGCCACCTCCAATGGGTAAAAACACTCTTTTAAATATATGAAAAGGTTTGGGGCTTTCAAACTCCCATCTGTATTTCCTGTTTTTATGGGAATATTGATTGTGTTCCCATTTCTCTTTCAGAGTATCTGTTTGTCCCTTTAAGTATGATGGTTAATCAATTCATTCCCCTCTGACGACTTTGGCTTTCTGGCAGGGTCAGATATCTCATCTTGATGGGACCATGGCCGAGAGAAACACCCACCAGGCCACAACATCTCTTGGAGATCCTTCATCTGGAGATATCACAGAAGTGTTCTGTGAATCTTGATATCATAGTGAAGCTTCAGATGTGGAGGGTTAAAGAGGGTTTATCTAACTTTGACTATTGGGTCTTCTTGGGTATGGATGGACTGTCAGAGATTATCTGAAGCAAACTTGACACTAGAGTTCACTTTTTCCTACTGTCATAAGGAGTTATCACTTTAGTGTTGAATCTGTTCCTTCTCCTCATCTTCCTGGTTTGTGCATGAGCTCTTTTGAGTGTAGAAAACTATTGGAAGCAGCAAAGAGTGTGGTATTGTATATACAGTGGCTTGTGTGACTGGTTTCACATCGTAATTCTATAGAAATGTTTGGAGTAGAGAAATTACTTCTCCAGTTCTTCAAGACATCCCAGTAATCTGAAGATTAGGGTTATGGATTCTGAATAGAAACTGCTGTTTGGTTTTTCTCGTCATCTACTTGTGATCACAAGTGACACTGTCGTGGCTGGACAATTGTCAGACAATTTTCTGACCTCATACAAACAAAAGACTGAGAAACTGTTTAAGTAGGGAGTTGCTTGTTGTTTGTTTGTCTTTTGTTTTTTTTAATATAAAACCAATGTTGACAGATTCATTTCCCCCCTGGGGCTATGAGAATGTAGGTATTCAAACTCAACTATCTATTGTCTTGCTGCTTTGCCACTTGAAGGTACTCATGGTGGATCTAATCGTTGCCCACCAATACTTTCCCCCATTTTGTTTTCTTCAAATTGAAGCCTGATTTCTCAGGAGGCTGCTGGATCATCCCTTGTATCAGACAAGATCAAATAACCCTTGTTTTGGATCAGGGTTGCTAGAGGTTGGTGTGGACACATGACTGTCTGCCTAGGAGATCAAAGGAGAAGTCTGCAGGGGAAGGCTTTCTTTCCTGAATAGAAAGACAGTATTTCGCTGGGTAAGAGACTTCTGCCCACACACCCTTTTGTCTTTTTCTCTTTGCTGTGTCCTAAATGTAGATGCAAAGTCCAAGAATGAAGATAACAAGACAACATGCCGAGAACAAGGAGCAGAAAATCAGAAATATGTGGCTCAGGACTACTCTGTGCCGTCATTTCTCCCCAACCTGAGCTGCTAACCTCATACATCTTTAATGAGATAAAACACTAGTTGCTAAACTAATATTAGCTATTCAGATACTTAGAGTTGAATAAACTCCTAATCAAACCACATTCTTTTATTAAGAGAAATGGATCATCCTTCAGATGTTAATTTTGTTCACAGAATCTAAAATAAATGCTAATGAGTGAACAAAATGTCCCCATTTGTCAAATTTCCCTTGCAGAGGTGCTATGGAGTTACATACACTTGGCCCTTCGTAAGACGTTGCTGTTAATAGCACTGTCAGGGCTTGTACTAAAACTCTGATATAACTTTAGATTTGAAAAATCTGGATTAGCCTAATGAAAGTCCCAAGGGCCTCATGATTAGACAAGACTCCTCTGGGGGGAAGCTCTCAGACACTCACATGGAAACTGCTTTTTATCAAAAATCACTTCAAATTCTGTCTTAACTTCCACTTCCCTTGATCTATTAATATCCACTGTTGAGATCTTAAATGAATCCATGATATTATTTCTTGCTCTTAGACCCAAAGACAACAAGAGGATTTTTAAAGGCCTCGAGGCTCTCGTACTTGGTACGTCTGTTTCTTACGGCATCAGAAGGGTATACACCTTCCTCTTCAGCCAGATGCTAGTTTATTTAGGCACAAGGGTCTCGGCTTAGTGATTCCAGCAGCTCCGACAGGAGAGGACACCACAGTCTCCCGGAAGCAGGAACCTAGTACTCCCTGAGTCATAAGGGTAAACAGTGTGCACCATGTGGGTACCTTCACAGCATCACGGCATTTAACCCTCACAAAACCTTGGTGAAATAGATCACTCCATCCTTTTAAGTATGAATGCAAGGCTTAGAGAGGTTGTCACATGCTCAAGCTCATTTGGCTATAAAAGCACAAACTGGAACCCACACATATCTAGATCTATATCTATCTATCTATCTATCTATCTATCTATCTATCTATCTATATATGTATATATATAGATAGATAGATATAGATATATTTTTTGGTTTTTCTAGACAGGGTTTCTCTGTTGTAACTCTGGCTATCCTGGAACTCGCTCTGTAGACCAGGCTGGCCTCGAACTCACAGAGATCCACCTGGCTCTGCCTCCCGAGTGCTGAGATCAAAGGCGTGCACTACCACTACCCAGCTTAGAACCCATATTCTTAATGACTATTCCTTCCAAAAATGAAGTTTATGTATGATGGTTATTGATACCTACCTAATAATTATATTAAAAACTAATATATTAAGAGCAAGAATTTTCTCAAACCCCACCAGAAGTAATAACTACTTGTTACGCAGTGCCTGTATTCTGATAGGCTTTGTTCTGCTGTTACAGGTCGTTGTGAGTTGCCCAAATGGGTGCTGGGAACTGAACTCAGTCTTGAGAGTAGAGCAGTACTGGTAAAGCAGTCTTTACCACTGGGTCATCTCTTCAGTCCCTAAGCAGTTTACTGACCTTAACTCACTTACCCGCCTTAACTAGTGCTAGGAAGTAGCACTATCCTTACTACTTTATTACTTACCCCGCACCGCTGCCTTCTCGTTCATTATGTTTCCTGGAAAATGGAGCTTTAGGGGTTTTTTTTCCAAACCTTTCTTTTGTTGACCCTGGAAACCCTGGAGCAGGGTCTTAGATTGGAAAATGAGGTCTTTTCATGACTGGTTTTAAGTTTCTAGAACACCTGAGGTTCCCATAGTCTTGTTCCATTCCTGGTGTTTCTAACCGATTGGTCTGAAGTATATCTTGGACACTGGGAGTTAAAGATTGTACTGAGTGACCAAATGCACACTTGATGTTGAGAACCACTGTTTATTCACATTTAGCACCAGAGAATCATTTGTTGGGTGAGCCCGCCCTGTGCACTACACTGGTGCAGGATCAGTGAATGAAATGCTGATAGGAACCTGTCTAGTCACGGCAACCAAGAAGTGTCTCTTGATTTTGCTGGATGTGTTGTATTTGGGGTAAAGGGACAGACGGCCCCTGTGGAGGATCACTGGTCTAGGGATATTTCTAGTAGCCTGGACTGTGAGGAGTCTTTGAGGAAGGAAAATGAGAAGAGTGGCTCCTAGTACCCTCTCTTCTAAATGGTGAAATACGCAGAGACGCCTAGGTCTGGCAGGAAACCCTCTTACCACTGGAAGGAACTTAATCAGGGTGCTTTCTGTTCTTTGAAGTTTTTTATTACAAGCAAAAAGATGGCAAATTTTTTGAGGAGCATCTTGGAAAATTAAGGAAATGACACCAATCTTCCTAATTGATCTCAGGCACACGGAAGGAAACAAAATCTTCTATTAGGGTACACAGTCTGGCCTGGGTGAAATCTTGTCTCAGAGTGGGAAGTCGCTGCTGTAGTGGAGAGATAAAGTCAAAGTCATGGGCGCTAAGTGCTTGGAAACCCAGGCCAGGCACCTGGCCCTAGAAAGGTCTTGTTGCCAACTGATACCAGAGTGACAAAAATAATCTAGCTAAGGTTCTGTGGTGGACAGTGGGGTTAGAGCGAGCGCACGGAGGGCGGGCTGGGGCTGGTGATTAAGCTGCTTTCGTGGTGGTCTTAGTTTGGAACTGGAAGTACCACGAAAATGGGGGCAAGAACGGGAAAGCGGGGAGGTAACGCACTATGAGACTTTGCCCTCTGTGGAACTTAATCCTTTCAAGAGTTGCAGGGAAGCGGAGCGGAACGCAAACCTCAGAGGTACAGGGCAAGAGGGCCTCCATCTTTATACACAAATGGCCATTTATTGTTGCCTCAGTGCAGTGGTTCTCATCCTTCCTGATTCTGTGACCCTTTAATACAGTTCCTCATGTTGCGGTGACCCCAACCATAAAATCATTTTCATTGCTACTTCATAGCTGTAACTTTGTTACTGTTGTGAGTCATAACGTAAATATCTGAAACACGGATGGTCTTAGGCGACCCCTGTAAGGGGCTCATTTGACGCCCAAAGGGGTCGTGACCCACAGGTTGAGAACCGCTGCCTGAATGCGCTCTCCAAGGATAGCCATTGCTCAGCACTTCTGATGTGTTCTGACTTGACATCAAGAAGAGCAGTGGGGACTGATTGTTGAGAGCAGCCAGTTAGCCTGGGCAGTGATTGGTAATGGGACATACGCTTCAGCTACAGCAGTTAATCTTAAAGCTTTGCTAGATAATGATGTTTAATTTTTAATAAAGTTTCTATTTTAAAGAACACTGGGAAAGTACACCAACCTGTTAACCTCAAAGATACCTGTACCTTATTTATTCGTTTGTTTATTTATTTGATACCACAAACTACAGCTGCCACAAACTGAGCAGCCAACTCAACTCCGCTTTCCACAAGTCCTTTCCGGCCCACTCAAAATATTCTCTTTTTTCTCTGTTGCTATCTCATTAGTTCTGGTTTTGTTTCTCTTCTACCTTCGATGGACTTCTCAATCCAATTCTTCTTTCCGTTCCTTGAACCTGGAAGGTGTTTTGTGTTAAATTAAAGTTCGGGCGCTTAATGGAGAGTCCAGAGTTGAAATTTCCAATGCTCTTTATTAATCACAAACCATGTCAGATCTCAGGGAATTCTATACCCGGGCCGCTAGGTGGAGAGCTCACTCCAAGGCTTCCTCACCCCATGCTCTCCTCTGGGTTCTCCTCCTGCTCACTAGCTTCTTCCTCTTGTTCTCTCCTGTCTGTTTTTCCTGCCCTTGCCTTAGTTCTTTTTTACTCCAAATCCTCTCCACCCAGCCCTCCAATATACAAATCAACGGAGCCTAACCTTCATCTGCCTTAAGGCTAAGGAATGTCCTATTCATGTGGGGACCCGGATAGCCACTCCTTTGTTTACTGGTAGGAAGTGAATCCTTTACGTGCTTCAAGGACAGCTTACTGGAACATTATCCACAACTAAAATCTCCCACCACAGTTTTGCTGTCATGTTTCTCCTTCTCAACCAACCCAACCCACCCCTAACCCCAGTGACTTCCTTCTTCCTCTTCTTTAGGTCTGGCTAAATGTCACTTCTTCGTTGAACACCTCCTCACTTTCTGGGAAAGGCTTTCCTGGTCCATCTCTTCTGTTGTTATATCTCAGTTAATTTATTTTTGTCTGGCATGCTTGTAATTACTGCTTGTAATTATTTTGTATGTTTAATTTGTCTGCTTCCCTCACTAGAACACAACCTTTGTACAGGCCAGGATCATGTCTACGTCCTCGATATCCATAGTAAGGTTACCAAATTTAGTAAGAGAAATACTGGTTTCCCTGTTAATTTTGAAGGCAAGATGAACCACAAATAACTTTTTACTATAAGGTCATCCAAGAATTGGATAGGATATAGTTATCACTAAAATTATTCATGGTTGATCCAGAAATTCAAATTTAACTGGGCATCTTGTACTTCACTACTAACAGAAAACCTGATAGCAGCAAATTTAAGTTGCTGCCATGGCAACAAAGCAGAGATGGTATGCTAATCCTATAAAACCAAAGCCATGACAGCTATCACTTTCCATATTTCTGTTCTGGCTTGTATATCTTTTCACCCTGAGAGAACATAGTCAACCTACTTCCAAAGTCTTGGGCAACCCTCTACCAGGAGGAACACTCTTCTTATAAAAGAAGCATTGGGCTTAGCTTGCTGTACATTCGTGCCTTGTTTTTATTGTAGCCTCCTCCTTGGGTATTGATTTCTACTGGCTCTGTCTCCCAAGACTGGTAGGCTCCCTAAGGAGGAGACTGGTTCTTCCATTTCATCTCTAGCACCCTACCTGAGGGTTGGGACTAGAATCCCACTGGGATTACCAACCGGACTGATAAGTGAAGGAATAGAAGGGTGAACAACTGCCCAGTCCAAGGAGGCTAAAGGGTTTCCTAGGATACAGGACCTTTCCTGCAAAGACAGAACAAACCAGACCTGGGCATCCATAGACAGCTGCTCACCTAAAATGAGTGGATTGCTGTTTCTTCTTCGTAGCTGAAATTCTTATCTAATGTCATTGCATTAGACTACCAGAATTAGAAGCTTGGTGTACTGGATGTCCATATAGTTTAGACTAATGGCTTGTTGTTTGGATTTCTGCTGACCTCCTGGATTGAATCTAAGGCTTGACTTTGGATTCAGCCTTGGCTCATAGTTCTAATGCTTGCCTTGCCCTTCCTGGTCCATACTCTCTGAAGACACCTAGACTTGTGCTCTTAGAGTAAAACCCTCAGGCCAAGCACATGGGAAGCACCCCTACTCCCAAACCCCAGCCCCAGCCTTGCTTCAATCTCATGGGCTTATCTTATCACCAGCCCGGACATCAAGATCTGAAAATGACTGTGAGTAGCTTCTACAGAACACATTTATTGAGCAATTAGAAAACCACAGAATTTCTGAATGCATTTCCACAAACATTCTGAGTAATGTGGATAGGAAAAGCAAGCTCTCACTCTAATCGCTGTTCCCATACCACCAGAGGGTATGAGATGCTCAAGGAAACCATGCAAATCTATTCTCAATCATAGGAACAGGCTTCAGTCTCACTTAGTTTCTGTCGGGTTCCTGGAATTGGGGGTGAAGTGGCTCCTGAGAGGCTCCCAGCACTTGTAGTAGTTCTCATCCAGACAACTACAGGTCTTGAGTCCCCACTTGGTGACCGCCAAACTTAAGGAAGATTCAAACATAAATGCCTACAGAACACAAGATGGAGATGAGAAGGAAGAGGTAAGGTGACAGTGAAGGTGTTTAATTAGATCTAGATCTGGTTTTACCAGGCATAAGCTGATGAAGCTGTATACAAGGTTTCTATCTACTTAAGGCTTTGAGTTTCGTTCTGTGAGACAAACTTGGGCAGGTGGGATTAGGATTGTCCATAGCATTCTGGAGGCAAAATTTTACTTCCAAAGGCAGATGTGAGGGAATCCTGGGAATTTTTTAGGGGCCATACATGTGGTAATGTCCTCGTATGTAGGGCATACCCTGATTTCACAAAGGAGGAAACAGGGCTCAGAGCTGGGAAACGGCTTCTCTAAGGTGGTAAGTGATGACAAAACTGGGCTTTTAGCCTGCTCGTTTTTAGAAGCTTAAAAGTTCAGCTCAGAAAAAAGAATAAGGGAGAGGAAATGGTCCATAAAAGGGCTGGCACCGCATAACCCACTGAGTTCTGGATGTTTCTGGTCACAGTAGAAAGAAGCTGAAAAATATTATGTTTAACTTGACATTTAAGTTTTTTATCAGTTGTTGATTTTTCTGTCTATAGTGTCATTTATAAAACATCAGCAAACAATCCAAACCTTACAATTCTTCTTGTTCTCTTTAGGAAATTAAAAGCATTGATGACAGGGCCAAAGAAAAATTATGTAATTCTTTTGTGATACCACTCAGAACGCATACATTCATTTCTTTTTGTCCATATGAGTGGAATGTATGTCTTTGCCTGACTTCTATGACAGGCTTTGGGTTAGGGTTTTGGATGGGATGCAAGGTAGAAAGCCCTATTCACACATGAGGGTAGGTAAATGTTACCGCCATTATTAGTGTTGTCTTCCGCTGACTGCTTTTTAAGAACTGCACTGTCAGGCTGGGCTGTTAGTAACCATTTCACACTGGAGTAAGGATATAACACATTCATCTGTGTCTAAGTTATTGTGGTAGCTTGAATGAAAAGGGCCCCCATAAGCCCCTAGGGAGTGGCACTACTAGGAGATGTGGCCTTGTTGGAGGAAGTATGACACTAGGGTCAGGTTTTGAAGTTTCAAAAGCTCAAAGCCCTGTGGCGCACAGTCTCTTGCTGATGCCTGTAATCCAGATATAAAGCTCTTGGCTCCTTCTCCAGCACCATGCCTGCCTACGTGTCACCATGCTTTCTACCATGGTGACAATGGACTAAACCTCTGAACTGTAAGCCAGGCCCAGTTAAATCTTTACCTTTATAAGAGTTGCTGTGGTCATGGGGCCTCTTCACAGCAACGGAAACCCTAACTAAGGCAGTTATATAATTGGGATTGGTAAAGGAGACGCAAAGTCAGGTCTAGGTAAAGTTTCTATTTATGTATACGTGTGTATGTCTATGTGTGAGTATACATATGTGCATGTAAGTGTGAGGCCGGAGACCCCCGGCCCTGGGCATTAATCCTAAACTCTTAATAGGAACTTAGGCTTTCTCTACTCAAAACAATAATTATTGAGTACTTTCCAGAACTCCCTGTTCCAAGAACTAGCCCACCCCAGAAACCATAAAACAATTATTGTCAGGCTTAATTCAAGGGCACTGTGACCCAGCCCAAATTCCCAAAACTAAAGTATGAGAGGCAGCTGCAGCTGCTGCCTAATAGCCTTGGGCAAGGGACTTTCCACGTTGAATAAGACCCTAAGTGTACGTTTCCTGGTGCCCATGACCTTGCTATACGCCAGCTCCAATCAGCTTAAAGGTTAATTGGTCCTAACCTATCAAAATAGAAAAACAATTTGGGGACCACTTGACTTGTACCAAATCGGTTTATGCCTAGCAACTGTCTGTATTTTGTATAAAAAGCTTCGTTTTCTGCTTCTCGGGGCTGCTTCTATCCTGCATGTTAGAACGGCCCCAGCGCTGGTTAATAAACCTCTTGCTTTTTGCATCAATTATCCGACTGTGTCTCTCTGTGGGCGCGTCATCAAGTTGGGGTCTGGTTCGGGAACCCAACATAAGTGCCTGTAGAGGGTGCCTGCCCCCGATATTATGGGCCTTCAGATACCCAGTCCACTTTCATCCTAATTCCCTTCCCAAGACAGCACAATCTTATGAGCAATTCAGTCTTAGACATCACTCAAAATTCTTACTGAGTGTGAAAACAGCCCTATGCTTCACGACTGTGAACACTGTTCCCTGGTAGCGTGGCTTTCAGAAGCCCATCTGGAGGCCAAAGGCTATTGAGGAACAGCTCTTGGGTGGGTTGTGTGCTCTCAAGAGCTGTCAGAGGCAATAGCTTAACTAAGATCGTCAAACTGTCCCACAGAGATGAAGGTCCCTATGGACACTCCCAGGAGACCCTTGGAAAGGGAAAAGGAGCCTTAGCTAAGGATATGGGAAGGACTCTGTGTTCCTTCTTGCATAAAAGCAACTCTGGCTTTGGACTTGGAACGAAAAGCAAACCCCACTGGACAGGTGGACAGCTCATGCTAGCTCAAGCTGGGCTCTGAGTCAAGTAGGCCTGTGTTATGGGTTTTAAACTACGTAGCACTGAGGGCATTTGTTTTAAAATGTGAAGCAAGTTCGCCTATGGGTTAGCATGGAATTATTTCCTGTAGTCCATTAAGTCTATTTTCAAGAATGCAATAAATAAATAAATAAGAATAAAATAAAATCAAGTACTGCAGCCAGCTGCAATTGTGTTCCGCCTCGTATTTACAGCCTGACACAAGAAGAATACAAAACAGAGTTTACATCCCATCAGCTTCATCCCATGCCAAAGGAGAACAAAGAAAATGCAAATAGCAGCTGCGGATTGCTGCTCATAAGCCCTGGCTATGGAGAGGCGAATGCTGCTTGACCCTTCTTGGCCTCCTCTGCTACTGTGGTCCCCAGGCTTGCTCCTCACAGCAGAATACTTGGAGGCAGAACACACACACAGGGCTGCACGTGGCAAGACCCTTCAAAGAATATTAATAATGTTTCCTTGCGTTTGAAGTTACCGAATGCTCCATAAGGCAAGATGTCCTCAGGGTTGGAGAGTATAACCATTCTACAGATGGGAAAATGAAGCGTGGAACAGTTACATAGGAATTACGAGTTAGGTTTGAACTGGTCCGGCTCCTAGTTCTAAATCTTTCTACCCTATCACATCAGAAGCATGGCACATGCATAAGGGTGTATGTATTCATTCTTATAACACGCAGACACAAAACTCTCCTCATTCCATCTCTGTGACTTTGGAGAAATAAAAATACCTTTTCTTTATAGAAGTCTGGGGAGCCTGGAAGCAGGCCCCTGAGGCATTAACTTGCTTACCATGGTGCCATCAGCAATCCTCTCAGGTGCCAGCTTGACCTGGCTGGCCTTCTCAAAGCAGTCCGCGTCAGGGCCGTGAGGGGTCATGGCACTGTGCAGGCTGCCTCCCCCTGGCAGGAATCCACCTTGCTTTGCCTCATAGTGACCTTTGATGAGTCCCATGAATTCACTCATGCAGTTCCCTGGGAAGGTTCACATGGTATTATTTTCATTACCCGCGGCAAGACCCATAAAAACACCAAGACTTCCTAAACAGTCCGTCTTCTAGGTTTTCAGGTCTCATATTCCAAATTCATCAAATAATCTCATGATAGCACATGGTTTCGCCACATTTCTGTTCCCAGTCTAGAGGTGAAGTGGTGTGTATGTGTGTGTGCATGTGTGTGTGCATGTGTGTGTGTATGTGTGTGTGTGTATGTGTGTGTGTGTGTGTGTGTGTGTGTATGTATGTGTGTGTATGTGTGTGTGTGTATGTGTGTATATATGTGTGTGTGTATGCGTGTGTATGTGTGTGTGTATGTGTGTATATATGTGTGTATGTGTGTGTATGTGTGTGTGTATATGTGTGTGTGTATGTGTGTGTGTGTATGTGTGTGTGTGTATGTGCATGTATGGGGTATATGTGTGTGTAAGTGTGTAAGTGTGTGTGTGTGTGTGTATGTGTGTATGTGTGTGTGCATGTATGGGGTATGTGTGTGTGTATGTGTGTTTGTGTGTGTATGTATGTGTGTATATGTGTGTGTGTATGTGTGTGTGTGTATGTGTGTGTGTGTGTGTATATGTGCATGTATGGGGTATATGTGTGTATATATGTGTGTGTGTATGCGTGTGTATGTGTGTGTGTATGTGTGTGTGTATGTGTGTATATATGTGTGTATGTGTGTGTATGTGTGTGTGTATATGTGTGTGTGTATGTGTGTGTGTGTATGTGTGTGTATATGTGCATGTATGGGGTATATGTGTGTGTATGTGTGTAAGTGTGTGTGTGTGTGTATGTGTGTATGTGTGTGTGCATGTATGGGGTATGTGTGTGTGTATGTGTGTATGTGTGTGTGTATGTATGTGTGTATATGTGTGTGTGTATGTGTGTGTGTGTGTGTGTGTGTGTGTGTGTATGTGCATGTATGGGGTATATGTGTGTATGTGTGTAAGTGTGTGTGTGTGTGTGTGTGTGTGTGCATGTATGGGGTGTGTGTGTGTGTGTGTATGTATGTGTGTGTGTGTGTGTGTGTGACAGTAATGATATAGGACAGTCCATTAACAAGTGATTATCTATGAGATGGATGGTTGGTCTCTATAAAACACAGTCCATAAATATTATTTATCATAACAGATAACTGAGTCTGAACAGAATAGAATCTTATTCTTCTGTTCTCGTAGAATCCTAAATCTAAGCACTGGAAGTGCTTCTTACTTCTAGTCCACACAGAAGACTTTTCTACATCGTTCCTTATGGATTACTGCCCAGGCTCTGCTTAGATGCCTTCAATGAATGGAAGTGCTCGGCAGAGCAACTTATCATGTTATTGAATGGCTCTTAGTGTTTTTTATTTGTTTATATTAAATGAGCATTTTTATATGAACTAAATTCATGAGTCCATGTTACATCTTCAAGAGTCACACAGAACTTGACAGAGCTCACCATGCTTCCATTCTTTTGGTATTTTGTTTCTGTTGAAATAAAGCTCTTTATCAACATAGCAATACCCTAAGAGCAAGAATTAAAGGAACCTGACACTGGGTAAATGCAAGCACCTTTCCAACTCTGTCTATCCATTTATCTGTCCATTTTCCACTCCATTCATTTGCCCAGCCATCCATATTCAAAATATATAATTGGATGCTATTCTAACTACTGTGGTATGCAGACAAATAAGAAGCTGCTATTGTCTGTCCCGAGGGAAGATGGAGTGTGTAGAGCATGTAGCAGAGCAGTGGCAGCCCTTGCCAAGCCAAACACTTGACAGGCCAGCATCATGATCCTCTCCCTTCTGTGTGAAATAGAAGAAGGTGCCATAATACACCTGCAATCTGCTGAACAGCCACCCCTCCCCTGCCCCTGACAGAACACTGCTCCAGGCCCTGCAAAGTGAGCATTCGGCAACCCTGAGCAGAAGGTGAGGCCCGGGTCACAGCCCCATATGTGTTCCATGAAGAAGGTAAAGGAAAGGAAGAAAACGGGACCTAAGCAGCTGTATTTTAAGAACAGTCCTGCACATAGGTTCAGTCTGTAGCCATGTTCCTTGCTGCAGTGCATGTTGCCAGGGTCACCTTCACAGCTTAATTTCAAGAAAAGAACAAGACGGAATTTGGTTTTGATCTGAATGTGTATTTAGTTAGCAATGAGTTTGGTGAAGACATTTATCCACTTTTGATATTTCAAAGGACAGTGGTAGGGTAGACCTTGCCTTTCTGATTAAAGCTGGATCTTGGTGACTGAGGTGCGTTAAAATGACTAGAGGCAATATTTCTATGGAACTAATTCCCCAATTCCCCTTAAAGTCGCATCAAAGTAGCAAAGACTTCGAGCATTGCTGAAGCAGCATTTTTATATCTCCGATAAAACTAATTTCTAACTTGGGGTTCCGTGCTTTTTCCCAAAACAACTCAGGGTGCCATATCTTTACGAGATGTCATTTGAGGACAAGCTGTTACAAATGTCACAGGGGGCGTTTCACAGGGCCCGCTGTTTCGGGCAGTCTGCAGTACGAACTGAGAGGAAGGAGTGGTTGGGAGCGTGGAGCACAGCAGTGCAGTTGTACCTCTACCCAGGAAGGGAGACACAACCTCTACAACTGTTCTCAACATAAAGTCTGTAGACCTTCTGGGTCAGAAACCACTGACTTCCTAGTTCAAAGGGCAGACTCTGAGTTTCTACTTTAAAGCCAATAAATTAAACTCTGGGAGAGGGAAGCTTAAGAATAAACTTAAAAGAGAAAGGGCACTCTTGATGGTGACCTCGAAGGGGCATGCTGGCTGTCATCTGACTGTGAAGTGGCCTTCTTTCATCCTGCCAGCCTTAAACCTTCACGAATGCTTAAATTGCCCATCCAGTGCAGCTGTACACCATTAAGCTCTGGTACCTGGGAGCTGTTTCAGAAAGGAATCTCATATAAGGTTCTGTAGTTAAGTGTGGAAAATAATTTGTTTTCTAGAATGTTTCAGCTGAAAATGCATGTTAGAGCCTCTCCAAAACTCTATGTTCAAACAATGCAAAATTCTCCTGGAAGCAGAATTGTACCTTGACCTAGTTTAATTTGCACAACTGAAAATGTCAACCTCATTAAATACAGCTGCGGTGTGCCTTATTCATCCTTGGTAATGTATTCCCTGAATGAATAAATATTTCTAGATGTGTATTATGTACAGGCCACAGAACTAGCTGCATCAATTAGTGGTCACATGCTTCTGCTTTGGCTTCAGACAATCTGCAATTAAATCCTGACCCTACCACTTAACTAACTGTGAGACCTTGAGAATTGCTTATTCCCCTGTGTCAGTCTCATCTGGAAAACAGAAAGGGAGATAATTCCTATCATCTGTCTCTTGCTACTGTTCTAAGACCCAAATAAGTTGACACTTTAAAAAAAAACAACTCACAATACAGCCTTAGAAACTAGCCAACCATCATTAGTCATTAGTCATAATAATACAAATTAAAAAACTGGATTTGTTTGAACCACTTTCTGTGCTGTGCTGGTGGCTTGGTGAGAAAAGCTACTGAGTGGTCCTTACCCATCAGTGAATTCTACTGGCTCTACAACATCAAGCTGCCAGCAAGATGTCCCGACATGTGCAATAGTGGCGTGACTCTCATGGGGTACCGACTTCTCTCTAGCTATATGCCATATGCCATAGGCCTCTGCCATAGAAGGGATCTGATGCTGGTTTGAAAATCTGGTCAAAACCCAAGCCTTGGGAGGTCATAGGCCCTACAAGGAAGATTCTATTGATATTAAGCTACATGAACATACTGTCAAATTTCCTTCTAAATATCCATGCCTATTTCTTAGACAACACCACTCTCAACCTCACTCAAAGAAGCTTCTATTTTTTAACGGACCCTGGTGAATTCAGAGTTTCATGGCTGCCCGAGATGTTGAGAATATGTGACAACTGAGCGCTCAGCCCTAACCAAGTTGTTTATCCCATCACTCAAAGGCTCAGGAAATGTCGTAGACAGAATGAAATAACATAAAAGCCGGAAGATGGTAAGAAGGGCAGCAAACACACCATACTTTAGATATAACACAGCTAATGTAGTTATGAAATCACAGAAGCTTCGATTACTTGTATACGGCTTCACAGGACAGGCCTTCTCAACAGTCAGTCATGGGCGGAGAAGGGGATAATGGGAGCTTTCTCCTTACTGCTGAAATATATATATATCTCACTTATTGGGGTTACAAGAAAAGGGAGCTAACTTTGTGATAGCTAGCCACACATCTAGAAATGTTTATCCAGTCAGTGAATACACAAGGAGAGACTGAATGTAAGACAATGAACAATGACAGCGTGTCACCTGCACAATGACAGCGTGTCACCTGCACAAGAAAGTGTTTTCAGGTGACGGTTTCTGATTAAGTGACTCAGGTCAGGCTGGGTGTACCAACTGGTACATCTGCCAGTCTCCAATGGATAGTTTCAATCACGAGACCATATAGACTGTCTTGGTCAAACTCAGAGGGGCACAAGCTAAATGAAAAGAAAGGAATGTGGGAAGCTATCAATAGAGATGAGGGGGTGTAAAGGGGATGGAGGGAGATGAGAAAGGTAGGGGTGAGAACAATCAGAACGCATTATATACATGTATGAAATTGTCAAAGAATAAATTTAATTAATGACAACACCCTGTATTCCTGAATAGTCTATCTCCCAGTTTAGATTATTTGCTTTGTTTTGCCAAAATAATTAAAGAAGGAACATTTACTTGTTCTTGAACCAGATTTAAGTAGTTTCTCCAAACAAACTAAAATCACCACTACTCCCCACCCTTAAAAAGATCTGAAATGTACTTCTTGCTTCACACTCTACCAACCTTTCTATCTCTCTTCAGGGCCAGAGAAACAGGAGCCAGTTTTGCTAGATGAATCCCTTCCTGTAGGCAGTGTGAGGTTAGAGCGTCTTAAACCCCAATAGCAGCCTGAGAGGAGTCTAAACTCAAGGCAGGGCTGTGGGTCCAAGAACAACCTGGCCATTGTCCCCAGTGCCTCGCTGTTTTGCTGTTACTAGTTTCCAGGTGTGTTCTGATGAGAGAGAGAGAGAGAGAGAGAGAGAGAGAGAGAGAGAGAGAGAGAGAGAGAGGAGAGAGAAGAGAGACTTACTGTGGTAATAAGGTGGCCTGAAGGTTTTATCTGCCACCCCCCACCGAGGTGGGAAGATGACAAAGTCAGCTATGGCCACTCCTGGCCGGGTAGACTTGGCAGTTAGCACCGTGAAAATGGAAGGATCCTGTGAATACACAAGGAGAGACTGAATGTAACACTCCTGGGAGGGCAATGAACAATTACAGCGTGTCACCTGCACAAGAAGGTGTTTTCAGGTGACAGTTTCTGATTAAGTGACCCAGGTCAGGCTCAGATATTTGGGCTCTGGTTGAGGTGCAGTAATCACTCATGTGACTGTTCTCTTGCTGTGACTGAAACAAAATACATTCACACCAGATAAGAGGACCTGCAGCTGCATCTTTAGCCTGCTGAGCCTACATCCCTATTACCCAGCTCTGAAAGATGAATGCCTGACTTCTACTCCCAGGCAGAGGGGCAGGGAGTTTGGTGCTGCTCAGAGAACAGAAACAGAAAAGTATCCACATTTTAGTATCCAGGTCCATATGCTTCTTTGGGAGGCAGGGCATCAGAGACTCTTCACGGTGTCCACAGGCAGGAATAGTCTGAGAACTGGTTAACTAATTCTGACTCTTGATTGACGCTCAGATTTACAGTACTGCATTTACACAGTGGACTGTAGTGGTAGTAAGGGGTGGGGAGTAGGGCATGCTGAAGGATAAGTTATGCTTTGTCAAGAACTTTAGACTGCTAGATAGAAAGACCAAGATTCAATTTAATTGATACGGGTATTCACTTTCAGATGCGGTGACATCTGGAGACCCAGAGACTGGGAATCTATTCTCGACTTCTTTAACTTTATTGGGGAAAAAAGAAACTGGTTATTTCTTTTCAAAATAACTCTCTGTTGAATTTGTTCTTTGAAAGTTTCGTGCATTTATGTAGTGCATTCTGGTTACAATAACCCCCCTACCTGCTACCACCCAGTCTCATCTCCTCTGGTAGGGTCAGGCAGAGCTTCAAAGACCTGTGACTTGAGCTAAGTCTTTAAAAGTGAACAGAAGAAAGGAAGGGAGGGTAGAAGAGAAGAGAGGAGAGAGGGAGGAATTAAATCAGGGAAAATAGAAAAGATGGCAAGGTCACAGAGATTTTGTAAAGCAGGATGAAAGTTGAAGTGAGGGGTGCAGTGAAGGATGAAGAAGGGCAAGATGCAGTACTCGGAGAAAGCCCAGGGCCAGATGGCAAAGAGAATCAGATGCCACAGTTCAGAGCTCAGACTTAATCTCAAACCGTGGGGAGCCTGCAAAGATTTTCTAAAGCAGTGGTGGGATGACCAGATCTGAATTTTGGGGGGATAACTATTGCAGCAGTACAGAGAAGAGAAGATTGAACCTCTGTAAACTCAAATGAAGAACAAAACAAAACAAAAATCAAACGTAAAGCCAAAGCCAAATCAAAAAAAAAAAAAAAAAAAAAAAACCCAACCCTTCTTGCTGGGAGAACTATTACAGAAAGGCTAGGTAGGAAGGCTTAACTAGAGCATTGCCAGGGCCTCAGGGTGCTTCTTTGTGATGCTTCGGGTTTGGCATCTTGATTTTTCTTTTTCCTCTTTGGCTTTTTATTAAGATTCACTGTTATTTAGAAAGGTAGTTTTGTCCCTCTAGAGATAAGCTGAATTGGCTCAGAGTAATCCTTCTATCTCTGATTCTCTGGCTTCTGCCCCAATTATTCCTCAGCTTGTGGATTCAGTTAATCTATTATGAAGTACACTGCAAAACGAACTTTCCCTCAGGGTCTCAGAACTAGCACGTTATCAAGAATGTGGGCTCTTGGGAGCCTGTACTGTAGACCAGGGACCTAGCCATGGCCCCCTAATTGACTGAAAAATATGACCAAGTTTATACATTAGGCTTTTTTTCCCCCTTAAGTTCAAGCATTCAACCTTTGAGTAGCTTTAGAAGAGGACTGCTTTGCTCTTTGCTGCCAACCACAGCCGGAAGCACAGGCTGTTGACCAGATAGGTGCCCAGAGCAAGCAGTAGGTGCCCCAGACTTGCAACGTGGCCAGACCTTCTCCAGACTTGTGAATGATTTTTCCTCCTGTATTATCATTCACAAGTTTTCCTTTTCCTGTCCATGAGAGTGGCGATTACTCTGAAGAAAAGTAAATTATGTTGAGTATTTCTTGGCTTCCTCATTTGCCACCTAATGTATTCCTTCACCAAAGGACAAAAGATCTTGTTGAGGCTTTGCAAGAATGATCTTGCAAACCATAGATCTGTGAATGCCACAGATATGCTCTGAATCCCTCCCATTCAAGGGCTGTCCCATCCCCAGGATCCCTGCATGATCCAGACTTACCGCATGGTCAAAGGCCACTGCATTGATGACCATGAAGTTCTCTAGGTTGTACTTGTATGGTGTATAGTTTCCATGCCAGGCCACAACATTGAATGGAGAGACATCCTAATTACAAAACCCAGGAAAGCACGGTCTTAGAATGTAATGTTTTTGTAGCCATGGTCTTACAATACTTACTGACATGACTTTTTACTTGATATTCTTCTAAGTTTTAATTACAATATCCTTTGGGAGAATCACAGCTCATAATCCTCCTGTGTTGCTTCACACACCCCCTCCTAGGCCCTCACTTTTCCACTAGCCCCCTTTTTTTCAGTTCATAAGCTGCAGCTGTCAGTCTTGTCACCCGTGTATCAGAAGCCCAGAACACTCCTCAAGCAGTGCTTTTTCAATTTTTAACATAACTGTGGGAATCTGTAGATGCCAGCAATTCCCCAACAATCTGGGCTGCCCTCTGTTTCCTGGAGCAGCAGGCACTTGCTGTGATATTTCTCCAGGGTTTTGCAGCCTAGAGGAACTTCTCATAGACACGGTGTCTGCTGAGGAGTTAAGAAGACACCTCGAAGAGATCCAGCCTAAGTGTTGGAGATTTCAGAATGACATTAACACCTTTCCCAGTTTCATCTTGGGTAGGAGATACTTTTGTGCCATGACATTATAATCTTCCTCACTGGAGCTGTGCATCTAGTCAAGGAAGAGAATCCAACACAGACTATTCTAAAGTTCAGGATGTGTAGCTGGCCGAAGTACTGAGAATAAGAGATTTGAGTGCTCAGCCTTAAATGGGATATCTGTATCAACATCCACTTACCCAGCCCAAGGCTCAATGACCATCTTCAAATAAGAAGAGGCAGAAAGAATATAAGATGGGAAGGAATGCAGTAAAATGTTGTCTTCTAGACATGACATGGCTATCAAAGTAATGCACTCATAGCAGCTGAGGTTACCAGCACATGACATGCACAAGATCAAGACAGAAAGAATTCTGGCATAAATGGCATACACAGATGATATCCAGGTCAGTGGCACTGAAGATGTGCCACTGGTAGGATCATTGTGTTCCTGTGGATGGCCGTATACCCATGTGCATATAGGTAGCATTATCTACAAAATTGGGGAGGGGAATGTATAAACAATAAAAAATATTAGAAGATGTGAAGTTGGGAGTGGGATGTGTTGAACAGGACACAGGAAAAGGGGAATGCATGTGATCACATGTCTAGAATAAAGAATGAAGGGAAAAAGACTTTAGGGAAGAGACCACTCAAAAAGGCATGGCTAGGGCTAAGTGGGATGATTAGAAGTATTGAGGTATTACAATGAGTCTTACAATGGTGGGAAGGCATGGCATTTCCAGACAGGAGAAATAAGAAGGGAAGATACTGTTATAGATCTAGAACCATGAAGAAGGGTATGTTTGTAAATATTTACAGCTAATTCTCTGGAGAAACAAAGTTCTGATTTATAGTGCTTGCTGATATCTGGGGTATGAATACTCTCACTATGATATTTTATCTCTACCCCCAATAATGATAATTTTTCTGGTGAAAAACATTATTGAGTGCCTTTTCTTTTGTACTGTGATCTGATTTTGAGGCCCGGTGTGACGCTGCTGAACACCAGGGCGGTGAAGAAGTGTGTGCATCAGATTTTACAAATTGCAATGAACTGACTCCCCCACACTCACGCTACTCAACAGGAGCTAGATCAGGCCAGAACACTGTCTTAAATGGGGAGGAGGCAGCTAAGAAATGCCCCATTATCCTCCCTCCTGCATTCAGTTTCCTTCCAGTTGAACCAAACAAAAGACAGGAGACTAAGGAGTCCTGGTTACTTTGTGGATAAAAGACAGCCTTCCAGAGCACAGACTATGGGAGAGGAGAATGGACCAGTGGCACCATCACAAGGGCCCTGTGAGAAGTGAAAAGTTTTTTACTGCAGGTCTTGGCTACTGCCAGAATGGAGAAACCCTGTCAACTGCACGTAAAACAATAACAATCCGGGGAACATACTTAAAATTAGTATAGATTTCTACTTCGGATCCCCCAGAGGTCATTGTTTTTGTCAGTGAGAGTATTAATATAGGTGTGAGCATCTTTAAACAAAGTTGTCTGATGGTTTCTAATACAAATGGTCCCTAAAACACTTTTGAAAATATGAGAATGACACATTATTGTTCGTTCCAGGGCTTGAGCTGAACTTTCAAACTGGTTTGCCTCTGATGGCTGGTATGGCCTTTTGGTGCTATTCCAGAAAAATAATGCGTGCTATGCAAATATAGACAGTAAATCAGGCAAATTTAAAAAAAAAAAGCAAACAAAACAGTGGGACTATTTGGGTCCCTTTTGTTATATGATTAATCTGTTCTAACATTATGAACTCAGTATGTTAACTAATAATACATTGTGTTAGCCTGGCATCATGGTGCACACCTGTAATCTTCTTTCTTGGGAGGTAGAAGCAGGAAGATCAGGAGTTCAAGGTCACTCTCAGCTACAAAGCAAGTTCAAGGCCAACTGAGGCTACAAGAGAACTTGTCTCAAAAAAATGAACAGCAACAACAACAAAAAACCCACATAGTATTATATCATAGATTATATATATATATTTTTCAGTAATAGCCTTACAGAAGGGACAGAATGTCATCATGTCTTAAAATTAATTTATATTATTGCTTTATGATTTCATGTCCTGAGTTACTAGGCCTCTGGCATAATTGAAGCTAATTAGCTAAATTCTTTTTGTTTTGTGATTGTTTTTCAGTCACTTGTGTTTGAAATAAGGTGGTCGCTGAGGAATACCAATCCTGACAGATCTTTGTGGTGACTCACTTTCTTTTTCAGAACATATTAGGCGGCCTACGTGCTATGTTTCCCATGTCATTCTTAGAGACCTGCATATTGCCAAATTTCCATTGCTGGATGAGTAGAAAGAGCACACCCTCTAGAGTCTACAGCCCAGCAGCTGGGAGCTTTAACCCTGGTTCTGCCACTTACTGAGACATTGCTGAATTAATGATCACTATCTGATCTGTTCCCATGACTATGAAAGCAAATAGTATGGAATTTGCAGTATCTCAGTGGTGCGATAAAGACAAAAGGATGTGATGTGCCTAACACTGACCCTGGCTGTCACCTGGTACTGCGTAACTCTACACTCCCTCTCCAGCTACCGACAACCTGACTTTACCTGTTTCGAAGCAAACAGCTTGCCCTGGTATTTATTAATCACAGTGTAACCACCTGGCACTTGACGATCTTCATACCAGGCAACAGGGATCAAGAAGTCACGAGGATTGGCCAAGCCATTTGCTCCTAGAACACAGTAACCCAAACCCCATTTAGATACTCTCAAAGTCACTTGGAAGATGCCCACAAAGGGAAGGTCTACTTCTTCGTCACGAGCCATTCTTTATAGAATGGCTTCTATAGCTGCTTTCATCACCCAAATCTTTGCTGGATTCCCAGCAGGGGCTATCGCTGAGTACCTGCCCAGCACAAGTGAGGCGCTGGGCTCAATCCCAAGCACCACAGAATCTGTTGGATCCCAGTCTGGTAGATTCGTAGGAAAGCTCCAAGAGATTTGGTTGGAAAAAGAAAATTTCAAAAATCCTCATAAGCAGCAGCATCTCCTAAAGTTGTAGATTATGGTTCATACACTTCTTATATGCACTACCTCATCATTAATCATACACAACAGGTTGGGGTGGGGAGGAAGGGACTAAAAAGGAGGAAAGGGAAGACCTGAGAGAACCAGGTCTCTGTCGGAGGAAGACTGAGAACTCTCCAGCACAACTCTTTGAATTTAATCTCATATAAAAATGCTGTAAGCTGTTGTCCCAGGCAGGCCTCTGCCCTGTAGACGGAACTCAAAAGCCGGGGCTATAAAGCTGCTGTTCAGCCTAAAAACAACCTGCCTGCCATTCAGAGGGCAAGGATTGAGACCTGCGTGCTTAGCTTTGTTCAGGAGTGAGCGTTCCCTCTAGAGAAAGGAAATAAATCAAAAGACAAAATATGAAAAAGCACAAGTGCAAAAACATAATTTAACTCAGAGAGGAGAGGCCTGGGGAGTGTTTTATCATTTCCAGCTCCTGGGGTTTAAAAAAAAAAAAAAAGCCCCCAGCTGGTTAGTAAATTATATATATTTTCCAGAGGGTACATGCTCCGTGGAACCTGGAGGCTCTGCTGCCGGCGCAGCAGCAGGAAGCTAGGCCAAAGTGGGAAGAGTGGGTGGCAAGCAGGATGACAGACGGGCCACCACGGCTCCAGCTGCCTCTCTGCTGCCTCCCACCCTTCCTCTGAAAATTTGGATCCCCAGGGGATTGACCAGAAGGCACATGCTGGCCTGTCCTTGTTGCTCTGAAAAGCTGTTGTTGACAAGGAAGGAAAGAACTGGGAGGTAAGGCCCAAGACGAAACCAGGGTCCAATTTCCCCAGCTCTCTTTTTCCTGCGATGGGGACTGTGGGAGTTCGGGGATGTTTAGGAACAATTGCTCCTAAGATAATCTCTTCCCTCCTGCATCTCCTGCCTTCAGCTGTTGGAAGAAGAGGGGCTGGGAGAGCTTGTCTGGGAGTTTCACCTACCTCACAGGAGCTCCTTCATAGTACAGAGTGATGCACTTCTTACTGCGAGGTGTGTGGATTTTGTGAAATGTGCTCAGATGGACTGGGATGTCTAAAGGCATGTGTCTCCCAGCCCAGTTCATCTTTTCATGAGATTAGAACCCAGGCCATTTTTATGTCTGGAGACACTCAGCTCATTGAGGTAAGGAAATTATTAACGAAGATACTCCCATTAACATATATTTGCTTAAGCTGTTCCCTTTCCTCTGTACTTCTCCTTAATATGCCATCAATAATTACTTGAATCTTAGGGCTGGTGGAATGTAGCCCAGTTGGTAAAGACCTTGCTTATCATGCATGAAGCCTGGGTTCAGTCCTCTGCACTTTGTGGGACCCGGCATGGCAGTGAAACCTATGATCCCAACACTCAGGAGGTAGTAGTGGTAGATTAGAAACTCAAGGTCATTCTCAGCTACATAGAGACTTTCAGGTCAGCCCGGGATATAAGAGACCCTGACTTAAAAACAAAAAATCTAAAAAAAACAAAATAAAATAAAAATAAGGGCTAGAGAGATGGCTCAGGGTTTAAAAGCACTGGCTGCTCTTCCATAGGACCTGGGTTCAATTCCCAGCAGCCACATGGCAGCTCAGAACTGTCTGTAACTCCAGTTCCAGGTCATCTTACATCCTCACACCAATGCACAGAAAATAAAATTAAATAAATTATTTTCTAAAAAAGGACTTTTTAAAAAAAATAAGTTTTATTCATTTTATTTATGAGTGCTCTACCTGCACGCCAGAAGAGGGCATCAGATCCCACTATAAATAGTTGTTAGCCATCATGTGGTTGCTGGGAATTAAACCCAGGACTCTGGAAGAGCAGTCAGAGGTCTTAACGGCTGAGCCATCTCTCCAGCCTCCAAGAAAAAGAATTTAATTACATCTCAGATCTCATCTTTGGTAAAGCTCTTCTTTTGATCCCCTCTGCTTCCTTTGTAATATAGACTATCTGACCAGAAACGCATAAATGCCATTATCATAATTTTTCTGTCATGCTATTTTAGAGAAATGTATAATAGACTGGTTTGGGCCATTTTCTGTTCTTCGTGTATTTTGTAGGAAGGCACTCGGTCTGAGGAAGTCGTCTGGAGAGGGAAGTTGAAGTTTGAGTGTGAGAGTGAGGAAGAGATGTTAGGAGATGGATTTCAAGCAAGGCTTGGAGTGAAGATTTACCGATGGGTCCCAGGTCAGGTAACTCAAAGTGGACACCATAGACTTCCAGGATGTAGCCTCTGGTCTCCTCGAAGACATCGATGCTGAATCGCATCCCTCTCTGGGGGACAGAAACATGAGCATGCCCTCTTACATCATATCATACGATGAGAAGCAGAAGTAAAGTGATCGTGTTTCCAGGTATGTTGTGAAAAGCAAGCAGATGAATGATGGGTTTCAAAGAAAAATCGAATCATAATCATACCCATAATTAATCTCTCATGGTCCAGAGATAACAGCACCCTCAATTAACCAGGGGGAAAAAAAGTTGTTTTTTGTTTGTTTGTTTTTTTAAATACCTTCACCATCTCCTATCTCTGACATAGCCTTAAGCAGACGATAAGCATTTAGGGAAAGGAAATGATAGCGTTCCTTGCTTTGTGACTGTGCACTATGTTAAACAAAGCAGGCAAAAGCCTGCCTACTCCGAAGCCTTCTGTGTAACTCAAATTCCTCCCTGTTGCCCAGACATGACAGAAGCATTTTAGTGTTAGAAATAGCAGCAGCTGAAACATCTGATTGCTCCCAAATTAGGGAGAGGCATCAGGGAGAAGGGGCTCATTACCAACCTGAATGACGCAGATCTCATTGGGCTGCAGAAGCATCTTGCCAAACTCTGTGTAAATGAGAAGCTTCCCTTTCTGAGGAACTGAAAAAGAAAGAAAGAAAGAAGGAAAGAAAGAAAGGAAGAGAAAAAAGGACAGTACGGTAGTGAGCAACCCTGTTCAAGGAAGGAACGGAAAGCTTAAGGCTGCATTTGCTTGTTATTGGAAATGAGGAGATCTTTATTGTGTCTCTTGGGGGTAAATTATATTCTGACAATGTCAGTTAGCTATTTTACTGTGGTGTAGAAGATTTTGAAAATTCTTCAAAACCACCATCTCCTACCTTGCCCCTCTTTAAGGAGCTTGTATATATACACTTTGTGAAACTGACTCCAAAGGGTCACAGAAATAGCATGACAAATCACTCTTTTCTGACATTTTAGCAGGAAGACTGGTATTTACATGTCTACTTAGCACACAGTACGTTCATTCCCGAATACTGATACTAACACCACCAAATGGCATGGGAAGACCGGAATAATCTCTAACAGGCCTTGCATTTTAGATGGTCTCATGAAATTTGTATCTGAATTGTGGTTATTGATGGCAAATGGGCTTTCCTTTGGTGAGTTTAAAAGCAAATAGAATTTTCCTAATAAGCTAGTCACATGTTAGTAACTTCACTTCTTTTCAGCTGCCAAGACATCCCACAGCAGAGAGGCCCAACAGAGACAGCCACGGGCAGAAAGCCCAGAAAATACGTTAGACACTTTGAGGTATGCTAGGAATCTTTTCCAGACCACCAGGTGTTTAGACCTCACTGTGTAGATGGGACTTCATTTAATAAAACAGATGGGAGAATGCAGGCAAATAAAATGCAAAAAACCTGAAATGTAGCTCAGGGATAGGGATCAGTTAATCTTGCCAATCAGGAACTTACCAATCAGGAAATCCCCGTCTGAATTGTAAAAGCATCTGAAATATACAGAGCACTTTTTGTGATTTTTCAGTTTTAACACCTTCTGGACAAATTTATTCATTCTACAAATTATTATTTAGTGCCACCCATGGACCAAGTACTGAGTATAATATGGTGAGCAGAAGCCTCCCCCACCCTCCAGTGGAGCTTAAACTCTGGCAGACTCCATCAAGAAACGCACAATTGTAGAAACTCTATTACTGCAAAACATAATGGTGCTATAAAAGTCAAGCTCAGGAACATGAAAGAATGGGGAGACCACAAAGACTTCCTTATAGATGAGACATTTGACAACAGCTCCAAAGGCATTATTCAGGTAAGAGAAGAAACCTGAGGCAAAAGAGAAGCAAGCTCAGTTGCTCCGAGGCATGGAGGCTCATGATATATTGAAAGAAGTAAAGGGAGGCCAGTGTGGCTTAGGGAGAGAAGGGAGTTGATCTGATACAAAGCTGGACCCAAAGGGAGGTCTCCAATGCTTGTCACAGGGCTGTAATCTTGGCCTTGGTTCATGACTCAAAATGTTGAATAGCTAGGGCAGAAGACATGGCTCAGCAGTTAAGAGCACTTGCTTCTCTTCCAGGACCTGCAAGCTATTCCTAGCACCTACATCGGTTGCTCGCAACCATTCCTGTCTCCAGTGCCAGGGAGTCTGACACCCTTTTCTGACTTCTGTAGGCACCAGGCATACATGGTACACAGTCATATATGCAGGCAAAACACCGATGCACATTAAATAAAATTAAAGACTTTTTTTAAAAAAAAAGTTTGATAGCTCACACAAATTCATTAAGTCAGCAAGATCGGAGTTCAGCTCTAGGCACAGCAATATAGAAATTGTGTGCAATGCTACCACGATCATTCGCTTTCCGAAATAAAGGCAGGGATAGCATTTACTTAAAAGAAAAAAAAAAGCATGGAGATAGCCCAGCAGGTAAGGCCTGCTGCCAAGGCTGAGGATCTGAGTTTTACCCCTGGGACCCACATGGTTAAAGGAGAGAAGTTGTCCCTCAAGTTGTCCTCTGACTTCTACACACATGTGCTATGACATGCAACCCCCTTTAACAAGCCAGTGTATAAACTTCTATGTGCCGTAACACTGGGCTTACAAAAGCTACTAGCCATTAGCGGAAGCTAAGTCTGTTACTTTGCTTCCATAGCTGCTCACGCAGTGTGACTTTGAACTTGAGCCCTAGGGAACCTTATAAATTAATTCTATTTGTCCCCAACCTACCTACTTGAATTAGTCCTTCATCACAGGGCCCTAACCTCTCCTTCCTGCCTATACTGTTATGTGACATGCTTGTCTGTGTCACAAGAGTCAATCAAAATAGAAATTTGTATTCTTTGTCATTATCATTAAATACCGATATTTTTCTGTGAGAGGGGAACAACTATAAAAGACCAATGTTTGTGCATGTATGACTTTATTAGTTTTCTCTCTCTGGCCAACAGGCACTGGGGGATGGGTATATCATGCCCCAGCACTGAGCCTCTTACCTGTTCTCCATGGAGGAGTTACACAAGAAAATGTGTACAGCAAGCCCATTGTTAGACTTGATGTCCCCAGCTCCACATAAGGTGTGCAGGCCCTGTGGGGAGGGAAGGGGAGAATGAGCAGTGCTGAAGGGACTCAGCCTCCCCCATGAAGCAAGGTTCCAGTAGTCTTCCCTTTGAGAATGCCCTAGGGACCATTTGGGATTTAGGCTGCCTAAAATGTATTGACTTCTACTTGGGAGGCTGCGCCCCATCCTAGCTGATAGCTGTGACCTTATCTGAAATCTCTTAATGGTCACATCAGATGAACTTACAGAGCATGGCACGGTTTCTTTTAATGAATTCAAGACTGATATTTTATTATGTTTGAGATAAACTTGGAGGAGAGTTGTGTTGGAGCTGATATCTGATAGGAGGATTTTGTGGGGAGAGGGCCTGATGTTTCCCTTGCCATTTAGTGCCCCTCAAGTCTACCGTACCCTGCCTCACTTGTGAAGAAGGCCGGGCTGCTCTCCCTGGAGCAGAGAAGAGCAGACTTTGTGTCTGACTGCAAGTCTTTCTGCTATAGGACCGGATGGCCCACAGTGCAAGAAGCCCTGACATCATGGGGGTGGTGGGGGGTGGGGACGGTGTGGGGTGGGGGTGGAGGCTTCTTACAACATCATTCTTCTCCAAACCTGCAGGAAGGGAGCCAAAACAGAGAGGGTTCTGCAACTCAGATCTCCATAGCTCACACAGGAAGGGAGTTTAGTTTCTGTTGTCACTTAACTGATAAGTTTGAGGTCGTCACAGGGTATGGGGACACTTGGAAGGATAACGACTCCAAGATGGTTTAAACAGTTTGGGCCACAGCTGGGCACCTGGAATGTCCTAGGTTGTGAGCCAAGTCAGCCTGCAGGAAGCCCCACCCCCACCCCCACCCCAGTCCCCTGGGTGCTCTAGGCCCTGCCCCCACCCCCCCCCCCCCCACTTCTTGCTGCTGAGCAGATGCCACAGTACTGCCAGCATCTGTGACTATCAGAAGGGCTGCCAGTCAACACTGTACTCGGCAGGTTGCTGCCTGGGTCGATGCCAGCCCAGCCCAGGTAACCATTTCAGGAATTTCAAGTTCTCGGATGGGAACATTCTTGTATTTATTTTTACTAATCGGAGTGAAATTTATCATTTCCTTCAAGTGTTATGAATGCAAGCAGCAACAGAAGTGCCTGCCGCTTCGTCGATGACTGGGACATTTTTATAACTTACACCACAGATATCTCAAAATATCATCTGGGCTCCTACTGTATTGATTGGATTTTCCCGTAGGTCTTATGATCCAGTACATTTACTAGGGGATCATGCTTATAACTATAAAGCAAATACAATTTACTTTTTGAAATACTTTTGTCGTTGTATTTCAACATAATTATCTGTGTAACTTGACGTAATTTATTTCACCAAGTCAAAAAAACACAGGTGATGCCAGACCTGGTGGCTCATGACAGTAATCCCAGCATCTGGGGCTGAGGCAAGAGGGAATTCAAGGCCAGCCTGAGCTTAAAGGGGCAATCCTGTCAAACCAAACCAACAGCCAACCAAGCAAACACCCAAAAAACAAACAAACAAAAAAACCCCAAAATAAATAAATATATAAATCAGAGCATCAAAGGCATCATTTATCAAAAAAGTTAAGAGTGCCCATTCGAATCCCAAAGAAGAGGCGCTGGCGGGGGGGGAAACTTTGACTATTGACCTCTCTGTGAGGTAAAAAGCTCCTGGGTGCCCTTTGGTGTCAGAAGCCATATGGTGCCTGCAAAGAAGACGTCCCTCAGCCAGCCCCCAGGTTGCACACAGGTGGCTTAGTCTCCTCCTCCTCCAGTTCGGACTTCTCTGCTTGGCATTCTGACTTTGGTCAGCTAGATCACTCACTGCAGGACAGAGGAGGGCCGTGGGAAGGTGTGGAGAATATTGACTTACGCTCACAAAGTCCACTTTCTGCTGAGATGCTGTCGGAATCTCAAATGGTTTCCATCTAAGCTGGAAAAGCAACACCCATACGGGAAAATGACTTCACAGAGAGAAACCATAGGCTTATTAAATAGATTCGTTGCAGAGAAGAAAAAGGACAACTAACCCTCTGCGAGGTTCTGGCCATTTGTGATTTTTTTTTTTAAATTTTAGAACTAATGATTATCCATCATTTCTTTAAAGAGGTTCTCTCCCCCCCTTCCTCTCCCCTCCCTCTCCCTCTCCCTTTCCTTCTCCCCTCCCCCTCGTGAGTACTCTGCAGGGGTGTATGTCTCTGCATGTATTGCTGTAGAGGTGTATGTATGTATGTATGTACTATATAGGGGTACGTGTCTGTCTCTGTGTGTGCTGTATGATTGTGTATGTACACTGTAGGGGTGTGTATATTTAATATGAATATAAAGTGCCTTTGTTCCTTAGTGCTTTCAATTATAAAAATGAAGAGAAACCATCACCGCTCCCTCTCTCAGAAGGTGTCTCTTTTAACATTTTGCTCAGGCACATCTGTGAGTTTTGACTGATGCCACTTTCATGCTATTTATAATCAGCTCCCTTTCCCGCAAGCCAGCCTCTCTGTGTGGGCTCCTGACACTGCAGGGGAAGGTTCTACTTCTACTTCCAGCCCTTGGAGTTTTGAATTATTTCCTTACGAGAGAGAGAAAAATATATCCAGCTGAGATTGGATTTGGTAAATGCAGTGCCCGGTTCAGTTTCTTCCCCAAACCTTGCGTTTGTCCCCAGGCTGTCCCAATAGTTCAGTTTAAATCTCAATGATCTTTAATTCAATAATGAACTGATCTAGGGAAGTGGGGAGAAAAATCAGCAGGTATAAGTCCTGCTCGAAGCATCAGTGCAGTGTTTATTAATCAATGTAGCATAGGGCCTGGGAGCTCATCTGCCCAGCAGCCCCAGGGCACATCTTCAGGAGTGACCTGCACCCTGGGGCTAGCTCTAGTGGCTGTTACATTTGGTGAAGGCTGCATGGGCAGGGGCTCCCTCAAGGTTCTGGACTCTGCTCATTCTGTATTTTGAGAAGGCAGCCAGGCAGAAAAGTGAGCAGCCAATGGGAAGGGTGCTGCTGGGATAATCCTGCCTCTGATAGATGCAGTCAGGCAGCAGGCACCATTCTTTAAAAGCAGAAGGGATGGATGATGACATTCTAACAGCACTTCAAAACAAAACAAAATGTCGGTTTGAAATTGTACTACAGAATGCAGGGAATGCTTCAAGGAGTGGTTCCATTCATGCTGATACTTCTTGGGACACAGAAGGAGCCCAAGAGCAGCAATCTAGAAAGGGCTTTCACCAATTGGCATGTGAGACATATTGTGCTGGGTAATTCTTTGTTGTAGGGCTGCTCCGTGCATGGAGAGATGCTCAGCATTGCCCCTTGCTGGCCTCTGCTCACAAGATACCAGTCGCATTCCTCCAAGTTGTAGCAATCCCATTGTCAAAACATCCCAACATCCCTTTGAGTCAAATATCCTGCTGAGAACTACAGACATAGAAGAAAATTCTCTTGACTTCAGGAAGGACCATAGCTGAGCACTGAGCATATAGAATGGTGTGTGTGTGTGTGTGTGTGTGTGTGTGTGTGTGCGTGCGTGCACGCGCACGCTATGGGGGCCAAACTCAGAACTCTGTGCATGTACAACACATGCTCTTCCACAGAGTAACATCTGCACCTGAGCACTGCTGCCGTTTTAAGGGGTGGCCATGGTCTACTGCTAACCACTGCCTACTGCCTCTCTCTCTCTGGTAGCAGTGGAGGAAAACCACCTGAAAAAGAGTCATCATTCTAGATTTCCCAGAGGAAGATATTTAAGTATCAGATCAATCGTTGCCCTGGCAACCATTCAGCACTAACCAGAGATTCTCAACCCTGGATACCCACGAGAATCAACTGGGCAGCCTTTGAAACCAAGACCAAATTAAATCAGAACCTCTAGAAGTGGGACTTAGGCATCAGCATTTTGTACATTCTCCCATATGCACTCAGCAGACAGCACTCAGAGATTCAGTGACCATTGCATTGCTGGACCAGGCATCAGGTTTAGAAAATTCTACTGAGTCAAACAAGTGATAAGCCATCTAGCCAAGCCAAACAAATAGTGGTATCTCAAGCCAGATATGGTGGTGCCAATGCCAGCTTCCAGCAATGATGGATAAGTAATATAAGCTTAAGAGTTAACAAATCTAAAGTAAAGAAAGAGACGGGCAAGAGGATATGAAAGATGGAGAGCCATTTTATATATATATATATACACACACACACATACATATATACCTGTATGTATATTTGGGGTAGCACTGGATGGGGAGACAGCACAGTAGCAAGTGAATTGCTGCTGGCTACCTGGCTGTTTCACTAGGAGGACACTGTGTAATCTGCCTAAAGGTCAGATATCTGTTGTGGGTAGAAATGAAGCCCTACCTCACAGAAAAGAGGCTCTTCTGTGTGTGGGAAAAACTTAACCAGAGGCCTGATGGGTAGGCAAGATCTGCTGCTCAGTTTTCCAAAGTCTTCTTTAGCACTTCAGCTCTCAAGCCACAAGGAGAAAGAGGCTGAGGTGTTGGGTAAAATGCAGTCATAGGCTGATGTAGGAAGCCTGCCATCAACGGGGCCCACATTCCAGATGAAGCAATGGCCTTGTCAAGCCTTTCTTCACCAATGGAAAAATGATCACCGTCAAATGACAGGTGGTACAGAGAAAAGAGTAATTTTTCTGTTGGGTCTGATGCTGTGGAAGTTTAGTTATGTATAAAATGTTTTATGCACTGTTGGGTGAGGGGCTAGCCTAGGTCTTGGCATTCTGTATTGTTTGCAGATGTTAGATTTCTGTGGGGGATGTTTGATTGCTTATGATCTGCACCTGAGGAATTCTGAATCGATAAAAACACCTGAGCTCAGGCTCTCAGGGTTCACTGGCCCTGATGGTGGTATCCTCTGTAGAGGTCTGGCAAGGTTTGTCCCTGTGAAATATGCCTCCATCTCTTCCTTGGTGAGCTTACACACCAGCGAATAGTCCGATGGCAGTAGGTTGTACAGAGTCAATGTTCAGATTGTAAAGAGCCTATATCATGAGAAATAATAAAGATCCTGAAGTGGTTCTGATAAGTTCTGGATCCGCAGGAGGAACTCAACTTTGGCTCATCGGCAAGAGATTTTGGTGAGGAGCCCCAGTGAAATGTGTTGGTGAATGTGAAGAGGGATGAGCAGAAATTGCCCTTGGAGTGCAGAACAGAATGCACCTGCTGAAACCAGCAGCTCTGAAGTGCATTCACTGCTGGGCAGTCACCGTGATGAAGCCAGGCTGAGAGGGCCACATGTGGGGCAAACTGGAAGACCTGGCTTCTGCTAGCGTCTCTGTGGGCAAGTAATTTTCTCTACGTGGACTGCTTTTCTTATGTGTACTAATGGGGTTATGGGGGGAATATAATTCCCCTTCTTATAGAAGAGCATCTGACAAGAGTAAAAAGGACACTTTGTGACTGACAAAACTCTTTGATATGAACTGACACTCCCCACCCCTACTCCCCAATTCATATACTGAAGCTCTAACCTCCAGTGAGATTGTTTGGGAAATGGGGCCTTTCAATGCTAAATAAGGTTAAATTAAATAATGAAATTGGTGCTTTTTATGGACTGAAATACAAAGAAAGTTCTCATTTAAAACAAACAAACAAAAAAAATCAAACCCAGAGCACCAAACCAACAAATCATTCAGTTATCTCATTTCCAACATCTAGTCAGAGGAAAGGCTGTGTGGGAACAAGAGGGAAGATGGCCCAGATATAAGTCGGAGAGAAAGCCATTACCAGACATCAACCCTTCTCTTACATCTTGATATTAGACTCTCATCTCCAAACCTTGAGAGGTACTGTTCCTGTTATTTAAGTGGCCCAGCCAATGGTACAATGTAATGCTACAGTTTTGGAACCATTTATTTTATCCATACTATATATCATCATGAAAAGCTCCTCCCACATAAAATTTAATTAAGTCTTTCAAAAACAGTGACATAGATTGTAGTGTCTAATACGGTACCTGGACTATAGTATATATATATATCAGTGCAAAGCTGTTGAATGATTGAAAAGATGAATAGATATAAGGCATGGCAAACATTACTTTTAGTTCAAAGGATAAAAATAAAACAAGTTTGCAGGCAGGTGGTGGTGGCTCACGCCTTTAATCCCAGCACTCGGGAGGCAGAGGCAGGCAGGTCTCTATGAGTTCGAGGCCAGCCTGGTCTACAGAGTGAGTTCCAGGACAGCCAGAGTTGCAGCAGAGAAACCCTGTCTCAAAAAACTAAAATACTACTACTACTACTGATAATAATAATATAATAAAATAAAACAAGTTTTGTAAGTCAAGATGACATGTAGATAACAGTAAATGGCAGATGCTTTTAAAAGTTCAAATATTATTTCCAAAAATGGAAGTTGGTTCCTCCTACATGTACAAAGTTATTCGACTGTTCTGACTTTCTGTCCAATGGTTCTGTCAACTGCTGAGAAAGGAGTGCAGAAATCCCAACTGTGACTTGGCTTTGCACATTTTTTCCTTTTGGGGTTATCAGTGTGTCACATAGTTTGGTTTTCATCTTTGCAAATTAACTGGAGAGTAAACTTTTATCCACTAAAATTGAGGTGATAAAGAGTTTGAAAAGCGTTTTCAAGGGTGTTCAACGTTTGAATGAAAAATTCTTTAACACTTCCAAAGGAGGGAGACAGAGAATCCCTGTTAACATTTAATGAAGGAGATTCAAATTCATCCCCAGAGATGAGAAGGAAACAAGAAAGAATCAGCCTCAATATGTCTGAAGTTGAAGACTTAAGTTAGTCTGGATGAGGTGAAGGTCAATAGAGAGATTCCTTGATTCAGTGACTCTATCCCAAACTGCCATGGACTCAGCTACCCTGGGTGACCTGGAATCTCGTCACACTGGCTGCCTAGTGGCAGATGTATTATTATTACAACTTGGTAACATATTCAAGAACTTTGAAGTAACTTGTGGGTAAACCACGACTGTAAAGCCAGTGCCAGCAGCAGCTATGGTTAGAGGAGGTTCAGGAGGTGTTGACTTAGACCAAGGAGGGAGGAGGGGGTAAAATAGTGACTCACAGAAGTCTTCAGCAAACCTAGCAATCTCAGAAGAAAAGGAACTATAATTTATGCAGAGAGAGATTAGGCTTTGATTGATCCACTGGAGATCTTTGGAAGAATGGGCAAGATCCAAGTCACAGTCGTTTATTTAGACTTTCTAAAGTCTTCCGTGAGTCATCAAAAGTCGTCATGGATGGAAACCTAGATTCCCAATGTGACTTTCCCCCTGAATGCAAAGCTGAGAACTTCACATTCATTATTCAGTGCGCTGGTTTGAATGTGTTAGTCAGCCTTCCATCATGAGAATGAAATACCTGAGTCACTTAACTTACACAGAGAGGTTTATTTTGACTTGTCGCTTTGGAGTTTCTAGTATAAGATTGAGAAGCCCCAGGCTTTGGGCCTCTGATGAGGGGGGAAATATCGTGATGGAGGTAAATTGTTCACCTCATAAGTCAGGTGGCAAAACAGTTTCTATGATTCCCTATAAATTCCCTATAATTTGAGATTGTACCCCACTAACCGAAAGGCCCCACTGCCTAAAAGTTCTACCACTGCCCATTGGTGCCATTCTGGGAACCAAGCCACTTCATATGGTCCTTACCCAAACCACAGAAAGTGTGTACCTTAAAAGTTTACATGTGTAGCAAACTTAATCCCAAAATTTGTACGTCAATGGGGCCTGCTCCATTGTCTGGGTAAATAGTAAAGATGAAGCCATTCAATGGCGGGCTCCATGATGGTATTAGAAGATGAAGAAAGAGCCAGGCATGCATAATGCTTTTCTGTCTCACCATGAAATACTCTTCATGTAATCTCCCATTCTTTATAAATTCCCCCACCTCTGTTATTTTGTTACAGCAATAGAAAACGGACTAAGTGGACTTGTCTCTGACTCAATTAGTAGAACATCTGAATAGCATCTATGAGGTCCTAGGTTCACTTCTCAGCACTGGAAAAATGGACTAAGATATTGAGCACCTTGAATATGCCATAGACACAGTAACCGCTCACTAAATGTTTGTGGGTGATTTAATTTTCACACCTCTCTGAAATGCTTATAATTATTATTGTCTCTCTTCTTATTTTTCTTCTAGTTAGTATACAAGAATGGGTTTCATTGTGATATTTGCATTCGTAGTTACTATAGTTACACCCTCCAATGCCACACTTTATCTCCCTCATCCCCACTCCTGCCAATGCTCACCTCTTACTCTGTTTCTCCTGTAGCTATGAGAGCATGGATGATATAGAGCAGTTCAATTTTCCCCACTAAAAAATGGCATTAACATGATTTAGCCCCTTTATTAACTTACACCTTGAGTAGTACTTTATTCTCAGTCTCTGATTGTGATTTGCTTCCAAAACTGTTCCTTATCTCCTTGGTCCTAAACCCAGGTGTTCCCATTTAAGGGTCTTTCAAGCTGACCCTTAATTTCTGCTCTGCCAGTGCTGGATACCCTGTCTCAGTCTGATTCCAGGGACCCTACCTCTGCTAAAGTCCTTCAGTCTCAGCATACATGGACAATCCCCTCCAGTCAAGTCTTCTACATTTATCAAACAAGATGTTATACTAGCTTTGGAAGTGATATTCTCTGTGCTCAGGGGACACATTACAGAAGACCCCAAAGTGTGAAGACTTCTCAAGTAGGAAAACAAACTGAGAGTGGAAATGACTTTGGAAGAGATACATAAATAGAAACATTCCTCCAGGAATACATCCTGGCTTTAAGCCTATTTGACATCTGTATACATGGAAGTAAGAGATACAAGCAATGAAATCATTTGGCTTGCAGACAAGCTCCAATATCTTTCCAAGGAGGGAAATGTAAGTTGATAGAGATGAACTATACAAAAGATCTAGCAAGCTGTCCAAAAAGGCCATACAAGGCAATGTGCACTGCAGTGCTGGCCAGTGCCAGCAGATGCATTTAGGGAAATGCAATCCTGTCTATTTATAGGATGGTGAGATCTGAGCTACCAGAGGGTACATTCAATAAATATTTGCAATCTTTTGGAAATAGGTGTGTACTAGGTGCTGCAGACCAGAGACAGAAGATGGAGACAGAACCTCCTCCCAGACATCCTAGGAAATGCTCAAGAGTTCAATGTTCAGTGGAAGAAAACAGCACTTATGTTTACGACCAGCTTTAAATGATTTGCAGGATTTTGATAGATAAATGTTTATAAGGGAAGAGAAAAATCCGGAAAGACCAAATTGCGTAAAGCATGAGGGAAGAATGATTTAGCACATTTTTCCTGGAGTAGTGATGGTCCAAGTGTGACTGTCAAGCAGGAAGGGGATGCGGCAGGAAGCAGAAGGTTAGAAAGCGATGGCAGTGAATCGGGGCTCTTCTGTGCAGGGGCCTGCAGTTGGCAGCTTGGGCAGGGGGGCTAAGGAATGATGGTAGGATTCGAAGACTTTAAAAGGTGAGAATAAGCTGAATCGGGCACAGAATGAGGATGCCGTATGGGTTGTTAAGGGCTAGACTGTTGTAGTAAACCAGGTAAATGGAAATGAACTCTGTATTATCCAGAGTTAAAAAGAAGGAGAAAACCAGAGGTATCTCAGAAATAATCTACAGTTTCTTAAATCGTGGCCCGCACTTTAATTTTTTAAGTGAGCTAGAAAATTCCTCAGGGGCTCAAGGAGTTCTTCCTATTGGTTTGTCTCATCCAGGCATTTTTCACCCCTTGTATGTATGGCAAAGAGAATCCACCAAGAGGAGGAATTCACGAGTTGATAATTGGAAGGAAAAGACAAGGAAGAGTTTTATGGTCTGGGTTGCACCTCCATCCCCATCCATATATCCTTATCTCCAGAATGTGATAGAAACATCTCTCTCTCTCTCTCTCTCTCTCTCTCTTAGACAGGTTCTCATGAGGCTGGCTTCAAACTCACGATCCTCCTGCTGGTATTTCCTGAATGCTGGGATTATAGGCATGTACCACCATGACCAGCTGGAGACAGACTCTTGACAGAATGCATAAGTCACAGTGAGGTTCCTGGGATGCAGGGTTGGTAACTGAAGATGATCTGAGTCCTTCCAGGATCATGTACTAAACAAAAGAGAGGTGGTAAGACAGAGGCACAAGACATCTCTGGCAAGCCCAGTAGAAGAAATCCTTCCAGAGGATGCCTTGGTCCCAGGAAGCAGAACTCTGAGAAAGTGATGCTACATGGTCCGTTTAGCTATGGTGAACTAAAGCAAAAGGAAAGAAGAAAGACATGGAGGGGGAGTGCCCCAATGCTGGGAGGGAGATGGCCACAAGGGGGAGGTGATAGTCCAGTTCAGGACTTAGAGAGGTTTGAGTCACTGCAATATCATGGTAGCCAGAGAAGGGCAGAGGTTCAGAAAGAAGAAGAAGAAGAAAAAAAAAAGGCAGGTCAGTATTCGTGTTTTTGAGTGAAAAAAAAAAAAAGCTTTAAAATGATCAACTCTAGGCTGTAAGATGGCCCAATGGGTAAAAGTGCTTGTCACCAAGCCTAAGATAATGCCCGGGATCCATATAGCAGAGAGATACTGAGATCCTGACTCCTGTAACCACTCTTGTGTGTTACACATACACGCAAGCACTTGCTGGAGTGCATACAGGAGTATACACACACACACACACACACACACACACACACACACATACACTCGAAATAAATTTGATTAATTTTTTAAAAAAAGTATCTACCAACAGGAGAATAAGACACAGAAAAAGGCACAAAACATATTTTTTTAAAAACCAACTGTGAAACTATTATATCATGAGCTAATTACAGTAGACATATGCAAATAATGTTTTAAAATTGTTGGTATTCACAGCTTCTTTCCCTGATCTTCTCTACTCTCCATGGAAAATTCTGACTTGCACATCCTCACTGGATTCCCATGAACTTCAGTCTCACCATGGATATTAGCGTGTGTGTGTGTGTGTGTATGTTTGTGTGTGTGTATGTGTGCATGTGTATGTGTGTGTCTGTGTTGTGTGTGTCTGTGTGTATGTGTGTATGTGTGTATGTGTGTGTGTGTGCATGTGTATGTGTGCATGTGTGTGTGTGTGTGGGTCTGTGTGTGTGTGTGTATATGTGTGTATGTGTGTATATGTGTGTATGTGTATGTATGTGTGTGTGTATGTGTGTGTGTATGTGTATGTGTGTGAATGTATGTATGTGTGTGTGTCTGTGTTATATGCGTGTATGTGTGTGTGTGTATGTGTATGTGTATGTGTGTGTATGTGTATGTGTATGTGTGTGTATGTATGTATGTGTATATGTGTGTATGTCTGTGTATGTCTGTGTGTGTCTGTGTGTGTGTGTGTATGTGTGTGTGTGTGTGTGTGTTAGGAAGAGAGGGGGTGGGGAAGCTGCATGATGAATGACACTTTCTAAATGCAGAAAGTAGAGTATAGAAAAGTTGAGCCAAGAACCAGTGGCGATAATATAAAGAGCTTGGGACAGCTGAGAGGAGGAGAAAGAAGATCTCAGCTCAGAAAGGGTTGGAGTCTGGGAAAAATTAGGGGGTTTTACAAAGTGATGCTTCAGGACATGCACTGGATATTTGTTAAGGTTTTCAGGAGAATAAAGAGAAGATTGACATTGTTTTCAATTATTTTTGGAACCTGGTTGCATGGAACTCTAGGAATTATCTATTCATGCATATGTACAAGGAATAAAACAAAAGGGAATAATCGAAAATGTTAGGCGTGGTTAACTCTGCATTGGTGGGATTCCTAAGCATTGATACTTTTATTTAAGTTTTGAATAAAAGTGTGTTTTTCATGAGGATAAGGACTAGCATGGGTATATAATCCCACCTACTCACGAAGCTGAGGCAGAGGAATGCCCAAGCCCAGGAGTTCAAGGCCAGCCTGGGAAAACATAATGGGACTCATCTCAAGGACAAAAAGGGGAAATGGAGGTATGTTTCTTTTCCTTTTTAACCCTTTCCTTTTTTTGAGTTAGAGTCTCATTATATAGCCTAGACTGTATTTAAACTCATAATCATCCTGGCTGAGCCTCCTGAGCACAAGGCTAAACTTTCAAGAACAGTCAGGCAGGAGATTTACATAGGATGAAGGAGTTAAGAGGGGTAATTGGACACAAGGGTTAAATTATTTTCTGAAAATGTCTGTCAGGATTGGGAGTAGAGTGTGCATTTAGCATGAATGAGACTCAGGATCACTCTGCAAAAAAGAGAATGAGGAAAGGGCAGGGGGAGGGGAGAGCAGGAGGAGCAGGAGGAGCAGGAGGAGCAGGAGGAGCAGGTGGGGTGGGGGGAGGCGGAGGCTGATTGTAAAGAGAGAATTGGATGGAAGAGGCATGAAGGCCTAAGGTATTCTTGGAGGAAAGAGACTGTCAATATGGCAAGATCTGGAGAGTTGGACAAGTTTGGCAGCAAGCATTCTGGTAGGATATAATGTTTGGCAGCATTCTTGGTAACTTGCATGTTCTGGGACAGCAGGAGTTCTATGATATGACCTTTAATTAATTTTGAAATAATTCCCACGTGGTCTAAATCGTATTAGTTGAGAACTAAGCAGTAATTTCCATAGTCTGAGCTTTAACTGTTGTCAAGGGTCTGCCTGATTCTCCAGCAATCAGAAGTTAGGAATTGGAATAAGGAAAATAAATCTTGAAAGACTGACTTCTAAAAAGGACTGCTGACTCCGAACATGAGTTGGAATCTGTAAACTTGAATCAGATTTAGATGTACTCATTAAATCTTCAGATTTCACAAGTGAGGGGAAGAGACAGGATAAACAAAATTAAGCACACTTCTTATATGAGATATCAGTGGACCGGACTAACATCCAAAGGCTGAATTTTAAAACACCCAAGATTTCCCAGTAATTCTCAGGTGCCAGATCAAATATAAACCAAAGAAAATGAAGGCTGTGGTGGGATTGTCCCCAGTCCTCTGGGAAGGTGTCGCGGATGACAGTTACAACAGCCTATTCCATGGTGCTCTCTAGGTTAGATTGGAGGAAGGATGAAGCAATCAATGAATCTTCACAGTCTCAGAGCTCTTTAATGTGGGTAGTTGGTGAAGTTACTGAAGTATTAAAATTGGGCTTTGACAGGTAAAGGTACACCTATCATAAAGGCTACAGCCAGAAAGGGCTGTCAGATAGGAACCTAAATATAATTTTCTCAGACTTCCTTCATGAGAGCCCGGAGTACATATTTGGAAAAGGTTATGAAGGGGGAAGTGATGAAGGCAGAATGCTGTGGTTAATTAATGACGCATAAAATTGGAAAGAGATATTAACTTGTCAAGGAATAAATGAAGACAAAAGGAGAGATTTGTACAAGAATAGCCAGAGTGTATATCAGGCAAGGGAAGCAGATGGCAGGTGACACAGATCACAGGTCAGGAAGATGGTTAGCAGCTATTTCTACAACACTGGTGTCACAAAGGTACTGTGGAGTTTTGAGGCACAAATCTCCCAGTGTGTGAGCAGAGGAGGCATTAGAGAAGAAAGCTGTTTGGTCGTTGCCATATACAGTGTTCAAGGAATCCAAAGCAAGGATAAGGTAACACGTTCAAGGGAAAACAAAACAAAACCCCACAATGTCAAGCCAGGAGTGGTGGTGTACGCCTTTAATCCCAGCACTCAGGAGGCAGAGGCAGGCACATCTCTGATTTCGAGGCCACCCTGGTCTACAGGATGAGTACCAGGACAGCTAGGACTACACGGAGAAACCCTGTCTTGGAAAACAAAACAAAACAAAAAAGAAAAAGAAAGAACACAATGTGATGGTAGAACGGAAAACACAGGAAAGGGGTGAGCCAGTGAGTTAGGGATCTACTAGAAAGTGGCCGTCAGTTTCCAGCACATCTGCTTTGGTTTCTTACCATTTACTGAAGCTTTTAAACACAGAGCCGGGAACTTCCTCGTGAAATGTATGTTAACTAGTTGTGACGTGATGATTTAGCATATGCAACTGACTCTTGCCTAGGATAAGAGGCTTCCACTTTCTACTTTATTGGTTCCTACGTCATCTGAAGTTTTAGAAGCTAAATACTTGTGTAAGAAGGCAAAACCAGGTGTACTGACACCTGCCGATACTCTTAGCATTTGAGAAGCAGGGACAAAAGGATCATGAGTTTGAAGCCATCCTGAGAGAAACACACACACACACACACACACACACATGCTAGGAAAGTGGGAAGAGGGGTTCAAATGAGAAGAAATCTATTGATATAAAGTTAACTTTAAAATTCTGATATGTCACAAATTTAATGACAGAGGCCAACATATTGGGAAACAGAAGCTATCAGAATTTAATTCGTAACTAATAAAATAACAGTTTATATTGAAACTGTGACTTAAATCCAATCACAATGATAAGCAGGACCACAGAACCCTGTTTTACATACTCATTTTTGTAACCTCAAGCAATTCAGACATGACCATAACTGTCTTTATGGGCTGGTCCCTAACTCTAGACTTTCTCATTCAGTGTCATGTTTGACCCCTCCCTGTCTGTACCCAGTGTAGTACATTTATTCCCCGGTGTTTATTAAGGAATAGCCTTAGCTCTCATTTGACAGACATCTGCCAACTACTACCCAGGCTGTAGGTGATGGTGGGAACTTGTCGCAGTACCTCGTCTATCATTCTATGGCTAGCACCTGTCATGTTTCAGTAAGCATTTTATCGCGGGGATCTGTCGGTCTCTACCGTTGTGGTTTCACAGATTCTATGACATGGAGCCCCTACCTCAAAATAACCTTAAGAAGGGATGTAATCACATGAAACAGAGTGCAGCATCGTGGTCATGGAAACGGTAATAAGAGTCTGCTCCCATGTTCCTTAAACCTCATACTTGCAGAAGACTTGCGTCATGTGTTTTCCTTAAAGGTTAGCTTGAAAGCCTACTCTGCCCCTAACGAAGTCGTGAGAAAAAAAGGTATGGCTCCGTTGTTACCCACGCAACTACAGACAAGACTGTGATGATGCATGGGAGTGTGGAAGTTGAGGCAGCTGCTGGGAATGATATGTGCAGGGAAGGACACTGGAGCTTCTGGCTTACCCATTTACTGTGAATGCTGTGGCTGCAATCTTCACAGACACATTCCTCCAATAATGCCTAGGAATCTCACCCTGTAGGCCTAGTCTGGCTCCGTGGTCCTCAACTTATTTTACAAAGGAATTTCCTTTAGTGGGTAGCACACACAGAAGGCTATACATCCTATACTTTATGGGTGATTAAAGAGATTTTCGGAGATACTTTCATTTGTGCTTAATTTTCTTCATATTTGGTCATTTCAAAGCCACATTGTTCCTTTGTGTGACAGGAGATTTGGCTCTATTAGAGAGAACTGTCAGAAATATAATTGAGGATTTCCTGTGCCACCTGAATAAAGAACTAGAAAACTCTCTGTGGTCCAAATACCCTCTTAATCCTCCCACACTGGCATATAATAAGCATTCCATTGGCATTTATAAAACTCATAGGTGCCATGCTTCCTATTTTTCTGGTGAAAATAGAGTCCTGTTGCTAAGCAGACAGGCAACTTTTTAAGAGAACTTAGAGATTCTGAAATTTAACTCTAGGGGCTCAGAAAGAGAAACTCCCAAAGTGACACTTGGGCATACTGAGGTGAAGAAGCTGTCTCAGAATCAAGGTCAGACTCATCTCTGCTGCTTCCTTTCCCAGGGAGGGGCTAAAACACCCTCATCTGACTGGGAAACCATCTTCCTCAAGCAATGCAATTGTCTCAGACTCCCTGCCTAGCAAAGGAAAGGTTAACTGTGGAGAAAGAGAAGAGACTAAAAGGCATAGCCATGACACTACCCAGACAGCGCTCTCTGGGGTTCCTGGAAGTTTACCTATGCAATTAAATCTTTGTCCACAATGAAGTTCCATGTATCATGCTTTTGGCAACTTGTGATGGCAGTTTCTAAGCATCTCACTTATCCCAACATCCCACACCAACATTAATATACTTGCTTCCCTTTCTCCATCCTCTGTCTGTTGCCAGCTCATGCTTTTTCTTTGCCCATGTCACCCATTTAGAGGTTGAACAGGATCTCAGAATGTGAGCACAGATCTTACAGCCCTCTGTGAGGTGAGTGGGCAGAAAGGAACGTGAGCATGCTCTGCCATGCTAATTCCCAAATATTAGAGACAAGGGGGGAAGAATGATTGAGTTAAGGAGGACCAGGTAAAGGCAGGATGCTGTGTGTGTGTGTGTGTGTGTGTGTGTGTGTGTGTGTGTGTGTGTGTGTGTGTGTGTTCACAAGAGTCTGCCCTGCTTTAGGAGAATGGAGTAGGGACTGAAAGCCAAAAGTCCTTATTTATGTGGGGACTGAGTCTTGAGTCTGTGGAATTTGGGTGAGAGCTGGAGCAGGGGCTGACTTTTCCCCACTATGCTGAAAGGAGATGCACAGAAGGGGACCAGAGAGCTAGACCACTGAGCTTCACAAAAAGCCAGGCTTGTGGCATAGGCCCAGAGCTCTAGCTACTCAGCAGGTTGATGCAGGAAGGTCCCAAGTTCAAGATATGCCCAGGCAACAGAGTGAGTTCGGGGCCACCATAGGCAATTTAGGGAGGCTGTCACGGAACAAAAAGTAAAAAGAGGGCTAGCAAGACAGCTTAGTGTTAGAGCACTCAGCTTGCACATGTGAAACCCTGAGTTCAATCGCCAGTACCAGAAAAAAGAAAGTCACACAAGGTGAAGGGTCGGTTATTTAGAAAAAAATATTCCAGTTTGAAAATGAGTGAAGTAGACAATACTGTGAGATACATTTTGATCGCTCTGAGTGCTTCCATTTCTGTCCTTGGTGGAGAGGATAGATAGTCTCAAACTGTACTTAGTTTTCTGAGTCCCTGGATCATGAGACGATATGGAGCAAAGCGGGAAACAAAATGATTGAAGTTCTCTGAGTTTTGCCTTACAAAAAAAATCCTAAGCATTCAGGGGAAGTAAATTTGCAAATATTTTCAAGAACAGATGAAATATCAAAAAGGAGAGACAAGAGGTCTCCCTGGACTCGGGAGAGAAGTGAGCCAGGTGGAGACAGAGTCCTCAGAATAAAAAAATATTAAACTAAGAGGTAAATTTACCTGAATATAAATTCTGAGTTACAGGGACTGCCATAGCCCATAAGTGACTACATCAGGATGGCTGTATCAGAGTCAGGGTTCCTGCCTATTACCTGTCAGGCACCGTGCAAACACATTCACACCTACTCTCCTATGTGCTCCTCACAACGGCACCGCAAGGCCAGTGCTGTCATCACATTTTATAAGTGAAGCATCATGGCTCAAGGGCAGCTAGTAAGGAGAGGGTACAGGGATGCAAACTCATCTGTTTTGCTCTGCAAGATCTCACACCTGGGAGCAGGGATGTACCCAAACTCAGAGGCAATGGGAATACATTGGGATCTCAGACTTCGTCTTCTTTAAAGGGTTCTGCCCATTTATAGGATTGGGTCATTGCTACAATCTGAGAATATGAATTATGCTGATCATCAGGGAAACTTCTGGGCAAAAATGGAAGTACCTGAGTCCAAAGAGAATGTGTCAGTGCTCTGTCACCACAAGACTTAGAAAATCTCTCACAGACGATTCTCTCACCCCTATACCAGACTTCAGAAAGCTTTCTTTAAGGATGTTAGTATTGAAGGTGTTTTCTATATTCTGTGATATGTGTAGGTTAACAATAAAAGCCTATGAGTGTATAGGTAGTTTGGCCAGCCTATTACTAGGGCTGAACCACATCCCTGCCTACCTATGTGGCATTATACCAAAGAGATATGCTTATTCCTCTGTTCTACACACACACACACACACACACACACACACACACACACACATTCAATCAATCAGTCAGTGTATTTTAAGATCTCCACTCAAATACGAGTCATGAACATACATGCCCGCAGTCTGATTTTTCAATGATTTTGGCCTTATTTGAGCATTTCTGTTCAAGGATTTGAAATACAAGGTATTTGTCAGTTCATGGGGCCAGGTTACCTGGTTAGGATCAGGACCAACTTCATCCCAGTTGTGAGTGACATGGCCTTGGTCAATGGGCTCAAAGGGCTTGTGAGTAACCGAAGGGAGAATCCTGTACAGCCAGCTAGGGGAAACAAGAAAACAAAAGACACAGCTTTAAGTAATATTCCAAGGGACACGGACTGGCCCTGGAGGTGCCATTAAGACACTCATCTGCAACCATCAGTGGACTTTGATGTGAGAAACCATGACACATCACTTCTCAATAGCCATCTCCTGGTTGTGGCTCTGGTTTCTACACTTTTCCACGACACCCAGGTTGAGGCTCGAGCTCCTACTTATTCACATACTGCCAAAAACTGAAGGATTGCCTTTCCCAACAACTGTAAGGGAAAATGAAACATCATGAGAAATCCACATGGAAATTCACAGAAAAGTATCACAAGAGGCTGATTCTTGCTTTCCAAGTCAGGACAATGAATCTTGGATAGACTGAGAGAATGTGGGTAATACTCTTGTCATTTTTTTAAAAAAATAATCTTGCACTTCAAAATCACAAAGTGATATATGACCACGGTGAAATAATTCCATAAATTCAAACATGCTTGGGGATGATCGACTTCCTCTTCTACTGTTTTCATGGCTATTCCTTAGAGCCACAGAGCTTAACACTTCTCTCCTTTATTCTCTCAGATATCTCCAATGCATATGTAAGCAAAATTGGCAGATTGCCTACTGTCTTCTCATACTAATGATATAGGAGAGAACTTATCTCCCACATCTTCCCCAGTCTGGGGTATTATTATAATTTCACTTTTTAGAAATATATTTTATAAATAAAAAATATATTTATTTTTTAATTTTTGTGTTGTATGGTCTACATGTGTGATGTGTGTATGCAAAGATACACATATATGTGCATATACAGAGGCCAGAGTAGGACATGGGTGTATTGCTCTATTTGTTTCCTTCTAACTCCCTTGAGATAGGGCCTCTCACTGAACCTGGAGCTAGGCCTGCAGCCAGCAAGCTCTGGCAATCCTCCTGTCTCTGTGCCCCACAGCTTTCAGGTCACGGGTACATGCAGGCTTGCTGGCTTTTTGTAGGTGCTGGGGATTTGAACTCAGGTCCTCGTGCTTGCACAGCAGATGCTTTCGCTCATTAAGCCATCGCTCAAACTCCAATTGCTTTACTCTTAAAAGTGAAAAATCGTATCTTATTTTTAATTTGTCCTTTATTTTGAATAAGGTTGAGTAAGATTTGCTTATTTATTAGTCCTTTGTAGTTTTTCTATGAATTATTTATACTTTTCTTTACTAAGTTTTGCCATCTGTACACGTCAAGGCCTGAGCCAAAGGTCTCCTTTTCAGGATCAGATCTGATTCAGGAAGGGAAGAAGCCTGATGAGGGGATCTTGAAGATTAGAGGGACATTGTACCTCACTAAGTCTTTCCAGAGGCTGACAGGGTATTGGGGGAGAAAGTCCCTACTGTGATAGTAGAACTACTATACTCCACAGACTCCAAGACAGTCTGCCTCAAGAGTGGAGTTGACTTGGCCAGACACTGAGCATTTGGAAGATGAATGGGCTAGATTTGTTCCACTCCCTCCAGCTCTTGACGCTATGACTTCAGACCCTGGACTCACTTCCAACTCCCAGAAGTCTGTGGGGCTGAATACTTACATATGTCTTAGCACTGGCTGTATGATTCAACTTCCGGATCCTATTCTTTTTACCTTTATCCCCTAAGACTGTGGTATGGACTGCAAGTTCACCTACCTAAAACACCTGGCACGTAGTAGGCACTCACTTACTGGACAATTATTGAATTGCTCTCCCTAACCATCTGGATTTTTAATCGCAATTTAAACTTTCTACATTCTCTGTCCCATCTTTCATCTTCACAAAACCAAAATATCAGCCAACTAATCTATTAAAAATTAGTCCCTGAGAGATAGATGGAACTAATGATGGGTTCCTGATGCTCTGGGTTTAAATCAGTAGTGACTGAGAATTTCAGCCTGACCCATCCATAAATGGGGCAGAATATACTTTTCTGCTGGAGGTTTGAGCATTTTCGTAAAATTCTTGTGCATACTTTTAGAGACTTCTAAGCAGATGGGTGAGCCATGCCTAGTGTCCCGTATTTTTCATCTGAGTTTATAAAACTCCCCAGGCTACACTACATTGCCCTGGACAAAGATTTAATTCTGATGCAGGGAATGTTGCCAGCTTCTTAATGAAATGCCAACGGCTCCTTTTCAGTCTCCTGGAACGGAGCTCAGCTCCTGCTGGCTAAAGATATTGCTGAATAATGGGGGCAGGCAGCAGAATCCGGAGACCAGGTGGCCTATGTGTGGATGGACCATGAAGTCAAAAACATAGTCACAGAGGCCAGGTCATCATGAACGAGAACAGGTGGGGACTGTTTGCGGATTACCTTATCTTGTCTAGAGGAAGAGATAGTTAAATGACAGGAGAAAACCTCTGATCACTTGCTTGATTTTGTTTGTGTTTTGCTTGCTTGGTTGGTTTTGTTTTTTTGAGATTGATATGCAGTCCAGGTTGGCCTCAAATCTTTGATTCTCCCACTTCAGCCTTCCTAATCCTAGGATTAGAGGCATTCACCACAATGCCCAGCTTCTTCCTCGATTTTTGACAAATATAAGAGATTCTTTATCTTTCCCTATCCCTTCATCTACATTATCTATCAGAATCCAATGTACAAACGAAGAAGATCTGAGAGGGTAGACAGCTTGTTCAACACCATGCAACTGCAGAAGGAGCAAGGGCTTAACCAGAAGGGGCTTGCCTGCCTGCAGAGTGGACGCGATTCATTATGAAGGGAAGAGATATTTACCATGTGGCTCTTTGTGCCCCTGTGCTCGCTGGCCCATCTGCTTCTCAGGAGGACTCAGTGAAGAGAAACCCTCCCCCTCCTTCTATCTCCCTTAACTCTCCAAAGACAGTAACATCATTCTTTACATATACCTGACTTGAAATCCCTACAATTAGATACGACTTATTCAAATCACAACACTTCACTGCCTTCTGGGTTTTCAGCATCTGCATCCGACCTGTTCCACAGAAGGTGATCAGAGAGCGAGTTCACTGAGGTAACTCCTCGGGCTAGAGTGAGCGAAGAACACGCCGTACTGTGCTAATGAACGTGTCGGTTTCCAGAAAAGGCGAATTCCAAAGAGTAAAAACCTTGTTAATTCAAAACCACAAGGGGCCAGAATGCATGACCTTTCAAGCACTTCAGCTCGGATTATAAGTTTTCATGAAAGAACATAATGTTTCTAGTCAGTTGAGGAAGAAGTCTGAATTTCCTCTGACTATGATTCGGTCCTTAGAAACCAAAACCAAAGCAAGTAAATAAATAAACACCCAAACATGGTCTCTACAATCCTTAGAGGAAACTGTGAGAGGCATTTTCTTGGGAGATCTATGAGAGTTTGTAATGGAACTGGACTTGTGTGTTTTTTGCCTCTGTATAGCTGTTCGCTAGCTTTCTTCTGCCAATCACTCACTGAGAACAAGCTTGGATGCCCCTGATGTGACCCAGGATACGATTTCCCCAGGAGGACTTGAGGGAGACTGTGGTTGGGACATAGTTCCCTCAGCAAAAGCCATGTACCTTCTCTTATTGGTGCTCCGTGGACAAGTGAAGGCTGATCCTGAGAGCTGCTCAGCGTACAGATTGTAAGGGCAAACCTGAGGGTTATTCTGAAAGAAAGGAGGCAACACACAGCATCATTCCAATACCCAAAGCATCCTACCTTCCCACCAGCCAGTTCAGTGTGGGGAGACCCTGGCCTGAGTGGAAGGCTCTTGGTCAGTGCATGTTACTATCACCAACCCATGTATGCTTGGAATACCTTTGTGACTTCCCCCAGTTAGAGGAGTGATACAGGCTTGTTGTGGGACATTCATACTTATGTGATGATCCATTACATCACCAAACAAAGCAATTCAATATTAATGTTCATATATTTCTTTCTGTTCTTATGTCAAAAGGAGAATCCTATGATATATATAAGCCTATAGTAATCAGAAAATTTTCTTTTGAGGACACACTATGTCATGAACATTTCTTTATTTTTGTTTTGAGACAGGTCTTGGTATGTAGCCCCACCTGAGATTCCTCCTGCTTCTGCCTAATGAGTGGGATTACTGATGTATACCACGATGCCCAGTCTATAAGTACTTCCATGAAATAGCCACCAAAAAGTTTTTAAAATAAACCTGTTTGCTGTAGTTTTGCTACTAAAACTAGACTTGGTGTGGATATCATCGTGTGTATGTTTCTCAAGTCACTTATTTTCTCATCATGGTCACATCTGATACATTTACCTCGTAGGAGCTACCAGGAAGTTCCTCCAGCCCTGGGCTTTGGGGTATATCCTGAAGTCCTGCAGTTAATCTCACTAATTTGGGTTGGGCCCTTTGCTATAGCTAATCACCAATTCAAATCCAGTTTTAATATTTTTACTGCTATTTGACTGTAACGCCATTGCCCTGGTGAGCTTGAGAACAGGATAGTTCTGCTAAATTAGAAGAGCTGGGTTGAGTAGAGCTATTGGGCCTTCGAGCTTGTCAGCTTGGCTTCTAGGTCTACAGTTTGGAGCTGTTCAAGCGTTCCTTTCACTCTTACCTGTCCTTCTGGCAAGGAACCTGGACAGCGAGGGTCCTCTGAAGCACACTCATTCCCAAATCCAGAAATGTACTACATGTAACAAAGACACAAATTTTACTGTTACTGGAATACATTTATGCGTATGTGTATGCGTGCATGTTTACACGTGTGTGCATGTGCAAGACCACACTTGCTGCTGAGTGTCTTCCTCGGTTGCTCTGCACCTTCTATGCTGAGGTAGGGGCCCTCTGAACTGGAGGATCACTGCTAGACTGGCTAGCCAGTTTGCTCCATGGCCTGCTGGCTCCACCTCTCAAAAGCTGGTAGGTCCTGAGGATCCAAACTCTGATCCTCCCCACCTTGAGCTGAGTGATCTACCCGCTGAGCCATATCCCCAGCCCCTAATAGCATTTGAAGATCATTTTGCAACATTGGCATCCTACAAAGGCAAGAATAGTTACAAAGGCATGCATTTGTGTATGCTGCTCTGTATGTAATATGTGCCATGTCTTGGTTGGTGCGTCATTTAGGAAATAAAATATGTGGTGTGTATGTCCATTTTAAATATTTGCAGTTAGCCAAAGGAATGCTGGGTATTGCACAGACTTTTCTACCCTTAACCATTCTTGACTGATTTTTATAAGCTTGCTTTTAATGATCCCATTTCAAGAACAAGCTCTTTAATTCTGGTTCTATTTGGAAATTCCTGGGAGGGAGATGGCTCAGGCATCATCTCAACTCCAAATCAGCAGTAACTTGCTGGCTCGACATTGCAATTCCTTTCTTCCTGCACACGTTCAAACAAACAAATAAAGAAGAAACCAATATCCAAACTGAGAAGAGGTATTTAAAGTGATAGAAAGGTGCTTGTTAGAAAACTCCTTCCACAGGAGCTAACATCACCTGGGTTGTCTATAGTGTGTGTGTGTGTGTCTGTGTGTGCGTGTGGTATGTACTTGCATTTGTGTGGATACAAGAAAAGAAGGGTTAAAGACAGAGAAACATCTCTTTAAAGACAGAGAACATCTCCTGCCTTTCAGGAGATGTTCCAGCCCAGAATCTTTTCAGAACAATGCAATGGAGCCTACTATGTTTGCCATCTCTTAGGTTCATAATTCAGAGGGGAAAATTAAGTTCCTCAATGAGGTAACTTAAAGGAATCCTCTGAAATTATTACACCCCCCCACCATGGTAAAGACTGTTTTACTGATGGTAATTGGTAAAGTCAGTATTAATCCTCAAAGAAGATCTCAGTTATCGGGTTAATAGTCCACAAACAGCTGAATTAGAACTGAGTAACTGCTGGTTAGTCAATCCCTTTCTGAGATAAATCATGTGCTGGTGTACAAACTATGAACGCCATAGTGGCTCTATACAGGAGGGTATCAGCTGCCCAAACCTTTAGATACATTGGAATTCCATTAGCTTGTTCCCTCTCTGGGAAATCATGCTTAGGAGCCTTCAGGCAACCTAAGGAAGAGCAGCAGATTCTGCAACATCTTGGATCAATTACAGTTACTGCTCACCCGTTGTGACCCAAGACTTATTTTTGCAATGCTTAGCATGCCTGAATTTTGTCTGGCTTCTTCGTTCTTCCATGGTTCCTGAAGGTTGGGTCTATGTCAGTTTTATTTACCTCTGTGTACCTTTGTCTCGGCACATGGAAGCTATTTCAGTAAGCATCAGTGGAGTGCTTCTCACTCACAGCCAGCTCTCAGAGTGCATGATTGCCATGGTGAGTAGGGTTTGAGCTTTCTTCGCTCTAACTTAAACACGAGTTGATTTTAGCTTAGTATAAGAAGAGTGCAGCCTTACTGGGTGAGTGAAATACCACCATCTGAGTGCAGCTCTTTAAGAGATATAAGAAGGATAGGTGTGGGTGGAGGGTAGGTCCTCCAAAGTTCTTGGCAGCGCAAGGAAGAATGAGCTAGATGTAACATGCCTGGATGTGTGAGCGATGATCAGGCCAGCAGTGTCTATATTTGGAAGGAATATGAAATGTGAAATGTTATGACCTAGAAAGCAAGGGGAATGAAATTATTCATTTGCCTCCAGACACAGGCTTTTTTGTCGGGGGAGGGTGTTGCTGGGGATTGAACTCAAGGCCTTCTGCATGCTAAGCATGTCCTTTGCCACCGAGCTATACCTCTCAAATTCCATGGCTTTTAAAAATCTCTCTGAAAATTTATCAGAGTCTCCCCTCCCCCACCCAAGTCCTATCATAATGAGATTTGTTCCAAGCTGCATGCAGTTGGAATTATAGCTTTAGGGTAATGGCAGAGGCGTCTATCCACTTTCCTGAATCTCCACGGAGGACAATTTTCTTCTCTCAGAATGAACCTCATGCTTACCACCAACAGGACTGAATTCGGGCCGCTGAGAACCAGTAATGACCTCAAATTATCTTCAATTCTGTGAAACAGAATTGTAGATCAGCCTGTGACAGAAGCAGCGAGGTTGACAGAGGCCTCTCTGTTCAGCTGCGGCATTGTTTCTGTCTGCAAGGAGGAAGAGAGGTTTGGAGCAGCTGGTCTGGCTGAGCTTTCTGGCAGGCAGGAGCCGGTTTACTGATTAACTTTCTGTGCTCTTTGCAACAGCTGGCCTCGGAACAGAGGTTATAAGTGTATTTGGAACAAGAAAAACCAGAGTTAGTGATTCTGAAGCATTTGATTAAGGCTGTGCTCTAAGAAAAAAGGGGGAAAAACACAGAAAGAACAGCTGTTGGTCTGGAAGGGAGCCACCCAGAGCTCTGAGGAAAAGAGGGACTGAAGGAGGGAGGAAGGGAGGGAAGGAACAAGGGAGGGTGCAATTTTTGAAACTTTTTTTTTCCCACCTCATTGCAGTGCACTGGTTTAAGAAGAGGGTAGAAACTGTTGAGTCACCATTAGGTGGTTGGTCTTCCTAACCCTCCAGGAACAAAATTATAGAGGCATTTGTTAGAGCCTTGAGATAGGGCTTTCCGCTGCTCAAGGCTCCACGGTGGAAAGAGCTGTGCTTTGCAGATGCTGTCTCAAGGCTTTGAGTCCAAGGACAGAATCTGAACTCTGCTTTTATCAGCTGTGAAAACCCAACTGCTCCTCTCCAGCTGCTTCTGAGATTATGTAAAGATGTACCTTCTGCAAAAACATGAAATAAAAACCTGACATTAAGCAATTGTTTATGTTTCCTTCAGCTTAGATTTCTGAATAATTCGATGCTATATAAAAATACAATTTTCGTTCTTTCCAGAAGAATTATGTGCATGCTTGTTAAATGAAAGAATACATTTCTGAGGCCCACGTGGCTTGGATACAGTCAGTTCCTTGGCAGCTCACTAGCATCTAGCTTTTCAATTCTCACCTGGTCCCCAGGATATGATTTACTTGTCAGAGTCATTTCAAGAGGTTTTTCTCCTGAGTCAGATTCTGGGTAACACCTGATGGGGAGAGCAGATGGCACACCTCACTTCCTTTTACTGGGTGCTGTGGCAATAGGGACAAGCCTGGGGAGAGAGAGGCTTAGGACTCTTTTTGTCTTCCCTGTAAAAGGATCCAGTTCTCCTGGCTAACTTTAGTGGGATTATAGATTCTAGGTTGTTAGGGAAACATGAAGTCGCTGTTGCAGGCTGAATAATGATCTGGGATGATCGTCATGTCTTATTTCTTGATTCCTGAAACTAAGAGACAGGCTTTCAAACAGACAGCTTAGAACTCTGAAACCCCAACTTGGACAAACAATCCTCACAGTGCTTGTTACTGCTTAGCTGACAATGAACCAGAAGCTACCTGTGGTGCCACAGCCTGTGATCCCTGTACTTGGGAGGTGGATGAAGACAAGTCTCTGGGTTCAAGGTCATCCCTCTTTGCATAGTGAGCTCAAGGCCATCCTGGGCTAATGCTGGAAGAAACAAAAGACAAAAGAAACAGAGAAGCAGCAGCTTGGGGCTCACAGCTGTTAGGTAAAGAACCAATGCACAGCTTAAACTGGCCACAAAGCTAAAAAGTAAATTAGTGACAGTAAAAAAAAATATCTATTCCTTCCTGGCCCCAAACAAACAAAAGATAAAAGGTGAACTCATGGCCATAGATGTAGTTAGCATCTTTTCTCGAAAATGCCTTTCCTGAGTTTGGGGCTGCAGTAAACAGCATTTGACTGCAAAGTTAAAAAAAAAAAAAAAAAGTATCCTAACACAGCTAATTCTGTCTTCCTGGATTGGACGGAGGTGGTAGAATAGACATTTTTTTTTTCTCCCAAGGCTCAGTCATGGGAACAGATTGCAGTTTTCATGTTCATCTCAATAAAAACCTCACGGGAGAAAAGACTAGAGGCAGCCAGTTCTTCACTCTCATCTCTGAAACTTGCTGTCTCTTCTGGTCTCCTTTCTTTTGTCTGTGAAGGAGCCTAAGGTAGGTCTCCCTAACCTCTGATTGCCTCACCCAAGGCCTGAGGCAATTTTCCAGTTCCCCAAATGGACCTCGGAAATGTGACCACATATACTACTTTTGCAGATGTGATTAAGTAAACAGCCTTGGGGGTGAGAGATTCTTGATTATTTGAGCTACCCTAATGTAATCTCAAGTGTACTATTAGGATGGAGGCAGAAGGTAATTTGACTGAAAAAGAGGAAGCAGAGATCTGAGTAATCCACTTTGAAGATAAAGAGAGAGCTGCAAGCCAAAGAAGGTGGACTCCTTAGAACTGAAGCCAGAGAAACATTCTTCTTTAGAGCCTCCAGACAAACTCAACCATGCTGCCACTTTGATGTTGGCTCAGTGAGACTGATTTCAGGCATCCATTCTCCAGAAGTTCAGGAAAAAGCATGTGTGATTTGATGTGGCCCGACAGGAAACTATAGGCCAGTGGGTCACCTCATTTCAGACCAAAGGTCAAGGGTCTGCTGGTGCAGCCCAGAGTCTGCATGAGGAACCAGCTCTGCATTTGAGAAATGGTAGAGCTAAAGTGACACAGTCAATAACTTACACAATCTACCTTAAACTTCATGCAATTATTTCAGCCTTTGAATTTTCTTCCACTAGTTGTACTTTTACATAAGATGATTTCATTCAAGGTTTTGTATTGACATAGCCATTGAAATGATGGAGGAAACATGAGACACATTTTAAATTAGATTTTATAATGTTCATTGATTGGGATAGGTGTGCTTCAATCTGGCCCTCTGTGTTTAGATTCCTGACCTCTGGAAATGATCTTTCCTTCTGGAGATTAGACAGCAGGCTGGGAAAGCCTTTCAAACTGAGAACAAAGCCTAGTGCGCCATTTACATGTGGCGGCGTTTTGCATAATAAGTTGCTTAGACATTTCAGCAGGACAGGGTTTTAGATATGATTTATTTATAAATGGTAAGGATGTTTCCTCCCTGGATGAGCATCCTCATAGGATTTCCACCAGAAAACAAAAAGTTTATGTATTCTCCTTCTTCCTAATCTTCAACTGCCACCACTGGCATACTGGTCCCCATTATCTATGCCTACTCCCCTGAGATTCAGATCTGCACATCGTTCCCCTCCTAGGCACCTCCATTCATTCAGTACTTCCAATTTAGCTGAAATACTAGGTTCCTGGGATGCAGAGATCTTTCTGCGGTTTTGCATCTTTGCATATGGTGTTTCCTCTGGTCTAATTCTTTGTCACTTCACCTAGGAACAGCTTCCTTCAAGGAGTTTCTCCTGACTCTACTACCTAGCCCAGACTCCATTCCCATGCTGCAATAGCTGCTATGTCATGAGCCAGCACTGAGTGAGATCTAACTCTTTATCTGGTGTGAAGACAAAGAAGAAAAACTTATTACTGCAGTGCTAAGTGCCTTCAAGGTGCCTATTCATAGGGGCCTTCTTGATTTACCATCCCAGCTTTGAGTGAAAGGCTTACTGGCGATGTTCAATCCCTGCATTCTAGGAAGAGGCCTAGGAAATTTGTTCCACTCAGCTTGAACCAATGTGCCAGGATGTTCTAGTTCTGGTTGCATATGGTGAGCCATCATTCAAGCAGGAGCTGAGCACTAGGCAGAGTTTTAGAGACTGGGAACACACTCTTTCTCCCTGACCTAGAGGCAGCAGTGTATCAAGTACTACCGATCCTCTGTTAGGGACTGAAATTTGAACTCAAGACAAACCCAAGTTCTACTACATTTACCAGCAGGGATCCCACATGACTCCCTAAGTATATATGAGCCTTGCTTTCCTTACTGGTTTGAAAGAGACACTAGGGCACCTACATCACACGTTTACTTCAAAGCATGCCAATGCATAGTTCAAACACCTAGCGCATGTAGCACATGACCCACTCTTTCTTCTCATGACGCACTAAATAAAAAGTACTGTCCAAAGCTGAGCCTGAGCTACCAAATGAGTGAGTGAGCAGTTGAACTGGCTGGCCTGAAGCAGTGGGGAAGCAGCTACAGGGATGACAAAGAGCAGTGGGGAAGGAAACGTAGGGAGGAATGCATGTGACTGTGTGTAAGCGGAGATTTTAACCCACAGATCCCCAAGACAATATAAAAATTACCAAAGGCAAGGCCACTGTCGTTTCTTTTGTCACCTCTTCCTTGTCCCCTCAGCTCAGTCACACCAGCCAACACCATGATGCAGCATATGAACACAGGGTTTGGGTCAGGCTCCCTTCAAGGGGTGCCTGTGTGTGCGTGTGTGCGTGTGTGTGTGTGTGTGTGTGTGTGTGTCTGTGTGTACACACGTGAGCCTACAGAAGTCCCAAATGCTACAAGAGGGTATCAGAGCCCCTGGAGCTGGAGTTGTGAGCTGCTCACATGGATTCTAGGAATTGAACTCAGGTCCTCTGGAAGAGTAGCGAGTGCTCTTAACTATGAAGCTGTCTCTACAGCCCCAGCTCACAACTCTTTTTCAACTCTGACATTCTATCGATTCTGTCCGAAGAAGCCACAATAAACTTGTTAGACATCTCTCCACTCTTGTGTTTTCCCCCCTCTTACTTTCTCTCTATCTCTTTTTGGTTCTTTCTTTTTCTAGTGTTGGGGCCTGACACATGCTAAGTGTACACTTTCCCACTTAAACAACATCCCCAGGCATATTCTCCAACCTGAATTCAAAGGTAGCCAGATGGTTTCTTACCTTTAACTCTGCCATTTTCCTTCTGTAGGAAGGAAACCCAGGCCCGGGAGATTATGAGGCACCAATGCTTCTCTTTCTCTTGAATACTACTCTCTGAACTTCTTGGTTTTGCCAGTTCACTGTGTACTGCTGGTCAGCTAGTCACTCAAGTCCACCAGAGTTGTTCAACTGATACACCAGGTGGAAAGTCCAACATGCTTTCACCTAAAATTCTTGCACAACTTTGTTTTCCCTGTATTATTAACCCCAGGACATTTCTGAGAGCATTTCCAGAGATGCCTTTCATCTGACATAAATATTGACCAATTATTTGTTCTGCTTTAAGGAAGGGTTCCCCCAACCCCCAAATGCAGAGAATGTAATGTTATCTGAGAAAGGAACTGTGGGAATTAGCATCTTCCAGATGTGTCAGCAAATTCTCACTTAGTCCTGACTCAACCAAGCAGGAGCAGGACCAGTATTCAGTGCCCATGGAAAAAAACACAGTGTTCTTTGACTCAGGTGCAAGAGCTTCAGGAAGGGGCCAATGACTGGACGCTCCCTGCCACTGCCTCCCACGGATGAGCTCAGCTCCCGGAGCGTGAACTGTTGAGATCCTTAAGCACTGTACCTGAAGCAAGCTGGGATGTTTAGTGCCATTCGTCTTAGTTTCTTAAAATACACTTAACACGCTTATAAATTCTTTAGAAAATTATTAAATTCTTTGTTTCTTCCTGCCTTTATTCATCTGAAAGCAGACTGCTCTCCAGTCGCCTTCTCCTGGGCTTGCTTGTCCTTGGCCACTTGATGCAGTCACCTGAAGGTAGTGGCTTCACAATGGGTGGTATTTAGGCAGAAAACATGTACTGAGGCTTGTCTGTGCCAATTTTTTTTCCCACAGACATTACTTCATTTAATTTCACAAAAACAATTTTTGCAAACTCAGATGCAACAGTGCAGGAAGGAAATACACAGCTGAGTCAATCAGGCTAGATGATTCTCTAGGATAAGTTAAACTCTAATGTTTAAACATTGCCAAAAGAAAGAGAATGTTAAATCAAACTTTTGTAACTAGAAGTTTCTGGCAATAAAGGGTTTATAGATCTGTGTAGACACCAGTTTAAGAGGTAAAGGACCAGTCTTAGAACAGTCCCTAATACAAGAGAGATCCTACCAGATAGTAGCTAGAACATGTTCACCCAACCTAAGGAGCTGGGGTGTTTTGTTGTAAGATTTTGAAGAAAAGCAATGCAGAGCATTTACACTGAAGCTTACACTGGATGTAGATAAGGAGGGCAGGACACACAAGGCCACAGAGTCCTAGGTCAGAGCACAAAGAGAAGACTTGCTTTTGCTTGCCTGGTTCCAAAACCAGAATGGATTATGGTCCTGAGGGGCAATCTTCATTACACAGAAGAGGAATATAAAAGTGCTTTTCTTTGCTAATTAACCTTGAAATGTGAGTTTAAATGGCTTTATCTATTCTCTAGAATGTAACTTAAGAGTGGAAGGAAGGAAAGATGGATGAAAAGAAGGAAGGAAAGGTGGCTGGATGAAAGGAAGGAAGGAAGGAAGGAAGGAGGGAAGGAAGGACAGACAGGAGTTAAGAAGGGAGTGGAAAACAGAAACCATTATAATAAATTGCAGACATCGTCTGGATTCTTCCCCATGTTTGTTGTGCGCCCCTTGAATGTGACTTTACTGTTCCTTCCCTCAAAACAGTCTTGGGCATGGTGGTATACACCTGCCACCACAGCACTTCGGGAGGCTGAGGCAAGGGGACTTTGAGTCCAAGGCCAGCCTAGACAACACAGCGAGACTCTCTATAAAAACAAATCAGGCGATGGAGTTTTTTTTCTTCTCTGAATCTTAGTAAACATGATGTTAGAAAACATAACACAGTGGGTTGAAAAACTGGCTACAGATAGTTGTATATTCCTGCCATCTCGGATTAATATGTAAGGAGGATTAGTTTCCAGGGGACAGGCAGCTGCTCCATAGCCTACACTAACTGCCACACATGTGGATGAAGCAATCTGGCTGCCAGGCAACTGCAGACATGTAAGCGATCCCAGGAGAAAGCCAAAGAACTGTTAGCTAAACCCAGTTCAGATTGTTGGCTGACAGACTTGTGAACAAACAGAATGGTATACTTTACACTAGTAAGTTTGGGAGTGGTTGGTTGGCAGTGGTGATAAGTCATTTAACTCTACAGCTAAAAATCTTGTATTTAGGTCTAAAACGGAACCCTGGCTGCCAATCTGAGACCCTCCCTGTCTTTATCTGTGGTCCTCACCCTTCCTAATGCTGGGACCCTTTAAGACAGCTCCTCATGTTGTGGTGACCCACAACCACAAAATTATTTTCATTGCTACTTCATAACTATAATTTTGTTACCGTTATGAATCATAAATGCAAATATCTGATATGTAGATGGTTTTCGGTGACTCCCGTGAAAGGGTTGTTTGAAACCCACATGTTGAGAACTGCTGCTTTAGATCATGGGTCTAAGCAACCTTTGGAATGTAACACTGGCATACGGCAGTTGCAGTGCAATGGGTTGTGTGTGTGGAGGGCCTGCCCAAAGGGCCATGTTAATAGAAATAAAGAATGTGGTACAAACGTGTGGACTGGTGTCTGACAGGCAGCTTACAGGGAATCTTAGCATGTTAGACTGTAACATGACATTATATGTTATACTGTTAGGTCCAAAAATTGCCACACAGAGACCACCAAGACCACATATGCAACAGGCAAAGGCACTTTATTACACATCTAGTTCCTGCATGCAGGGGTCAGGCACTATACAAGATGGCCGACCCTGAACAAAGGCTTGCAGCCCTTTTTATGATCAGTGAAGGGAATTTCAGTAAGGGTTAGGTAATCTAGTATCTGATTGGTAGACAGTGGTGCAGTTGCATGGGTCTGTTTCTGATTGGCCCATGCTCAGGTGGCCAACTGTTCACATTCTTAGGCCATATATGGTTAACCATTGAAGTTGGGTATCTGGTTTCTATGGTTACCAGGGACATCTGGCCGGATGAGACAGGGGCCCTTCTGCATTCTGTGGCTATCTTTATGGCTGTCTTTCTGATTGGTTGTGCTCAGGGTAGGGAGTTTTTATGGTCTTTTCCTGGCACCTGCTGGCTTCCAAGGTTAGGCGCAGGTCAGGCCTGAAATGAGAGTTTGAGCACATATGCAAAATAGAGTCTGTGCAGCCCTCTCAATACAAACTCTGGAATTTATATGCAAACTTAGAAGGAAGTGCAGGGACACCCCTGTAATATTGAGGCTAACTGTGTAGTAAGCATACTTGAAAAAGAAAGTAAATTCAAGGAAGGTATCTCTTGCATGTCTGAGTTTCTGAGAATGTTGGAGCATTACTACTGACTGCTAAGTTGCTTTGATGGCTAAAAACACAATACACAGGAGCCAATAAAAGACAAGGAAAAACTTCACTACTACTACTAGAACCAACTTTGAAGGCAGATTTAAGAATCCCTGACTCGGGAAATCAACAAAAAGCAAACCCCAAGCCCTCAGCCTTCCCTGCTGCCCTTCCAGCATCTTCATAGCTCGTATTCCACTCTCTAGATCCTGGACTGGAAGCTTCTTCTCTATGTCAGTGGCCTGAAATACAACATAAGTGGTTAACTTTTAAACATGGAATGTAATTTTTTGGAAATGTTCAACGCATTTTATTGTTTGAGGGGGTTTTTTTGCACATGTCACAGTGCACCTATGGAGTCTGAGGACAACTTAAGGGACTGGTTCTCTTCTTCTACCATGTGGGTCCTGGGATCAAACTCCCATTGTCAGGCTGGGCAGCAAGAGCCTTTACCTGTTGAGCCACCTTACCAGCCCTGAAAAACCTCCCTAACCTCCTTTGTGTATTTATGAATGAATAACCTTTACATCTGAAATAGAAAAATTGTATCATTTAATCCTCTTTTTTGTGGTTCTACACGTTAGAAAATTTGTTCACATAAAAATAGATATAAATGCAAGAGATTTTATTTTTTGCTTACCTCTGAATGCAATATCAACAATCAGACACTGATTTACCATTAATTATTACTTCGAAGGATCTATAATTCAATACCTTAGTTAGGTTTTTCTTCGTGTTGAAAGGGAATAACTGGGAAGCCTGATTGAAAAAGGTTTTATTTCCCAGCTACTGAAACCATTTACTTTAATTGAATATTACACTTTAACTTGTTTGCTCGGAAAGGACTGGGAAAATGAAAATGTTAATTTTTCTAACTTTTTTTATACTTTTTCACATTTTGATGGACTAGGGAGAGCTTTGTTATGAAACAATGTGGCAATGCCTTAGCTATTTCTTTCTTTCTTTGCCTTTTTATTGAAATATATTAATTATACATAATAATGGGCTTCATTATGTCATCTTCACACACGTATGTAGTGAATCACATTCACCCCTTGCCTTTACCCTCTTGTCCCCCTCCTACTTCTCCTCCAACTAGCCCCCCTTCTTTCATGACTTTTCCAATGAGCATGTCACTGGAATCTAAAGTTGCCTAAAGGAACCTGGGGGATGGTGTCTTTATAGGCTCAAGGGCATTTTACTAGTTCTGCTGTTATAAGAGTCCTGGGTCAGGTTTATTCTCTCTGCCAAGTAAAGACTTAGAAGGCAAGGAAATCAACCAGTCACAGCAAACAAACAAGTTTTATTAAAAGCCAGAGTGCAAAAAGACAATGACCACTCCCCCCTCAAAAAAAAGAGATAGACATTCCACAAATGGGAGGGTGACCCAGAAACTGAAATCTAATTTTCTCTTGGAGGGCTGGGTGTTTTAAAGGTGGCCTAGGAGGGTCTCCTACCCCTCACTTTGGATTGGTCAACTTAGTCAAAGAGTGAGCTGATTGGCACACAACCCACGTCTGGATCTGCCTAGGACATGTGGAGTTTAGACAGGTCAGCTGAAAGGGAGCATGCCAAGGGGAGGAGTATGAAGACTGTCACTTCTTTGCCCTGGGTGAAGAAGAAGCCATAAGAAGCCATAAGGCTCATTTATGTCCTCTTCCCTTGTCTGTGTGTCTGTCAGAGTGCTGATTCCTAAAATCCAGCATTCACCACCACCTCGACTCTTCTCCATCTTTCTACTCCTTCTGCAATGTTCTCTGAGCCTTGGAGGGGATGGTATAGGCACTTCATTTATTATTAAATATCCAGTTGTCATTTATTCTCAGTACTGTGATCAGTTGAGTTCCTGCAGTAACTGCTAACCACTCCCAAGAGAAGGTTCTCTGAACAAAGCTAACAGCAGCATTAATCTATGGGCATATTTAGAAGGCAATTTGATGGGCATATTTGCCTATTTAGCAAAACAACAGTAACCGCCGCCCCCCCCCCCCCCCGGGCCTATGATCTAAGTGATGGGCTCTGTAGTGGGTTTACAGTACCAGATATGAATTCCCTTCTGCGCAGCGGGCATCAAATCCAATCAGACACCGGTAACAGACTTGTCATTGTTGCACCCCTGGGATTATCTCATCTGGCTGGTGATGTTGTACACATGGTCCAAAGTCGATAAGACTGTTGATGGCACTCTCCCCTAGCAGTCTGCAAAGAATTCCCAGGCACCATGAGGGCTGGCCAACAGGGAGCCAGTTGCCAGCCCAGTTCCAGCTTGGTTTCTCTGTATTGTGACCAAGGCATGCAGCATCTTCAGAAATAGGTTCTGGTGCGCAACCAACAACAAGTAGCAATTGGTTGGCTATTTCTTATTAAAGCTTTCTTTGCTCTGTTTTCAGGAGTTCCACATTAAAAAACAAACAAACAAACAAAAAACCATTGTTTTAAAGAAACTGTTGATAGTTCTTTAACATTTTCAGATCTTATCTTTGGTTATTTTTGCTTTTCATTAGTATACATCAAATGATGGGTTTCAATGTGACATTTCACACACGCATATTAGGTCTTGAGGTAGTTTGAATGAGATGCCCCCATAGACTCATATATTTCAATGCTTAGTCACTAGGGAGTGGAATTCTTTGATGGGATTAGAAGGATTAGAAGGCGTTGCCTTGTTGGAGGAAGTGTGTCACAGGAAGGAAGTGGGCTTTTAGGTTTCAAATGCTCATGGTAGATCCGGGTTCTTGCTCTGCCTGAGGATCAGCATGTAGCTCAGCTACATCTCTGGCACCGTGCCTACCATGACTGCTGCCGTGTTCCCACTGTGATGATAACAACTAAGCCTCTGAGACTGTCAGCAAGCCCCCAATGAGATGCTTCCTTTTATAACAGTTGTCTCTCTCTCGGTCATGATGTCTCTTCACAGCAATAGAACAGTGTCTAAGACACCTAAGACAAGTCTATTTAAAAATAATTGTGGGGATCGGTACAGGCAAAGTCCTTAACAAAGTAACTATCCAGAGTTGCCCTTTGGTTGGCGTCTGGAAGACATGTGCACCCTGGGGAAATCTACCACGGTACGACTGTACTACAAGTGAGTTGTTCCTTTGCTGAAGGGGACAAAGGTGATGGGGAAAACTGAGGTAGGAGTGAGAACTAGCAACAGGCTGCAGTCATAATTCTGATAAAGACATATGCACACAGAAATCAATGACCTGAAAGATGGTCCCCTTAAAGTGGTCTGTGCCTATGTAGCTATTGAGGGGATGCTTGTGTCATCCATTTTAAGACCACAGATGCCCTCTGTCCACTTCCAAGAAAATGGAAAACATTATGTCCATGAAGTTGGGGTAATGAGAAGCACAGCGAGACAGATCCACAAAGCCACCATTTCAGGATGGTTGTCACAGCACAGGGGGCTCCAAGACAGATGTCTTAAAACCAGAGACGTTTCTGAGCAAGTTGTTACATCTTGGTTAGCGTTAGAGGCTGCATTTTTTTACCACTACTTGGTAAACTTTAGTGGCTAGTTGAGAAAACAGAACATTGTCAAGAGAAGGGGTGTGTTATGACAGCCAACAGAACACTAATTAGAAATAGCTGAACCTGGGCTAGACACAGGTATCCGTAAGAAAATAGCATCACCAAGAATGCTAGCAATATACCAAAGACAAATATCTCCTGGTTTACTGGTAGGTGGCATGGCTTTGAGAGGGAGAGAAATGGAGCAGATCACTAAAGTGATATTAAAGTTGAACACTGGCAATCTTTGTTATGATACTCATAAAGTACACAATTTACAATCTACATATTCTGTACTTTTCAGTTCACTTGCCTTTCTGAAATGCTAGATCCTTACTACCTGTATTGAAATCCCTTGGCTTGTCTGTTTGATATATAAAATCTGGGGGCTGGAGAGATGGCTTAGCAGTTAAGAACAGACACATCAGGCAGCTTACAACTGCCTGTAATGCCAGTTCCAGGGGATCCAATGTTCTCTTCTGGCCTCTGCAAGACCTACATACATATGTGTGCGTGCACACGTGCACACACACATATCCATACACAAGAAAAAGAAACTTCAAAAATTATAAAATCTGTATCTTATTGCAGACATACAGAATTAAGGGATATAAAGGAGAGATAGATAAAACCCTGCAATGTGACTTTTAGACCAGCATTGGAGGAGATTTTTATACACTTCTGAGTTTGAAAGCAATTGATTGGAGTCCTACTGCAGAGGTATGGAGTAATTGTAATTGGGATCCATATAGTTTTTTAATCCATGGAACAGCCCTGGCAAACTCTGTCTTTAAATGTTGTGCACAGGCAAACATACTCTGGAATATTTGAGGTGCAGGGTCAGGCTTCCTGTGTAGTGATTTAGCTGTCTTTCAGCTATAAAGAAATGCATTTTTAATTTCTTCTTCTCCTTTTCCTCAGCGCTCTCTGAATTTTAAGGTGTTAAATCGACGCAGAAATCCCATTGAAACCATCAGATTTCTTAGAATAGGATGTTACCTGTACTTTAAAAAATTCAGCAAAACTGCCATCTATTAAATATCTACACAAAGCTCTACTTGTGTTAGATGCTATAATACACACCTTTTAAGTGGATAAAAGGGCAGCAATTAGGAATGCTTCATCCCAGCCTGATGGCCCAGTACATCAGTTCCAAAAGTCCATTTTCAAAATGGACAGAAAAATAATAGTGCCTATATAGATGAATGCCCCAGGTATGGGAAGAGATTTTCTTTTCTCATTCATGGTGGAGGCACCAACAACAGGCAGATTAAAAAGAGGAAAGCACACAAACTGAACCTCAGACAAGCAGGGTGTGTCTGGCGAGACACACTCAGAGTCTGCTTGGTGTCTCCATCTTTGAGGATAAAGATGCCCCTGTCCCCCTAGGATAAAGAGGGGGCGTGTGGAATAAGGGTTTTGTGACCAAGCGCAGGGAAAAGGTTCTACAGCTTTTAGGGGAGAAGGAGTAAGGACTATGAGCCCCCTCACTGTTTTTGCCATTTTCTAATACACCAAGGTAGGTACTGTGTTCTGGAGTAGTGTGCCTGCATCCCAGTGGCATTGAGGTGGAGAGACCACGTGAATCCTCAGTTAGGTTCCAAGTAAAGGTCCTGTCAATCCAAGGAACAGACGAATGCCTTCGTGCGTCTACACCGGGGTGCCTCTATACTGAATGAGAATATTGGTCAAGAATTCTAAATTATACAGGGATGGGAAACAAACCAACTAACCAACCAACCAACCAACAAACAAACAAAAAACCAATGAATAACACATCAAATAACAATTCTGGAAGTTATAATAATTTATTTTTTGTATTATATTAAATTATCGTTTACATGTAGTATATATAACTTAAGTCTTTCAAGGTCATGCTTCAATAACATTCTTTTGAGGAAGTCTGGCAAATAACAATCATTTGGGTAAACAGCTTTATTTGCTGCTACATATACTTTCAACAAATTTACTTCAGATGATTAGATTAAATTTATTTTTTCTTGGAAACTATAGCTCAAAACTAAGCTATACGTTTATATATACATATGTATATACGTTTATATATATATATATATGACAATATAGATGCTCTAACTGTACAAATGTTCATTGAGATATTAGATTCTGGGTCAGATTAATTTGGGCGTGTGATGTCTATTTTATTTATAAGGTTTTTATTTAAAAAGTTTACAAAATTAAAGAAAAAAACTATAGTTCAAGGACTCAAGCTAGTAGAAAGAAGAAATGAAGGATATTATTAATGTATTAAGTCTGATCCTGTAGCCATCACCAATGGGTTGCTTTTATTCTCCCGCCCTTAAAAAAAGATTTAGTTTTATTTTATGTGTATGACTGTTTTGCCTTCATCCATGAAAAATGCACTGTGTGCATGCACAGTGCTCACAGAGGTCAGAAGAGGGTGCTGGATCCCTGGAAACAGAGTTACTGATGGTTGTAAACTGCCCATGTGGGTAATGGCAACCAAGGCCAGGGTCTTTGCAAGGGCCGCAAGTGTCAACCACTGACCCTTGTTCCAGGCCCCCCCCCTTTGTTTCTTAATAAGAAAGAAATGAGAGACCTTGGGATGGGTCTCTTAATTAAGAAGAAGGGGGAGAAAAAGGAATGAGTTTCAACTTACTTACTTTCTATTAACATTTTTGATGTTGGAAATCGAATCTAATACCTTGCACATGCTAGGTAAGTGTTCTGCCACTGAGCTGCATTCCATGCCCCTTGATTTCACTTTTCAAAGAGAAATACAAATCCCAGCACTTGGGAGGCAGAGGCAGGCATATCTAAGGTTGAGGCCAGCTTGGTCTACAGAGTGAGTTCCAGGACAGCCAGGGCTACACAAAGAAACCAAACCAAACCACAACAAACCAAAACAAAGAAACAGAAAAACAAACAGAACAAACACAAAACAAAAAAACTGAGACTGTGTGTTTATATTATTACTTTTTAATTTAGTGCAAACTGAGGGAGCAAAACTAGTGAGCAGAGAGCTGCAGAGAGCTGCAGCAGAGACAGAGCATCTGGATAATAAGGTGTTGAACACAGCAGCCGAAGATGTTTTGCAACCGATTTTATAAACTAAGGAAGAACTGGGCCGAGAGAATTAAGCCAGCAAAAAGATGGGCTAAAAAATAACGATGAACAATTACATACATTCTACTGCCAAAAAAGCTGTGGAGTGATTACGAAACCCTGAAGGCTGCCTCATAATTCACGTGGAAGCATTACTCTGGAACTGCCTGACTTTCCCATAGAACACAACGTGAAGGCAAGGATAATATTCTTAGTTTGCTGTTCAGCATTTGAAGGGGTATTTCAGGAGCTGAATTTCCTTAACAAACAAACAAACAGAACAACAACAAACAAAAAGAAAAAACACCAAAGAGGCAATAAATCTCTCTTATTGCCCTTGTGCAGCTCTCAGGTTGTACCCAGTTTCCAAACAGAAAGCAGAAAGAGACTTTTGCCTGCTGCAGTATAAAGAGCGAAGGAGCTGTCGGTGTCCCACAGAAGCTTTCTTTTCTGGTCTAGTCTCCATGTATTATTAATTTGTATTTCTATTTAACTCCAGCTATTAGTTCGTCTCTCCTAGACACTAAGCCTTTTCCAAGGGAGAGGAGAGGAGACAGGATTGCTATTCTTAGGCATCCCTGTGTGTAATGAGGGTAGAGAAAATGAAATAACATCATTTGGCTTCTGTAAAAACGACAGAGACGGTTGGGGGTGGATAACTCAGGGCTGGTTAACCCAACCTTTCCCCTCAAGAAGGTAAAATGACACAGATACATTTCTGAAGTACTTAAGCCTTCAGCAGTGAGCGTGGGGAAATTGCAGACCTGTAAACCCTCTGGTTCCAAGCAAGAGTCAGTTTCTCTGCAGTCCTTGTCACTGCTCCTTACTGCACTGGTTTGACAATATCTTCTCGAGGTTTTTCCATAAGCTATAAATGGGACAGGGCAAGGAGCACAGAGATCAGGGGCAAAGTTAAGATCTTCCAATTTTCCATGAGAGGGTGAGGTAGCATTTGGAGATGTTTTTATCAAAGCCTGAGAAGTTAATAACGTGACACAGCAAGAGGAAAGCTGTGAAAACTGCCACTGCTCGCTCACGCTTCCAAAGGACGAGCGCAACTCAGTCATAATGGAAGTTCTTTAACGTTCCTCCTCCAAACCTTTTTCGATCAGAAAAGCCTGGAATCTGTAGACAAGAAAGAATACTGTTAGGTTGTAGGCAGAAAGATCCAAATGTTAAAACTGAACTGTTTCCTGTTCTTGTATACCAGCCTGTGGTTCATTATAGAACCAGCTCTCTGAGATTTCACTCAGCAAACTGCAGAGTGATAAATAATAAACTCTACGAACATGGAACACATTTGCCAACAAATCAGTGGCAGTGTCATCAGGAGTCAGAAAGGGCAGATCTCCTAAAGTCTCCAACTGGACTTCTATATGAATTGCCTGTATTGTGGAAGATTCGAGACAAAAACCATCGAAGACTGAAGCAAATTATCATCTTCACTCATGTCACAGTATAACCCTAGATTCTTCTTGTACTACAGACCTTAGGTTTTGCCTCTGCTTAGGTTTTCTCCTTTTGTTTTCAAGAGGACCAGAGAAAGTGTTCTCTGCCGACAAAGAGTTTCTCTTAACAAACAAAACAAAACAAAACAAAAAGCCCTCTGGAGAGTAGAGGACATCAGGAGAACAAGCCCCATGGAGTCAACTAACCAGCACTCTTGGGGGCTTCTGGAGTCTGAAGTGGCTGACATGGAACCTCCAGGGTTTCCTAGATATGCATGTGGTTGTCTGGCTTGGTGTTTTTTTCAGAGATCCTACAGGTTAGAATGTGTGTGGGGTCTCTAATGCTTTTGGCTGCTCTTGGGACCTTTTTCGCATGCTGGGTTGTCTAGGCCACCCTTGATGTAGGGATTAATGTCCTGCCTTGTTCCATTTGGTTGTACCTTGTTTGAGCAATAACCCTGGGAGGACTGCTCTTTTTCTGAGGGGGGGGGAAGGGGGGAAGGTGAGGGTATGGATGGGTGGGTGTGGTGGGGAGGGTAGATTTGGAGGAGAGGAGCTGGGAGGAGTGGACAGACAAAAGGAGGAGAGTTGGGAGTATTATATGAGGGAAGAAAAGTAAGTAAATAAATTAATTAAAAAAAATCCCCTCTGGGGGGGAAATTGAAAACTATCTCTTTCAAAATTTAAGAATCCATTTATCAAGAAAAGATAGATACCAACCTGATTACCTTCTCTAAAAAAGTATCTCTTCTCTATGACCTGTGAGAAACAAGCAAGGATTTTAGGGCTTAGCATATTACCCAGAAAAAATGGTTAATTAAAATGTTCATAATTATAGGAAATATTGCCAAGTTAAAAATCTTTCAACAGCTATAGACATTTAATACAGTGAGTTACAAATCTGGGGCTGGGGCTAGAGGGCTGGTTCAGTGGTTGAGCACTTGTTGCTTTTTGAGAGGACTGGAATTGGTTCCCACACATCTGGCAGCTCACTACTACCTGTAACCAGCTCCAAGGGATCCCACACCCTCTTCTGGCTTCTGCAGAGACCTGCACACATGTGGCATTCATCCAAACACTCTCCCTGCCCTCCTTCCCCGTCTACTCTGGTGCTAATGGGATTGAAACTGTGAGATTATTTCCACTAATTCCTACTCATTCCTAAACAAAAGAATGATATATCAAACAATCAATGAGCAGGATATGGTGGTATACTCTATAATTCTGAGACTCTGTAATCCATCCCAACAACTAAGGAAGCAGAGGCAGGAGGATCCGGAGTTCAAGACAAGTCTCAGGAATTAGTGAGTTTCAGACTAATCTGGGTAACAAAGGAAGACCCTGCTTCAAAAGAAATCAAAACTTACAAATAAATAGTACATAAAAACTAAGTAAGGACAGAATAATGTTCTAACAGGTTGCTAGAGTATAGCAGCACTTTGGCCAAGTTTCCTAGCAGTCACCTCTAAAGGGATCTGTAAAACAAAGAAAATCACCTGTTCCCTATAGCAGTGCAGCTATTCTCAGGAGGAGTCTGTGTGAAGGCGAGAGGTACTCTGTATCCTGCATATGGACGATGATACAACATCAAGCAGACAGTGAACGGCTCTTATAGCAGCGGTTCTCAACCTGTGGGTCCTGACCCCTTTGGTGGTTGGAAGACCCTTTTATGGGGTCACCTAAGACCATCTACATATCAGATATTTAACTATGATTCCGAACAGTAGCAAAATTACAGTTATGAAGTAGCAACAAAATGATTTTATGGTTGGGGTCACCACATGAAGAACTCTATTAAGGGGTCACAGACTTAGGAAGGTTGAGAATCACTGTCTTACAGGCTCCACCAGCACCCTTACTCAGTAGTTTTAGAGCTCTCCACATTAGTCCACAGGAGGAACAGGCTAACACATGGATATATCTTCATAAAACAACCCAGCCAGGGAAAAGAAGCTCACAAAATGTATGTCCTTAAGGCAATGGGTCTGAGAACCATGCTTTCAGATGATGAAGAACATTATAAAATGCCAGTCCATCCTCACCCTGGAGACACTGCGCTGGCTGCAGAGGAGCTGCTGTGGTAAGAGAACCGAGTGAGGGTACACATCAGGTGCAGACTAAGACACTCACATTTGGAGCGATGGAGTTGAAGTTCTGACTGGAAGTACAACCTGCCCTTTCAGGCCTGGGCCAGCTTGCTCACAATGGCCTAAGAGACAAACTATTCAGGGTCTATCTCTCTTGCAGATTACATCTGAGTTAGCATTTAAGTCACCAGAGACCCAGGGCAAGGATGCATTCATCGGCTTTTGAGGCAGGAAAGCTGGTTTCTGGTTAGTATGAGCCTTGAAGCATAGCCCCCAAAGCTCCCAAAGGACTGATGCCTTTCCTCATTTTTCGGCAGAGCAGGAAAATCTTATTCTGGCATAGAATTACTGCCAGCCAAGGGATTCTAGAGGATTTAGATCTAGTCTAGAAGAAGACTTGCATCCCGAAAGGTTTAATCTACAGAAAACAGGGCAAACTGTATTACCGGCTGTCTTGGTTTGGTATGCAGTGTGTGTTGTGGACCACTGAATCTCCTGACTGGTACTCTTTATCGGGATCTAGACAACAAAGTTACCTTTTCTCTTTTGCTGAGAATTCTTTACCCCCAGTTTGCAAGGTCCTCTCTTATGCATATTGCTCCTTTCTTAAAATCAACCAAAGTACTCTTTATTTTTATTTTTTTAAATAAATATTTTTTAAATGAGATTTTTAAAAAATAAAATAAATAAAAATGAGAGCTTAGGTTATGACAGTCTAAAATCCATTGTTTCTCTGGGATAGGATTTACCTTTAAAAATACTTAAAATATTCAAGAAGTATACTGTGTGACTTTCCCAGATCAAATACAGATCTATAATCAATGGATATGGAAAAAATACATAGAAAATATATAAAAAGTTACACCATTTCTCAAGAAAATGCTAATATCTGTGCAGCCCTGAGGGTGGGGGTCAGGGTAGGGGGTGAACAGAAACTGCCAATCTTCCAGTGCCCAGCTCGAAGGGCTGGCTCTTCTGAGAACTGTGGGAATCAGTGTCTACGTACAGCTGTCCCTTCTGCCACACTGCAGTTGATAAATTGTGAGTGAGATAAAATTTCCTTACTGGACTTGGACCTTATGACAACATATTGAAAAATATAATTTGAAAAGTTGAAAAAAATAATTAAGAGAAAAATGATCTGTAAGGAAGATCTGTAAGAAGGGAAATATATGCCTTTCTTAAATTTTAAATTTTATTCTACCTTAGTGCTGTACGTGTTGTGTGTGTGAACCTGATTCAACGTGTACCGCAGAGGCTAGAAAAGGGCACTGGATCCACTGGAGCTGGAGTTACAGGCGGTTGTGAGCGACTCGGTGTAGGTGCTGGGACTTGAACCTGAGTCCTCTGCAGGAGCAGCAACTGCTCTTAACCACTGAGCAATTTCTCCAGCACTGGAGGGAGCATGTTTTCTTAACAGACCATACTTAAGCTGGGCAGTGGTGGTGCACGCCTTTGGTCTCAGTACTTGGGAGGTGGAGGTAGGCTGATCTCTGTGAGCTCCAGGCCAGTCTGGTCTCCAGAGTGAGTTCCAGGACAGCCAGACTTATGACAGAGAAACCCTGTCTCAAAAAACAAAACAAATCAAAAAGATCTAATACAGAATTAATCTTTTTCAGTGATTCATATAGAAAAAAAAGTCCTGTATTATTTTGCTATGCACAATCAGCACTATGCAAGGCAGCTGCATAACCTTGAGGTGGAGATGAACAGTGCTCTAAGTGACCAGTGTGCTGAGCCACACTGCATTCTCATTCTAGTTTAGGGACAAGAGGGTGCCCTGCTAGTGGAAGAGTCAACACTAGGAATGCAAAAGCTTCTCAGAGGGAAACAATGGAGATTTAAGGAGACAGTTTAACTATACAAAATAATAGTAACATTTACATGGAAAATACTAATAGCTGAGAGAATAAAGGACTTTAGCCTCTGTTCTTTTGGGAGATGGAGTAGTGAATAATTATACAACGAGCTAAAACATGGGTAACTATAAATTGTTTTAAGGAGGACTCGGATAGCTTTTTAAGAACCCTAATTGAATCCAATAGCCTTTACTCTTTGCTTAGAGAACACTAGTGATGGAATAAGTACGTCACCAGGCCTTGAGCAATTACTCCAACAGATAAGAGAGATCAAAACAGGTATTCAGGCTGTGAAATTTTGGGCAAAGGAACAAAAGGACACAGCATTCTACAGAGCTTAAGCTATCATATGTTAGGTTTAAAAATAACTTAATTGAAGCCATTACCTTATCAAAAAATCTACTGAGCTTGACAGCATTGGAGGAGCCTGCAGCTGAGGACCGCGGGTTTGTGCAATCCTGGAAAACAGAGACCCACACAGAAAATCCAGGAAGTGAAGCTCCAGTGCAGTGCAACTGTCCCTGTTGTGGTCTCTATACTAAGTCTTCAGAACTCATGAAATACAAAGCAGTATTCAGATTACAATGCATGAACAGAAAAGCACCGAAGTAAGGCCACTTAGTCTTGGCCATTTAAGCAGTATTAGAGGGTACTGAATCAACATACTCATCATCAAATAATCCCTGAGGGAAATAGAACTACTAGCAGCTTCTTAGCAAAATCAAGGGACTTAGCAGGTGACCTGCATGTGTTTACTCTGAAAACCAGAAATAGGGTCATTACGAAGAGGACACACTTGTTTAAGACCAGGAAATAAGTGCTCAACTAATTAAATTCTATGCAGTCTTTAGAATAGTTGGAAACGTGAAAATAAGACTTAAAGGGCCAAAGAACAAATAGTTATCAAGGATTTCTCCATTTCTTCATGCGCCACAAAGACATAGTGGTTTTGATAACAGTAACCAAGAGATATATTGTTAATATTCTTCAAATAGGAAAATACAGAGCTCAGAGGAGGTGACAGAACCTGGGACACGAAGCCTTTGCAACAGCTTGTAAACAGCGTTAACTGTCCTTGCTTGCCGATGGTGCCGGCCATCTCAGGAGACAGAGTAGGCTTTGACGCTTACCTCGGATGCCGTGAAGACCGAACTGTGCAGACACTGCTCGGGCTCTTTTGCGAAGACAAGTGCCTTACACACATCTGTGAGCCCCGTGTGCCCTGTGTGCCCTTTGAGAAACTGCTGAAATTACTCTTGCTGTGTTTAATAATGCTGTTTTGTGACAGCCAGGCCCACATGTTTCCTCCTAATACTTTTAGTGACAATTAATTGTTTTGTTCATACACACGACTTCAAGGATCACACTTTAGAAAATGGCCAGAAACTGTAATAGTTAGCTACCCCTCTCTCCCCACACACACAAAGAAAGGGGAGCAAAGGAGGAGAAGGGGAGGCTTACTAGCTATAATTATTATAGTTTCCAAAGATCATAAAATACTAGGGAAATAAAAAATCTTGGAAGCCAGTAATCTCTGTATTCAAATGTCTGTGCCAACATTTCCAGATTGTGTAACCTGCTTAAGTCATGATGGCTCTAAAGTTGGGCTTACTCATTTGTAACATGGGGACGATTCTACTCAGAGTAGATTCAGTGAAATATTGCATGCCTGTCACAGAGCAGACACTGGAATATCAATTCTCTTCTTCATATTAAGAAAATGCTAACAGATTGAATTTCCAAGTACAAAAATATTTAATATAATACAGATAATCCCACATGTGGATTAAATACCCTGATGTATCATTGTACACACTGCTGTATTTGAAATAATGTTTGAACACATTTTTGTACCAGTTGTGACAGACAAGAAATCAACCTGAGACTTGCATTAGAAGTTTTGCAAAGTGGGTATTGATTACCTCATCACCAGAATGTTAAGTGATGACTCCAAATTAAAATTAGTAAATTACAAGATTAATACAATTAGATTACTAAAATTACAAGTTAAAATTACTAAATAAAAAAACTTAAATCAAATAGCAAACAAACAATTCCTCATCTCCCCCATAAAAATTAATTATTGGGCACCACAATTCAAGTTGAGCAGGAAATCTGAAACTTCATGCTTTTTAGGATGAAAATTTTGGAGCTGAGAGAGCCATGTGCCAAATCATGGCTGGGGGAAAACCTGAAAATTAATAGCTCTAAATAGCTTGTCTTAATGTGGAAAATGACTATAGACTAAATAAACACACATGAGAAAAACTACTATACCTAGTAACCCTAGCACCTATTTTTAGTCAAACAGTTAGCACTTACATAGACAGAAGGAAACTGACTCCACTTTGGCATATGCATGTTAGATTCACACCTCTTCACAGGTTTAAGTAAATTCATACAACAAACAGTGACTGGCACTAGTGTTACCACATTAGTCTCAGTCTGAGCTTTTATATTTACTTGTAGACTGTCAGCTACCCTCCCGAACTTTAATTCCGTGTATCTTCATTACCCACTTCTATTGTTGTTTATGACAAACTAAAGGCATGCTTTACTCAAACTCTTGGAGATTATAAGGGCTAAAGTCCCATTGCTTATCTTTTCATTTTGCTAACAACTAAAGCAGGCTTAGCCTTTGTAAGCTAAAGAGGAGTAATATGTATCTAGCTCGTTGTCACAGAGACCAGTAGGTACCAGAACACAGATGTGTTCAGAAACACATTAAAGTTACTATTGGAACAAATTAAATGTATTTAGTGGTAAATTTCCATTTGAAATTAATGTGCAAATAAAGTCACATCAGCACTAATTCTACAGAATAACATATTTACATAATTTATATAGCAGGGATCCTCTGGAAGACTGTGGTACAACATTGACTACCCAGGGTATTTACATTGAACATTCCATGGTGGCAGCTTCAAAAGAGGGGCACATTTCATGGCACAATAAAATATAAAAAACAATGGATGGCAGGTGGTGGCTGAGCCAGACATGGGCATGGAGGCAGTGTTTACAGACTTTGATTCACTGAGCAGAAAGTATCAGACTCACCCAAGTAATTTGTAAAATAACAGTACTGGTGGAGTCTGTAAGTCAGTGGTAAAGTGTGTGTTTCTCATGTGTAAGGCCCATCCCCACAGTAAAAAACAAGCAAGCAGTTAACAGAGTGCTAGTGCTCCTGCCAGCATTATGAGCACAAAGGTCTAACTTGAAAGAGTGTCATTAAAAGTGTTCACAGGCACTGTTGGAAATGTAAATATATAGTGAGCTTTGGGTCACTATTGGTATAGATGATTTCAAAGAGTTCTTTTAGTGCCAATATTTTAAATCATAGTTGAAGGATAATCAAGAGGGAAAGAAGCTAAACTGCAGAAGCCAGGCTCTACAGTCAAAGCCCCTTATTTGGCTTTATTACATGTCTCTCTTGTCTTCATCTTTAAAATGGAGATAAGAACATCTACATTAAAAGGTTGTGTGATGTCATATCTGTAAAGCCTTAAAACAACATTTGCTCAATAACTGCTCTAAAAATATTGGTCATTAGTACCATCAGCAATCAGCAACGCACACCTGTAACGGCAGTGTGCTGGCGACGTGGCAACCCTGCTGATGAACGGTGATGACACGTAGCCATCACTGAAGTTGCGAATGAGGTCTGTTTCTGGGTAATGTGAACTGGTTTATATGAGCGTTGTTTCCTAGCCTCGTTAGCCCCCTCTTCTAATTAAACTAGCTATCACAGATGTAATCTATAGGTAAATCTTGATATAAATTAGTCCTTATGATGCACTCTTAGTTTACAGTTTGTAATTTTTTTCATCCATCTGTTTGTGTGCCCTTCAAGGTAAATTCTGTGCTGTAAGCAGTTAAGAGGCCTTCTTCTTCTCCTTCTCTTCCTCCTCCCTCTCCTTCTTCTCCTTCTCTCTCACACACACTCTTTCTCTCCCTATTGTTTCAAAGCAACAATAATCAACATATAGTGTCACCTTAATCAACATAATTATTTTTAATTTGGTATGCTTTTTAAGTTTTTTCCAAAAAAAAAAAAAAAAAAAAAAGAAAAGAAAAAAGATTCTATGGTTTGTACCATTCACAGAATATAGTTTGAGGATTTGGGGATCCCTCATCTTAGTATGCAAGTTCAAAGTGAAAGAAACTCTCATGTGACAGTCTAGACATACTGGTTCTGATCTGCTTTGTATTTGGACTGGTGAGACTCTGCTTTGAGCATAAAGCTTCTTTGACTAGAATACAACCAGGATGGATATTAGCTAAGATACATACCAAATTAATCTCTTCAGCATTGAAGTCCTCAGCCAAGAAAGCAGTCCTAATTAAAACCTCATGGCGCTTGGTTTCATGAATCTGGTCCAGTTTAGTCCCTATTACCAACAGTGGGATTTGGTTATCAGCAAACTGTTCTCGGTCATAGTCCCTGTGATAAATAACCATGAAGAGGTGAGTAGGATTTCCCTTTCCAAAATGGATATGTAATATCTACATGCAAGATGCTTATCCAATGCAAGTGATAAATAACTGATTCCTGCTCATCACCACCTATTAATCTTTTTCCACCAGTTTCTTCCGTGTACTTATTCATTATTAATTCATCGTCTATTGGCTTCTAACTATTCATCGTATTACTCCAAATCTGTTCCGGTGTGCCTTTATAACAGATAACTTGGATCATTTAGGGCTTACCAAATATACCATGGTCATGTGACTCAATTGTTCATAACACTCTATCTTCAATAAGTAACAGCCTCCAAATTTTTCATGTAGAGGCAGAAAGTAGATTTAAAGCTCAGTGTATGGAAACCCATAAGCCTTTCGAGCAATGCAGGTACTTCATCCACAAATTCTCTAACTTGCATACACATTTCTGGCTATGAGTAATTAAAAAAAAAGAAACCTTTCCATGTGAAAAGAAGTATGGAAACTGCAGGCTAGAGTGAACAGAGCCTAGCTGGGCGGTGGCGGCACACGCCTTTAATCCCAGCGCTCAGAGGCAGAGGCAGGCGATCCCTGTGAGTTCGAGGCCAGCCTGGTCTACAGAGTGAGTTCCAGGACAGCCAGAGTTACAACAGAGAAACCCTGTCTCAAGAAGACAAAAAAGAAAAAAGAGAAATAGAGTGAGCAGAGCCTAAGCGATACTATACTTGGAATGGAAGCAGAAGGCAACAGCTGAAATGTTAAACATAGTATTTATTAGGCAAGACATTTAGCAACAAGTAATTATCTAACATGACAGCCATGAGAGAGAGGACCAACCACCAGAATCTCTTTGGGCTAGAAGGAGGTCTATTATAATCCATTTTCTTTCCACTCTTACCGAAAGGACTAAGTAGCAATACAAATGATTATTTCTCATTACTGAAAGGAACATAAAGTCCATTGTTGTTAATTGAAATTCTATTTGCCTATTAAAAGTAGATCTGAATTTCTGACTTGTTATAAGCTCAACTTACAATAGTCAGCAAAATCTGCTTTTGAACAACCAGTGCTGCATAATCCAATTAATAAAATCTACCTGAGCAAGTTTCTCTTGTGTCTGAGCACTTCTCTTTCTTTCTGAGCAATCTAAACTGGGTGGGAGGAGGGTTACTACATCTCCATCCTTCACAATGATCTTACAGAGCCTCAGCTGTAGCTCTGTCTCAGAACATAGCGGTTCTGAACTATGTTCAAAATCCATCTCCCATAAATACCACCATCTGGTTTATCTGCACTGATACCAATAACAGCTCAAGTTCAAGGCCTGTGAACCAGCATATTCTGACCTACACACTCCTGACTTAGGAGGCATGGCTGAACTGAATTTGAATTATTTAGAATTGTTTGAATTATTAGAGAATGAGGTTTTCAGGGTACCTTTCTTCAGGATAATTTCTTTTTCTATTTAATATCATCTTTGATACAAATACTGTCTGTAATTTAAAATTATATAATCTCTTGTAGATTATCATGTAAGCATACATACCTCGCTCTCTCATTTTTTTTTTAGCTTTTCATTTTTTCAAAAAACTATATTCACTGAACTACAAATGCATATAATGATTTACCACTTAAATATTAATCTTAAACTCAAACCACATTGACTTTGTTTTTCCTTATCTCCTCTTTTATAACAAGCATACATCCAATTGAAACTGGACCTTGAAATTATTTTAAAATCATTATGTGAAAAATGGACAGATATGGCCAGTATTTCCCTAAAAATAAAAAAGGGATAATTTTATATGCACAATCACCCTTTGGGAAACAAACAAACTAAAAACAATTATCCATATTTTCAACACTGTAACTGTCAACATTGTAACACTGTAACTATGAAAGAAGAATTAATATTCAAGAAATAAACTTAAAAGACACAACAGGGGTTTTGATTTTGCTGTCTTATTCTTTAAAGTGGTGCTAAGAGCTGAGTCTAGGGCCTCACACACTAGGGAATCGTTCTACTGAGCTACAGCTACAAGCCCTTTTAACTGATTCTATATACAAATACAAGCACACACCTTCATTCACCTCCTTACATATCACAGGGAAAATGATATATATTCTTTGCACCTTGTTTTAGGAACCTAGTACTACATCCTTTGTAGATCTCTATTTTACTACATGAAAACATCCCTGATTCCTTCTTTCTTAAATAGCTGAGTAGGGTATTCCAGCATGTGGCTAGACTATTACTTATTTAACAGATTTTCTTTTGGACTCCAGAGTTGCTTCCAAATCTTTTGCTGTTTCAAATAATGCAGCAACGAAGCACCAGTGCTACTGTTTAATACATGTGTGGGTGCACCCTGAGAACCAAAATGAAGCTGCAGAATCAAAAGGCAAACGTATGTGTAATTGTTACTGCCACCTTGAATTCCTTAACACCAATGTGAATATTTTCTGGTGTAAATAAACTGTCTCCTACTTAAAATTTAAGAATAAATTTCTTGAATAGTAAAAAAAAAAAAAAATCAATGAAACTAAAAGATCTTTGAAAAGATTCGAAAATCAACAAACTAATAGCAAGTCTAAAAAGGAAACAAAGAGAAAACACAAGTTACCAAGCTCAGGGATTAAAAAGCACATGCCACTGAAGACTCTAGAAGAGAATGATATTATAAACAACCCTGTTCACAGAAGCTCAATAACTTAAAGGAAATGCATGAATTCTCTAAGACTCAAATTAGCCAAATTCACTTGAGACAAAATGAAGTACATGCACCATTTGTTAATGATTACAACAACCACAACAACAACAAACTGAATCTGAAATTAAAAACCTTTCAAAAACTATTTCTAGATCCAAAGCCTCCCTGGTAAATCCAACCGATCATCCAAAGAAGAAATACCATCAAATATACACAATATCCCAAAATAGGCCAGGGAGGGGCACTGAGGTCAACATTATCCACAAATTAAACAGGCCAAAGACTCAACAAGAAAGAAAGTACAGCCAATATTCCACATGAACACATTAAAAAAAAAAAACTGCAAGAAAACCTTAAAACAAAATCAGCAGCATTAAAATGAAAAAATGAATACACAGCCATCGAATGAAAGGGTGGCTCGATATCTGAAAATCAGTCAAGGTCTAGCACACTAGCAATGCGAAGAAGACCAGATGTGCATGACAACTCGGCGCACAGAAGCTTGCATGCACATACACCCCTTTCTTACTTTTCTGTCGCTGACCAAGTACCTGACAGCAACTCGCAGGAGGAACTGTTCTGTGTTGGCTCGGGTTTCAAAGGGAGTAGACACATAATCTTTTCAACAAATGATGATGGGATAAGTGGACATTCAAATTTAAAAATTAACTTAAGCCCAAACTGCTCATATTGTATAAAATTAAAGCAGATCATAAATCTAATATAAACCCTAAGTAATTAAGCTTACAGAAAAAAATACAGGAGAGAATCTGTATGATCTGAGATTAAACAAACAGTTCTTAGATGTGATACCAAGAGAAAAATACAGAGCAGGAAAACTAAGGAATTATATTTCATCAAACAAAAACCACTGCCACAAAAGATGCCGTTCGGATAACGGAAAGGCCATGTATAGGCTAAAACAGAGAGCCAATCAAACATCTGAAAAAGTATTATTTTGTTAAGTGCATTCTCAGGATTGCAACCACATTTAGAACCACCTGTAAAGCAATTCCAGACTTACCCATTTGTTACCAGGACTCCAGTTGGAACTGAGTCCCTGTTGAGAGCTTCCAACGACCAGCGATATAAGTTTTGGGATGACTTCTTATTTGTTAAGTCATGTACTAAAATAATACCTAAAAGAATCAAGTAACATGGTATCAGGACTTGACAGCTCCTCTTCACATCACGATCAACAAGGACAAGCTTGGAAACTACAAAGCTTAGGTGGCTTGGTGATCTAGTACTCAAGTCTGACTAACAAAATCACAGAAGTATTTCAAAATGTCCTTTTAAACACAAGTAACTAACTATAAAGCTTTGCCACCAATATACTTTTAAACCATTTTCCCCGCAAAGACTAAACAGAAAGTCATTAAATATTCAGAATGCCTTCAGCTCCTAAGTGCCTACTTCATGCTTGCAGCTGCTCATAGAAGCACTTCACTAATATTCACTAAGAATATTAACAGATTATGTTCATTCAAAAATTATACTGCTTCTGTACTGTAAAATGTATTAATATGGCAACACTTTAATTTTTATAACTGGTATTTTTCCTTTTAACAAACAAAAACAGGATCTTACTATACCTACACAGAGGATACTGGCTTTGCTTACTTGTGTAGCCCAGCCTGGCCTGGAATTCCTAAGACTTCTGCCTCCTCTTCTCAGATCTGAGACACTGGTATGTGCCACACTTTCAGCTCAATTGTTATTCTTCCGTTTTAAAATTTTTATTTTTATCTATGTGCCTGTGTGTCTGTGTCTGTATGCATGTATGCAGGTGCCCGTGGAGAGCACTGGATCTCCAGGAGCTGAGATTACAGACAGTTGTGAGCTGCCAAGTCGGTGCTGGGAATCAGATCTGGGTCCTCTCCCAGAGCAGTCAGTGCTCTTAATTGCTGAGCCATCTTTCCAGCCCCTCAGTTGTCATTCTCTAATAGATAAAAAAAATATTGTCTGTAGATCTTTTGAAGCCTATCAACTCAACAGTTTAATTTTGTTGTTCTTTGAGTTCATCGTTAGCTATGTGAGCTTGCTATGTTGAGAGATTTGGCTAGCCCACTGTAGTGACACATGTTTTTAACCCTGCATCTGGGAGGCTGAGGCAGGAGAACTTGAGTTTGGGGCCAGCCAAGTCAACATAGCAAGGCTCTGCCTTAAAAGGCACATGAGGGGAGGGAGAAAGGAAAACAGGGGACAAGGAGAGAGGAAGAATGAGCTGATTAGGTAACAGTGTCAACAGTCATCCCACTGTGAATATCACAATCTCATCTCAATTAGCAAAAGCAACATACTACTAGAAGAGAGTAGGAGAGGTAGTCAAGTATGAACATGGGCTGGAGATTTGGCTCAGCAGGTGAGAGCACTGACTGCTCTTCCAGAGGACCGGTGTTTGATTCCCAGCACCCACAAGTTATAACTGTCTATAACTCCAGTTTCAGGGCATCAGATGCCCTCTTCTGGCCTCTTCAGGCATCAAGCATGCATATGGTGCAAAGACATGCATACAAGAAAAACACCAATACACATAAAATAATAAAAAACTGTATGAAAATAAAAAAAAACCTCAAAAATAAATATTAAAAAGAAGCACACACCTTTAATTCCAGCACTCAGGAGGCAGAGGCAGGTGGATCGCTGTGAGTTGGAGGCCAGCCTGGTCTACAAGAGTGAGTTCTAGGACAGTCAGAGTTACAACAGAGAAGCCCTGTCTTGAAAAAAAATTTAGTATGAATAGTAGAATAAACATACATTTTTTGAGATTGAAGGAAAATAACAAAATGTAACATGGCTCAGAAATACAAGTAAATAGATCAATGAAAGTCCTGGACAGAAAAGCAAATTAGGTAATTAATATAATAAAACAGAGATAAAAGAAAAACTTCAATGCCTATTGGAATTTAGAACATCATCTTGTGATACAAGGACCAAAGATTTTCAAATTCTTTTTTCAAAATCTTTTCTTTAGAATTTCATACAGGAGTATAACATTCCCACAGCTTCCATCCTTCCTACTGTTCCTTCCAACCCCTTCTGTGTTCCTCCCAGCCATCCCCTCTCAAATTCATGCTCCTTCTTTAATTATTCTTGCACTTATATGCATTTGAAAAGTCAAGTTAGGGTCAGATGATAGAGTCAGACTGACAGCTGATGAGAATATATTCTAATGTAAGGGGGGCAGAGACACTTCATAGGCTTTCTGCTGAGATTAGTAGCCTGGGTCATCAGAGTGGGAAGAAGAAAAGGGTTATTATTTTCATATATGTTTTATTTGTAATACCTACAAAGGCCAGGGAATCCCTAAGGGGTAGTGGGGAGGGGGTTTAAAGGGAAGTGAGATAGAATGAACTGACATTAAGGACCAAAAGCGAATAATGGAACAGGAAAGGTTAAACTTGGGTTGGGATGGAGGAGCAGAGTTGAGAAAGGAGTATGCAGAGGGATAAATATCACTAAAGACCTTTGGAAAAGATATATGGAGTTGGGTGCTGGTGGCACATACCTTTAATCCCAGCACTCAGGAGTCAGAGGCAGGCGGATCTCTGTGAGTTCGAGTCCAACCTGGTCTACAGAGTGAGTTCTAGGACAGACAGAATTATAACAGAGAAACCCTGTCTTGAATAACCAAAAACAAAAAAAAAAAAAAAAAAAGAAAAAAAGAAAAGAAAAGAAAAAAGAAAAATAAAAATGGAAATCTACTACTGCTGAGATTCTAAAATGAAAAAATGTATATATATTAGACACACATATGCATGCAAAAGTAAAAAATTAGACAGTGACATGCAGATTTAAATCAAGAGTTGTAAGCACATCAGCTGTCTCACAATAAGAAAAGCCCAGCATGCCATGGCTCTTCATATCAGATGATCAATACTTCTAGACCACTGTCTAGAAACTTGGTAGAAACTAAAAACATTTACCATTTACAGAGTTGTAGAATACTGCTCTTGTGCTTTTCACACTGCTGGCACTGCCCACAGAGCCTCCAACATCCCATAATTCTATATAGTAGGTCTTTTCTTCTGGGGTTCCTTCTTTGTAGTCATGGACCTAATAGATTAATTAAAATAGTTATTAAAGCCACCAAACAAACTGGTGAACACCCTCATTCAGGTTAAAGCAGTGGCCATTCCTATGTGTCCTGGTCTGTGATTCTGATTTTCACCTCCTATCTTTCGCACTTACTCTCTTTAATGTTCCAGTTCTAATCTAATCGCTCCCCAATTTGACCCTATACTTGATGCTAACCTCTTTTTACAATTCCCCTCCTACAGTCAAAGCTTTAGTTCGTCCCCTACTAAGCACGAGCCCCATGATCCATGTTTACGGTCATTATTCTCTATCACAATCAGGTGACTAAGCACCACAGGCTTCTGGATCAGGCTGTCTGGACTTGAATTCTAATCCTGTCACTTACTAACATGACGACCTTGACAAGTCACACAGTGCCTCTGTGTCTCGACTGCTTCCTGTGTTGAACAGGGGTACCAACAATGCCCCCCCCCACAGAATTGTTGTGGGAATTCAACGAACCATCATGTATAATGGGTTCCTAACCAAAGCAAGCACTCAAGAAATGTTAGCTATCATTGCTATTGTCGCTTTGAAGACCACTGTATACAAGCCTTACCTCTCCGAGGAAACCCACTCTATATCCCTAGCGAGGATAAAAGCTGTGCCTTTTTATTTTTCCCTGGTGCCCGCACATTGTTTCGTTACTCAAAGAGAAATTCAATAAGTATTGATTGCATGCAATGTACAAGTTAGAGAGTTAAAATCCCATTAAAGTGAACTAGAAATGACAAATCAATTTCCTTATTTATAATCTGTGAAAAGATTAAGCTCTACACGTGTTGTTGTCATTATTAGGAGTAGCCATGCACGTATCAGTGCACTAGACTTGAGGTAACAAAGTCAGAAACCAGGAGTGAGTGAAGAATACCACAAAATACAACTCCTACTCAGTTCAGTTATGGTCCTCTGGACAGAATAAACGAATCCAGAATGTTATAATTACTGAGAAAATTCATTAACTTCACACAGCACTTGAAACAATCACATTATCACCTTCATCATCACTAATTATAGCAGGCTCTTAACAGATCTAAAGTGAGCTAAACGGGGCAACTGTTTCCAAGAGTTCTGAAGAGCGGGTGTTCAGGAATCTACTTCGGTCCTGGAGAGTCCCCTTTGGCAGGCTCAATAACACAGAAACTGTGATTGTACTATAAAAGCTGCCTCAGAAGTCAGTGTTCTCCTAAGACATTTATAAGGCCTTTATACACTTTAATCATTCTCTATAGCGAACAATGGCTCATTTGATTATAATAGTCACAATCTACGTTTCTATGACAATTTTAGATTATACTTTCAAAATGCATTTTACTTACGTTACCGCTCAAGAAACACATTCTTGGAGAAGGAAAAGAGAGACCAACAATGAGCAGTAACACAACCTGGGCCCTTTCAGCCCACATACCTTATTTTTCAATAATATAGTTCAGGGCAGACTGGCTTTAAAGGGATTGTTTAGCACCATGGTCAGACTTGCTTCAAAGGACTCATCTAACAGCACACTGGTTCCAGAAGATCAGCTACACCACTGCATGAGCTCTGTCTACTGTAGCTTTTATTCCAGTTTCCTTCTGGGAAGTTTCACGCTATCCAGCGTTCTTAGAACTATGCAATGGATTAAATTAAAAAAAAAAAAAAAACCCTTTGGTCCACACCGCCACTTCAAGGGACTCTTCACTTGATAATCCCCAAAGCAGAGATTTTCTTAGGGGATTGCTGTTACTTCAGAGAGCTTTGAGAATTCGCTAGTTTGCCTATGAGCTCTCTAGGATTTACACAAAAGCATTACCTGCAGAAATAGTCAAGCTTCCCTTCACATAGAGGGCCCTGCAGAGACAAAGTCTGCTCTGGAATTTTGCTGCCAGTCACACTAAGGACATTCATTTTCTTCACTGAACACACACGGGGGAGGAGCTTTGTTGGAACTCTTGCATTCCTGTCGTCAAACTACTTATCATTTGACCCCAAGTATTTCCTCCCCCCAAGGACTTCCACTGTTCTTCTGGAGTCTTACCTATGATTACACAATTCTGTTATATGTTAGCCTCACCTTTCTGGATTAACAGTAAGTATCTCTATCCCAAAAACACAATTTCGTATACCCTCTTAGATGCTGCTTCTTTTTCCATTCTCTTAGTTTTGTGTTGAAAAATATTAAATGCCTTGGCTATTCCCAAAGCTACTTTCAGTCAACAGCTCTATGGTAACCTAAGACACTCGTGCTCTTTGGAGTCTGGACCATCCTTTGGCAGTTCTCCATGAGCATCTAGATTAATCACCTCACATGCATCTGGAAAAATGATTCAGCATCCCATTTATCTTCACTTAAATCACCTGAGATGTTTCTTAAGATGCAGATTCCTGGGTGCCATGTGTATCACTAAATTAGAATATCTGGATCCATAGACCAAATTCAAGGACAAAATGTATCAGACTGATCATTAAAATAAAAATTGTCTATATCCTTCTTAATAGGAAACATACCAGAAACACGCAACACTGTAAACAGAGAAGAGAAAGGATAGAAATAAGATACACCAAAATTGCAGACACTAAAAATAATTAGTTTAAGATATTTCAGGATCAGAGAAAATAAACTTCAAGGCGCAATACATTGCCAGGCAGAAAAGGGACATATTACAGTGATAAAATGTTAAATCCAGGGGCCAGTAAGATTGCTCAGTGGGTGAAAGTACCTGCTGCACAGGTCTGAAAACCTGAGTTCAATCCCCAGAAATCCTTCAGGCAATTCAAACAATATCAAGCTAGTATGTAATTATTAAACAACAATAACAAAAAAACCCGAATTTACATATATAGCAGAAGACTGCAACATTTATTCCTTATAAATGATGAAACAGGTAAAAATAGCAATCCAATAGAGACGATTAAACAAAATGCTTAGCAAGCCTGACCTAATAGACGGAGTACCACATACAACAACAGAATAGGCATATACACATTTTTTCTGACGTAGAAATGAAATACTTAATAATTAACAAAATTGACCATAAACAAGATATGAAGCAACTCTCAGTCAATTCTAAAGGGTAGAGTTACATATTATATATTTTCTGAGCACAGTGAAAGTAAGCTAGAAACTAGTAATTAAAAGATCATCAACACTGTCAAATGTTTGGAAATTAAGAAGCACATTTCAAATAACAAATGAGTCAGAGGAGAAATCACAATGGGAATTAGTCAATGTTTTGAACTGAATGATAACGAGGCAGCCAAAGCTGTGTTTAGACAGAAATTTCAGTGTCTTAGAGCTCTGGAAGAAGCCTGAAAGAAACCAATGAAGCAACTACTTATCTCAAGGAGCTTGTAAAAAGAGAGCAAATTAAACCCAAAGAGGTGCGGACACTACAGTGAAGTCAAAAACAAGGAGGGATGGAGAGATTGCACATCTGGGCAAACATCAGGACCCGAGTTTCATCCCCCAAAACCCATGTGTTTAAAAAGCTGGGTGTGGTAGCAGGCATTCACAATCCCAGTGCTGGGAAGCCAGAGACTGGTGGATCCCTGGGGCTCACTGGCCAGCCAGCCTAGGCCACTTGGTGAGTTCCGGGCCAGTGAGGGCCCCTATCTCATAAAACAAGATGGACGGTTCCTGAGGAATGGCAGCTCGAGGTTAACTTCTGGCTTCCACACGTACCCACATCCACTTGCACCCACACCTACACATGTGCACATACACCCTCACCCCCTAAAAATATATATATAGAAAAGCAACAAAATCAGAAACTTGTCTTTGCCAGACAATTGGCAAAAGTAATAAAAAATAAAAATAAAAGCCAGGCTGGCATGATCATTCCTTGAGTAAGAGATTGGCTCGAACCAAGATATCCTGAGTTCGATTCCCAGACCCCGTATGGTAGAAAGAGAAAACAATCCTGCAAGCTGTCCTCTGACCTCCACACATGTGCTGTGCTATAATGCCTACCCTGTGCTAGATAGTTTTATGTCAACTTGTCAAAGCTAAAGTCATCTGAGAGGAGGGAACCTCAATTGAGAAGTTGCCTCCATAAGATTAGGTTATGTCAGGCCTGTAAGGATTTTTTTTTTTTCACTTAGTGATTGATCGGGGAAGGCTCCCATCATTGTAGGTGGTTTATCCCTGGGCTGGTGGTTCTGGGTTCTATAAAAAAAAACAGGCTGAGCAATCCAGGGGGAGCAAGCCAGTAAGTAGCACCCCTTCATGGTCTTTGCAGCAGCTCCTGCCTCCAGGTTCTGGCTCTGTTTGGGTTCCCGTCCTACCTTTCTTTGACGATGAACAACAATATGAAGTGTAAGCAGAAGAAACCCTTTATCCACAACTTGTTGTTTGGTCATGGGGTTTCACTACAACAATAGAAACCCTAAGACACACATGCCCCCCCCCCAATATATAAATATAAATTTTCTTTAAGAAAAGCCACCTATTACTCATACCAGAAATTAAAAAAAAAAATAGAAAATCATGTATAGGATTTGCAGTAATGATTTTATTGTTCAATTTTCTTATCAAAAGAAACAAAGACAGAAAAAATAGTATTTAAGCATTTGCTTTATATGAACAAATTCTTTCCCAAACAAAAGTCTCCAAAATTCACAAGCAATGAAATAATTTTCTTTACTGAACTTAGAGGCTTCCCACATAGAAAATGACAGATCCAGTTAGTTTCATTTGTAAATACAAAGGATAAACAACACCAGTCTTATAAAGCTATTTTGTAGAACAGGTTAGCATGATGTCAAAAGAAATGTAAAGTAATAGGCCAATACTGCTCATGAATTTAGGTGCAAATATCTGAACAAAGATACTAGATACTGATCTAGATGATGTCAACACAAGCTTGGAGAGGGCAGAGCTGCAGATGGCTCAGGGGTTAAGAACACACTGGCTGCTCATCCAGAGAACCTGGGTTCAGTTACTCCAACACACATGGCAGCTGGCAGGAGTCTGTAACTACAGTTACAGAACGTCCAACACCCTCATCTGGCCTCTGAGGTCACTGCAACATGTGGTACATAGCTATAACACACAGGTAAAACACTCACACACTTAAATGAATCTAAAGGGAGATGAGAGATGTGTGTGTGTGTGTGTGTGTGTGTATGAGAGAGAGAGAGAGAGAAAGAGTCAGAGAGAGAGAGAGAGAGTCAGAGAGAGAGAGAGACCAAGTAAGCAGCTTGGATTTCACCTAGGATGGTAAGGTGTGCTTAATGTTGAAACTTTAATAAATAGAATGAAGCAGGAAAATAATGATCATTATGAAGACACAATAGATAACATTCAATAGCCATTCAGGATACAAACTTTCATCAATAAACTAGTACAGGGAATATTTAAGATAATATGTATGTACAAAAAAGTTTCTACGTCTGGGATAAGGTTATAGCTCAGTGGTAAAGGTTTGCTTAGCATGCATAAGGCTTTGAGTCAAATCCCCAACATCACGTACATACATAAATCCTATATAAACACTGTACTTAACGTGGGATTCTAAAACTTCCCCTGGGATGGGGAATAAAACAAGGATAATTATTACCTGCATACCTGTTCTAAAACATACTGCATTTCAAAAATGCACCAGACAAAATGTGGTAACATGAGCAGTCATGGCTCTAGGTGAGTACAGGAATAAAGGGTGGGAAAAGATAGAAGGAGAGGCAGAAAATTGTGCAAAAGTAAGGTACTATGTAATTTTCTTCTCTCTTATAAATGATATAACGAGGCTTCAGGAGGTATATTGATTAGTTAAAGGTAACTCTTTAAGTAGAAAATGCAATCGATCCAGTATCCAAGTTTCTTTGTAATGTGCTATGATCTTTCTCAAGAAGAGAGCTAGAAAAGTCTAAAGGAATATGTTACTGGGTCTGTCAAAACCAATTAAAATTGCTATTGAATTCATTACCTAGAACCTGGTTTTCTTACATAACTAAGAACATAAGAACATATTAGGCTGAAATGATAAAGTTCTATTTCACTACAAACTCAAAGAAATTCTACAAAAATATTTTGAGGAGGGGGAAGGAGAGAGGGAAAGAGAGAGAATAGAAACCCATGAGACAGAAAGAAAAAGGGATATCCCTGGATGCTGGAAATGAAGAAAAACCTTAGCACTGAAGTGGGAAATGGCACAGACTCAGCTACAGCTCTAGTGGCTGGTTCCTGGAGTGTTACTGCCGATCTAGGAATAGTAGACTCATTTTCCAGCTTTTAAGGAAAAGGCATGTGTGGGTGAGTGGTAAGGACTGCCATTCCCATCTTGAAATGTGAACCCTCAATGAGGGGAGCTCCTCAGTGAGGGGAGGAGGCAGCTAAAAGAACTGTTCACAGATGAGGGAGACCAGCGGGGACTGCTGGTGGGCTGCTACAGAGTAGACAAAAGATCTACATGAAATGGAAACCTCAGGCCAGTGCCACAATCAGATGCTGGCGGAATCCATGGCATTTAGATGACACAGAAATCCCGAGTGGAGAAATTCTGAGTACCACTGAAATTGCTAGATACTTAGCAACAACAGAAACAAAACGATACTTGTATACCATAGCACACAGGGATTCCAGAAAGACATGTTTTGTTTGTTTTCAGAAGAATGTGAACATGGAGTTAAAGAGATGGCTCTGTGGTGAAGCGCACTGGCTACTCTTCCAGAGGACTCGGGTTCTATTCCCAGCACCCACATGGTGGCTCCTAACTGTCTCTAACTCCAGCCCCAGCAGATCCGATGCTTTCCTCTGGCCTCTTTGGGCACTGCACACATGTGGTACACAGACATACTTTTGGACACTCATACACATAAAAAAAAAAGAAAAATCTCTAAAAGATAGGATATTTTTTCAAAGAATTACAAATCATACAAGATATATTTCTATAAAGCAGAATAACACATATGCAAGAAGGAGGTCCACTTCACTCTCAAAACTACTATAATCCAAAAGAAAGTACAAAATGACTATGTAGAAAGTAACTGGTGGTGCGTGCCTTTAATTCCGTAACTTGAGAGTCAGAGGCAGGAGGATCTCTGTGAGTTCGAGGCCAGTCTGGTCTACAGAGTGAGTTCCAGGACAGCCAGAGTTACAACAGAGAAACCCTTTCTTAAAATTAAAAAAAAAAAAAAAAAAAAAAAAAAAAAAAAAAAAAAAAAAAAAAAAAAAAATTAAATAAATAAATAAATAAATTCTACAATTTCTACAATGAAAACTGAGATTCTGAAAAACTTAACATTTAAAAATGAATAGACACATAAAAAGTTAAAACTATATTACTTGAAAAATAGAGTGCACATATTAATATTATATTAGACACAGTTGAGAGATGTTTAGTCAACTGTAAAGCAGATATGAGTGAATTTCCCAAAATGCAGTGAGGAAAAAAAAAATTAAAGAATAGAATGTATGGGAATGAAGTTCAAAGATATAAACTGCAAACCACAGAAATCCAAAAGGAACAGATAGAGGGGATGAAGAGAGGCAAGCAGAAGAGGATGCCTCCTGAAAATGAATTACGAGCAGTACAACTTCTGAGTAGGTAACAGGTGTAACTGAGGTGGACCAAGATGTGGGTTAGGTCAGCACTGCAAAACACCCTCCCCCCAAAAACTCTTAAAAGCAGCTGGAGAGAAGAAGTTCCCTTAAGGCAGAATAATAACTAATTGAATAGAAGATTTTTAATTCCATGTCAGAGCCTACACCATTGCTCCAAAGAACAGAAGAAAATAGCTATTAATATTAACTACCATTCCTTCCTTATTTGTTCCCATTTTCTTTTACACTTATTTGCTTGCTGTGTGTGTGTCTGTGAGAGTGTATGTGCCCGGGTACACTTGTGGAGGCCAGAGAAAACTTGCTGGAGTCAGAATCGGCCTTGATGGCAAGGACCTTGACCTGCTGAGCTGTTCTCACAGGCCACATATTTGTTCTTGGTTCAGTGGTAAGAAGGTATGCCAACAGACAACAGACTTGCCCAGAATTAGATATTAACACTTAATTCAGTGTAAATTGCACCAAATACCTAAATGTGACACAGAGTAGCTGATAATCTACACAAGAGGGTCTAGAAGCTTTTGCCTTTACACTGTACTTGTAGGCAAAAGTTGGTAGTCTTAGAAGTACAGACTTAGGCAGAAATGTTTACGGAGGATATTAACTGGCTGTTTTTTACTTCCCCATGACTTAGTTTCTGTACTTGTAATACTTGATTAAAGTATTGACACCCAGTAGCAGCTAAATAAATAGCAGTTATTTTTAATCAAGTCCTGCAATTTAATCACGTGATCTGAAGGACTTATGTTTAGTATGACTAATGAAAAATAAACAAGAACACATACTCTGATATCCACTGAGCAGCCCACAGTCCATGATGGATTTCCCAGAACTTGATTGTGGCATAGAAGATGGACAAGTGAAGATTTCCCAACACCTGTAGAACATACAAGGTCTCTAGTCAGTTGAATACTCAGCCTAAATGGGGCATTTATATAACTTCCTCTAAGCCAGGGAACATATCAGAAAATTGTTTGAATACTGTCAGTGATGGGACTCAAGATGTCATAATTCCATATTCAAAGGGCTTTAGCTTTTTTTTTTTTTCAATATAATACTTTTATCAATTACTTGGGTTTCATACAATGTATCTCGATAGCACCCTCTTCCCATTTCTCCCAGGTCTACCCACCCTTCCACCTTTGTGCCCTCAAGAAAAAGAAAAAAAAATCAAGCCAAGCTGGTGTGGTGGGAGCATGGATCGTGGGCATGACCATGGTTTTGGTGGTGGTAGGCAGTCTGGAACATGGATATCCACTTGGTCTATATTAGCCTGAGATTAAACATTACAAAGTTCAACCTGAAGTTGGGATTCACTGCCCAAACACACAGGGACCTGGATATCACCCAGGCACCTGGACATCTCACAGGTACTTGGATACCTTGCAGGCCTCTAGACATCCAGCAGGCACCCAGACATGGACATTACACAAGCACTTGTGCATCTTGTAGGTACCCAGCCAACCTGCAGGCACCATGGCACACCATAGGCACCCAAACATCCTGCAGGCACCTGGTCTATCTGCAGGCACCCAGAGTTATGCCAGCACCTGGCCATCCCACCAGCTCCCAGGCATCCCGCAGGTACCCAGCCATCTTGAAGGGACCCTGGCATCCTATAGGCACCCAGTCATCCCGCAGGTACCAGGTAATACCACAGGCACCTGGGCATCCTGCAGGCTCCCTGTCATTCCATAGGCATCCTGACATTACACAGGAACCTGGACATCAGACACCCAGACATCCTGCAGGCACCCAGATATCCCACAGGCACCCTGACATCCTACAGGCCCCTGAAAAGCCTGCCAGAACAAGTGCCTCATGGAAGCCAGGGTCAAGAACCTGGTGAACTCTGATGGTGTCAGCAATGCAGACAGAACTCTTAATTGCCTTGGCCCACATAAGTATTTTGAAGTGTTTAAAACCACCCCAAAAGGAGTAGACTCAACACTTCAGCTGGGACATCTTGCTGTTGCTCTGGATCAGGGTAAGCCTGAGGTTTGGCCGCACACAGTGGTCCAGACTGTTGCACATGGCCCTACCCTCACCACTATTTGTCCTGCTGCCTTGACCTTTGTACTTGTAGCCCACAGGTAGCACTGCAGCCCATTCAGGGAGAGCAATAAGATTGGCAGCTGCAGTACCAGCCTGGCAGGCTGTAAGGGGGAAAGGATGATCTGGTGGTAGCCCGAGGACCCGTCCCTGACCACTTGTGTAGTCACCCATGCCTGTCACCACCTCCAGCCATGCATCTCTTAGCAGTGCTTGCCACTGTTCCTTTGCCTGCTGAGTGCTAATTTTGTTTCTCTTCACCGCCTGTGCCACTCCATTCTCGTAGAGGCAGCTCCGGCCTGGTGGGTAGGGATAGGAAGGCCCGATTGTGGTGCCAGCCTACTGGTATCCCCAGTATTAGTCCCTCTTTGGGGCACTGAGCTTCTCTGTCCTCCACGTTGCTTGCTACACTGAAACTATGTCTCCAGTTCAGCATCCTCCAAGCCCGCATTGCAAACCTGTGGGCTCTCTCTGCTATTCTTCCTCTCTCTACTTCCAGCCAGCCCACTGACTTTCCAGATCTGTCATCGCCACTGCCTATTTCTTACCACTTTTAATACTGAAAGTTCTCTCTGCTGGACTTGGTGCCAGTGCAACTTCTCCCGGTCCATGAACACAGGAGGAGCAGGGTGCGACTTGAGTGGAGGTGGAAGGGCAGTGGCCGGAGCCCTGTAAGACTCTGCAGACCGTTCCGCTGCCATTTTGAGTCCTGTTCATGGCTGTTTCTCTATCCTAGACTCTATTCCAGACTCCCCTCACCGCCTGCCTCCTCCATGTCTCGGAGAGCACCCATGGGACCGAGTGGGAGGCTAGGCCTGTAGGACAGCAATGGGACTGGGGGCAGCCTGCTCAGCATCTCTCTGCTATGGTACTACCTGGTTCCTCCATCCTAGACACTTCTCCCGATTTATTTCTCCATGCTTCGGGCAGAACCTTTGGCCGAGTGGGAGCCTCCACGCTGCAGGTAGCCTTGGGGCACGGAGGGCCTGTTCGGGAGAGGCGCTGTTCCTGTAGACTCCTCTCCAAGCTTGCTTCCTTTTCACGCCACGGGCCAAACCCGTTGGATGGCTCACTGGCCACCGCAGTTGAGTCTTTCTAATCACTTAATTCCTAGGGGTCTCCCCACAGGACTTGGTGCCAGTGTGGATTCCCCCAGTCAATGAACATGTGAGTAGCTGGGGGCGACTTGAGTGGGGGGCCGTGGGGCTGGAGCCCTGTTGGATTCTGCCTGCTGCTCTGCCACCATCTTCTAATTATCCAGGACTTTAGTTGTTACACAGAGGTTTAAAAAGGCGCTAACCAGTTGGCCTCAGACTCATCCTCTGGATAACACAACAGTTCTACTCTCTTCATCGCAGCTTTTTCTTTTCTTTTCTTTTCTTTTCTTTTCTTTTCTTTTCTTTTCTTTTTTTTTCTGCCCTTATCTCTTTCTAGATCTCTTGGACTCGGGCAATCTTGTCGCTAACACTAAAGAGCACCTTTTCAAAGATCTAGATGGAGAGGAAAGGGATGAGCCCTCTCTTTAGATCCAGGTGTGGAGTTGCTCATTTATTTATCTGCCTATAAATTGCTAATTTATCAAAAATTTAGAAAATTTCTTTGTGTGCATTATTATATATGGACGTATCACTCATGTTTACTTCTTACCATAAAAACTGTATTCCCAACAACTGATAAAGTATAAAAAGAAAAAAATCACCTTATGTTTAATTGCCAATCTATGAGCGTGTTGTTATTGTGATCACAGTGTATTTAAAAACAATAAGAACTGGCTGGGGCTCCACTTGCCCTTCATGAGTAGCTGGGTTCCACCCATAGAACTGACACACAACAGCCAGACACAGTGGTGCATGCTTGTAATGCCTGTGCTGGGGAGGAAGAGACAGGCCATCCTCAATGCTGGCTGGCCTGACAGACTTAGCCTAGGGGCTCCAGTCAAGGGGAGACCTTGTCTTAAGAAAGAAGTTTGGGGACAGAGGCACGTGAATCTCTATGGGTTCTAGGTCTGCCTGTTTTATAGAGTGAGTTCTAGGCCAGCCAGGGCTCCCACAACAACAACAAAGCAAGGTGGAAGAGCTGGAGAAATGATTCAGCTGTTAAGAGCATTCTTTGCTTTGCCAGAGGAGACTCATGTTCAGTTCTCAGCTATGTAAAAATAATGAAAAATAAAATCCATAATGATAGACATTATGATCATCTTTGTAAATCAAATCTTCCCATTCTTATGAATTTTTTATTGGTGCCCTCTGCCCATTTAACTAAGCACAGGTTTTAGTGATATTAACTTATATGACCTTTTCTTTTATACTGTGGTTTTGAGGTCTTATACATGTTTGGCAAGTGCTCTACCACGGAGAAGCATCCTAGCCCCATAAGACCTCCTTACATATTAAAATACTAGCCAAGTCACATAATTGAGGCAAACATTTTCTCAGGTTTCCATTATATTCTTTTACATATAGTCATTAAGATTTCAGGGCACTCAAAGTCAGTTTTATCATTATATTTACTGCATAGCTTCTGTCATCTATTCTTTTGGAGTATAGTGTCTACATATAAGCTTATGCTGGAACCATATCTAGGGATTTAGTTATTTAGCTTGATACATGCTTGAACCCAGAGTTACCTTAATATCAGAACAAAAATCTCTATGTAATAGTATACAATTTATTTAGCCCACCACGTATTAAATGCTTTGCGTGTGTTAGTCAAAACGAGGTGATGCTCTCAACAGTAAGAACAGATGGCGTACTAGGGAATAGTGATTGGCTAACTATTCATTTCCTTAAGTTTCTGGGAACATTATGAAAAAGTGGGCAGAAAGATTGTAAGAGCCAGAGGCTTAGGGAGTTTGCTGTGAGATTGTGTCTCCTAGTAACGTCAGAAGCTATGCCCATGAAGTCTCACCAACATGACTGCCCGAACATGAGCTCAACGATGACACCAATGAACATGCCACACTGGACAGGGGGAAATCCGTGAGGCCTCAGCTCTACACAGAGAACGACATACAACTGAGTAAAGCTGGGAACGGGACAAGTTGACCAGTGCCACACAGTCTGTCTTGAAAACACACACACAAGTAGCACTATATGGACTTAACAGGTTATACGTAGGAATATACAAATACATATATGCATGCAATAACAGTTAATGAAAGAAGAGGCCATGAATTTGAATGAGCAGGGAGGGGTATATTGGAAGATTTGGAGGAAGGAAAGAGTAGTGAGAAACATTTTAATTAAATTACAATCCCAAAAAAGAATTATAAAGAATAAAAGGGGTTTAATGTCAAAAAAAAAAAAGAATTTTAGGAAGTTAAGACTGTTTTCAGAACTAGAATTAAATAGGCCAGCTATTTGGGGTATGTTCTCCTCTACTTCCAAGTATCTGGCAAAATGGTTTTTTAGAGCACAAGAGGTCACCTCCAGGAAAGCTCATCTGTAAAATGCATGGCTAGAGTCCGTCCAAGTTCTTGAGAACTGGAAATGGGGGGTGTGGGGGTGTGGGGGGGAACGGACGGGACGGATAATGAGGCGAGAGAGGGAAATAAAGACGTCAACCGTAGTATAAAATGTCCAACGATTAAAAAAAAGATTTTAACACAAAAATTAAACCGGGCTCATATTACGCTGCTTCAGAGTGTGGCCCTAATCAAATTTTTTTTTATTCCGTACATCACAATAACAAATAGGTATTCAATTGTTAGATGACAACAAGGAAGTTAAAAAGGAAATCACGACTACCACTTAATATCTCACTGCATGATACAGCTTACGACAATGGGTTCGAACCGTTCGCTTCATTTTTATCATCTGTAGAATGGAGTTAAACGTCTGATTTTAGAATTTAGTTAATACATGCCAGTGTATTTTTAGTGTACTGAACAAAGTTTCCTGAAGGCGCGGTTTTACTAACTTCTGTTTTTCCTAACACCCATAGTAAAGGAATTGACAAAACACTTTCGGCTGGGGTCGCCCTGGAGACGGACGTCAAGAATCCCGAAGGAAAAAAGACCAGGGCTCTGCGCCCCCCATCTCCTGCCACGCTACCACGCAAAGTCCTCTGGGAAGTGTAGTCTTAAGGTCTTGGAGGGACTTTACCATGGACTCAAGCGGTAGGAAGTTGGGGGTAAAACAGCGAAGAAAAAAGGGCATCGGGTATTTCAGGCGTGTAGAGATTCCCAGAGGTGGGTTAAGAGGCTCACCTGAGTCTCCCAACACCAGAACCTTCACCCGATCCAGGGACGCCATCTTGCCACGGTGTCCTTAAGGGTAACGCCTGTTCCTGGATTCTCAGCCAATCAGAGCGGGGCATGAGGGCAGAGCCTATCATCTCATTGGCCTGTCCACATAGTGACTGGTTTGATTGAAGGCTTCGCCGTGAGGATTAACGGGTGGTTCCAAACTGGTCGCAGGAATTAGGCGTTTGTCCTTGTCTTGCAAGTGGCGTGGGCTGGCTGAAGCCGGTAGTTGAGGTGCTGAGGGCGGCTGTAGTGGGAGTGTTCGAGCATCCGCTTGGGTAAACCTTATTCTCCGATCCTTGTTCCTGGTTTCCGACCTGGCGTGGTATTTCATGGTTTTCTCCTGTGCGCCCCTTCCTTGTCTAGTCCCCTCTTCTCGACCACCCTCTTACCTTGGTCCTCTTCTTAGTCTTCCAAAGAGTCATTGCCCCGGAGCGGCCCATGTGCGACCTCGGGTAGGACGGCTTGGCGGCGTCGAGTGTGGCCCTGGAGCCCCCTGGGCGCGTCTGGGGGAGTGCGGGGTCTCGGGGTCTGGACACTCCTGAATACAGGAGGAGGAGGGCACCTGGGTCCGGAGCTTCCTCCATCGTGGGCCCCTTAAAGGACGAAGAGATGGAGAATTTGTGAAATACAGTAACAGAAAACTGTAGAGGCCGTGTGGAATCCAAGTTCTCCTAGAACTTGGGAAGCAGTATGTTGAAATGGTCTAAACTGGGCGTCCTACACCCACTTTGTTTTTTTAATTCTCCACTCTTCATTTAGCATAGTCTTTTTAAAATCACAGATTTAATCTCGTAACGCCTCGCTTAAAGCAATTGCAAGTTTAAAAAGAGGATGGCTTATCGCTTTCGTTGTGGATTCAGGTGTGAAACACGCGAATTGTGTGGAGGCTGACAGGATGGATACGTTACAAAGAACACGTGCCCAGAGATGTATTGAAAGTATGATTTAAGTACTCGAGTAACTTATGCTAGGTCTTAGCATTGGTGAACAAGTCGAAGTCCCTAGTCATAGAGATAGAGGTAGAAACTACAAATTATGAGGAACTGTGAAAATCATTCGATGCTACTGTTGGGAATTTGGGCCAGTCCAAAGTCTGAGGACGTTAGGAGAACGGTTTGGGCTTATCTTTGAGGGTAGAGGGAAACGGTGTGTGGATATGAAGTTGTAAAAGCAGAGTGTTTTGTTTCTCCCAACTCGACACTTGGGGCACAGTAGTCCTTAAATGTTTGTACAGTTTGTCTGGACTGGGTAGGGTGAAGTTGGGAGATGCCTGATTACTGTGAAGAGAAAAAGGAAATGAAGATAATTAGCTATCACACCAAGAAGCCCCCTAGACCAGAGAAGTTTCTTTCTTAAGTGTCAACTGCTGTAGAAACTAGCAGATGTAGGAACTTGGGCTCATTTTTTCCATTTATTTCCAAGTTTCAAGAGGAGTTGGAAGTTGAAGTTTATATGCACTCAAGATTTTTAAATGTTGACACCTGAATCGTAAAATGTTCAAAACACTTTGTGTGGGCTGCCTGTTTCAGAACTCGATCTAAGTAGCTTAAGAAATCCACAGATCGAAGAATCTGGATTCATCTTGATTGGGGAAGTAGTGAAGGGGAGAAGGCCCTGGTCAGGAAGGAGATTTTTAAAATTTGAGATTTTTGAACTAGGTAGCCCGTCTGAGCTCCAGTTTCATTAGTTCAGCTACCTTGTGTGTGTCTTCAAAAGACCAGCTATTAAAAGTGAGTGCCTCTGCCTCTAAGACATTTTTCATGCACTTTTCCTCCTTACAGTGGGTCAGAATAGCCGCTTATGATTTTTTTTTCCCAGTATATTGTTGGGTCTTTTGCTTTTATTTCTGTAATAAATTTCATTTATCTTGTCCTTGCAATTCCTCCATTTCTTTCTACATTTAGGTTTTCTTACTACAGCTCCTGATAGAACCATAATGCCACTACCTACACATCAGCTCCTTGATGTAAGAGTTAGGTGTAGGGTTTTGTACCTAATGGCAGTACTTCAATTGAATTCTTATGCCAGCCCAGAAGCAGAACATGTTATGTTAGTTGTCAGATTTAATTCATACATTAACTGTGTGAGAAAGACACTTTAATCATTTCTTATGTGAAGAAACAGACTGTAGATTTTCTGAGGCCAATACTAAGAAACTGACCTAATTGACTAAGAAATTGATTTCAAAGTTTCAAACTACTGTCTGGAAGAGGCTTGCTGTCACCTCCTTGCATTGACCTTCAAGACCCCCTCAGGTGTATCAGACAAAGGAAATAGGCTGAATAACAAGTAGTACAGGGCCTATCCCCGTAAGATGTTCATTTGCAGAGTGCAAAATAGCCATGGGCACAGACTGAAGGTCAGGGAATTCTGTTGCAAATTACAGTAATCTAAAGGGATTTTAAAATTATTTTATTCCTAATCTGGCCCTTCTATATTAGCTGAAACAGAACTGGGAATATGGTCCAGAGTTTGTATGCTTAAAATGCTGCCGAGGCTATTCTGCTTTACAATCAGGGTTGAGGGTCTGGGTCTTCAATTTTATCAGGGTAGGGGCAGAGGAGAGTAAAGTGATGGAAAGCAATGCAGAAAATAATAGGTTATACTGACATTCGTCTGCTCTTTGGTCTTTTGGATGTTTCTGAAGCTATGTAATCTAGTCAGCTACTAAGTATGTAAAAAAAAAAACCCAACAAAATCTGGTTTAAGTACATTGTGTAGACAAAATTGGAAAGGAGATCACAATGTGTAATAGTACGCTGTGATTCTGATTTGGTATTGAACCCAGGCATTCTTAAGCATCTATTGTGACAGAAGGACTCTAGGATTCCAACTTTGGATCTAGTAAATCCAGGTGCTACTTTGTTATTTCCTTATGTATATAGTTATGCCTGAGTACTTTAGTTAAAATGTGTATTGTGACTAACTTTTTTATTTTAGATATGGCCTTATAAACCCTCCCCCCATAGATGTGTACATTGGTTATTCAGGACTTTATAGTATATGATTGCTTTGGAGTTCAAATGTAAGGCTTGATTGAAACTGGTATTAATAACAGTATGATTGCTCATAGAAATAATTCAGTGAGATATCTATTAAAAATTTTCTATATCATACAGAAATTTCACTGGGTATAGTCTGTGTGGATAACCTGGTTAGTCTCAGTTGGGTCATATTAAAGTTCTGTTGAAGCTGTCCTAGTTAATAAGTCCTCTTAGACCACTTAACATTTTCATTAATCACAGCGCCCATTTCCCTTCTGAGATTAAAACATGCTTTAAACTTGTTTAAAGGATGTGATCAGGTTCATACAGCAACCTTAATGCAGCCTCTCCAACTGAGGTCCAAAGCCCAAGGGCTTTAACTGTCACCTGTGAGAGACTTTGAGAGGAAACATTCTGGGCTGTGGCCTAGAAGTTTCTGGTTTGCTCTTCAAGGGACCTAGTATTTAAGGACATCTTCCCCCCCCCCTTGTCCCCTTTCCTCCATTTTTTTTTTTTTTTTTAATATCTAGAAGGTATTTACTTAATAATCCGATTTAACTTTCAGAGTTTATAAAGCACTTTGGATCTTAGCATTAATTTCTTTCAGCTATGACAGTTGTTAATTTTATCAGACACCCCAACTGGCAGTTGCTTATGTGTTTATTGGTTTCTTTGTGATTTTATTGTGAAAATGTGACTATATAAAACATTTTTGACTCTTAGCAGCAAAATCTTACTGAAAAGAAATGAAGTCTAGGGTAATTGTTAGGATTCTCTGGATTTCCAACCGTTCCTAGAGAGCATGCTATTAAGAGTAGTGAGCTCTCTCAGAGGGTTTTTTTGTTTCTGTTTGTGAAATAAAGTGGGCTTGATGTAATATATTATTGTCAGAAATAATAGATAGCTCTTTGGAGTCCAACACACTGTTGATCATGAAAATAACATTTTAAGGATTATGTCAAGCTTTTTAAGTGTAGTCTTTTGTGTACTATAGAGGGACATCCTGATTTTCTGTTAAATGCTTACATGTTAGAAAGCTTAATGCATTTGTGGCACTTTAAGAGTAATGGTAGCTACCAGTAAGAAGTTGATTGTTGTAGATTTAAAATGATTATCATGTCCTCATCCCTGCTACCCTCCCATCTCCCCATCCAATACAGTTGAAGTTGAAGTTTGCTATTGAAGATGGCAGACCCAGATGTCCTCACTGAGGTTCCAGCAGCATTGAAGCGGTTAGCCAAGTATGTAATCCGGGGCTTTTATGGCATTGAGCACGTGCTGGCCTTGGACATCTTGATCCGGAACCCCTGTGTAAAAGAAGAGGACATGCTGGAGCTGCTCAAGTTTGATCGGAAGCAACTTCGATCTGTTTTGAATAATTTAAAGGGAGACAAGTTCATCAAATGCCGAATGAGAGTAGAGACTGCTGCAGATGGGAAAACCACACGTCACAACTACTATTTCATCAATTATCGCACTCTGGTTAACGTAGTGAAATACAAACTGGACCACATGAGGAGGAGGATTGAAACGGATGAGAGGAATTCTACCAATCGGGCTTCCTTCAAATGTCCTGTCTGTTGTAGTACTTTCACAGACCTAGAAGCTAATCAGCTGTTTGATCCCATGACAGGTGAGAATGAGTTTATGAATCAAGTAAAAGAAGTTGTTCTTTTTCTAAGTTGTGAACCAATCACAGGCTTTGTAGAAGTGAGTAGAGCAGTGTGAATCAGCATATAGCCCTACTGTCTTGGCTGGCTGATGTACAGCTTGGAGAAGTTTTTGCGTTGTTTATTTCCTTCACGTGAGGTATACTTACCTGCAGAATTTTCCCATTAATGACTCTCCTGAATCCCTTCACCCTACCCCATCCGTTGCTTACTGCTGCAGCCTACTCTGAAGGATTAATTTCTCTACCACTTTGGGGCTATTCTGACTTTGTGATCTCATTCTTCAGTAAATTATTTGAATGTCTGTTTTTGTTAGTCACTGGCAGATAAGCTTCTAAGTATATAACACAATATGCTTGCATGCTTTGTTAATAGACGTGCATTGTGCCAGTAGGAGAATGTAACTAGGACATACGGTCTGCATTTGGGGAAGGTCTCTAGAAGGAAGAGTAGCTGAGACCTAAAAGATTAAATAAGAATTAGTCAGATCAAATAAGAGGGGAACCCTTTTTAATTTAAAAAATGGATCAATAATTTAGACCAATTAATGGGAGAGAATTATTAACGGCATATATGATTTGCCTCATTTAATCAGATTCTTTAGTTTTAAGAATTTTCCTTAACATAATTTATGAACTGTGTTTTCCAAAACTACAACATGTTTGGCGTTAACATGAGAAACTTTAAAGTGCTGGGTTAAATAGCTATTTTTAAACGAGGCATGAGACAAGTTTTGATGGAACAATATTGTCTTGTTACCGTGCAATGAGGTTATTTTATCTAGGAGAGTTTTGGTGGTGGTGGTGGTGGTGGTGGTTGTCGTTTCTTTTTTGAGACAACATCTCCCTGTATAGCTCAGACTGGAACTCACTTCAACTCAATTTGTTGACCTTAAACTCAGTCTCCAGAGTGCTGGGATTATAGACCAACATCACCTTGCCCAGTGTATCAGTAACTTTTTGTTACTGTGATAAAACAGCATGCCCAAAACTGATTTATGGAACAAAGAGTTTATTTTGGTTTACAGTTCTAGAAGGAGAGTCCATAATGGTGGAGAAGGCAGGGAAGAGTTGGATTGGCAAGCTAGGATATTATATCTTCGTTTACATGGAGGAAGCAGAGGGAGCTAGTTATGTGGAGTGAAGGTTCTAAACTCTCAGAGTCTGGCCCCAGTGACATATTTCCTCTACTAAGGCTCTACCTCTTAAGGCAGAGGTTCACAACCTTCCTAATACTGTAACCCTTAGTACAGTTCCTCATGTTGTGACCCCCAACTATAAAATTATTTTTGTTGCTACTTCATAACTGTAATTTTGCTACTGAGCAGTGTCTCAATTACTAAGAACTAAGACTATTGGACATATTTGTTTTCTGTTGATCGACCCACGGATTAAGAACTGCTGCAAAGGCTAACCTCCCCCAAATAGCACCATCAATAGAGAACCAAGTATTCAAATACTTCAGCCTATGGGAGACATTTCTCATTCAAACTACCACACCTAACTAGGAGGAATCTTATTTATTTCCTTACTGCTTTTTCCAAGACAGAGTCTACACTGTAGCCAAAGATGACCAGGAGCCAACTATGATACTCAGGCTGGCCTTAAACTCTTGGTAATCCTACCTCAGGCTCCCTAATCTGGGATTTTATCGGTGTGAGGTACTATACTTGATTATAAGAAAATCTTAATGACCGTCTTGGGTGTAGCATTGTTTGAGTATCCCAGAGGAATTTCTAGAATTTATCAGGAGCTTTTTCTGAATAGACCAGCTAAGTCTTAGAATTTTTGCCATTTCTTAAGAAGTTTGGGTTTCTGGTTTTGTGTGTTTTGTTGATATAGTGGTCTTATCTTCATCATACTTGATGGCAGTGAAAGGTGTTATCTATTCTGTAGTTCGGCAGAAAGATAGTCTGTAGTGATAGGCTTCCACATTTATTTATCATTTGAGTCCTAGTTACTTTTTTGAAACTTTCTGAAAAGTCACTGAGCTAATTGAGGTAAATTGATCCATGCTGCTTTTTGAATTTCACTCTTGGTTAGTGTGAACGAAACCAATTGTAATTAACAGCCTTTGGAAAAGTTGTCTTGATTTACAAATATAGCTAGAGTTATTAGAATCGGTGAGTTGGTACAGGGAAAGGGCATGAGAAGATTTTTCTGAAAGAAAACTAAAGCTGAAGCTAGTGGTCCTTGCCAGTCTGAACAAAGACTATTTTCAGTATGAGGTCTACAGTCAACATGAGTGTGGAAAGAAGGGTTGTGGGAGAGCAAGGAAAGCCACTTAACCCTTGATGTCTCCCAAACAGGGCACTCTCAAAAAGCTTGTCCTAAAGCTCAGTTGGTAGCTCTTTGCTCACAGTGCAACCTGACTTAGCAGAACTGAAAATCTGTAATCAGTTAATGACTCTTGTTCTTGAATGCACTTGCCATCTGATAGTAATGTGGCTTTTATCTGGCTTTACCTAAGGACAAAATGTGCTGATTGGTTGATATTAGGCCCCAGTCTACCTGTTAGTTCAGAGATAATAAGCATTTGTTCTTTCTAATTCTTGAGCTACTAATACCTTGATATTCTTCCTTTATCTGTGCATCTCTTTAGAAATCCTTGTTCCCTTCCCCCCCTTGCTTCCTTCATATTTTGCTCAGTTTTTCTCTTTCTACCTTCATTATGGAGAAAATGGGAAGTAGCAGGGGTGCAGAGCCCATTCTCTGATAATATTTATGCACTGTTTAAATTTGTACATCTTAATGTACATTTGTACACTGTTTAAATCGTGTAGTAGATTTCCTTCTAACCTCAAATTTATCCTATTTCCAAGTTGATGCTGGAGATTAATGATGTCTCTAGTCTAATGATGGAAGTAATTGAAGGGCTTCTTTTTGTTTGGTTGTTTTTTGAGAGAGGAACTCAGGTAGCCCAAACTGGCCTTGAACTTGCTATGTAGCTGAGGATGACCTTGAATTCCTGATCCTTTTGCCTTTAAAGTACTAGGAATACAGGCCTACGTTATCCACGAGTTAAGTGATGGACCTGATGAGCTTCCATTTCTATTTCTTCTCAGCAGTTTGTAGGTTGAACTGTGGTTTATTTTAGCCATCAGGGAACCTTCAGTAATTGGATTGCTCCTTTAAAAAAAGAAAAAAAGTTTCTTAACTCAAATATATGGGCAGCTCTTTGCCAGTAAACAAAAGGAAGTAACTCCTAGATGAACTCCTGGGGAGCATGGGAAATTCTGAACTCAATGAGTGTGAGGATTGTTTACTGTTAATTCATATAGGCCAGCGATCTCCTGGTCCAGTATAGTTTTTCCCTACCCCTCTCCTTTTCCCACAGGTTTGTAGATTCTCTCCATATTTGCCATTCATGCTTTGCCTTTGGTCTTCCTGGGTCCAACTGTAAATGTTTGATAATAAGTAGATCCTTTTTAAATTTCACTTGAAATAGCCCAGCATTTAACAAGCAACACAATTTGGTTATCCATGTTTGAGAATTGTGCAATGCAGTTGCAAAATTAAAAAAAAAATTTTTCAAAAAAAGTCTAAAAATGTTTTAAGTAAATTCATGATTTTGATATTGGACTACGTTCACACTTAGCATATGGCGAGTGGGCTGCAGTTTGGACAAGCATGGTTGTCTTTGCCCACCAATTCTGGGTTTCAGAAGTTTAATCAGACAAAAATAGCTGTTTGAATTCCAGAAATATGGGGAGGTTATATAATTAAAACAGACGTGACATGAAATCCCTCAGATGAGCAGAATAGCATCTTGTGGTTCCTAAGTGCATGTTTTAGATTTAGCAAGCTTTCTAACAATGTAAATAGACTTAGTATTTCTATCTTAACACTCTCAGGCACATGTGATTTTAGTTAATGGCACTTCTGAGTTAAGTTTAGCAACATGTGTTATTCTCTTTTTATATGTTAGGGTTAGATGGAATGGAAATAGCTTTATGTTTTCCATTTTTAATTTAAAAGTATGCACCCATAATATCAAAAAATTTTCAAGAAGGAAACATCACCCACGAAGCGCTGGTCTTTTTATATATTACCTATATTTATAATTGTAGCCTAGAATATTTTTGGTCTCTTGGTTCCTTAATGTACCAAGCTCTTTTTTCTTTTTATAGTGTCCAATATACATTTAATAGGTCTGGCTTTTCCTGCCATAGCGTAAATACTTTGTTTTCTCCCCTGTTGTAAATAAGATGTTTTATATTCCTTTGTGTATATTTCATTTTATTCTTGCTTAAATTCTTCTTAGTATTAAGAATATTGCCTGAAGAATGTAGTTTTGTGCTTTCTATAAATGCCTACATGGCACTATGATTTTATTATAAGCAGAATAAAATTTCCAAAGTTGGAGTTAGAAAAATTTTGGAAGCCTTTATTACTGGTTTCCTAGAGACCACAGAAACTCATTTTAAATAAACTTTGAGATGGGGTTAATTAGAAATTCTTAAAGGAATGCATATATTTAATAAAATTTTAAAACTGAGATTTAGAGATGATGTAGCTAACTCATCAGGTGATGTGTATGTGTGCTGCACTGCAGGATTTGGAAGATCTACAGTGATTCCACCAGACATACCGTAGGGGATGTAAAGACGGTTAAAATGCTCTACTCAGAATATCGGGGTATGTGGTAGCCTTCATGGGGATTTAATTTACTTTATTTTTAGGATTTTTAGGATTTTAATTTTAGGATTAGTATAAAGAAGTTTTTACTAACTAAATTAATGCTAAATTACTCAGAAATGGCCAATAATAACTTTGAATAGTGGTTCACACCTGTAATCCCAGCACTTAGAAGACCAAGATAGGATGATTGCTACAAGGTCAAGGTTTATCTAATCTAGTAAATTCCAGGCCACTAGACTAAAGAGGGAGATTCTGTCTTACAAGAAAAAAAAAAGGCATTTGCCCAGCATGTGAGAGGCCCTGGGTCCTGGGTTCAATCCCCAACCAAAATAAAAAGGAAAAAAAAGACAGCAGGGAGGATAGATCTCCTCTGTTGGTGAATTCAGAGAGATTTAGAATATGCACGTAAACTTGACATCTAAACTATGACAGCTAAACAGGACGAGTCACTTTTCCGTGTCTTCTCTCTGCTTAGAGCAGGAGATGTATTATAAGCAGTGTTTGCAGTTTCTGGCATGCCGAAAGCACAAACTCAGAAGAAATCTAGGATTGTTTGTTCAGTTGCTGTGTCCTCAGTCTTTGATATCTTGCCCAAGATGTGTTCATTAGAAAATTATGCCAAAAAGTTATAGCTCAATGGGTAAGAGCATTTGCTGCTCAAGTACAAGGACTTGCGTTCAAATCCCAGGTTCCTTTTGTAGAAGCTGGGGCTTACCATTCATGTCTGTAACCTCAACAGCATTGCAGGTGAAGCTAAGGCAGATCCAGGGAACTCACAGGCCAGCCAGTCTAGCCAAAACATGTTTCAGGTTCATTGAGAACGCCTCAAGGGATAAAGCAGTGGTAGAGGAGAATACTTGTTGGGAGAATATTTGAATGTATTTCTAAATATTATACTCACTGATTTCTGTGTGCAGCCCAGTATTTTGTAGGATAATCATCGTGCCAGCCTGAAGCAGGGACAAGATGTGATTTCTTAGCTGAAAAGGCCTGCTTTCTAATGTAAAATAAAAAGCTGCTCTCCTTTAGATCAGTGTAAACAAATTTGCTGATAAAGAGGTCATGTGGTTACTCACCAGGCTTGGCCTCTACTATTATTGTCCTGTAGCCACCCCACTATAGACCATGGCTTTGCAGGTGTCGCCTGGTCCCCTTTGTTTTGGAGGACAGCCCACTATAAACGTGGGCAGTGCCCAACAGCCAAAGATCTAGGAGGAGTAAAACCATTGTATCTTTTTTATCCAGCAATTAGACTTCTTAGAGAGTGCAAGGAGGGGATTTTAAGATAAGAGTTAAACTGCCTGGAAGAAGGAGGAGTTGGAGTTGGAGGATGACTGACCACACTCTCTGCTGAGGTCTGTCTGTCAGGCTTGTATCTTTAGAAATGCCTTATGTATCTATATTAATATAATGCCGGACTAAATAAATGACCATTCTTTGTCTGTGTAAATATAGGCTTGTGTACATGTGTATGTGCACCTGCACATATGCATGCACAGATATGTAAACCACATATGTAACCACACACACAAATTGTGGAAATATGGTAAACAGGGATATCCTAAACCATTAGTTTTTTTTATTTCAAAGTTCTGCTACATTTTAAATGATTTGCTTTATTTTTAATTATGTGTATGTGTTTGTGGGGGTGGGGGGGTGCGGTAGGTACCCATGAGTACAGTACCTGAGGAAGACAGAAGGGGTATCAGCATTCTGGAGCTGGAGTTACAGGGGTTTGTAAGCCACCCAGTGGTGGGAGCTGGCACCAAACTCAGTCTCTGCAAGAGCAGCAACTGCTTTTAACCTCTCTGAACCATCTCTCTAAACTTCAAATTCTGCTACTTTTGATCTTTTGTTGTTTGTTTGTTTTTTTGTTTGTTTCTTTTGAGACAAGTGTTTCACTGTGTAACCTTGGCTGGCATGGAACTTGCTATGTAGACCAGGCCTGCCTCTACCTCTTGAGAGCTGAGATTTAAATCATGCCTGACCACTCCGGATTTTTGATTTTACAATTTGAGAGCTTTATTTTTAGAATTTATTTTGGATGTTGATGGTGACATAAGAACTAACTTACATGTTAAGAGTTGGTTTTTAGTTTTGATTCTGGTTTAATATTCAGTTGATTATTGTCTTTTAAATATGGTAAAACTTCAGACTTTTTGCCTGCCCACTGCATTTTGAGATGGAGTTGATTGAAGCTTAATTTAGGAAATGTATTGCAAGCTTTAGTATTCATGTAAGTACTGTAGTTCACGGTGTTATTCTGTTATTCCTCCCCAGGCATGCTATGCTTTCCCCTCTTTCTAATGAGTTTCAGAATCTAGGAATAATTGGTGATTAGACTAGCTAAGTGTCCATTTGAGAGAGGACGAAAGCCAGCTTCTTGATAAATTCAGTTTGGTAGGAATTGCATTTTGTATATCATCAGTACTTTTAAGATCTTCCCAATTTCAAAAAAATCCTAAAGCTAACCTATTTTGGCATTTAGTACAACCTTATTTTTGCAGTGCTGTACAATGAATTGTTAAGGGATGGATTAATTTATTATATAAAAATAATAGGTATAATTATGAAATATACAACTATGTTGGTGTCATGTGTTAGACAATATTATTTTTTTCATTTGTTTTCCCATGTCCAATGAAACTGAAGCCATTTGCATTAAGAAAGTAGTTTGAGATTGGGATGCTTTGTGCAAGAGAAGAATAAATTTAAAAAATAGCTTGAAAACTGGACAGAACAAAAGATGAGATTTTGAGATTTCTGTTTGACTTAATATTTTGGTATATGTATCCCCTAAATGAACTCTTAAAGCTTGTAACAGAGCGATAGTTAGTGCTTTGAAGAGGTAGGTAGTAACCAGTTACAGAGTATATCAGGTCATGGCAATCGTCCCTCCAGAACGCTCTCACACTTCTGTACTCAGAGATGTTAGTCCTTCACGGGGGTGATAGCGTTTCAGATTCGGGACTCTCTTTGCCCCTGTTCCATATACAGCAGCAAGCTTATTTGTATCTTGTGAGCAGCAGGGAGGTCTTTTTGCAAGAGATACCTAGGGGGCTTCCTCCCTTTTCACTTCTTTGAAGTATCCATTCGTGTTCCTGTATCGGAGATGATTCCCTTGAATTCCTTGTATAAGAGACGAAACAGAATCCCCTTTCCTTCACTGTTTTTCTTCTCCATCTTCCTCCTTTTTCTTTTTTTCATAATATTTGTCCGTACTTGGTGTTATTTATTTATTTAATCTTGACGGCCTGCCAGTAGAATCTGAGCATCCGCTCAGAATAGGATTGTCTGGACTTAGGAAAGCATGATGTGGGAAAGCCGTGGGACATCAAGCCTGCTGCTTTTGGTTGAGGCTTCCGTGCACAGTCGTGTGATCTTCCTGTCTCCCTTGAGGACGTGGGCTGCGTCGTGACTCACTGCAGCGCTGCACTTTATCAGAGTTCTTGGACTTATCTTGAATTTATCTTTTTAATTTTTAAAAAAATTTAACTGGTGAGGGAAAAAAAAATGGCTAAATGCCACCTCCTTCCGATGGACACCTCTGATAGATCTTTGGCAGCGACTCATAGACAGCAGATTGCCCTTTGATTGTCTGTAACTGGAGAGAGAGGAGAATGCCACCTTCAACAATGAACTGTCTGGAGATTTGACTCTTACTGTCTTGATATCTCTACCCTCTTTCTTGATTAGGAATGTCCCAAGCACCTCATTGTCAAACGAAGGATGGTAAACAGTGTTTCCACTTTGGTTTTGCTTGTACTTAATGTTTCCCTGGCTGAACTCAATGAGTTAAAATGAGTAATGTGAGACGCAGGCAAGGCCGGGGCTTTGCCTAACACACTACTCAGCACTCACGTAATTTTCTTCTGTTTCCTGATGTTTGTTGACTTCTTTGGTTGTTTTCCTTTTACCCCTTTGTTCCAAGTTCTTGTCTCCCACTTTCTTCACTCGGAATTCAGTTTGTTTTTGTCTTATATTTGGGAAGTTAATATGGTATAGAAGTCTCTCTTCCCTTCCTTTTCTTTCCCACTTGCTTTGAAGTGTGACTTGTCTTCATTACAGAGCTAGGACACTATCAAATAGATGTACTGTACTATCAAATAGATGGCCCTAAAATTGTTCCAACATGCCTATTTGTAAAAGTATCTTTTCCCCCGTTTCAAATTCCTATTTGCAACTGGATTTACTTTGATCCTTCTAACAAACGTAAAAGGTTAATGGTCAGCTAAGTAAATGCCAGCCATGTGACTGGCACTTAATGTTTGTTAAATTCTTTGATACAATTTCTTCCTTCTTTTCATTCCTTCTTAAGAAGAGTACTTATTAATATTTATGTGGGGAAAAGTTTGTTAGATTAGAGCTGGCAGCAAACATAGTAAGTTGGAGAAGGGATGGTAATTCAGGATGGCAATTCAGAAAGGTACAATGAGTTTAATCTTTTGAATCACACAAATTTTTGTTTTGAATCCAGGTTTAGTGGGTTTTTGTTTTCAACATATATTCCAGTAAACTTGATATCTCTAAGCCTTTATTCTGGTGGATGTCAAACTTTGACAGTATTATTATATAGACTTGCTCTGATGGATACATGGGAATATTTGTAAGTAGCTTTCTTATTTAATAGTTTGTGAGAATAGATAACTCCATTTCTCTGTTACTCCCATCATTGTCAAACTTTGCCTGCAGAATCTGTGTCGCTTCCATTTTCTCTCTGCTCCTACTTTGTAAGATCTGTCTCTCATGTCCTCTCTCAAGTGGCTTGGCTTCAATGTTTTTGCCTTGGGCTTATATGTGGAAAAGACAGAATGGGGCATTGGGTTTCAATTCCAGTTTCTTCTCTTGTACTTGGCAGTCTTGTACAGCTTAGTACAGAGGAGTTTAGTCACGTGAAGAGTTGTTAGTAATCACCTAGTAGCAGCTCTCCACCAACAGTATATGTTGGAATTCCTTGAGCAATTTTGAAAATTCACATTCCTTTTCTCCACTCCAGACCTAATGGATCAGTATTTCTGGGTAGGGCTTGGGTGTTACTGCTACTAGAGAAGACCAGCATTTTAAAAGAATAATTTTGATGCTCTCTGTTCTTTCCCAAGCCTTTCAGTGACCTTCCTGTTACTACTAAAGGATAAAGTCAGAGTGAAGCTTAGTGTTTAAGGCCCGCTTGTGATCATCTAGTTTGTTTTGTAAATTCCAGAGTTTACCATTCTCTCTGACAACTGCCTTTGAAGCATCCATGAAACTATAGAATAGCTTGTTAGCTTACAAAGTGGGTAAACTCTCAAACTCTTTATAATTCTTGACAGTAATATAAAAACCATTCTTTTCAAACTACAAAATGGCCATTCTTCATCTAGAATTCAGGTTTTACATATATATCACTCTTTCCTCCTCTTTTTTTTAAAAATGAAAATCAATTTATTCAAGTTAATGGACTGGTACCCTGTGTTCCCCTTACAAAGTGGCGATGAGAACAGTGTGCTTGCACACATGCTTTGCAGGCATGCTCTTTCCCACTGAAGTAGCACATTGGTCTTTTATTACAGGAACTACATAAGCCAACATTTGATTTATTTACTTGAATCTGAATGTATGTTGCCTTCAAAAAAGAAGTGGGGTATTTGAAAGGACAGTTCTTTTTATATTTGGGTATGATATTTTTAAAGATAAGCTAATAAACTATAAGTAAATAATAATAAGTAAATAATAAAATAATAAGTAAATAATAAAAGCTGTATTTTTGTGGCAAGACATTGTCAAGGACAGAGGAATAAGGACTGTTGGTGTGACTGGGACAGTGTTAAAATTTTAGGTAATGTTGCCCAGGGAAAGCTTTCTGGGAAGTAGAGACTGTAGTAAAGAGCTGTGGTAGGTTAGGTTGGCTGTTTGACTACTGGCTTCTAGTGGAGCCACTTGCTTTTGTGTTAATATATATAGTGGGCGAGGAATGGGATGCCTTCCTTTAAAAACAAAGTTTTATAAACACTAAATTAGGTAACTTCTTCCTAAAGTATTTTTAGTTCTGTTCGATAGTCTTGTAGATGACTGTCTTTCACCTGTTATTTTAGGTCCTATGTTGGTGTGGGTGTTTTTACTTCAACAGGTATTTGAGAGCTATATTTGACCTTAGTTTGCATGGCTTATCCTTTAATTCCTTACATACGTTATGTACATTATTTTTTATGGAGAAAAGAGACAGACAGCTTGGAACAGTTTGGAGAATCATCAAAGCTAGCATACCATTAGGAACCTCTCTGAAGTCCTTGTCTTCTGTCATTGGTTTCCTTATCGTTTCTAGTTGACTTTGAAAAGTCGGTGCTCTATTATTTCTGAGGTACTGACCTGCCCTTTGAATGAACCATTTCTTGTTTTAAGGATTTCTCTTTCCTTGAGTTTGTACCTTGACTCTTCTACTTGCTCTCCTGAATCTCTTTGGGTACAGTGATTTACTTGGGCATTAGTTACCTCCCATATGGTTTTGTATTCTCATATCTAAATTTCTAATCTGAACACCTCTGTTGAGCTCTCAATCATTATAATAAATGGGCTTCTAGCATATCTATTTTAACAGCCTATGAATAACATGTATTAGATATCTAAAAGCAGCATGATGTCTTTTACTAATAAAGGAAAAAAAAAAAACAACTTACCCTTCTCTTGGTGCTGGTATGGTATCCCTATCCAGTTGATTACTCTAGTGTCTTGCCTTTTTTATGTGTGCGTGTTGGTTTGTCTGTAGGAGTATGCTTGTGTTTGGTTCATGTGTGTGTAGATCAAAGGACAACCTCTAGTGTTGGTTCCTCAGATGCTGTTCTTTTTTTTTTTTTTTTTTTTTAAGTCAGGATATCTTCTGGCCTGATTCTTGCATAGTAGTAGGCTAGGCTGGTGGTCACTAAGCCTCGGAGATCCTGCAGTGGAATTACAAGTACTACAGTTAATATCATGCCCCACTTTTTCCTTTTAAAACTGGTTTATGGGATTGAGCTCAGTCCTCATGCTTCCAGTGTAACCACTGTTCCTACTGTCCGAGCTGTCCTTCCAGTCCCGATTACTTTAGAATCTTCATGTTGTGTTTAAGTCAGACATGCACATAGCAAATTTTCATGGTTTCACAGAGTCCATGCTATTGTCTCTCAGGCAGAATTCCACATAGCTTGGTTCTGACTTAATTCTATGATGGTTACATTTGATGTGAGGTTCATTCTGACAGAAAACCAACCACCTACTTACTGCCTTTGAGGGGATGCCTTTATTTGGCCTAGATGTAGAAAATCAGGAAGAGTAATGTTCTAGAAGTGATGTGTGATCAAATAATTCACTTATTCTTGGCCATGGGGCTAGAGGGCATGGGAGCATATTCTACTGGGAACATGTCTGGAGGATTTGGTGTCACATTGAAATAGAAATGCCTAGTTTGTTTATTCTGTAGCTGGGGAAGACAGGGGAGGGTTAGGAGATATGTGTCTGCACTAGTGCTTAATTATCTTTCTTAATCCCTCAGGTAAATTCTGTAGGAAAGGAAGAGTGCATATTCCTGGGAGTAAGGCCAAACTGGAAATCATTTATGGTAGTGCTATCAACTATTAGGTAATAATAAGACACCGGTTTTAGCAAAATAGTTGAAGTGATTTGATTCCTACCCCATCACCCAGCTGGTTGGGTGATCTTGACCAAATTGTTGAGGCCATTGGATTGTTAAAGTATTAATTATTAATTCACTGGTGATATATTAATATCATGACAACTCTCAGGGATCCAATACGTGGGTGACTTAGGCAAAGAGCTCACTCCATCACTCTCCTCCTGGTTCTCCAGCCCATCTCTGCTTATCTCTCCTCATCTGTCTCCGCCCCAGCCCCTAGGTGCTTTATTCATTCAAAACTCCTCCCTCTCTCCACACAGGCCTTCATTATACAAATGATTGGAACCTAACACTTCTCAAGGTCTGCCAGCAGACACATCACATATTGCCTGTGTCCAAGCTAGGGGTGAGTCAGAGTCTTCTCTGATCACCAGGCTGCAGACCATTGATGGTGACAGGGAACCTTCATCTGCATTAAAGTAAACAAACGGCCTGTTCATATGGAGATCTGGGTGGCTACTCCATTGTTTTTAACACAGAGGTGTTAACAGGTAGGAAGGAATTCCTTTACATGCTGCAAGGCATCAGGAAGCACCCTTCCCCCTAAACAGCATAGGGGAGTATGATTCCATAATTATAAAATATCCCACAACAGTTGGAACTTGCATATTTTACATATTTATGCAGATGTAGTAATACAAATGCCACAGGTTGACATTACCCAGTACTTTGTAAACACTCAAGGTACAGTAGTTAAATTGCTGTTATTTTCTTGCATTAGCCATATGACTTTGGACAAATTGCAAATATCTTGAGAGCCTTTGTTCTGATAGCCCTTATCAGAATTAGTGTATAGATTAAAAAAATGCAAGGAAGTACTTTAGAAGCAACACTATATAAATAAAGTTATTATTAATCACAGGTGTTTACGGCTCAATTATAATATTTTGGGACCAAATTCTGCGGTCTCTTGAATGTTAAGATGAGAAATTTAGATATTGTTTTGTGGGTGTTAGAGATCGAGCTACCATATAGACTTTCCAGCAGGAGGACAGGGTAATAACAAGGGTGGTACAGGGGACTAGGACTGGGGAGGGAGAACCCAGAGAGCAAGGAACATACTTACAAAGGCCGGTGCTGTAGGCCACAGTGGAGGCTGCACATAGGACAATGACAAGTAGTGATGAAAATTTTGGGACATTTCTGTGAAATCACTGCTGATCTCTGTTGAATATAAGGGATATGGAAACAAAAATGAGTTCCTTGAACTTTAAATTTGAAAGTGACTTGAATACATTTTTTTAAAATATAAATGGTTTTTAAATATGAAAAATAGTCCTCAGATAGCTTGTTGGTTAAGAGTGCCTGCTGCCTTGCAGAGGGTCTGAATTTCATTCTCAGAACTTGTATCAGGCAGTTCATAACCCCCTGTAACAAGCTTCGGGATCTGTTACCGTCTTCTGGCCTCACGGGCACCTGCATGTGTGTGTGTGTGTGTGTGTGTGTGTGTGTGTGTGTGTGTACACAGGCACACACAACTAAAAATAAATTATAAAAAAAAAGGAAAGAGACTGACCTGTGACGATTCCTAAGACCCACCAAAAGGTTTTAGTTTTAGGTATTGATTTGGCTTTCTCTAAAATAATAATCCAAATGTGTAATGTATGAAGAGGAAGTTGTTGGAAAGGGGTACAAATTCAGCAGTAAGCTGTAAACAGCTGTAAATAGTTAAGATAAATATAAATATATTAGAAATACTGTGATTTATAAAAACTGCTCTGAGGGGATGACATTTCTAAGTGCGTAAGGAATGATGGATATATATAAGATGGACAGATCTGTGGTTAATATAACAGAAAATTGAAGATTCCCCATCGTGGGCGCATAGACGATAACTGTACAGTTCTGACTTTTTTGTATGTTTGGAAGTTTTACTAAAACATTGGTAGAGAGATGGAGCTAAGGCTTATCTGGAAGATTTCCCTCTCTGACCTGAGACTTGACTTTTTCTCTAGGAACTTTCCGCTGTACCTTTTGCCATACAGAGGTAGAAGAAGATGAATCAGCAATGCCCAAAAAAGATGCTCGCACACTTCTGGCAAGATTTAACGAACAAATTGAGCCTATTTATGCATTGCTTCGAGAGACAGAGGATGTAAACTTGGCCTATGAAATACTTGAACCAGAACCTACAGAAATCCCAGCCCTGAAGCAGAGGTGAGTGGAAAGCCTTGTGCCTTTACCAAGAGCCTTTTAAAGCTTGCACTGGTTTTAACTTTGGAGAGCTGGAGTAACTACTTTCCCAGGAGACTAAAGATGCTAGTGTCATAGGTTCTAAGTTCTGCCTTGCTTGTCTTACTAACTTGTGCTTGTGAGTAGATTTGTTTGTACTGAATGCATTAGAATGTGGGCCTTTGGCAGAAAAATCTTTACATAGTCAGGTTTAACCTTAGCCATACCTCTGCTTGGGTCTGCAGCACCCAGCCGATTAATAGCTAGTCCTAAATTAGTTGTGCCTCTTGGGAATATTTGAGTTTTCCTAATCAACCTTTAAAGGCCAAAATTCCTTCAGGAACACAGCATTTTCTTTTAGGTTTATGTTTGTTTTTAAAGTAGCATGTAAGTTTTGTTATACATACTTTGTTTTTGTTGATCCTACTCCCTGGCTCCTCTTCCTTGCTCCTCCGCTCCCAGCCCCTACTTACACCATGGCGTCCTGGGCAGTCTTGTGTCTTCTTGACTTTCATGTCACACATATTCTGTTCGCTGCCAACCGGATGCACACCCCTCATCCTCAAAGCCTTTTTTCGCTTTTCTAGTTTGATTTTCTCTCTAGTTCCATGACCTACACCCACACTCATACCCATACATATGTACATACATACACACACACACATAGAAATCAAAAGCTAGGATTGTTTATGAGTGAGGACAGACAGCATTTGTTTAATTGCTCTGAAACATCTTACCCACACAATTCTTCTCTTACTCAGTTTTTAAAAACTTTCTTACGGTGTAGTGTTACCCATGAGTTAAAACTGCTAAAAATAGCTCCCTCATCTCAGTGTGCTGTAGTGTTTGAATTGCTAGGCAGGCTTTGATCTACCATGCCAAGAAAAGTCATTATATGTTTTTAAAGATTTATTTACCTTTAGTTTATGTGTGTGAGTGTTTTGCCTGCATGTATGTAAGTGCACTGCATGTGTGGCTGGTGCTCGTTGAGGCCAGAAGAAGGTGTCAGATCCCTTGGAACTGAAATTACAGATGCTTGTGAGCCACCTTGTGGGTGCTGGAAACTGAACCCATGTCATCTGTAAGAACAAGAAAGACTTTTAACCTCTAAGCATCTTTCTAGCCCAGAAAAGTCACTATATTAGTTTTTGAAAAGCATAAATAAGAACTGGCTTTCTTGTTCTGCCCTGGCTTTCTTTCTAATACCAAGATGAATTCATACCCACCGACCTGCTCCCGACTCTCTTAGAGCGTTACACTTCCCATTGTATTTGTATGGGGTTTTGGAGCTTCTATTTTATTTTATTGAAAAATAGAGTTTCGTTCTTACAATATATTCTAAGTATGGTCTCCTCTCTCCCGACTCTTTCTAAATGCTTCCCACTTCCTCACCCACCCAAATCTACACCCTTTTTTTCTCTCTTAGAGAACACAGGCATCTAAATAATAATAGTAACAACAACAATAATAAATAAAACAAAACAAAATAGGACAAAAACAGAAAAGTCTAGAAAAATTTCAAGAAACATACAGATTCTGAGATGCACACAGACAATCTATAGAGCAAAATTGGAAACCATAATATATAAGCCAAAGATCTGTAAGGTTAGAAAAAAATGCCCAGAGAAAGCATTATGAATTATGAGACAAAAAATCCTTTGAATTCCAAAAATACTACTGAATTTATTTTGTGTTGGCCATTTACTGCTGAGCATGGGGCCTGTATCCCTAGTGAGGCTCAGTTGGAGAGAACTATTATTATTTTTTTTTTTAGTGAGTGTTATCAATTGGATGATTTCTGAGTTAGGGATGGGGGCTTGTGTCTACCTCCCCTCAGCACTGGGACCCCGTCTGGCTTGGACCTGTGTAGACCCTGTGCATGCTGCCACGGTCTCTGTGAGTTCATATATGTCTCAGTCCTGTTGTATCTTGAGGGCCTTGTTTCCTTCGTGTCTTTCATCCCCATTGGCTCTCACAGTTTTCCTGCCTCCTCTTCCACAGAGTTGGGATTTGATGGTGAAATCTCATCTAGGACTGAGTGTTCCAAGAGCTCTCACTCTGGAAATTTCTATGATGACGGCCGAGCTGATGACAACCGACATAATAGCAGAATGTCATCAGGGGTCGTTCTGTCGCTGCAGTCCTTTTCAGAACAGTAGTACTTGGTTTGCCCCTAGCTCCATGGCCTTTCTGGTCTCAGATTCTTGGCCACCTGGGCAGTATCAGTCATAGGTTCCATATATGGAGGAGGCCTTAATTCCAATCAGATTAGTTGATTATTTTCACAACTTTTGGCCACTGTTGCACCAGTAACCTTGCAGACAGATCACCATTGTAGATTGCAGGGTTCGTAGCTGAGTTGATGTTTACCTTTCTCCCCTGGTGAAAGGCAGGGCACCTTCCAGTGCTCTAGTCTATAGGGGTGAAGGCTCTGGCACCAGCTTGCCTGCTCTGCATTCAGTGTGTTGTGTAGGACTTTACCATCAGTTTGTGCAGAGCAACCTTGGCAATAGCCTGGATTGTTTGGGTTTTCCAGTGGGCCCCTTTGGCCAACAACTCAGTTAGATGTGACCGGTTCTCAGCACTTGAGGTTTCATTTGGTGACAAGATATATCTAGTTGGGGCTTGTCTCCTTCATTATTTGGTGACTCCACTAAGATCTCCTTCATATATATATATATATGAAGGATATCGTCAGGATATATATATATATATATATATATATATATATATATATATATATATCCTGTTTCTATATGATTCCTCAAATGGCCTTAGTGTTAACAGTCCCTCCCAGTATTTCTTCCTCATTGCCCTATGTTTTGATCCCCCAACTCCCTCAGTCCATAACTCTCATATTTCCCCTGCCTAGGGAGACCACTCCCTACTCTTGCCAGTCCCTTACCCTCTACCAAAGTCTGTGGTTATATGGATTGTAGCCTTCATATCAAAGACTTAAAAGTTAACATCTGTGTATAAACAAATACACACCATATTTGTCTTTTTGGGTCTCGGTTACTTACTCAGTGAGAGTTTTTTCTAGTGGAGCTTCTATTTTTATTTTATTCCCTCTGGTATTAACTACTAAAGAATAGCAAGTCCTGAGCTAATTGTATTCCTTTCCAGAGAATTTTGTGACCATGTATCAGTTAAGATGCCTTTGCCTGTGATGATTTGTCTTCCATGACCAGAGGTCCTGACTTAGTGCAGTCCTGAATTGGTACATTTCATAGCTAAGTTGCATTCTGAAGGATCTAGGTTTCTTGTGTCTCTGTTCTCTCCTGAATAGCCTCTTGTGTTGCCCTTTTCTGTGTTTTGAATATTGCCTGCTAAGGGAGAAAAAAATTCAAAAGGCCAAGCTGCCCTGAAGTAGGCAGTCAGGTTACAGTGAAGGTAGATACACAGGTAGAAAGATAGAATGTCTAGGGACTGTTATAACTGAATTGAGACAAATGGTAAATGATGCAAAAGTAACATCCTATGAATGCAGAAAGGAACAGAAGATAGAAGTCAGTGGCTTGCAATTGTAACATGAGACATCAAAAAACTAAGACATAAAGATGGAGTGGATATATTTGGACAGATCTAGAGTGGGAACAATGAGACAAACAGGAAGGAGGCAAAAGAAATGATCAAGACCTGATAGAATCGGTGCCAGGGAGAAAGGCTGTGGGCAAGAGTGGTGCATCGTAGCCCTGGGTACAGGTAGGACAGTGACAAGAATGCAGAGTCAGTAGCTAAAAATTGTATGCATTAAGTAACTGAAAGGAGCTTGTTGCTTGGTTTCAAAAGTATCCAGTAACCAGAAGCAGGGCAGGAGAGATGAGATAAGCCCAAGGCTACCTTTAGAGCAGATGTTCCCACCCTGTGGGTCTCGACCCCTTTAGGGATCAAACGACCCTTTCACAGAGGTCGCTTAAGATATATATAAATATCTGTGTATCAGATACTTACATTACGATTCATAATAGTAACAAAGCTGCAGTTATGAAGTAGCAACGACAATAATTTTATGGTTGGGGGTCACCCACAACATGAGGAAATGTACTAAAGGGTCGCAGCATTAGGAAGGTTGAGAACCACAGGCCTAGAGGATGGTCAGAAAACATGGTGTTTTTCAGAACCACGTAGCCAGCCAGCCAGATTCTTGGACATCAAAGGAACAGCTCAGCATGTTATGGAAAAGCCCAAAGAGATGTGAAATGGTCCCCGAAAGAAATAAAGAACAAAGTAGTAAATAGAAAAAACAAGGATAGTAGTTCCTAGTGGCTTATGAGGGAAGAGGAGTAACAAAATATTGGTTAGATTTAGGATGAGATGGGTCCCAAAAGGATATTGAAATGCAGGGAAACGATTTAGAGAAATATGAGAGAAGTTAAGATCTAGAGTACCCGTGGGCACTGAAGAAACATCACCAAAGGTATGGAGTGAGCAGGAAGTTCAGGGAACATAATCGCTTGTGGGTTGAAACCTCTAAACAAGAACATTGAAGACAAATTGATGTAGATCAAGATTAAAAACATTAAAATGGGAAAACTAGGAAGCAGCAGGGAGAAGGAAAACTTGGCCTAGCTCATAGAAATGGGAAGCCTAGCTAGTGGAGAAAGATTAGGAATCTACAGCGTGCTGACAGGCAAAGAAGACCGTAGAAGTAAAGAGCAAGCCAGACCAGGAAACGGTTCAGAGCCCCTGTTGAGGGGAATGGCTGGGGACAGACAGTCATCAAGTTGTAGAAATCGGAAGCTGCAGCTGGGTAGAAAAGACTGAGTTCTGAAGAGGGATGTGCTCTGCTCAGTGAGTGGCAGGAGGAGACTTAATTCTATGAGGTCTGGCTCTGTAGAATACTTTCCTAACTTCTCCCATGGCCGCACACAAAGCCACGTTAAGGTAAACGAAGCAAATATTTAAGATGCAATAATCTTTATTTTGTTTTGTTTTAAACAAAAGTCTCATGGAAGACATGGAAGGTATGGGAGCTGTTTTGCCAGACTAGTATCTTTAAGTAGACTCCATGCGTCCTGCCCCACACAAATCAGTGGATAGCAAAATCAATAACTAACAAAACATTATTATTCATATATGTGAGAGGCTCCAGTGTTTGCAGAACTTAAGTATGATGTACTCTATACAGTTTTCATCCTGGGTCATAGAAGAACTTTCTTAGAGTTGTTGAAATATGCCCGCTGGATTACTAGATAGCTTTTGTTCAAACGACTACTGCATTAGTACTGTCTCCAGCTGTCTTTCATGTTCAACATCCAGACCTTGATTTTTTCTTCTTCTTCTTCTCTAATCTTTTTCTATAGCAAGGACCGAGCAGCAACTACTGCTGGAGCTGCTGGCCTAGCAGGTGGGCACCACCGGGAAGCATGGACCAACAAAGGCCCCTCTTATGAGGACTTATATACTCAGAATGTTGTCATTAATATGGACGACCAAGATGATGTTCATCGGACTTCATTGGAAGGGAAGTCTGCCAAAGAGAGACCCATTTGGTTGAGAGAGAGCACTGTCCAAGGGGCATATAATACTGACGAGATGAAGGAAGGTAAGAGTCAAGTCAGTAAGATGCATATGTCATGGATTTGGTGGAATTTAAACTTGACTTAGAAGAATACCTGGATGATTCTTGGTTTTATTGAAAATTCACTGTATGAAATTGAGCAATAAGCATTAAAACCAACCAACTTGTTATATTGTCTTTCAGCTTAGTCAAAACAACAAATAGGTTTTAAAAATCTTGGTTTTAAAAAGATTTATTTATTTTTATGTCTATTAGTGTTTGCCTGTGCATATATGTGTACACTGCATGCATTCCTGGTACCCAAGGAGGTCAGAATAGGGTGTCAGATTCCCTGGAACTGGAGTTACAGATATTTTGTAAGCTCCCATGTCGGTGCTGGGAACTGAACTATGGTCCTCTGGAGGAGCAACAAGTACTCTTAGCCATTGGTTCATCTCTCCAATCCTAAATCTCTGTTTTTAGATTTGAAATACTATTATATCTTAATTTTTTTGTTTAAGTGTTGTTGTGATATATTATTTTCTCATAAACAGCAAAGGAGCCTTTTGCTACCTGAGGTTTATACAAAGATGCCTCATGATAAAGGATTGAGCTATGTCCCAGAGGGTTGATAGAACTTCATTCTAGGCAATTTTGTAAGTCTCTGAGCCCGAAAGGGTTGGCAGTTTTGGGTAATAACTTTAACAAGTTTAAGAAGTGCAAGGTATTATTTAGTGAGTTCTAGCTTAGGTGTTGGTTTCAACCTTGGATGATGATACAGAAAACAGCAGCTGAGACTACAGTGCCAACGAAAAGTGACGAGATCAGAAAGCAGAGGCAATGGGAATGGAATGTCTATACCTGGGCTAGACTTTGTTGTTAGCATGTCACGTGAATGGGGTTCTGTAAGGCTGAAGAATCATCAGGGACTTGTATTTTAAGCCTTTCCCTAACTTCTTTTTTAAAGTTGCATTTAATGTACTGTATACACTGGCCGTTGTGAAAATGCGCAGTTGTAGGTATCGAGCTGCAAGTAATACCTCTAGTGTAATTGATTCCCTTTGCTAGTTCTGTTCCAGCCAGGAAAATATTTCCCTTCCAACCATACTTTATTTACCCTCCTCCTGATTAACCTGCAATGGCCAGTTATTTCAATTGAAGTTGTTCTAGGTAATGTAGAAGTTAGGCTGTAATATATAATATACTTATTTCCCCCAACCTGGCTTCTTCTCTGCTCTTGAAGCAATCAAAGCTTCTTTTTAACAATGTAGAAACAAAATTAACAAGATAAAATTGTTGTTAACTAGTATAGTACACAGTTAAGCTAGTAAGTTTAACTTTAGATATGATTGCTAGGATAGTAGAATCTGAGTCATGGGGCTTATGCCATCTCGTCTACCCAAGTTTCCTCTGTAAGATGGGTAGCATTTGTCTAAATGTACACAAATTCAGACTTGTCCTTGTTAGTGTTCTGATGTTGAACACGGGCTAGTCATTGAATTAGGAAGAGCATCTTGTTTGTCCTGTACCTAATTTCCTAAAGCATCAAGTTATTTTGATATCTGAAGTTCTTACAGACTTCCATTATGTCTTCATTACTACACCAAAGTTCTGATTTCTTGTGTTTCTGCCTTCTCAGTGGCCCTCTTTCCCAAATCCGTTTGCTCTCAGAGCTTATACACAGATCATTAAAGATTCAGGTCTTGTTTTCAGTATTGTTTTGGTTTTTACTTGACATTTTGTTACTTTGGTTCTGGAAGCATGTTAAGACTGATAACATAAGAAACACATACAAAGGACCTTTAGAAAGGATTTCGTATCTGATAGCTTGGCCTGTATCTTTCAATATGTTTTAGATAATTTTTCTATATGCAGATATTCTTTCACTTTGACTATGTATGTAAATATTTATCTTTTTGATGATTGGGCAAACTTCAGCTTTGGGGAATTTTTTTTTTTTCACACTTTGGCTATTAAGCACCCAAATTGCTAAGCAGCATCAGCGAACTTGACTGGCAGCATGCATCTTCTTGATAACTTTTAGCTGTTACATATTATTTTTCTACACACATACTCACCTTTGTTTTTGTTTTCTGTCGTAATCTATACCAAAACAACCCCCTTTCCCCAACCTTCTGGATGTCAGAATCTTATTACATGTTCATTTACCTTTATTTTACAAATTGATTTTGCATTTCTTCTAATTTTGTACTTTGAACATTAAAATACTATGTCAGTAAAATTTATAGCTTTTGCCACGAGACTCAGGGTCTCCTGCCTTTTCTTTGTTGCACAGCTTCCTCGGCGGTAAGAGCTGTGGGAGGAGCATCTGCCTTCAGCGTGTTTGAAGTTTGACTTTGATTTTGACATCGTGTTGTGCTAAGTCTCTTTCCTCGAGCTCCCTTTCCTTTCTTTGCCTCTATCTCATACCCAACTCCCAACTGATATCTTTCTGTATAGTAATGAGGTGATCTCTCTCATTACAGAGTTGACCATTTTCTGAGCCTTCTTTTGATGATGATTGATAACATTCCTAAGTTCCAGATCTATTCTTAGTACCTCATGTTCACTTGTGCTCTACAGTAATTCAGTAAAGCAAATATTATAATTTTTCTATTGTTGTATTAGGGGAAATTGAAAAAGAGAAAATTAGTGTAAATTTACCAACACCACATGGCCAATATGTGTTAGTATTTGTCTTATTTAGGGTTATTATTGCTGTGATGAAACACCATGACCAAAAGCAAGTTGAGGAGGAAAGAGTTTATTCAGCTTAAACTTCCACGGCCTATTCATCATCGAAGGGAGTCAGGACAGGAACTCAAACAGGGCTGGAACCTGGAGGCAGGAGCTGATGCAGAGGCTTTGGAAGGGTGCTATTTACTGGCTTGCCCAACATGGATTATTCAGGCTGCTCTTATTCAACCCAGAACCACCCTCCCAAGGATGGCGCCACCCACAGTGGGCTGGGCCCTCCTACATTGAGCACTAATTAAAAAAGTACTTTACAGCCTGATCTTATGGAGGCATTTTCTCAATTGAAGTTTCCTCCTTTCAGATAATTCTAGCTTGTGTCAAGCTGACATAAAACTAGCCAGGACAGTATTTGTATCAAGGAAGCAGGTTCCAAGTATCACTTTTAATCCTTTTATATATCTAAAAGGGCAGTCTGTCTGATCCTAACAGAAGGCGCGATGCAGTGTATCAGTTAAGATGTGTGTATAAAATGATGGTATGTGGTGAGATAAAATTTATTCTTTATTAACCTTCTTATAATGAGTTCAGAGTTTGTGTAATTTGCTTCCGAAAAATGAAACTGCCATTTATTTACTCATTCAGCAAATTCTTACTCAGTGCCTAACACATAGCAGTTACTGTCCCAATGCATGGAGTCATAGTAAATAATAACGATAAAGATTTGTTGGGACAGAATCTGCATCCTTAGAAAGGGAGTATAGAGACAGTAGGCCTAGGTTACTATGTTGGAAAACGAATGTTGTGGGAAAAACAGAGCCTTGATAAAGTGATATTTGGATAAAGACATGCAGGATGTAGGGAAGGTAGTTGCATAGAGACCTAGAAAAAAAATATTGTGATGGGGCCAACAGGCAGTGCAAATACCCTGAGGGAGTGTGTGCCTTGAGAATATGAGGAATACCAGCCAGGCTGGGATAGACTGAGTAGGGAGGGAGAACAAGTCCTTGGCCAGGAGGAGTTCTGGGTGAGGTAGCACCTTCTAGGACGTTTGAAGGCCTGACTTTGGCTCTGAACAAAGTGAGGGGCCATGCTCTGGTTCCCTGTTATGCCAGTTACTACACCTGGTCCTGTCTCGGCATCATCTCACAGCTTCTTACCCAGCCTTAGAAGGTGTACCGTTTGTCACCCTCCTAAAGTTTAGAAATTGAAAAATTTGCTCAAAATAGTAGTTTGTGTGTGGAAGAGGGAGAATTCACATCCATGTACATGTCTATAAACTGTAAATCCCATGTACCTGGTCATTGTGCTACTTAAGCTTTAATTTTTAAGAAACATTTTGTATATTTTATAGAATAGCAGCTTGGAACATAGAACCATAGAAGTCTGTGTTGTGTTATCTATCTACTTAAACAGCACATTGTAGTCTGTTTTTTATTAGTTGCAAATGAGAGTTCTTTGTATTTAAGATCTTAATCTTCTGGTCAATCTTCTGGCAGGTGGCGTCGATATGGACACGTTTCAGGAGCGTGAGGAAGGCCGTGCAGGGCCTGATGACAATGAGGAGGTCATGCGGGCTCTACTCATCCACGAGAAGAAGACTTCTGCTGCTGCAGCTGGCTCGGTGGGGGCAGCTGCCCCAGTGGCTGCTGCCAACGGCAGTGACTCAGAGAGCGAGACCAGTGAGTCTGACGACTCTCTGCCCCGGCCTGCAGCTGCGGTTACTCATCACCGAGAGGAGGATGAGGAGGATGATGAGTTTGAGGAAGTAGCAGATGACCCCATTGTTACGGTGGCTGGCTGTCCGTACTCTTACAGTGAAGTTAGCCAACGGCCAGAGCTGGTGGCCCAGATGACACCAGAGGAGAAGGAAGCATACATAGCAATGGGTCAGCGTATGTTTGAGGATCTCTTTGAGTGAGGGTTCCCTACTTTTTCCGCCTGTCAGCTCAGTTCAGAGAGAGACTTCCCCATCAAGCGCTTAAGTGGCTTCCTGCCCTCTTGATGTAAAAGCACCTATCAATCTAGTATAAAAGTGTAATAGGAGAGAAAGTTTGTTTTAATGTTAGAAAGTTCCCAGAAAGGTAGGTGGGCTATAAGTATTCCTGTCCCTCTTGTTACTAAAGTATTAACATTGGGCTGTATTTCCTTGACTAATTTTTTCCTTTACTTTTTAAGACTTTTTTTTCTTCACTCTGACTAAGATGTTCCTGTCTACCTACAGAACCCTACTAGGATAAACTTACCCTAGTATTTTAACTGTATTCTGTCAAGCATTTGAATGAATTCCTTATATCTCTCCCAACCAAAGCAGCTTGCCGAGAAGCAGACCACTGGTTCAGATCATTCAAACACTAAGTTTGGGGTCAACCTGTAAAAGGAGTGAGAGAGCACAAGAGAGGAGGGGCGGGTGGGGGGTGGGGGTGGGGAGGAGGCGTGCCTGAACCTTGGGTTCATTTTAAACTAGAAGTCATGTCTGTGGAACCGATGAGACTGTAGATTGCTGTTTCCTTGGTGCCTTCTGGGTTGTATTTTTGGAGGAACGTGCACAAAGGATAGGGAGTCTATGTCCAGGGCTGAGGATTGAGAGCATTGGGACAGTGCCTTAGAACTGCCTCGGTGTGATCTGGAGACCTTTCATGTGAAGCAGAAACTGATCCTGCTTGTCCCCTCATGTTCTATAGACCTGTGCCAGTGCTATTAATAAGGAGCCCTTCCAGTAGAAATAGTACACAATTAGCGATCATTCCCCTGCCCCTACACTCTCTTCTAAACGTCATCAAAGCCTTTATTTGTCTCCTTAAACTCTCATCAGACATCGTACTTTAGTGCCTCCGCTGTGTTGTAGAACATTGTAACCTCAAGGAACTTAGTCATGTAGCATGGTGTTGTTCCTGAAGGCAGAATGTGAAAAATAAAGGACTTTCATATAATGTCTACAACAATTAAAATTTTTATAGTATTTTCCCTTGCATTATTACTTTTAGTTATCACTTTGCAGTATATGTGCGACGCTAAGAGCATTTTAGAGTATCTGAGCCTTGTATAAAGTGATGATTTATTTACCTGGTTGTTGGGTGACTGAATATGGACAATATACTGCTGGTTAAAATTTGCTGACTTCTAGCATCTTGGGACATAAATAGAACGAATACTCTTTCTATTTAAAGGTGTTAGAGACTTCTCATTGGTCATCATTTAGTATCATAGGTGCAATTGGATGTGATCTAAACTTTTTTTTTGGCAATAAATTACCTTAAAATACCTTTTATGTATTTATCTTAAATACATGAACTGTTCAACTTTAAAATTTTGTTTTTTAAGCTTTCATGGTTCTAGAAAGATGTTAAATTTTAAAACATGAATAATTTTTAAACTATTTGTTTCTTGTTGCGTTTTATATGAGTATGTGTATGAGTGTACACTTCTGTTGTGGAGAATGTATGCAAGGCACTCACTGAAGCAGTGTCTTAATCAGATTAGAGATGGACGTACTCACTGTGCATTAATCAGGAACTAAATATTTTTCAAAGAAATTATGCATTCAAAAGAAGGCATTGTAAAGAAAAGGTGTCCATATTGTGTTCCAGGTAAAAGGATTCACATTTTCTGTAGGGGACCTAGGGTGCTGTTTGCAAGACACTCCTGCTGTTTTATGTCGGCTGATCATTTGGCACAAGCATGAAGCAGGGATGGTATGTGTAAGTGAAGATACTGAGGATGAGCTATACAGTAATCTCTGTGCGATTTGCAATAGAACCAAGACTCCCATTTTGGAAAATAGTGTGTGGATAATGGAGTCCATGTAGAAACAGAAGAAAGACAAAAGCAAATTCTTTTTATGTCGATGCTAGGATTTTTAGGTGTATTCCTTTTCTCATATTTAAATCTCAGTTAAATCAAATTAAAATAATAGGACAATGTTTTAATATGTTGATTTTTGACTGTTCCCCCTGGATTTCAATAACATGTGTAACAAACCTCAGGAGAGCTTGCTCTCATTTTATCAGACAGGTAGGTTTGTCTCAAGTTGCTCAGTAACTTGTTAAGGGAAGCCAATTAGTGACACAATAAGCAAAAATGGGAGTGGTGCCAATTGTTAGCCTCTGAACCTCTAGTGTGGGCAAGTCTATCCCCAAAGGTGGCAAACACATGTAGTAACAATGTAAAGAGGGACCCCAGGATGTCAGGAATTATCACTACCCACAGCATATAGTGAAGGATAAACAGGAGCACAATTTCTCTGGCTGCGGTTGGCTCTCTTATCATGTTCAGCTCTCCACGTAGCCCAACTCTTTCACTGACCTTAAGGGTTCTCATGGAACTCTTAACATGGAAGGCTACGTCCAGTAGAATTTCTTTGGGAAACCACTGCTCTTTTGTCGGGAGGGAAGCAAGGGGCTTATATTCCCTTTCTCTACCTCTCTGATACCTGGTTTGTCAATCACCTGAATGTTTCTTCCTGGTACCATGTACACTAGTCTGTGTAGTAGCAGATCTTCACTGAGGAGGGAGGCATCAGGAAAGGACTTTTGTCAGGAAAAAAAAAAGTGTATGTCCTTTTCTGTAAGAATCTCTCAGCCATTCTCATGGGTTCTGCCGTGAGATTTGACTAAAATTGCAACTTCCCCTTTTCTTTTCCACATCATATTTTTTCCCAAAGGTCTTGAAAAGTTTTTTTGTCTTTTAAGACATTCTTGTTCCTTTCAAATACTTGCCTTTAAAGCCTCTACGGCATCCGAAAGGGCTTGTCAAGATGACTCCCTAGTCAAGGAGCCATAGCCCTGTCTCTAGGAGCTAGCTAGCATGGGAGATTAACTGTGGCTTCTTTCCTTCAAGCTGTCTCCTATCCCCACAACTAAAATACATCCCATATACTGATTCACTTGGATATGTATCACTTAAACACCCCCTACCCCCCAACTAAGGTAGTAAGCTGTCCTAGTCCTAGGAGTCCTAGACCTCCCCCACCTTTGCACAAAGCATTTTAAGGAATTTTAAATTTAAATGACTTTTACAAATCCATTCAGCAGAGCCTGGTGGAAGTCTGGGGACCAGGTGCTAATCCTAGCACCGGCTGACCATATATTACCCTTACCTCCAATGCTGTTACCTAATGAAACATTTCCTGGCCATTTTCTTAACAGTTGGGGGCCCAAGCTTTATTCCAGCTATTGTTTTATGGAAGCAAGGGATCACATATTTTTAAATAAAGCCAAACAACTCCAACAAAAAGTGCCTTGTGATGTGCTAAAGGAAATCAAAACCAGATAAAGGGTATTTTAGTTGAGAGAGGGCAGATCTAGAATTGGCAGTGTCATAGTTACAAAATGAGCGCATTGGGTTTCTATTTCCCCATCTTGCTGTGGTACTTAACTTTTGGTCATCTGCATGACTCGAGGAATAATTGAGTATTTTATATTGGTACTGTAAGAAGTTGAGGTACGAGAAGGAGGTACGAGCAGGAGACAAGACCAGCAGAGGCAAGTTCACTTTGTTCCATCAGTTGGCTCCATGCGTAGATTTCCAGCCAGGACCACAGTAGAAAGAAGTAGATATGGTATGTGTGGGCTTTTTTTTTGTCTTTATTTCCAAGTTTATTTATTTATTTATTTTTGGCATTTTTTCGAGACAGGGTTTCTTGTAACTCTGGCTGTCCTGGAACTCACTCTGTAGACCAGGCTGGCCTCGAACTCACAGAGATTCACCTGCCTCTACCTCCCGAGTGCTGGGATTAAAGGCATGCCCCCCCCACCACCTGGTTATTCCCAAATTTTAAAAAAAGAAGTATAAAATAACAGTTTCTCATTTCCAGCCATCCAAAGTCAGATGAGGACTGGGGATGGCACCCAGTGCTCAGTTGAGCTCCTTGGGAGAGCACTTGCCTAACGTGTAGGAGGCCCTTGACTGGGGTCCTCCACTACTGGGAACAAAGAAAAGACCTTCAGATTTTTTTAATTGGCACAGTTCACTTCCTCTTTGTTTTGTGCTTTGTTTTCATCAAAGCTAAGTTACCTTTCACAGCTGGGCTGCTGTTACGTTTTTAATAGCTAAAAATTATGTCCCAGAAAGTGAAGACTTTTAGAAAGAGACTGGCACTGTGGTGAACTCACTTGTCTGCTCTTGTTTTGTTTTTTCCCCCCTTGCTATAAAAGAAATAAACTGAACGGGATTAGTGCAGATACTCTCAAAACCCGTGAAGCCAAAGTGGGTTGAGAAAGAGGAAAGTAATGAAATCTTCCTTTGGAGAGCTAAAGGGATGAACCAATTCCCACAGGCCTTTAAGTGCAGGAGCAGATAAACTAGCCTCTCTTCAGAAGCCTTATGTCCTGAGTACCAGAGGCAGCCTTTTGAATTCACTTATAAAGCTGCTAGGCCCAGTGCTTGACCCAGTTTCAACAGTCAGCCCACAATTCCCATCACACAAAAGTACATTATCGCCTACCCAATGTAAATAAGTGTGAGATTAGCCTAGAAAGGGTACAAGTGCCAGGTACTTGAATCATGTTAGGACATACAAAATAGTTGTATAGTCTCATTGTTACCTAAATGTATTTCATGTTTTAAAATCACCCAATTAGAAATATATATATATATATATATATATATATATATATATATATAGTAAAAACTGAGGACTCCTCAGCCCATCCCCATTTTACTATTCTGCAGAAACCATTGTTGACAGTTTATCATTCCCTAAATCTCTGTGCCTTTAGTTCCCCCGTCATGTATTGTTTTTTTATATATACAAATGGAATTATAAACACTGTCATTTGCTTTTGTAAAAATTAGAGCTATATAGAATTTTAAAATATCGTATGATGGTTTATGCGACCTTCTTGATTGTTGACGAGTCCTTCTCTTACATTTTCATTCTCTTGTTATTTCTGTATCACAGAATCATTAGAGAAATAGCCGAAGGGTCTGTTAGTCTGCCTTATGTTGCTGTAACAGAAAGCTGAGGCTGGATACTCTCTAAGGAACAAAGATTTTAGTGAGATTTGAGGTTAAAAGTCCTAAGGTCAGACATCCCCATCTGTTTGGCCTGGGGTGAGGGCCCATTTGGCTGTACCACTAAAAAGGTGGCAGGGGAAATGGCCGTTTGCAGAAGAGGCCGAGGACCTGAGATGGACGTACTTTATTGTGACATGCTTTTATAAGAACCCACTCTGAAAGGCAACATTAGTCCCTTTTGCCTTCCCAGTGATGTGACCATGAGTAGGCTCCAGCTCCTGTGTTCCTCCACTTCAGCACTCCACACTGGGGACCAGCTTAGCTCATGACACCTTGGACATATTCATCCGAATCAACAGAATGTGTCCACTTACACTTCAGTAGGTACTGCCAATTGTTCTTCAAAAAGATGGCTGAGTGATACAGGGCTGGAGAACAGTGTGAAGTATTGGTACTGGATTAGCGTTTACACCTGGAGAATAATAAAGCCACGTTCATAAAGTTGGTCCAAGTCCGTGTGGGTAGGAAGATGTGGCAGATTTGAAAGATGGTGAGGAGGTAGAAGTAATAGGATCTGGTGACGTTGGATAGGATGGTTTTCTTGAGCGAATATGAAGTTTCTGCATGGATAGGGCCTCTGCTCATGGGGACTGGAAACAGAAGGGCAGGGTATTTTCCATACTTACTAGATAGCTCCACCATTTTATCTACAAGGTCAGCCCAAAAGTTGTAACAGTTGGCCGATTTTCCTTTTTCCACTCTACATCAAATTTATCCTGCAGTCCTGTCAGACTCAAAATATAATCGAACTTATATAACCTAGTTCCGGAGGTAGAGCTGACAGGACTTGCTGATAACTTGGAGATATATTGTAAATTTGATCTAGTTGCTTCCATCACTACCATTTTCTCAGCCGAGGCAACTCTCACTTTGGCAGCTGCAGCTGTTCCCAACTCTTCCTTCTTCCAACACTTACACAGAGATAGATTAAAAAAGAAAAAAAAGAACAAAAGAATCATAAGTCAGATTTTTCTCTAAATAACATCCAAATCTCCTACCCTTTCCAGTTGCTATTGGTCTGGCCTGCTTCTTCCACTAATTTCCTTCTTGAAAACTCTTACCTTGAATAGACCCGTCTTTTTGCCTGCCGCAGGTCTTTATCTAGTTAGTCTCTGTATAAGATACTCTTACTCATTCTTACCTGTTACTTCATTCTTAAGTGTAAATGTCACCTCTGATCTATCCGATCCTGTATTTTCCTGTTTTGTTTGTTTATTGCAAAATGAAAATTTGAGGTAAATATCTTACTGATGCCTACCAGCCCTCCTCCCAAAAAGAGTATAATCCATCAGAGGGCAGGATATTAGCATGCAGAATTAATTCTGCTACAGAGTAGACTCAGAAAGTGTTGAATGGAGAGATGGGCAGATGCGTTAGCAGTAGGGAATAGGACCTTTTCTGTACCGAGGCTGATCAATTTGTCCCTGCCTGAATTGCAAATTAGTTAATTATGTTCTTAATCAAATCATTATGTTCACTTGTGATTTCGTGGTACCCAGGGCTCTGTCTCCAGGACTATCAGTAGGGGGTGCTGGAATATAGCTTCTGAGGCACAGCTAGACATCTTGAAGCTTCAGTTCTGGGGCCCCTTTAGCTTTGATGGTTGTGGGAAAGGAAATTGAGTGAGCGCTAGGGCTGCACTATCTAAATATGGTAGCCACTAGTTAAGTGTGGCTACCTAACACTTGAGCTATATCTGACCCAAATATAAATGTGCTATAACTGAATAGTATACGCTGACGGTTTGAAAGCTCAACGTGGGGATTAACAGCACCAGATAACTTTTATATTCATTACATTTTTTAAAAATTAACACAGTAGATATGTTGGATTAAGGAAAAATACCACTAAAATAATTTTAGTTGTTTTTCTTTCTTTTAAAGTGGCATTAGAACTTTAGAAACTCTGTGAGAGGTCACATTTGTAGCTTGCTTTGTGTATTTCTGTGGACAGACATAGTCAAGGGTACTTTTTAAAGATTTATTTTTAAAATAATTGTGTGTACACGTATGTGCTTACACGTATGAGTGGTGCCCACGGAGGCCAGGGGCATTGGATCCCCCGGAACTGGAGTTAAGGGTGGTTGTGAGCCGCCTGGTGTGAGTGCTGTGGGTGCTGGGAACCAAACTCTGGTCCTCCGCACAAGCCAAGCCGCGAGAGCTCTGAATTGCTGTCGTCTCTCCAGCCCCGTAGCCCTACGTAGTGTGCTCAATGACTGCTTGCGGTTCCCACTCACACATTTTTGCCCAAATGCTGTGCCTCCCTTGCTCCTCCCATCATCTACTGGGACAGCAAGTTCTGTGTGTTGGCTCTGTATCCTTGGAAACCACAATGGAATTTGCTTCTGGTTTACTCTTTCCCCTTTTGGGTAAGATGCGGGAGGCTGGGGTGTGGTGTTTTGTTTCTTTCCTGAGGGGAACTGACATCTGTGTTGATAAGAAGCTGATAGGTTCTTTCTTTTTTAATTATTTTTTGGTAGATTTATTTAGTCTATGTGTATGAGTGTATATATGTGCATGCCTGGTACCTTCAAAGGTGGTGCCAGAAGAGGGCTTCGGATCCCCTGGAACTGGAGTTATAGATGGTTGCAAGCCACTATGTGGGTGCTGGGAACTGAACGGGTCCTCTGCAAGAGCAACAAATGCTCTTAGCCACTGAGCCAACTCTCTGGCCCGGCAGGTTCTTAACTAGTGCAGTTAAGACTAGCACAGTACTGGGAAAGGAACCATTTCTTTCATAGTAGAGGAACCTGAGCACCTGTGAAGCCATGCCAGAAGTGGAGGAACTGAGCCATACTAAACCAGGACAGCTGGAAGCCCCATGTACTGATTTGTATTATACTGTATTATATGTATTATGCTGATACTATTATAAGTTAATTGTTCCTGTGCTTACCAAGAGCCTTCACCCCATTCCACGAGAGCCAAGGCCTTCTGCTTCTTGCTCGCTGTAGTGCCTGGTTCACTTCCCACGCTTAAGTCCTGGCTTATAGATAGTAGTCATCACTATGCATTCACTGAAAGAATGAATAAACAATTATATGGCAGTTTCTCCAGGCCACAAATAAGCTATGACCCTTTTATATGAAAGATGCTGCTCTTTCTGTCATTGTATACCTAATCTCTACGTGATACTAATTTGTATCATCTGTCTACAGCTTCCTTTTTAAAAGAGCATTTTTACAAAGGACATTTTCCCAGAAACTATTTAAACTACCTAGCCAAAAGTACATCTAACAAATGCATCTAACCTAAGGCTTTTACATGAATATATTTCATGTATTTGAGACAGGGTTTCGCTGTTGTCCTGGAACTCACTCTGTAGACCAGGCTAGCCTTTGACTCACAGAGATACCTCTGCCTCCCAAGTGCTGGGATTAAAGGCATGCGCTGCCACAGCCCGGCAAGATCATTCTTTAGGGAGAAAAATGTATAAGGAACAAAGGTTGGGATGGGTTCTTCCTTTGCGTTGGTACTTTCTTTCACGTATTCCCTTTCCACAGCACTGGGGAACTGATCCCTGGGCTTAGTACATGCTAAGCAGCCATTCTACTACCTTGGTACACCTCAGCCCTTCCTTTTAATTTTCTTTAAAAATCGATTAAGAATCTAACTTTTGTTATAGTAAAATTGGTGGTTTACCTCTTCATGCTGTCAAAGATGCAGATATTTCAATCATGATTGCTTGCCTTGTCTTGCCCATCAGTTAGAAAAAAGGGAAGGTAGAGGAGATCATTGTCAGTCGAGTCAATACACTTTTTTTTTTTAATGACAAAATTCACATGACATGAAATTAATTGTTCAAGAGTGAAGATTTCAGTGGCATCTAGTATGTTCAGAATATTATGTAACCGTTGTTCCCCAGGTGACTGTGCTGTTTCTGGGAAGCCCAGTCCCCACTAGGCAGTCCCTTACTCTGAGTTCCCACCAGCCCCTGCCCTGGGCAACCAGCAGTCTTCTTCTATCCTATGGGTTTACATTTTCTGAATATTTTTCTTTCTCTTTTTTTAACTGAAAATAATTTTTTTTGAGGCGGGTTATACAATATATCCTGGTTACGGTTTCCCTTCCCTTTCCAACTCCTCCAAAATCCTTTCTTCCTTCTGTCACATGTGAATCCTCACCCTTTCTGTCTCTTGTTAAAAAACAAACAGGCATCTAAAGAATAATAATAACATAAAACAAAAAAGGTAAAGTGAAAACAAACAAACTGGAATAGGACTAAACAAACAATTTTTTTTTTTAAAGCACAAGAAACACATATAGCAGCAGAGACAAACACGGTCATACATGAATCTCATAAAAACACTAAAGTGGAAGCCGTAATCAACACGCAAGGACCTGGGAGGTAAAATAAAATAAAAAATAGAAAAGCCCTGACAGAACATTATGAGGCAGTCTCCAAAGATGCCACTGAGTTAATTTTGTGTTGGGCATCTACTGCTGGACGTGGGACCTAAACTTCAGAGTGGTTTGTGTTCCCAGTGAGACTCAGTTGTAGAATGCTAATTTTTCGTTTGCAGGTAGATATCTTCTGAGTTAGGGATGGGGGTTTGTATCCAGTTCTTTCAGCTCTAGGACCCCATCTGGCTTGGACCCATGCAGGCCCTGTGCATGCTGTTCACGGTCTCTTGAATTCATATGTGTGTCTGTCCTGCTGTGTTTAGAAGACCTTGTTTCCTTGATGTCTTCCATTCCCTCTGGCTCTTACAGTCTTTCTGCTTCCTCTTCAGCAGTATTCCCTGATCCCTGAGGACACATTGTCCAGTTGTAGGTCTCTGTATTTGTTCTCATCTACTGCACGAGGAAGCTTCTCTGATGAGGGGTGAGCAAAACATTGACTTATAAGTACAGCAGAATGTCATTAGGAGTCATTTTGTGGTTATGTCCCTTTTCAGAACAGCAGTATTTGGTTTCCCCTTAGGTCCAGGGCCTATCCAGCCTCAGGTGCTTGGCCACCTGGGCAGTGTTGGTCATTTGCTCCATCTTATGAATAGTCCTTAAATCCAGTCAGTTAGTGGTTGGTTATTCTCACTAGCTTCATGCCACTATTGCACTAGCACGTTATGCAAGCTGATCATCATTGTAGATTGAACAGTTTGTAGCTGGGTGGGTGTCTACCTCTCTCCTTTTGTAATGTGCAGAGTACTTTCCAGTTTCATCAACAGTATTCTGTAGGGGTGAAGGCATAGGTAGGCATCAGCTCAGCTTCTCCATGTTCAGTGAGTTGTTCCGTGAGTAGGTGTTGTCTTCAACAGCAGAGCCTTACTGTCAGTTTGTGGAGAGCAACCTAAGTAGCCTTGGCGGTAGCCTGGATTGTTTGGGGGTTCCCATGGGACCTCTTTGACCAACAACTCAATTAGATTGAACCCATTTCTGACACTGGAGGTTTCATTTAATGGTGAAAGATGACTAGTTGGGGCTTTGTCTCCCCTGTTATTTGTTGACTCCAATTAATTTCTCTTATGTATGTATATATTTTAAGAAGTTTCTACTATATTCTGTTTCCATATGACCCCCTCAAGCGGCCTTTAGTTTTAGCTGTCTCTCCCTGTATTTCCTGCTTACCCTGCTTGCCCATCCCCATTTGATCTTTCTGTCCTGCCTTCCCCAATCCATAACTATTAGATTTTCTACTCCTAGGGAGATCACTCCCTCCACCCTATTCCATTACTCTATACCTAACTCCTGTGGTTATATGGACCGTAGCTTGCTTTTTAAAGACTTAACAGATAACATTCACATATAAGTTAATACCTATTGTATTTGCATTTCTAGGTCTGGATTACCTCACTCAGGATGATCTTTTTTCTAGCTCCATTCATTTTGCCTGTGAATTTTGTGAATTCGAATTTTTTAATGGCTGAGTAATATTCCATTCTGTACCACATTTTCTTTATCCATTCTGCTGAGGGACATCTAGGATGTTTCCAATCTCTGGATATTATGAATAGAGCAGTAATGAATATGGTTGTTCAGGTGCCTCTGTAGTAGAGTGAAATGTCCTTTGGGTATATGCTCAAGAGTGGTATAGCTGGATCTTGAGGAAGATTTTTTTCCCCCAGCTTCCTGTTTTCCATAGTAGCTGTAAAATTTTGCACTCCCGCCAATAGATGAGGGTTCCCCTTACTCTGTATCCTCGCCAGCATAACCCGTCATTGTTTTATTGTTCTTGACCATTCTGACTGGTGTAAGATGGTAACTCAAAGTAGTTTTGGTTTGCATTTCCATGATGAGTATGGATGTTAATTATTTAGGTGTTTCTCAGCCATTTGTGTTTCCTCTTTTGGGAATTCTCTGTTTAGATGCATAACCCATTTTTAATTGGGTTGTTTGTTCTCTTGATGTCCAGTTTTTTTAGTTCTTTTTATATTTTAGATATTAGCCCTCTATCAGATGTGTAGTTGGTAAAAAAAAATTTTCCCATTCTGTAGCCTTCCGCTTTGTCTGAATGATGGTGTCTTTTGCTATAAAGAAGCTTTTCAATTTCGTGAGGTTGCATTTATTAATTGTTGTTTTTATTGCCTGTGCTATCAGTGTTCTGCTCAGAAAGTCTTGTCCTCTGCCAATGAGCTCAAGAATATTTTATATATACATGGAACTAAATTTTGTATGATTTGTTACATTCAGTTTCTCTTAGGATAATATTCTTTCAACTTTTACACATTAATAAATATATCAAAATCCCATTCATTTTATGGCTGAACAGGATTAATCTTGTGAGTGTGTATTTTCCTTTATTCAGCTGTGAATAAAGGTGAACATCTTTCCTGTTTTGAACTCTTGTGAATAGTGCTGCTTTGCACATTTGTGTGTTGATAGTAAGTACCTGTTTTCATAGGTAGCCTGGGCAGGTGGTCCTGTATTAAAAGAGTATCTGAGAAAGAAGCAAGGAAGCAAGCCAGTTCCTGCTTGAGCTTCTGTCTTGGCTTCCCTCAGTGACAGGCTGGAACCTAGGAACTGTAAAATGAAACAAACCCTTTCTTCCCCAAGTTGCTTTTGGTCATGGGGATTAACCAGAGGAACCGAAAGCAAATTAGGATAGATATAAATCTATTAATTGCTGGTTTACTCATAATGCTATTTGGGTACTATTTCTTTTTAAAATAGTATCTCTTCCTATACGCTACACAACAATTACTGTCAATCACTGGGGAGTAAGTAGCCAGGGAATAGTAGTAGCCAACAGGTCTATTTTGGTTGTGGTAGTCCCAAGAGAATACTGTTATTTGCTGGCTGTAGCTGCAGAGGATAGATTAGGAGATGGGTATTCATGTGAGTTTTGAATCTTCCTTCCCTCAGAGGAGTTCACTTCTCTACATTGCCCATTGTCACTGCTAGGACCCAGACCATCAGTTATAGTTTAGCCTTAACCTGGTCTCCCAGTACCTGTACCTAGAGCTGTGATGTCTGTGCTCCAATTTTGTCATAGTCAAGCCTATAAGTCCAGGATCAGAGGTGGCCCAGCACCTTCCTTTGGTTAAGCATGGAGGTGAGGCCCTTCTGTTTGAACTTGCTTGGAGCTATACCAGTATCAGGGGTGATGGTGATAGCAGTTGTTAGCATCCAGAAGATGGGTCCAGAGCTAAATTGCCATTCACAGTATCTGCTCAGTATGATGTCAGCTCTAATCAGCCCTCTTCCACCAGCTTCAAAACTGGAGGCTGGTAGCTTTTCACTTCAGAGAAGTGACCTACCTGGGCGGTCTGAGGAATGATTCTGACAGCATTCCATTGCAAGAGAATCCTTCCCTGCTGCTCTGGACCTGTGTGCAGTCATAATGTACATGTGGGGTTCGGGGAAGGCAGAGTGGTTCTTACAGTGTGTGGTAGAGAGGACCAACCATGAGGTATGTGTCAATCACATGTCACATCTCTTTGGTAGGCTGTGACTTTTAGTAACTTTCTGATCATTTGCTTTTTTCCACGGAGACTCATTAAGCTGTGAAAGGATTGTAGCACTGTGAGCATCTATGGCCACATGTATCAGCCAGCTAGCTGGTTCCTTCCTGCTGAGGCAAACTTCTAACTCATGCCCAGGCACTGCACCTTAGCCCACCAATAGGAGTAGAATAGAATAGTAAAATACCCACCAAGCAAAGAACTAAGTGAATGTATGTGACAGCGTCAGCTTTTCCCTCCTAAGCTGAGTTCTCAAAGTATATGTTGAGCCATCTTAGAAAAATTTAGACATGTTGAAGTTCTCTCCTTGTTTCACGCAGGGATCTGCCTCAGGTGCATACACTGTGTCCTCATTTCACAGATTGCAGTTGCTAAATCCCTCTTTGAGCTTGCCTTCCTCCCAAGTGATTCTTCTGCTGCCTCGAATATTCCTTTGACATTTCCCTCCTCTGTTCTGGATCCTCCGCCATAATCAACGCCTGCAGCCAGCTCCTAGACCTGCTCCTGTGATTTTCATTTGCTCCCCATGGTCTGCATTCTTTCCCCGTTCTCCACCCATGTGGTGCAGCTCAGCTCAGTGTTCGTCACAGTGACCATTTCAGAGAGGGGTGTATGATCCAGGCCAGATCCAGGCCAGCAAGAGCTCCCTGGGGATACTTGTTGAAAGAAGCCCTTTTTCTGCAAGGACTTCTACACCAGTCTAGCATCCTTGTAACAGTTAAGGGTGATCTCTACGAGTAATTGAGGACAACCTGCCTGATAATAAAGCCAGCAGACAGAATGGCAGGAGCTCGGTGCAAAGAAGAGTTCCAACGTCAATACCCGAGTCCCTTGCCACACGTGTAGGCGTTTTTACCTTTGCAAGTACCTGTAGAATGTGACATTTTTATCTTATTCTCAGGCCAATTTCAGTGGGTCTCTATCTCACATTGGCGTTATCGCCCCATGCATACGCTAAGCTTTTTACTCTATCTCGGGACTTTCTCATCTCATTAGATCTTCACTGAAACATCTGAAGAAGGCAGAGGAGGAACTGCCATCCCCTTTCCTCAGCTGAGGAAATAAAGAAGTTTTTGATGATTTGCCCGTGTCACGATAATTATAGTCACCGCTGAGACTCGCACTCAAGATTCCTGACTACAGAGCGAGCGTCACCTCTTTCACACTTTGTTGTCTCCCCTGGGTAGAAACGGGGCTCTGATGGAAACTTACACTGTCTTCCCCATCGAGACCTCTTTGCTCTAACTCCTGTGTGTAGAGGGAAGAACACTGGCACGAAGGGACTTTCTCTGGGTACACCTGGGCACCCAAAAATCTCTGCAAACAACCCAGTGATTGCTTCCTGAGAATTAACCTGTAGCTGATGTAAACAGCTGGTTGAAGTAATTGATGTTAGAAATACCTCCTTCCTAATAACTTCCATGTTAAAAGGTATCTGTTTATGGTATTGTTAATGAAGGAGCCCTATCATCCTTGCAACCAATCAGCAACGAGTGACTCCTGGCACACCTGGAGACCTTGGATTACCTGAGTACCTAATTTGGTACGCCTTCCAGGGTGGTATTGTTCTCTTCATTAAACAAGGCATACCTTTTGCACCTGTTGAGGGAGGTCAATTAGCATTGTCTTACAACAAGAAAAACACTTAAGCAAGTTAGCTAGGGGTCCAGTCACTTCCGGCAGACCTCCTCCCCTGCTTTTGGCTTCTATGTTCGCATCCTGGAAGTAGTACCGTTCCACGGGTGACACAAGACGCCCAACACCTGTGAGTCCACTGGGATAGAAGCTTTGTCTTTGATATCTCTTTCTAAATGGCTGCCTTTCACCTTCCACCATCTGGATTCCTTTTTATTTGTCTGTACCAACCACCCCAAGTCTTTTTTACCCCTGTAGGTTTCTTGTAAAGGAAATACCCTAGTGTAAGAATGTGATTTTGCCTCTAAGTGATACAGCTTTGACCTTGCTGCCCATTTGATTTGAGTTCTTTGTCTCTGCCACTTCCCAACAATCTGAGATCTCTGAAAAACATAAGGCCTCTAAGTTCTCTGTCTTTCTGTGATATCTTCCTGATTATCTTTTCTTAAGTACCCTGTCCTGAATTAGGGGGTACAGCAGCAGAGGTGTAAACACCCACCACTCACTGGTCTTGCTGCCTATTTTATATCTGGGCCCTTTTCAGCTGGGCAGTTGTCTACATGGTTCCTACCTTACATCTCAGTTAGGGTTTCTATTGCTACAGCAAAGCATGACCAAAAGTAACTTGGGGAGAGAAGAGTTTACTTCACTTACTCCTCCTTATTACAGTACAGCATCAGGGGTAGTCATATAACTTGTTCTGAACAATTATGAATAGAAATAACATGCCGCTAGCAGGCTGAAGACTTTCAGAGCCAATACATGATTTACCTTCCTCTCTGCTGCAGTAATTACTAAACCCTATGTTGAGATGAAGCCTTCATCATCCTGTGTTCCGGGGTGACCATAATGGTTGAGCTACCCCTGTCAACCTACCCTGCCGTGCTGTGAGAGCAAGAAATATATTTCTGCTGGGGTAAGCCACCGGGATTTGGAGGTTGACTTACTGTTGCATAAGAAGTCTGGTCTAACAGATAGAGCAATCTCATTTGACAGTGCTGGGGTCAGGATCTGGCCGAAGTAAGCAGTCCCTAGCATCCAGCGAACAATGAGTTGGTTAGGAAAAATGCTTCTGGCTCAGTTACACCAGGATGATAAGGAAAAGTCACTGGGGCTTCAAGGAAGGAAGTCTGTACTTTTGTAGACTCATCAGGAACGATGATTTCCCCATTTCTGTGGATCTTATGTGTGAACCAGAAGCCTGGAATTACTAGAAAAGTCATCTTGGTACCAGCCTGAAGGTCAAAGCCAACATACAGGGAGAGTACTGTGAAAAGAACAAAGGGAATTAAAGTGCTGACTGACTCATACTGACTACCCTACCTACTTCTGGGCTTCTTCAGTTGGGAAAGCCAATCAGTCCCCTTTAGTGCTTAAGCACCTGAGTTGGGTTTGGTGTAAGCTTCAAAAATGTTGAAATAGTTTATTTCTGTTATTTCTACTTCATACAGTCCACACAGTTTCAAAGAATTAATAAGTAACAGTAGCATCCATCTACAAAGACTATTGTGTGTATGCCACTATGCTAAGTGATTTCCAGAAATATAACAAATATATTCCATATCAGGGTAGCAAATATACACGTGAGCTCCTTGAGAAAGAATCTTTTCTTATGTATATTTGTTTCTCTGACAAATGATACATAAGTGGATACAGGGCAAATATTGGACTAGTTGAATGAACACGATTTGAAACATCCTACAATATTGCTGAAACCCCAAGTCTACCAAACTTAAAAGATTCAAGAATGATACAAGATAGTATGTGCTGTTAATTACAAGCCTGAACACCCAAAGGACATGGTAGTAAAAACAAGGGCCACGGAGAAAATGATCCAGGACGGAAACAGGAACAAAAGGTTTTTGGAGAAAGCCAAGTTTGATCTGAAAGTGGGGCTTAGGGTTAATGGAGGCAGGGTGGAGTAAGCGTGGTAGAGTGAGAGGCATTGATATCACCAGAGGGCAATCACAGAAGGAATGGCGTGCTCTTGGGGAGGAACGTGCTGCACTGGGAGCATTTGCTACATCCAGTTGAGGGTTAATAAGTGTTAGATCTTATGTTTCACTCTTCTTGTCACAAAAGACAATAGACAGCCATTGTCCCTCAATTGTCTCTTGAATATTTGGTGTAGGCACCTACCCTGGTTATTGCTTACTCACTTGTTCAGATTCTTTGCACAAAGTATGTCATCGAATATGTTGATAAAATTTCAAGCTCTGTCCATGTGCCACTTCTCCCCAGAGAAAGTATAAATTTCCAAGGGTGTGTGGCAAGCATTCTGCTTCTTTTCTGGCTCTCAAGGTTACTGCTGAGCACATTCACACACAGTAGGCCCTCAGTGAAGTTCCTGTGTTTGTTGAGTTGATTCATGGGATTTGTTTTGGGGATGAAGTTATTTGCCTCATGAGCCTGGTTTTTCAGCACATCAATGCTTCATCAAAGCCCTGTCAGATCAGATTCTCAATAGGGTATCTTAAATACATGCTATTAAAATACCTAAATAGAAGTGCCATCTGTTTGAATAGACTGAGCCTGGTGAATCAGCGGGAGAGGTGGGAGGCTGATCCAGCCAGACGTGAACCAGTTGGGTGGGGAACAGGCAGCTAACTCTCTACTACTCTAGAGTGCTCACACCAGAATATACTGATTTACAGAAAAAAAACAGGATCAACCAGCTAGCAAAATGTAGACTGAAACAGACATGGAACAGCATCTGGGCTGGTTAACAGCAGTCTCTGGCTGGAGCCCCATGTCTTGCTGTGGATGGTGCTGAAACCTATGTCAGAGCAGGAGAAAGAAGAGCTGAGGGACATGCCCTTTTGCAGTAGCTGGGCCTCTGAGATCTAAATTTTGTTTTTGTGCAAGCTTATAAAGCATTTTAGAAAACCAATTGATTCAGGAACTGTCACCAGTGAAGTCACCCAGGACTTAAATCACTAAAATAAAATGCAATGATAGGAAAGGGGTTCAGAATACACTTTCTTATTTCTTGCACATTCTCGCTGGTGACATGCCATCAAGCCTGAATGTCTGAGTGGTCTATGCTGCCAGACTCCTGACCACAGTCAGCTTCTTTTCCCCATTACCCTTGAGATGGTGTGGTTGGAGCTGGCCACTCTTGATGCTGCCATTAAAGAAGGAAACAGATTCCAGGGTCACTCATCACCTCATGGAAATGCTTGCTGAGAATGCTCTTTTTTAAATTATTACATTACCAGCAGTGAGGGAGAAAACACAGTCCGTGTCTAGATAGCGTTTTCCACTATAGCAAGAACAGTAAAGTGTTTAAGAGCTCGGATAGAAGGAGGTCCTAGGATATCTGTGAAAAGTGCTTTTCCTAAGCTTTGCTCTTCTTGGTAACATTTAGCACATGAAGACTTGCACACAGTAGGTGCTCCATTAATTAAATATCTGTTCAATTGGTCCCAGTCTTCTTGGCCAAGTGTGTGTGTGTGTGTGTGTGTGTGTGTGTGTGTGCATGTGTATTTAATACAGCTCTGCTCTGATTTCTCCTCTGTTCTGAAGGTTTGCCCCTCACATCCATGCCTTTCAGCCAATCTCTTTGCTCTCCTTCTCTCCCCCACCTCACGCAAGTACATGGAGTTCTCTGCCCTGTTGTCTGATTTGGGTGTTTTTAATGCTTTTTAAGGTGTCTGTGTAGGGTGTTTATATTAAATGAGAGAGAAATAAGAGTACTATGTGCAAGAGTAGGTTCTGGTCCCAGCTGTGACATTTCCTTTGGTTCTTGGGTAGTGGCTATGAACTCAGATCCCCCATCTCTGATTTAAGGAAATTAAAAAAGAAAAAAAAACTATATTCATATTCTCTCTGTCTTTCTCTGTACCTCTGTCTCTGTTGCTCTTTTCCCTTCTTCCCTCACTCCTTCTCTCACTCCCTCCCCAACCTCCCAGGATTGTCACCCTATCAAATGAGCTAATATAACATAAGGAGCCCTTTGGAAACGGAAAAAATCTTTACTTGAAGAGCATGCTAATCAGAGACTTCCCGTCCTCCCTAGTCCATACTCCCAGAAAGCAGATGTAAAAGATCTCCCACAGTATGTTTTCCTAGGCAATGGGCTCCTTTTCACCTCCCTTCTCTTGAAAAGGCTAACTGCCTGGTTCCTGAGGCCCAAAGGGAACTCATTTGTCTGATCAATTCACTGGGGTCCAGGGTCAAGCCCTCGATTTTGCAGCATCAGGAACTTGGTCTTGGCAGAGACTCTCAGTTGATGAGACTCAGGACGCTGACTCATGCTAACCCACAAGAGACTGATCTATAACCACCATGGCAGTTTATTAATTTACAGTGGGAAGCATTTGGCTCGATCTGCCCCTTCTTTCCCTGTAGGCCAGTTGCATAGGAAGAGAGTTCATCAGTAGGTTGCTCCTTGAGCAGGAAACTTAGACAAGAGAAGCTGGAGGATTGAAATGTTCACTGTCACTGGCTGTGCTCATCCAGGCCCCCCATCTCCTCAACAGAAATCCACCCCCTAGACAGTCCAGGATTTCAGGCACCTCTGTGGGCAGCTTTGTTCTAGAACTAGGCTTGCATAAGCCAGAATATGCCAAGAGTCCCCCTTTCCCCCCACGTTCCTCCTGCTGGCCAGTCTCCCAACAATACCGTACACTGGTTTTATTATATACTAAACCTTATCAGACCTCCTGCAGTAGAATTGTGGTTTCTGAAGTGTCTGCTGAACAGGGGGAGAAAGTTGCCACAGCATCACCCCAGCCCTCTCAAAGAAATACAGACTTGCTTAGCATGGAAAATTCTAAATTTTAAGGTTTGGGGAGGAGTCAGGGGAACTGAATATTCACGGGGATTCCCAGTGATGCTAAGGCCAGGGAACAACTCCTGTGAACATCTTATTTATTTCGGGATCTCTTATATTGCTTTAAGATGACTTTGCATATTTTCATCTGATCCCCTTTAGAATAATTATATATCCTAATTCTCAGGCCAAAATGTTACTTCCTAGCTCTATGGAGGCCAATCACCATTGCACCTTTGAGCTTTCCTTTCTCTCTTGCTTCCCTTTTCTTCCTTCATTCTTCATTTTTCTGTCTTCCTTTTCTGCTTTCCTTTCATAAATATTTATAAATACCTAATGCATAAGGAAACTTAAGAAGATGTTATGGCAGCTGACACTCTAAGCGCTAAAAGCAAAAGCTCCTTTAAGGTGATTATAGACTTTGAGGATTTGGATTTATAAGCCCTGTGCAGACTGCACGAAGGCCAGCCAATAAAATGAAGACCTGATACGAGCAATCTAAAGAACCAGTGGTAAGTAACTGTGGCTCATGCTTACTTCCTGGAGCTGATGAATTCTGGGAAGTACCTTTATGCTTCTATGTTTCCTAAGTGTCACTTCAGGTATTAAAGCCCATCCTACCTTTAACAAAGAAAACAGCTGCTCTTCTTCCACAGGTTCCTCCTACCTTGCCAGTGCTGGCAGTGCCTGGCTTTTACCAGATCACCCAAATCAGGGAAGCAAAAGAATAGAAAATTACCAGTGTGTGGTAAGCATGTTCTGTACCAGGCATTTTGTTTCCCAAATGCGTTCCACCCAAACAGGTTTTGAAATCTTCATTGTCCAGAAGAAATTAAGGCTCAGAAAGGTTAAGTCCTTGCTAAAGGTCATGTAAGCAGTACGTGGTGGGACTGGATTCCAGGTTCACTCAGTTTCAGGGCCTGTGTTGTTTACACTGTTCTATCCTGTTTGTGGCTGGGGTGGTATATGCAGGGATTTTGGGCATGAGCTTCACTGTGCTGTGCACATGTATTTATAGATTATTCTTATAATTTCTCTCTGCAAAACGACATATATAAATACACATTTTCTAAATATATGCCATAATGATGACTATCACATCCCTACATATAAAATATACTAACATTGAAATAAATCTGCATTTGGTAATACAGCTTGTTCTGATTTATGTATAGAGAAAAATAAAGCCATAGTGGAACGAGGCAGGAGTAGGACACCCAGCCGTTCACTGATTGTTTTCCAGAGGGAGGACTCCATCTTCCTTCATTTCTACATCTGAAGGAAGGTTTGCTTAGGTCTCTAACATGCTAGGTTTCAAAGAAGCTAGTGACAGCTGTTACTGTGTCTCTTAATTGTTTTAGATCAAAGCGTAGAATTGGAATGCTGGGTAAAGAAAGCTGAACATTGGGGCTGGAGTGTTGGCTTGCCAGACAAAAGCTCTAGCTGCTTTATAGATGAACCAGGCTTGATTCCCAGGACCCACACTGAGCCATGCACATTCACCTTAACTCCACTCCCAGGGCATCCAGTGCCCCCTTCTGGCTTCCATAGGACCTGCAGGCACACACATGCTCTCTCCCTCTCAAAAATCTTTTTTAAAAAAGAAAACCATGCACATATTAAAAGTCTGTTTCATAACTGCTAATGCCAGGGTTGATACCAACTTGTTTATATAATATTCCAATTCATTCTCATCACATTGTAATAGTTACTTTTATTGCTGTGATAAAACACTATGACCAAGGGAACTTACAGAGTTTTTTAGGGCTTATGATTCTAGAGGGATTTAAGTCCATCCTGGCAGGGACAGTGGCAGCAGGGAGCAGTCATGGAAGCAGGAATAGCCCTCCAACTGCAAGCAGGAAGCAGAGAGAGTGAACTAGGAGTGATTCATGGCCTCCTTGTGCTTCATTTCCTTCAGCAAGGCCACACCTCCTAATCCTCCCCAAACAGTACCACCAACCAAGGACCAAGTATTCTAACATCTGAACCTGAAGGGGGAATTTTCATTCAAACCATCACACATCAATTCTATTTTTATTTACCCATCTCTGAGGAACAGAGGTAAATGATTTGCCCAAGCTTATAGGACTAGTAAGTAAGGGGCCACTGCTGAGGCCAGGCCCAGCTCTAGGCCATTCGCTTTCTATACAGTCTTGTCCTTTATTTTCTTGTTTATGGATCCCACTTTGATAACTATGTAGGACATTTATTAAAATTCAGCTGTAGATTATGTGATTTATTGCCAATAAGGAATGAAAACATATCAGCCTATGTAAGTGGATGTTTCTAGGCAGCATCGTATCTCCCTTGGAGAAGGGAGCTTTAAAAGAGTCACAGTCTGAAGAGAAACTGTAAACACGTGAACCATATCCATCACTAAGAGGTAATGCCTGGACCACATCCCCAAACTGCCCGGTTCCCGAGAATACATAGAAAAGGGAAGGAAATACAGGTGGAACTTCTCTTCCTTCTGTTTTCTTCCTTTCTCACTACCCACGTTCAATAGGCTGCTTTTTCTTCTTTGTGTGCTTTGTATTACATGTTGTGCAGGTGGGTTGGAGAGAATTGAAAAAGGCTGTCTATAAATTGCTCTAGCTAATTTTGAAGTCATTTTGCATCATGTACTCAAGACTATACTTTCAATAATGTAAGAAAAGTTTGCTTCACTTTTGCAATGCATCAATAGGTTAAACGACATTTTTACTAAACTTACAGGTGACACATAGTTGGAAAAGACAGCTACTGAGCTAAATCAGAATTCAAAATTGTCTAGACAGTCCCAGTGTCTTGTCTAACTCAATAAGATGAAATATCTCAGAAATAGTTGCAGAATTCTATGTTTAGAGTAAAAGGAAAACCATCCACATAAATTCTGGATCCAGGTGATTACCTGGATTGAGTTTGTTCATATGAAAGGACTGGAGACTGTAATTACCCACAAGTTGAATATTTGCCAACATTGTGATGTTTCTGCTGAAAAAGAAAAAAAAAAAGAACATACTGATCTTTAACTATATGAAGAGACATGAGGTGGAGATTAGACACTGCTGGTCTTGCTGAAATGGGCTATGGTCAAACTATACTATAGGGTCTTGGGTTCTGAGGTAAGTTACCACATTACTTGGGGGTTATTGACCAGCTAGAATAAGGTTAATAGGATGGTGAGTGTTGGGAATCCAATATAGTTGGTGGAAGTGGTCTCATTTACGTTAGAGACAGAGGGGAAAAGATCATCCATCAAAGGAATACTACATCATTGTCTCCAAATATTTAGGTTACTGTCCAATAAGAGGTAGAATAAGTTTGTTAAGCTCTGTCAAGGTATAAAGCTAGACCAAAAGGCTGAGGTTAAAGAAGGCAGCTTTCAATTCACCCTCAGTAAGAGCTTGCAAATAGCTGAGCCATTGTTCTTCAGAGAGAGCTCTGAGCATCTGGCAGTTTTTCAGCTGTGGCTGCCTTGGAGGAAGCCTTGACATGGGGCAGAGGTGAGAAGAGGAGTGAAGAAGCATCATTGGTTTGATTTCTATTCCTTGGACCAAACAAAACATCATCATGTCTGGTTTGCACTAGTTGGATTCATGGCTAAAAATTTATCTGATATTTTATATATATCGTGTCCCAGATTGGATATCACTAACTGAAGAAACAAGCCTGGGCTCACAGCCACTTTCTGTGGCACTCAGGAACTACCTGACCCTATAACCCAGCCGTGCTTAGGAATTCTTCCACAGTGAAACTGCAACTCATGCACTCACTATTTGCCAGATAACATGACTCACGTAGCTTTTTAAATATCTATTAGGCAATTATTGTTTCTGCCACAGAGATATTTTATTCTTTGTGTTCTATCTGGTAATTCCTAAACACTATATTTCTGCTTTTTAAGAACAATGAACAAGCCTTTAGGAAAATGAAAGAGGAGATGGGCATTTCTGATCTAAGATTTGGCTGTGCTAATAATGGTCCCAGGAGGCTCCCCCTGGTATATCTAGTCATCCCAAAGACTGAGCATTATGTCTTAGATCTCTCTCACCTTGAAGCTCTCCCACTAGGAAGGTAGGTTGTCTCACTCCTGAAATCATTTTCCTGGAGCTTAAGAAAGTCACATCTCAAATTTCTTTTAAGGAAATATAGAGATGAGGAAATGCCAAAGTGTTTTTCCTCCTTTGCACACGCAACCCTTCTGACACCAGATGTGTGCAGCCCCACCACGCCCACCATATACCATTCAGTAGTGGACGACACCTGCGTGTTCTATAATTCATTCTGACACAGTCAACCCAGTGTTAGACCTCACAGGTTGAGGACTCAGCCTGTCATGACCATCTCATTTCAAATGCCAGTTGCAAAACCCTAGCTGCAGCAACTGCTTCTGACTCAGAACTTACATTTATTCTTGCTTTTGCCTTCCCTTTAATTATAAAGTATCTTATGAAGGGATGCAGATGAACAGCAGATGAAGAGATGCATGGGGCAAGAGATGGGGGAACAGGAGCTTCCGTAACTTCTATGTTCTTTCAGCCTTCATGAGCCTTCAGGCACTTCCATATATCCATCTGTCAACCAATTTCTGGAGGTTTTTAAATTTTTTTTTTAATAAAGGCTTTTTCACATAGGCACAGTTGGTTAAGTTATTGCTCATTGGTGATCAACCCAACTTGCAGTTCTTCTCCCTTCCTCTGAGATCTGTAGGTGGAGCTAAAAGTTCCAACCTCTAATCACAGGATTGGTTCCCATGGCAACCATGTTCCAACCTGAGACTACCTAAGCATGCCCCACCTCTACCCATCCATCATCTCAAGAGCATACAGAAAGTCACTTAGCACTTTGAAGCTGCCAGAGGTTTGAGGTGGGTGTGCCTGGAAATGGAGAACAAACATATTTCACATATCACAAGAGAACATAAACCTGATTCCAAAATATTTTGGATAATAACCGTTGTAACAACAATAATAAGTATAATTATAGTGCTTGTTATGTACCGGGTCCTATTTAAGTTATTTCATACATTGTAATTCATTTAATCTTTACAATAATCCAATGCTAGGTGCCATTATTCTCTCCATTTTATAGATATAGAGAATATGACATAGAGAGCAAGATGGGAAACTGGTTGTTATACTTTGTGCTTTCTGACTCCAGAAACCAGCTTTCTTAGATATTATACTACTGCATGTATACCACTATATACTACCATATCCTACTGCATATATACCACCATATACTACTGCATATATACCACCATATACCACTGTCCATATACCACCATATCCTACTGCATATATACCACCATATACCACTGTCCATATACCACCATATACCACTGTCCATATACCACCATATCCTACTGCATATATACCACCATATACTACTGCATATATACCACCATATACCACTGTCCATATACCACCATATCCTACCACATATATACCACTGTACCATGTTTCCTCCTATTTTTCGTAGCAGTTCAGTTCTCTGAGTTAAATTCATGATGTAAGTTTCTAATTTAAATATCTTAAGATATTTCTAAGTGTGTGTGTGTGTGTGTGTGTGTTGTGTGAATTAATCTGTTTTTGAGTTGGAGACTCACTGTGTAGCTCAGGCTGTATTCAAACTCAGCATTGTCCTGACTCAGCCTCTTGAAGTACTGGGATTGAAAACATGTGCTACCACACTAGGTCAAAATGTGCATTTTATTATAAAAAATAAACATAATAATTCTGACTGTAATATGAGACATACCTGGAGTCACATGCAAGTTACTCACTGAGAAATTAAGTTTTTGGTTTCCTTATATGTAAATTTAAAAATGCTAAAGGAGATTAAGAGCCACAAAATATGCAATGTGCTTTGTAGCGTGCCTGGCCCAGAGTCTGTATAGGAAATGTTTGAACTCATTAATATGTATCAGGATCATGTAACATATAGGAAGACTGAGAACAGGAAGAAAGAAAATCACAGAGTTCTAACACTTACACAGATTCTTATCTGTTTTATTTACGTGTATGGTAAAGTATTCTTTTGTTGTTTAAGACCGGAGAAGAAGTTAAGTCGTTTGTTTGCCAAGTCATCATTGTTGATGAGGTAAAGTACAAAGGTAACTCAGGTGAGTAAAAGTAGAATCATCCTGAATAATAAACAGAAATAGCAAATGAGAGTCCCTAGGGGCGAAATAGCCTGGTTTGGATTTTCTGAGCAGTCTCAAAGACAGATGCCATTGGTGGCCCCAAGTCTTAGAATGGTTCCGGTAAGTATAGATTCAATCTATGATATCTTTTATTTGGGTTGGCATTCTTTTTCTAGAGTAATGATGAATCTGATTGCTGTGCCTGAGAAGCTTGTGCTAAGAGCCTTTTTCTAGTCCTCCATCTACTCTAAGTCACTCTTCTCTGGCCCACTCCTCCCAGGATAGCCATGGTGGGCTTCTTAGGTAGCCATGGTAGGCTTCTCAGGGTAGCCATGGTGGGCTTATCCAGGTTAGACATGGTGAGCTCATCCAGGTAGCCATGATAGGCTCACCCAGGGTATGCATGGTGATATTGTTCATGTTTCTCTGTCTCAGACTCTTAGGAAAGTGGGAGCACCATAATACAATGTAAACCACATTAGCCAGGAGGGTTGTCCATAGAAAATCTCTACCAAGAAGATTTATTTTCTACACACTGGGCTACTAGACAGCTACTGGAATCGAAGGAGAAAATACTTGGCCAAATGAATTTATAATCACCAATGGATGTTGCCATGGCTCTTCACAGTCACTCCAGGTGCTGGATCTATGAGCCACACTGTGAGCTCCAAAATTGTGTACATCATTTTTGAAGCCTTACCTGTTAATCCAGTACCTTGTTAAGGCAAGAACTGAGGAAAGCCGTCTTCCACTTTGCTAGCCCAGGTCACCAGTAGTTATAAATGTCACTATATAAAAATACAACAAGCAGTGACTGAAACTGTTGTATCTGGATCCTTGTTCAGAGCATTAGCTCCCTGAGAGGCAAAAGAGGTCCTGACCAACTGGGCTCATGAACAGGACCTAATGTCCTCTGCAGCAAAAAGCATGACCAGTGTATTGTTATGTATGTCCAAGGACTAGTTAGAGCTGATTTCAGAATGCATTACAGCTACGACCCCAAGATGTTCAATTGTGGCACACGGAGTTCCTGCAAGATATAAGTGACATTGTCTCAAAGCAGGAGTGACAATTGATCTTTTAGAAGTGAGAAGAGAAGACCAAAAAGGAAGAAACAAAACTCTCCTCTTAAGTTCCCTGAATCTTATAGCTAGCTTCAGAGCCTTAGCTAACAAAATCAAGAGTCCTCTCAATTTCCTGACTTCTCCCAAGTGACAGGCAGGTCAAGAGGAGTTTCTAGATTTTCTTTGCCATGGCCCATGAACTCCAGTCCTTCGGTAGGAATCTTGTTCTTTATTGCTTTGTGGGCACCCTGTTAGTAGCGTTTGAAGAGCTTGGTGCCCTTTGAGCAATTTCTCCATAAACCAGCAGCTAAAGCACTGATCACACTCATGCTTCATGCCCCTTCGTGCCTCCCCCAGTGCTGTTCATGGGGATGGTGGAGGCTGCGGCCTTTCGTGGGTTCCTTAAGTAAATTTGAACCCAAAGTTTGAAAATCATCGGTGCTTAATTAGGTAGGTTAAAGGGTAAAAAGGATACAATAAAGTAAGGCCCCTATATTTCAATGACTAACCTTTAGGAAAACATGTTTTGTAGAATCAAAAACTTTTGCATAAGTTACCTGCGGGCAGGTTTCAGTCCGATTTTAATCAGTTATGACAAAATCGGCCTGCAGCCGGGAGGGACAAGGTGCTTGGTTTGATGGAGACTATTGGGATTGAGGAAGAAACTCCGGAATTTTTAGATAAAAAATTGTTTTGAGATAATCTTAGAGAATGTTCTGTGAAGAAATATTACAGGAAAATCTTTAAGTCCTGGGTAGAAAGTTAGTCAAAAGGACCCTTATCAAGTGCACAAAATAACTTGGTTGAGAGAGGAGTAAAACTCAGAAGCAGCAGCAGATTCTTAGGGTGGGGGCTGCAGCTGGAAATAAGGGCAGACTAGGGGAAAGGACTTCTACACCAAGACTCAAGAGAGCCCAGCCCTCTGCCGATGTATTGATGTGGGAAGTGGAGGTCCATAGAAAGGACTGGGAAATCTCAAATACTGAAGATCCAGACTCAGCTCTCCCAAAGAGTGTTCCAGGAAAGCTGTTCTTGAGAGCATTTCAGAGTTGTTTGGATCTCATATCAGCTAGGTATTTTCAAATATGATCAAAGAGGGTCTTATGGGGAGGGATAAATAACAATAAAGACATTTAGAAAAATTTATATGGAACCATAATACTGTAGAAACCTACACACACACACGGTTAAAATGAAATTATCCTGTATCAGAATGCCACTACCAGACACCACATGTTAACAATTAAAAAGCCCAGTGTCAAGGATGGATTACCTTTTTTGGAGTTGTTGGTCAGTGAGGTCCCAAAGAACCCCTAAATATTACAGGCAATATATTGCCAATGCTATTGGTTACCTTCCAGAATTTGAAGGTAAGACAATTTCTGACATATTATATATTTGAGTTATAAAACATGGAGAATTCAAGCTGGAAACTTTATTCCTATTGGCTAGCTTTCATAGTGTTGGGAGGTGCTAGACATGCTACTGGAAGGGGAAATTATCAGTCTTACCCAGCTGTCCATCCTTTGAGCTACAATAATGACTGGCCTGGTTAAGTCATGTCAACTGGTGCAAAAGTGACCCGAACATCATGGGAATAACTGAACACTTTCTACTGGATTTCAAGTCCAGAAGATGTAACCCATACCTGGCACCATCATCAGGCCAAGAACCTTTAGCTAGACAGGTCATAGGCCTAGGGGAAAACCTATTACTGTTATTCTATTAAATGAACAATGTATTAAACTGATTACTAATGATTTATTGCTATATGCATAAATTAATTTGTTTCTCATATCTCATCAGAGAATATGCTATTTGCAGTAGATGGGGATTAATACAGATACTTACAACTGGTTAAAGTGATGAGAATTAGAGACTGCAGAATGCTCAGCTCTAAATGAGACAGCTATATTACATTCACTCCTCCGAAAGCTCAGGGATCATTGTGGAAGAAAGGATGGAAAGAGTGTAAGAGCCAGAGGTGATGGATGGCTACAGGAGGAAACAGTGTCTTCTGGACACAGCAGGGCAGCTGCACACGTGAATTCACAGCAGATGTGACAGTATGCCCAAGGCCTGTGAAGATTCAAACCAGACTGAATCCCAGCGTGGAGGAGGAAGGTTGGCGCTATGGCTCCCCTGACCAAGGAGCTATTGGCAACTGAAAGCTGCTAGGAGAGGGATAATCAGATTATTTTAAGAGTATAATCCCTGATAAGTCAACCATGCCATAACGGAAAGCCATATATCCAAGACTATTAGGCAGCACGTTGGACTGGATAGTTTTTGAGATTACAATATAAACACATCATTTCTCCCTTTCCCTTTCCTCCCTTCAACCCCTCTCATTTCTCCTTCCTATCTCAAATTCATAGCATCTGGCCTCATTTTCTCTATATATATATGTGTACACACACACACACACACACGCACACACACTCCTAAGTATATAAATGCGATCTTCCCAGTTTCTGTAGTGTGACTTGCTATATATATAGCCCCACTTGGTGCTGGATTACCAATTGGTGGACTTTTTTCTAGGGAAGACTATTTTCTCCTGCCCTCAGCATTCCTTAGTTGCTTGCAGTTCTCTGTCTAGGCTTGGGCCCCATGAGATTTCCCCCTTCCATATTAGCATCTTTGTTGGTGTTTCCCGATTCAGGTTTAATTTATGTTGTTCAGTCTTCATGGGTGTAGCTCTTCTGACATTTCTAGGAGATGCAATCTCACAGCGGACATGTGTTTCTCAGGCTCTTACAATCTGTCTGCCCACCTTTCTGCAGAGTTCCTGAACCTTAAGCACAGGAGTTGTATTGTAAATGGAACAGCTGGGCCTGGGCACCACATGATCACTTGGTCTCTCATTTGTTGTGGGTTTTGGTAATGGTCTCTGCCTGCTGCAGACAGAAGTTATTTGTTGTTGCGGGGGTGATAGCTCTATTTATCTGTGAGTATAAAACTAAATATTCAGAATGCAGTGCAACCACTTGGAGACAAACAAGAAGAACAGTGATAGTCTGTAATGTTTGGGGAGTCTCTTGGACTGTTCTGATGACAACTTCTTAAGGGGCTTCTGATATTGATGTTTTTGTTAGATAGCCAATGGGTCTTAGGGATAGCAATGCCAACTCAGATGGAATAGTAGCAGGAATCTTTCATATAAAAGACTTATGTCTATATATACACATAGACTTATGGGTTTTATATGTAATTTTAGGTAAATAATATATGATTCCTTATGACTTTTTAAGACATCCTTTTACCTTCTTCCCCCACTTCTGTGTTGCTCTTTCTTCCTCCCATTTTCCCCATTTCCCTTTTCAAATTACTTTTATTCTCCTAAGAGGACCCAACGTTGTATGGGCAGGGAAGGGGAGGAGAAGTTGGGGGAGGGAGTGAATATAACCAAAACACACTGGACAAAATTTCCAAAGATCTAATAAAATATTTTTAAAGTGAGACTTAAAGATGATAGAATATACTTTTTCTCAAATAGCATGAAGTTGGGAAGCAGGTAATCTCGACCTGGTGAAGTAGCACCGTAGTGTTATTAGTATTCCAGTCCCTTCCCCCATGTGTGCATTTATGTGTTTATGTGTGAATGCACGTGTCTATTTCAAGTGTACTTTCCCTTATGTGCACACACAGAAGCCAGAGATTGATGTTCAGTGTCCCCCTCATCACCCTCCACCTTGTCTTTTGAATCAGGATCTCTCATTCCACCAGGAACTCACTGTTTTGGCTTGACTGGCTAGTCAGTGGGCCTTCAGCTGCTTGTTTTCACCTCATCCCCAAAGCTGGGATTACAGATATGTGCTACACTCTTCCCGTTTGCTTGTTTGTTTTATGAGGCTTCTGGGGATCCAAATTCAGGTCCTCATGTTTGCACAGCAGACATATTACTCGAGGAGCCATTTCTCTGGGTCCCTGAACTTAATTTTTTTTTTTAACGCCAACATATTTAATTTGTGATTTCCACCTTGAAGATTACTGCACCTATAACTGTCACACCCACCATAGAGATAGGAGGAAGAGAGGAAGGGTGAGCATATACTTATTAACTAACTCAGTCAGTCTCCTTTAAAGAGAATTTCTTGTGAGATTCTACTATGTAATGCCTACGTAAAACTTTTTCAGCACTTCTGCTTGATATGATGAATCCTAACTAAAAGACAGACTACTGAAATATAACTTTTAAGCTTGATACTAGATTGTGTGTGTGATTGTATTTGTGCATTTGTGTAGATGCGTGCATAAAGCACGCATGTGAAGGACAAAGGACAAACCATGTGGGATAAATAGAGACTGAATTCACATCACCAGCCTTTGTGGCAAGGTCTTGTCCTGGTTGCACCGTCTTACCAGCTCTTGATTGCTTTAAATTAAAGTTCTCTTAACAAGATAAATAAGAATTAAGTGTACGAGATAGGCAAGCAGCCATCTTTGCCATAACTGTCTAACCATAGGATGGTTAGAAAATTTTCCAGCTCTGAACTATGTCCGTGATAGAGTTCTAGATGTATCTACATTTCAGCGTGACTTTTCATCAGTTCCAAGAATGGCCAAGGAAGTTGATAGACACTTTCCAATGCTGGAACTCTGGGTTTACGTTAACTTGGGTAAAGGAGCGATAGCAATGATATTTAAAAGGGACACCTGTGAAGGAAGCCATAATTAAGCATATGGCAATTCTAGTAGCAGGTAGGGAGACAGGATCATAAATGTTTTTGTATGTATTGAGATGAGGATGGAACCCTGGGCCTTGCACATAGTAGAAAAACACTGTATCTATACCTCTATCCTTGGATTATAACTTCTAATTCTCTGTTGTGTGGTTATATTACTTTAAACCTTTTTTAAAAAGTAGATGATTCTTATTGAGTTCCTTTCTCCCATGTTAAGCCTTTTTTTGTAGGGAAGGCATTTGGCCCAACAGCCTATTTACAGTTGAGACATATGCCCAGTGTACAAACTAGGCCAAAAGGCCACAAAATGTGTTAGGAAACAAAGCAGGGCATGTGAGATTGCGCTTGTACAAACATATTGTGCGTGTACCATTGATCTCCACGTCATGGGGGAACTGGCAGAAGCTCCCAGGAGGGAAAATTAGAAGATGGCAAAGCTGTTCTCTGAAGGCCATCGACGAGCAAGCATCATAGCAAATCTGCCCAAGTATAGAGGTTCTAGGCCTGTCTACAGCCCTCTCTACCCAGGCTACATGGTTCTAGGGAAGGCAACCAACTTAGTTTTCTTATTAAAATAAAGAAGAAGAAACATCGTATGCTGACTATATTCTTTTTTTTTTTTTTTTGTCAACTTGACACAAGCTAAAGCTGTTTGAGAGGAAGAAACTTAAATTGAGAAATGCTTCCATGAGATTAGGAATACCCTTGCCTGTAGAGCATTTTTTAGTTTAGTGATTGATGTAGGAGTGCCCGCCCCATGGTGGACGGTGCCACCCCTGAGCTGGTGGTCTGGATTCTATAAGAAAGCAGGCTAAGCAAGCCAGTCAGCAGCGCCCCTTCATGGCCTCTGCATCTGTTCCTGCCTCTAGGTTCCTGCCCTGCTTGAGTTCTTGCCCTGATTTCCCTTTAATGAAGGATTGGTATACCCAGAAGTGTAAGTGAAATAAACTCCTCCCTCCTGAAGTTGCTTTTGCCTATGGTGTTTTATCACAGCAATATCAACTCTAAGACGATGGTAATTAAAATCCTTTGAATTAAAAATAGTGCCACACCTATCATTGTTAACACGAGAGAAAGCTATGAGACAATTTGAGAACTAAGAGTGAGGGAGAATGGTAGTGGACATGCAGCCTAATATGTGAAGAGGTTTCAGGAGAATGAAAAACCCTTGGTAGAGGAACAAAGCAAAGCAGTCATTTGGGGGTGTTTTTTATATAGTAGTATGTAAAATCCTCTTTAATGGATTTTTAAAGATTTGTTTATTTTATTTTGTGCGTATTAGTGTTTTGCTTGCATACATGTCAATACACCACATGCATGCCTGGTGTTCACAGAGGTCAGAAAGGCATTGGATCCCCTGGAACTGTAGTGATGGATGGTTATGAGCTGAGATTTCAGTGCTGGGAATCAAACCCAGGTCATCTGCAAGAACAAGTGTTTTTAACCACTGACCCATTTCTGAGGCCCCTATATGGGATCCCTTTAAACTGTAGAATTTATCCAACCGATGATTGAACCCCACTGTTGTATTGAACATACTGATTAAAATTCTAGTAACCAGCAATAATGTTCTGTGTGCATCTGGTTGTAATCACCCAATTAAAAATCCTAAAATGGGAGCAGCTTCTATAATCACCCAAGTCAATGAAATGCACTAATTCCCATTAGGAAGGTTTTAATGCAACTACTTTTAAATAGCATCAATTCTACCATTCTCCTAACCTTCCATACAGCTTCCTCTAGTACTGTTCCTTTGGTTCCTGGTCCTTTGCTTTTAACCCTTTGCAAGTCTTTTCTGATTTAAGTTTAGGAACCTCTCATGATCAATTCGCTGGTCTTTACTTGAAAAAGTATGCAAGGAACATTAAAAGTATGTATCTTCTTTGTGTGCACGTGTGCCTGCACATGAAAGCACACTATAGTTTCTTCTAAAATCTTTTCTTGGAGAATATTTTATAATCTAATGTGCTCCCCTAATGAGCTTATTTTTCAAATGCAAATAAGGCCCTGAACTCTGAACAGAAATGGAGCTTTCTTCCCTGAGTGCTCACACTCATTACATTATTTTGCTAAAACAGCCCTTTGTTGAACAAAGTCTTGCTGCTCTTTTAGGCACCAGCATCTAGAGACAGAAATGTAGGTCTGTTTCCTGGGTTGATGGACGAGTCAAAGAGCAGAATGTTAAGGGAAAGGAAGAATGGTGGAGACCTGACCCAATCCAGGCACTTCTCTTCAATGAGGCTTCACTACAGCCTCTAGTCTAGTCTCCTTAAGCCTCAGTCACAGATTTCCTTGATAAACTTTAGGGTTCTAAAGCCTCCAGCCTGGATTCTTGTTTCCATTTTCAGCAAATGGCACTGATGTCAGTCATTCTGCACAAGTCAGAATCTTTCTTCCCTTCCCCACAGAGAAAACCCTGTCTTTCTATCTTCCCTCCCTCATCTCATCCACTAACTTCAGGAAAAGAGATGATAAACACATTTTTCTGAATCTAACACTTGAGGACACTCTCCTCAAACATTCTGAGAAGCCAGGTGTGGTGTGCACACCTGTAATCCCGGGATTTTGGAGGCTGAGGCAGCAGGACTTTGAGTCCAAGGCTAGCCTGTCCTAAGTGAGAACCTGTATCAATAAGATAAAACAGAAATTCTGGGAGATTTTATCTGTGAGTAGGCCTGATTGAACTTGGGTCTCTAACTCTTCAAGTCTCCATTGAGTGTGTTATTAGAGACTAAAGAAAACCCAAAGTAAGACACTCTAAAGAACAATGCAGGACCTTGCTAAAGTTTCTTAAGAAGACAGTGAATACCCATGTGGAAATTCCTTATCCTGCTGTATAGATTCTTCTAAGATCCACCCCTTTTTGTAAACCTGCATTCCACCTTCCACTTTTTGCTGCCCCATTTCCTTATGCCTGGAGGCCACCTTTCTGCTCACTTGTGGCTTGGTGATTCTCTTGTCCTGTCCATCAATTTCAGTCCACATGACTTTATCAGGGGAGCCTAGGTTAGGTTTTGGATTAACCTGTCTGGTGGTTTCTTTTGCAATGATGGCAGCTACAGAAAAGCACTGAATGAACCTTTCTCCTAGACCCTGCTGTGCAGTTTCCAGGAGTACTGTGACTGATTGCCTCCAGTTCTCAGTGCCTTTCAAATCGCCTTGGCTTTCTTGCCATGGCCACACTTACTTCAATTACTTTCAATCTAATGAAGAGCTAGAGAAGAGGTGTCTCGGTACCTGGTCATATCTGCCCAGTTTGGTGTTCCTCTAATGGGGCATTGCTCCCTAGACCTTGAACTTGACCTTGGAAAGTAATGATACTCGAAATGGAAGATTCTTGTTGATCTCTATGCCGTCCACTACTTTTAAGAGGAATTTGTGCTGATGCTCAGGACTCGGGGACACAGCTTTTTCAGAACACTTTCTTTCCCTTGTGTCTAAGGCTACATGGTGGGTCCTCTGAGAAGAATTTCCAATCATGCTGCAGTAGAAGTGAATAGACCTGAAAGCCTGTTATTTTCCTCTTGCTTCAGTCGTGATACATTTAAGGCATCTAAGAGAGAAGATTTTATTAGAGCCTTGAAGATGCTGCCAGGAAAGAACCCATTTAGTTTGCTTGAGAAGTAAATTGAGATCTAAGAAGTAAAGCAAACTTAGATATAGCTGTGTTTTAGTCATTGCGTTGCTATAACAAAGTACCTGGGGTTAGTGTTTTAAAAAGAAACTAGGTTTAGTTCTATTTCTTGGAAATCCAAGAACACAGTGTCAGCATCTCTTTGGCTCTGAGAACCTTCTAGCTAAAGCTAAATATAGTTAATAGCATCTTGGTAGGAATGTGTACAAGGTGGAGACCTTTTATGGTGAGACAGGAAGCTGGAGAGACCAGGAAAGAGCCAACCTCACTTTTAAAAAAAAACCCTCTCTTGCAGAAACTAACCTACTCTACAAGACCACCCTTCATCCTTTCCGAGGCCTGGGGCACCATGACCTAATGACCCACCACTACTACTCTTCATCTTCCAGTGTTTCCTCTGTTTCAATACTACTCCACTGGGGACCAAGCTTGCAGCTCATAAATCCTAGAGAGCAAACAACTGCAGACTGGTCCTAGACCTTGTATTTCTCTCTTCCTGACTTCTTGTCTATAGAATAAGAGCATTGAGGCAATAAAACCAAACTTTGACTGGGGGGGTCACACACCACCCTTTGTGGGAATGTGCCCCTGGGAGAGAAAAGTGTGTCAGGGGATAAATGGGTGTTTTTATAGTGTTGTGCAGAAATCATTATTTCCTAGGCAGGCCCCGGCTCCTGGCCATATGATACGGTCATTGGAAAGGGAAGTGTAATTACTCGGAGATGGAGTTTCCTAATCTAGTTTGGATCTTATTGTTGGATAGTCTGATCAAATTTGAGTTCCCCTGTACAACTTTCTCTCATTCTTAGCCTAAAGCAATTACTGCTTCCTTCCAAGGATCACTGACCACTGTCCTGACATTATCTTTCTCTGAATACTTGTGCCTTCCAGGTATTTTCATCTTATAAATAAAGTCAGGACACAAAAATAGGCATAATTCTTGACAAAGGTCACTCTACCTCAAGATTAGTATCATTTGCTCTTCATTAACAAGGGTCAAATCAATTCTTAAGCCTGGAAAGATGGCCAGGCAGCCCTACTTCCCTCCCAGCTGCAGGTCCTTCCTGGTGTCTGTCAATCTGCCAAGAGCCAGTGTGGCAGCTCTGCTTTAGTGCCCGTCATTATCCTGGTTGGCTGGGAGGCCCTGCTGGGTTTGGAGAGGGTCAGGGCACAAGGCCAGGCAAGATGAGAGGCCACAGAGAAGAAATAAAGAAAACATCCCAGAGAAATGCATCAACACAGTGCTGAGAGCAAACTCTGGCTGTGGAGCAGGAATTGGTCAAGGTCAAAGCAATGAGGACATTCTCAAGTTGGAAACTGAAATCAATTCTTCTTCCCTTTCAGTCTGGCGGCTGCATCTGGTAGGCGCTTAGGAAGATAGAACACCAAGAGTCAGCCCTGGCAGCAGCCAGAAAAGGCAGAAGGGCCACAGGCCTGGGGTTAGAGCCAGAAAGGAAGCACACCCCTTTACTTTTGCCACTTTTGCTGACAGTAGCAGAGCTGGCCCATGGCCTACTGCACTCATGGTGGAAATCTCTATTCTTATAAGTTCCTGTTTTCATGATTTTTTTAAATGTTTCATATATAAATATAGCTAAAGGCATGTTCTGATGAGGGTGGGGCTACAGAGAGACTCTGTTATGATGTTTAACCTTCAGGCCGGGGAAGCTGCTGTACTTCTCACCAACTAGTTCCTGCCAGAAAAGGTTGTGAGGATTTTGGATTGATGAGACACAGGAACAGGGAGGTAGGAACGGGGAAATAAAAGTTCTTTTTCTCTCTTTCCCACTTCACTGCTTGGTAGAATGCACAAAGATGACTGTAATTTCAGGATAGACAAGGGATTGAAGGAAAACAGTATCAGGGAAGAAAACTATCACATGGTAAGCATTTTTTTAGAGGCAAAAGACAACCTGTATTTAAAAAATTACAATGTCTGACATATCTGTCAGAATTAAATACTTTATGTTGATCCATAAGTGAGCAAATCAGTTGGGAAAGGGACATGTCACAACCATTTTCTGTTGCTGTAACAAAGCACAAGTATAGAGAATTTATAAATAATAGGATTTTTTTTTTTGGCTTATCAAATGGAAGCTGGAAAGACCAAAAGGATGGTTCTAGCATCTTGTTAGCATGCGATGAGACCGTTGAACTGCATCAGAACATCGTGGAAGGCATCACATAGAAGGGCCCAAAGCATGCGGGCTCAGGTCTTCTTACCAAGCCACCAATGTCATCATGAGAACCTTACACTCATGACCTCATCGAATCCTGTCTGTCAACATGCCTTCCCTCTGAATGCCATTAGCATGAGTTTGAGGATTGATCTTTCCAATGTAGGCGTAAACTTTTGAGAGACACATTCAAACCATCACAGAGAGAGAACACAAGGTGCTTGAGACAGATCTGACAAGCTCTATAATGGAAAAGACAAAGAAAAGAGGTGGTGGAGGCTGAGTCAACAAATAGTTATTGGGGTTACGTGTTACTCCAGATACTGGGGATTCAGAAGCTACCGAGGTAGAAAGACAAGTGACGAGCTCGTATTTTAGAGAAGAGTATAGATCTATTCACAGACAACTTCGTAACAGAGCATAATGCGACATATTCATCAGAGATGCAAACTATATGCTATAGGTGATAGAGGCCGAGTTTAATCTCATCCAGTAGTAGAGCATAGAAGAGGGGACATTTGAACTGAAATTCGGAAAAATTTGTTTCATACATTGGTATTTTGTTTGCATAGATCAACTCATTAGTTTAAGAAAACGTAGTCTCCCCACTTTCCATTAAAAAGATAGCTAAGGCACTATATGTGCTGCCCTGTTGGGGGTCTATTAGAATTTGTCTGTCCGAATTACCTCAAATGTTCCAATAGCTGTACCAAAGGTCTTGTGGTAACTGGAAAATGCAAAGTCCAGAGGTGCAAACTACAACAAACAGGAACTCCTCTGGAGAAAATGAGTCACTATTTAGGTAAAGCAATAATCTGGCTATAGCTCAGATCATATATCTAAAGCAGCATTGTTTTTATATGTAAAATTCAGAACCTACCAACTATGAAAGTCAGATATTTGACCATCTTACTCAACTATTTTATCTTTGAAGCAGAGTTGGAATTTATTAAGAATACAGTGTTTTGAAGATGATTTAAGTTTAGAGTTGGGGAGGCATGGAAGAGAAGGACAGTGTGGTTCAGGCTTTAGAATGGGTGCAGGCACCTCAAGAGACTTGCTTACTCAGCTGCTGTAACCAGTGCTCGGTGGACTTTTAGTAAAGGCCCAGATAGCAAATATTTTTCATCTTTGTATTCCATGTAGGCTCTTTTTTCAGCCATTTAATCCTGACACATGATGAAATGATGATGATACAGCATGAAATAAGCTATAGAAGAGACACAAATAAAGAGTTCTTCCGTGTTCTAATAAAAATGTATTTATAAAAAGAGTGAGGTGACCGGAAACGGTCCAGGATGCTGATTCGTCCTGGGGCCATAGTTTGTCTACCTCCAGCTTTAAACCTTTGCTTGGACTTGACTCTCTGCCATCCCTACAGTCCTTCTGTTTCTGCAAGATGAGGTTTCTGCCTTTCATTAGTATTTTACAATCAATAGTTAATTTCCATTTTACCATGTGCCAGGGAGGAATTGTATGCTATAGGTAGGAAAATGTAACAGTAAACAAGAGACAAAACCACGGAGTTCAACTTTTACTAGGAAGACACGAGCAATAAACATAAAAAATGTGCAATGTCAGGTAGTAATAAATGCTATGACAAAGCATTTAAAGAAGATACGGAATAGCAGGATATTTATTACTTTTGATGGGCTAGTCAGAGAAAGCCTTTCTAAAGAAGTCAGATTCCACAAGACCCAAATGAGTGAAGAGAGGGAGCCATGGAGGTAAGGGTTCCTGGTAGAGAAACAGCAGACAGGCGCTAAAGGCAAGCACATGTTTGGCTCAACCCAGAAGGCAGTTGTGCAGAGAGAGCTGAGAGCAGAACCAGAGTCACAGACATCAGAGTCAGAGAAGCGTCCAGGGCCCAGATTGAGCAGATCCTTCAGGGCATGGTCAGAACAGTCACAGTCTGATTTACAGTTTCCCAGTGTCTGCTGTCTGCTGCTTCACATCTAGACTGTAGGAGCATTAGCAGAGAAACCAGCTTGGGGGTTGGGGGGTGGATGGGAGGCAGTGAAAATAACTCAGAGCTGATGACGACAGCCTGTTAGGAGAGAGGCTGCATTAGCACTTTTTAAAAAAATTTGCTTGTGGATTAGATATTGACTGTGAAAGGGGAAAAAAGGAATCAACAGTGGCTTTAAATGTGTTGGCTTGTGGAACTAGATGTTGCCATCCTCTGTGAATGCATCTGCTAACTCTCAGTGTCGTTTCTATAGCCTCTGTCACAGCAAACTGAGCATGACAATGGTGACATTTTTGGAGTTAGATTAAACAAAATTAAATGATCCATGCAAGCTTGGTAATAAAAAATAATAATGGCAGAAAATATTTGATAGCATATTCCTTTTAAGTATTATTCTGATATAGTAAAGTCAGTCATTATGTGAGAAATTAGAGGTAAACAGACAGGCGAGTTCCTGACTTTAATTTAGGTCACACAGAAAGTACCACAGTTCATTCATCATGTTTTTTTCTGTTTGTTTGTTTTGGTTTTGGTTTTGGTTCACTAGTTATCAATGTGTTTTAAAATTTTTCCACATATTTGTAGAGTTCCAAATTCCAAATTCTTTCAGAAATTGGCTTTTTAATTCTATACTATTGTGTTTGGAGGACATATTTTGTGATTTTAACCTTCTTCACTATACTGAGTCTTGTCTTAGGGTCTCTATTGCTGTGCTGAAACACCACGACCAAAAGCAACTTGGGGAGGGAAAGTTTATTTGGCTTATAATTCCACATCACTGTTCATCATGAAAGGAAGTTGGAGCAGTAACTTGAAGGCAGGAGCTGATGCAGAAGCCATGAGGAAGTGCTACTCATGGTTTGCTCAGCCTGTCTTTTTATACCAGGGCAGCCAGCTCAGGGGTGACACCACTCTCTGTGCTATGGACCATCCCTCAACGATCATGAACTAAGAAAATACAGCCTTGACCACAGGCAAATCAGGTAGGGGACTTTTTCTCAGTTGAGGTTCCCTCTTCTTAAATGATTTCAGCTCTGTATCAACTTGACATAAAATTAGCTAGCACAAAGCTTTTCTTTCATTCTCTCTCTCCCTTTCCTCTCTCTCATCTCTCTCCCTTTCCTCTCTTCTCTCTTCTTCTCTTTTTCCCTCTCTCTCTCTCTCTCTCTCTCTCTCTCTCTCTCTCTCTCTCTCTGAGACAGGGTTTAACTATGTAACTGGGTAGCCTGAATCTCATTATGCAGACCAGGCTCTAACTCAGAGATTTTCCTGCGTTTACCTCCCAAGTGCGGGGTTAAAGGCGTGGACCACCATACCCAGCCTTATATTGAAGCTTTGTGTTGTTGCTGTTAAACAAATATTTTATAGTATACTAAATTCTATTGTCATTTATTTTTGCTAATTTCTCCTTTTTGCACTTATTTAGTGTGTGTGTGTGTGTGTGTGTGTGTGTGTGTGTGTGTGTGTGTGTGTGACAGTGTGTATGTGTAGGTCAGAGGACAACTTGTAGAAATCAGTTCTCTCCTTTCACCATGTGGATTCCAGGGATCAAAGTCATCTCATCAAATTTGACGGCAAGAGCCTTTACCCCATGAAAATTCAGACTGGCCGTGTTATTTTCTTAATGCTTCCCTTGAAGATTATAACTAAAATCTTAATTTTAACGATCTAGGTCAGATTGATACCAATTCAGCTTCAAAAGCATATTTAAAAATATAATCCAAAATAGCTTTATTACCTCCTGACTTTATTTCGTTGTCACACAAATTATGTTTCTGTATGCTGTAGCTATCAGCCTGATTTCATGATTATCAATTTAAATACTTACAGTTTGAATCAGATAGAAAAAAAATGAGTTACAACAAAAAAAAATGCATTTATGTGGTCCTTTATACCTAAGTAAAACACTTTTGGTAATCTTTATCTTTTCAAATGTAGCTTTGGATTACTCCCAACTACTCTTTCATTTCGCTTTCCTTTTAGTTATTTCTTACAATGCAGGTATATTATATATATATATATATATACAAGTATATATATATATATACAATGCAGGTATATTATATATATATATATACAAGTATATATATATATATATATACAATGCAGGTATATTATATATATATATACAAGTATATATATATATACAATGCAGGTATAATATATATATATATTATATGCAAGTTCTCTCCTTTTGGGTTTTTCTGAAAATTCCTTAGCTTCTTTTTTCTTTTGGAAAGGTAATTTTACTGAATGTAGAATTTTTGCGTGACTGCTGGTCTTTGTCTTCCTTTTCGCGCTTTGAGCGGATGCATCATCTGAGGGCCTTCTGGCCTCCTTGGCTTGTGATTGTAAATCAGCTTTCCTGAGACGGCTCGACACATAATGAACTCGTCATGTCTCACCATCCTGTCTTGTTGATTGCAGCATCATCTATTGCTTTAGTTTCCGACCATGTTTTATGGAGTGTCTTGTTCAGCCCCCTGAGAATATTGGCAATTTGACATTTGGAATTGAGTTTCTTGGCTGTGTAGAATGTTTTGAAGTCGAAGCTATTATTCTGCTATTTCCTTGCCTCTTCTCTACTCCTTTTCTTTCTATAATTCTCCTTTTACATGTATTGATAAGCTTTATATTTTTCTTCTGCCAGCTTCGATCAGCTACTAAGTAAGAACAGTAAAGTTTCCACTTACTTTTTAACTCTGGAATATGTATTTGGATCTTAGAAAAAAAATTGACTTTTTTTTTTTTTTTTAATACATGTAGTACAGGGTGGCTGTGAACTTGCTTTATCTTGAACTCATTCTCTTGCATTTACTTCCTAAGTGCTGGGATTACAAGTATGTGCCATGCCCAGCTTGGTTCTCTTTTGTCTGTATTTTTTAGAAAATATAATTTATAGTTTAATCATATCCCATTTAGTAAGACATTGCTGTGCCTCCCTCTGGTTCTTTAACCATGGCTTTCTTTTTTTGAATGCATTTGTGAAAGTTGATATAAAGTCTCTGTTTAGAATGTCAGTGCCTAGGCTTCTTTGGTAACAATTTCTGCTGAATGCCTTTTTTGTTTGGGTATTTCTCTGGTATATACCCTAATTTTTTGTCGCTAACTAGCAATTTAAATAATTTAATGAGGACACTTTGAATACCAGATTGCTCCATTCATCCAAGTATATTGGTTTTACCCTTTTAAACATTTATTTATTTTTATTTTATGCGTCTGGGTACCATGTTGTGTGCGGTGTCTAAGAAAGCCAGAAGAGGGGGGCTGGCTACTCTGAAACTGGAGTTACAGATAGCTGCTAGCTACCATATGGATGCTGGAAACAGAACCTGGGTCTTCTTGAAGAGCAGCAAGTGCTATTAACCACTGAGCCAACACTCCAACCTATGTTGGTTTTACTCTTGTTATTATTTATTTTGTTTAGTAATTTTCCTGAGCTAATTATGTCAATTTTTCATTTTCCATCAAATTCAGTCACTAAAGTCTATGCTTGGTAATCCTAGCGATACCTAATGATTGCACGATGATTTTCTTAAATACTTTTAAGTCATAAGTCTTTAGTCATCTTTTATGGGTCTCATGTACCTATTGAGACACTCCAACAGTTTACGTTGTTGTGTCATACCTCACGTACTGCTTATATGGGTGCCTCATAATCAGCCACGGTACAGATATTATGGCCCTCTCAGGTCTCAGGTCATACTTAGACATTCTTGTCATTATCTCCACGGTGTTCAGGATTATGTTGGGATTTTCTAAAAACTTCTAGGAATATCTCATTCTCTAATTTTCCTTTATTTTATACTATCCATTTATTTGGATCAGTCTCCTGTTGACTCCAACAGTTCTTTTTCTTCCTCACAGGTATCTGTGCTTTTAAACAGTTGTCATTAACTATTCGTGGTATCGATCCCAAAGAAAAGGCTGTTCACATCAAATGAGCTCAAGTCGTATCACACAAAGCTCTGCGAGTACAGATTCCAAGTTGCTGATGTGTAGGCAAAACAATGATGATTGTCTGGAATGGGAGTGCTCAAGCTAACGCTGCCCGCTCGCAGGGGCCGTAAAGCTGCTGCTGCCTTTTACAACTTTTGCACTTTTGAAGCTGTTAATTTCTGGAATTACTGAGAAGTTGGGAAGAGGGTGGGAACAGACTGTTTAAAATGCCACAAGCTAGAAGTGGAGAGCTGACTCATTTGTTAAGAGCACTTGCTGTTCTTGCAGAGGACCTGCATTCAGTTCTCAGCATCACATAGCTCATTACTGTCTGTAACTACAGATCCAGGGGCCTCTGCTGCCCTCTTCTAGCTCCTGCACACAAAGTGTACATATACACAGGCAGGCAAAAACACTAGTAAGAATAAAATAAACATAAAAAAATCTTAAAAAAACATGCAAACCTCTATGTTTCTATGAAGATTCGACCACTTTTATTCAACACATTCCTTTTGAGTATTGCAAGCCTTTAGTTAATTTACAGAGTTCTGAAAACTTGGTTTAGCAGCCCAGCCCCCCCCCCCCACAGTTTTCTCACTCACTGGAGGAACAGATTTTGAAGGTCTTTATTCCTTCATTCCAGATGTCTCTTATATTTGTTCAATCTAATTACTTAGTGTGTGGCTGGATTGCAAAATTAATCTCATCTCTAATTTCATATCTTGGTTGTGCTGAGATGTTCGCCCCAGTTTCTTTTCATGCTAAATGTATATATGAATTGCATCTGTCTTGTCTTTGAAGATTTGTCAGCCAATAATGTCCAATAGTAGTTGGGAAACTATGACTGGGCTGGAGGGTGGGGTGGGTGTCAAGCCTAATCATTAATTTTGTGGTCATAAGCTAAGGCCCATTATTTATTTATTTATACATTTTTTACAAATTAAAAATTTTAATAATTTTTGCATTATTTATTTATTTTATGGGTGTTGCCTGCATGTATGTATATGTACATTTATGAAGTGACAGTTGAGGCCAGAAGAGGGTGTTGGATACCCTGAAACTGGAGTTATAGATAGTTGTAAGTGGCCATATTGGTCCTAGGAACTGAACCCTGGTCCTCTAGGAGAGCAGCCAATGCTCTTAACCCAGGAGCCATCTCTCCAGCTGTGAAAGTCTACCTTTTCCTACATGAAAATGACATGAAATTCAAATTATAGTGTGCCAAAATAATATAATGCTGATTCCTTTACGTGTTTTCTGTGATTGTTTTCCTTTTACACCAGAAAAGCTGAGCAGTTGTGATCAACATTGTATGGCCTAAAAAGCCTCAGATATTTACTACCTAGTGAATATGAAGTAAAGAAACTGCCAAAGTGACCTGACTGCTCTGCAGGATGAACAAGGGAGAGGTTTTTTATTGTATTTAAAAGAGAGAAAATAACCAGACGCATCTGCAAGAGTCCAGACCAGAGAGAAAAGAACAATAGACTGGACATGGCTGGGGCTAGCTGCGGAAGAGCACAAGAGCATAGCGAGGGGAGAGGGAGAGTGAGTAAGAGTGGGGAAGAGGGAGGGAGAGAAAGAGTAGGGGAGAAAGGAGAGAGAGAGAAATAGAGAGAGAGACAGAGAGAGAATAGTGGGAATAGCAGGGTAGGAAAGTGTGTGTCTGGGAGGAGGGAAACCCAGGGAGGTGAGAAGGGCTTTGATATGCTGATAGGCACCACAGGTAGCCATATGTCCCTTCGGGCCAGAGGTGAGGGAAATGACTCCTTTTGGCAGATGGGAACCAGTTTCACAAGTTCCTGGAGAATGCTGGCTTTTATCTAGCCACCAAAAATCCTATAATCCAACTTGAGCTCCTTCCTGGATATTTGGAATATTCCTTTTAGAATTTGGAGAATTAGTTTCCTTTGTACTCAACACCTAGTCACTTTTAGATAGGGCTCGCCAATCGTTGACTGTATACCATTGGCAAACATGAAAACACTTATAGTCACATGTTACTTAATGATGGGGAGACAGTCTGAGAAATGCAGCATTCAACAATTTTATCCTTGTGTGAATACATACACAAACATAGATAGTTTAGGTCAATCAAAACAGCTTCATACAATCAAGAGACACCGTAGAGTTGTGATGTTGGTACACCATATGTGTTTACAATTACAGTACTCAGGATGCTAAGGTAAGAAGAGTGGGGATTCTAGGCTGACCTGGGGTACACAGAAAACTCTGACCTCTAAAAACGAGTGTGGGAAGGAGGGAGAAGAAGGGGGAGAAACAGAAGAAATATGTGGCATGAAATGGTAACTTCTATAGAAAACATTTAAAATAACAATATATAGTATATAATATAAACCAGTGACATAATTATTTATTATCAATAGCAAACACTGTGTATTATACATAATTGTATGTGTTAGCATTTTATGTTACTGTCAGCACAGTACGTTGGATTGCACCATTAGCACAGACATGTGAGTGCTGCTCTGTGTTGTGAAGTCACAGTGGCAATTGCAACCTGAAATGATAATTCTTCATCATATCTGCAATCCATTGTTGACGGAAATGATGGTATGCAGATGACTATCATCATCATGGATTTTACCAGGTGGCCTCAGTCACTGAACCAGGAACTATACCTTCTGAACACTGAAATAGACTTTCTGAACCACGGTATATTTCATCTAGTTCACACTGGCTCCACCCCGCCTCACTAGGCTGTGTTGTGTGCGTGTCACCGCCACTTCCCAATCTCTGCATGATCTGGCTCCTGCCTCCCTCTGATCTCATCTTCCCTCTTGCTCACTCTACTCTGGTTGCCTTGGCCGTCTGTCAGTTCTGGGAATGCACTGAGCAATTTCTTACCTCAGTGTTTCTGTATTTGCCTTTATTTGGAAGCAAACTTTCCCATAGCTCTTTATAGATGTGGACCAATTATTCTTCAGCTCTCAGTTTAAACATCACACTCCAGACAGCTCTTTCCAGGCTTCCATTTTATCTAGAGACTAACTAGGTATGTCTCTCTTGCTTGCTCACTGTTTCTTACCTATATATTTCATTTACTTCCTTCATGGAAATAATAGTCATCTGTGATTATTTCATTTATTTATTTAGTTGTTCTTCCTCTTGCCGTTAGAATTTTAGCTCTTTAAAGACAGAAATTTTGTTTCTTAACCTTTGTTGTAATAGAAGAGTGATCTTAATAAATATTTGTTGACTGAATTAATTTCTTAGATTCCTATGGATAAATACATTACTTCTGTTTGTTTTTCTCAGGTTGCCATACCAAGGACCCCAAGTATCCATACCTTTTCTTGTTACAGCTGCTGCTGTTTGGCTTTTTGAGACAGGGTCTCATGTATATTTTATCTCTTTGCACAAGGATATTCACAGGTTGTTGGCTGATCTGTTGCATGGTTGGCTTTAGTCAGATACCCTTCATCGGCCTAATGACTGATGGCCAGGAATTAGGAAAGAGGTGGGATCTGCACGGAGAAGCATGATTTCTTTCAGTAGGGATTCTGGACAGATGTGGAAAAGGACAGATGTGGTAGAATAGAGCCCAATCAGAAACTAACTCTAGGCTTTATTTCTCTGCCTGTGTTTGGTGCCATTACATCTTCCTCTACTTCCAGAGGAAATCTCGAGCAGATCTCACAGCTTGTATACTCACAATTAGCTACAAAAATCTGTCTCCTCTGATTATTTGACTCATTAAAGCAGTCTCCATTCACTAATTAATATAGCCAGTCCACTGTAAGTAAAAATTCTGAACTTCATTCAAAGATACATCTTCTTCTTTCCTTCAGCTTGGACTTGCTTCAAGTGGAAGCTTGCTGTGCAAGTGGATGTGGGTGGGAGTATGTGAGTTCTTTCCTTATCTTCAGTTCCTCTCATTGGGATCTCTGGCCCCTTCATTATTGATGTGAGGAAGCCAGGAGAGGTGTGGGACAGAAGAATCTAATGAGAACTAATGTGTGGATCTTTGTTTCCTCTGGTTATGGCTGAGAGGCAAAGAATCCCTGTGGTGGGTACTTTTGAGGCTCCTCAATGATTCATCTGAGGGGTGATCACCTGTAGCTTCTTCAAAAGGTCACAACTTCTAAACCCTCTGAGACTGCCCAGCTCTTCTGCTGAAGAGTGTCTGCTCACACAGTGTCCTTCAGTTTTAATCCAACAGCGTTCTTGTTGGGATGCCCAAACAAGCATCTGGGCCTTGTTGTTAGCATGTATGTAGCTATCTACAGTTACGATGCTCAACTCTGCTGCCTCAAACTACTTCAGCAGCTGAACTCTGATGCTTCTCTGATATCCCTCTCACTGCACTGGAGGTGCCATGTTGGTGGAAGGTGGGCATTTGGGGAAGGAAAATACCGGCTCAGTTGCACCACTTACTCTAGATATTTTTAAATCTCTAAAACCTGTCAGCTTAGTGGTAGATCACTAGCTAGCATGAGAGATCCTGAGTTTAATCCCAAGCACTACAAAACCAATCAAGGAAGAATTTCCTCCAGCATCATTCACCTTATTTTTGGAGGTAGCAGGATAGATGATCAACTAAAGTTCACAAAACTAGAAATTCTGCTTTAGGGATGTAGCACCTCACTTTGAAATGTGGGAGTAATTGGCATTCATTACATTAGGAGCTTTGGCCACACAGAAACAGTCTCATTTTAATCCCATGTCACATATATGGTATATCCTCTGAAATGTCATGTCTCATGCATGACACACTGCAGTGTGTGTGTGTGTGTGTGTGTGTGTGTGTGTGTGTGTGTAATTTTGATTAGTTCTTAAGGTGGCACCTATACTTTTTCAATTCTGGAGATTTTGCAAGGGCTCAAACGTCTTAGTTTCATTTACCAACTAACATGCTATTGAAACTAAATCAAAGGTACCATAAGTAAAAACATTTTTTTTTTCATGAAGTAGTTCCAGGTGTTCAAGGTGGGGTGGTATAGTTTTATTGTACTGAATTCTACTTCTATCCCCCAAGACATCATTTTTTTTTTTGTAACACAGCTTATGAAGCAGCAGAAGGTAGCTCTGCATTATTACTTATGTGTTGGTGGAGTGAGAAAGAACAATTTCTAATTTCTGCCAGTAAAATTCTTTTCCGTTCCTATCTGCTGAGCTTGTGCTGGCAGTAATCGTGTTCTTCCTCCCCCTTTCTCTCCCAGCCTTAACAGAGATGCATTTATGTTCCTGCTGGATTGATGTAGGGAAAATGTAGCAAAACTCTTCTCTTTGTGGGAACATTAATTCCTTCCTGTATTCAGAAATTAGGATTGAGTAGCCTACACATCTAATTGTCTTCTCTGCTGTAAACAGGAGCGAGCTTATGAAGACAGATGAATCCTTAAATGCTTTGTGGCATCTTTAATAGCCTGCATTTCTTTAGCCTTCGCTAATTATTTTCTCTCCACTCCCCTCTCTATTCATTGGCTCACTGTTTTCTGCATCTTTATTTGTTTGTGTGTGGGTGATATCATCCCAGATCAAAATAGAAGCTCAACCTGTGTTAAATGAATGACTGGTTTTATAGTAGAATTTACCTACATGGACTTTCATGGGTACTATATCATTTAAGAGGCTGTGCTGGAGTGCTGTTTGATTAGAGAGCTGTGCATTTATACAGATCTGAGGACCAGAGGCCATGAAGCTGAAGGGAAAATCACAAGGTAGAGGTCCTTGTTCTGTCTGATGCTAATTGCTATAAAATTCAACTCAAGCTGGGTGGTGGTGGTGCCTGACTTTAATCCCAGCACTAGGGAGGCAGAGGCAGGTGGATCTCTATGAGTCTGAGGCCAGCCTGGTCTACAGAGTGAGTCCATGGACAGCCAGGGCTGTTACACAGAGAAACTTTGTCTCAGAAAAATCAAAATAAAAAAAAAAGACTCAACACAAGCAAGCATACTCTGACCTGCACTGATCTTAAGTAGTATAAGCATGGACTAACATACAATTGCTTAAAACAACAACAAATATACAGATCATCTTTCACGTTGCTCTCCGCTCTGAATCATCAATTAATATAGCACTTGGGAATTCCGCCCATCAACAGAGCTGTTTCCATTCAGATATGTTCCATAGGTCCTCCAACCATAACATTATTTTTGTTGTTATTTTATAAGCATAATTTTGCTACGGTTATGAGTCATAATGTAAACATCTGATACGCAGGTTGTCGTAGGCATACCCTGTGAGAGAGTCATTGACTCCCAAAAGAGTCACAACCCACAGGTTGACTCTAACTCTCCATCTAACTCAACATCTCAGGAGCTCTCCCTACACTCCCCTCCCATTGTGTATTACATCACTTTCTTGAGGTCTAATAACGGCAATGGACTGCCTGGGGGCAGAGTGGCTTTCCTGATTCCAGGAACTTCACTCTTAGATGCATTCTACCACCATCCCTGGCAATCTATCATATACGTCTCCCCCATGTCAACCTAGGGACCAGTTGCCAACTGTCTCGGGTCTACATCCTTATTCTCATTCTCTTACCTATCTGAGTCTATCCACGCCACCTTTATTACCTTTTGCTCCTTTGTGTTTAGTCTTTGTCCTACTGGAGCTCAGGTCTCCTATCACTTGTACCTCTAAGTCTCTTTAAATGGTCCCTTCACCTACACTTGTTTCCTTCCCATTTTTTTTTTCCAATGAAAGAATCCAAGGCTTAAGCCTGAATGTGCTGGTATATGCCTATAGACTTAGTGCCAGTGAAGCCGAGCAGGGCTGTGATGAACTGGAGGCCAGCCTGGACTATAGAGTAAGACCCTACTCCCTCTCCACCAAAAATGGAAAAAAAGCCTGAGGTTCAAAAAAGATACATTGATGATTGATGATTTGAGGTCACAATATGTCAGACAATTGAGCAGGGTTCAAACTATTTTTCTGATCCTCAAGAATGTGTTATTTTTCTTTCTCTACTTTGGCTTGCTTCAGAGCCATATTAATATAAGATGAATTTCACAGATGGAAACTCAAATAGCATTTGTGCAGCACCTGCCTGGTAATAAAATCTAACAGTCCAGGCCAGCATTAGCCTTTGAAGACTATCTCTCTTGTGTTGGACATCAGCCATGGCAAATTAAGACATTAATACCTTCAGCCAAGTTAATCTGCAAAATATGGCTCAGTTTTAATATTTTTTCCAGTCTTTAGTCCTGGAGAAGAAACTTAAAAATCAAATAAAATGAATTATTTCAAAGCTACTGAAATTCTCCATTGAGCTTCAAATTCAATGATGGGGGCATTGCTTCTAGCTGTCCTACGTTTGTACTTTAAGCTTCACCCAAAGTTCCAGTGTGGCATTTGTTTTTAATGATTCTAAAAAAGGATCTGATAGCATATGTTCAAGCTGAGCAAGTTATGAGGATGCCAATAGCATGTTTTTGTACACTCTTTGACTATGGGCTTCCTATGCAAATAAGACTTCTCTGGGTCTTGCTTTTAAATCAAGGACATGACCTTTAGTTCAAAAAGACATCAAAGATCATCAAGCTCTTAGCCAAAATTGTTTAAGGGATCCTTAAAGTAGATAGATGTGGATTTGTAACCTGGTAATTTGTTAACTGAAAGACAAATAATCTCTAAGTTCATTTCCCCTGAGATAAAGGAAAGGAACAATTGTTTATTTCTATCCTTTAAGGGATATCAATGATTTATGGTGTTGGTGAGCACTATTTTATAAAGAGATATTTTATTTGCATAGACACAACACAGACAGTGTCCCATCATACCTGTGTCTTATTACTAGTGTGTATGGGAGACAGTCTTGTTACTTAGTCGGCCTTATTCTCACCACCACATTGATTTCTGTCAGGAAGGAAAAAAAAAATCAGATCCTCAGAATCAAAAGCATCACATTTTGTTCAAACTACACTCATGGCCCTGAAACGTCTTTAAGGAGAATTTGTAACTCATAGTTGTTAAAATATGCCTCTAGAATTTCCTGCTTCTTCCTAGGCTTTGGCTCTAGAGATTCATTGCTGACAGTGGCAAGATGTATGTCAACTTCATTCCAAATCCCCTTCCCCAGCACATGGAGAACACAACAATATCTTCAGTGAAAGAGAAATGCACCTCACCCTACAAAAGGATGCCATGGGCTGCTCATTCTTTTACTACTTCAGCACCTACTGTGTGTAAAGCCTTCTTTGTGATTAGGGAAAGGGGATTCAAAGATGAACAGATCAGTCTCTGCCTCCAAAGAATTTATAAATTCAATACAAATTTGTTGTACTATCGATAACATAATTTATAACATAATTTATATTTCGTATTTACTGACTAAATTATTTTGTGTATTTCCTTTTATACATGGGGTGATGTTAAGACACGTTGGGTGAGTAGTTCAAAGACTGGTGTTTGCACCAGCTCTGCCATTGATCACCTTGTTTGACCTTGCAAAGTCACATTACATTGGTCTCTGGTGTTCTCATCTATAATATTAGGAAATTTAAAGTTCTGTGCTTCCCTCCAATATTCATCAGATACTTTTAAAATTTCAACTGTGTGTAAAGCACTGGTCCAGTTACTTAAATACCTTAGTGGCCTATGCAGACACTGATCCCTGCCTTTTTCCTCCTTATTTTTTTCTGGAGAGGAAAACAGACAATGAAAAACTGATATAATACTAAATTAGCAATATAGTGTATTAGAAGATTATAGTGCTATGCAGCAAGACACACAGCATGAGAATCAGGAATGCAAGACAGGGAGTAATTGCAATCTTATATAAAGTGGTCAAGTTTGCTGTTTAAACAGTCTTAGAAATGTTCAATACTCTCCACAGTATATTTTCTATATGGTAACAGGGAAGACTATTGGAGAAGAACAAACATCATAAAAATGCCCCACTCCTTTCTGGCTTTGCTCTGTCCTTTCCTTTCAATTGAAATCAGACATGTGACCTAGAACTTCTCATAGTAGCTGCTAACCTTATGTAGATATCAAGGTATTGAAATGAGGCTTGTCCACATTGAGATATTCCTTAAGTGTGAAAAAAATAAGCTTTCAAAAAAATGTATGTACAATGTCTTTTGCTCCTCACTAACATTTTCTTTTGTATTGATTTCATGTTGAAATGATAATATTCTGTGTTGGGGTAAATAAAATATATTTAAAGTAAATCTTACTTTTTAACTACCACAATTTGAATTTATACATACAACTTGAATGGTGTTTCTCTTGAGTAGCATGAATCTAAAACTTGAAATATTAATGTTGTTATTAGCATACTTATTGGTTTTGCCTTTCTGGGTAAGTTATTTATCATACTAGTTATCTTTCCTTCCATCTTCCTCAAAATCCTTTACTCTGTGGCCTTTGGATCAAGAAATGCAAGCACAGGGTCTGCATTTCTAAAACTGAGGATTCTCTAGGGCCTTCATACATATGGAATTTGTGAGAGATGGGTGAAGGAAGGGAATTTAGGTTCTGGGATAGAACAGAGGTCTGCAGAGCCACATTGTGATAACTGTAAGGTAACCATTTTGATTAAGTTGTTTTGCCAATGAAGATGTATTAGTTTTTCTTTAGTTTTTATCCCGAACTTTAAAATAATGTCAGCTGCCATATATGGTAAGTGAGGGAGATGCTGGTATAAATTAGGGACTATTTCCTCAAGCCACTGCTAATTTTGGTGATCAACAAACTTTGAAGGGTCAGATTTAAAATTTAAAAGAGAAAGGCCTACATAACGCACACATATCTCTTGTTTTGTAGAAATTCAGGATTTAGCATGGGGCAGATTCAACATACAGCCTTAAACAATTTCCATTTTAGATTCCTACGTTCCCTAAATCTTATTTTTCAAAGTATTAAGAGCCAGGGCGGATGCTAAAAGATTGCTCAGCTCCCTTTCTTTAAGCAAACAAAGAACTAAATCCTCTAGCTCAGGGAGTTTTCAGTTCTCTTGATGACGATTCCCCAAGGACAGCGATAAATCTTATTGACTGACTACAGATTCCATCATATCCCTTGGGAGCCCATTTCAGTATTTCATCTCTCTGATAGGAAAAGAAGTCTTGCTTGTGCACGATCAAAACCAGAGTTCTTTAAGACAGTTTTTCTTCTTTCCTTTATTATCTCCCCTGCCTCTCTCATTTTGGTTCATGGATGATAATTGATGAGCATTAGTCTTTTCAAAAAATTTCAAGTATGCAAGCTGCTGGGATGTAATTTACCCCTCCTTCCTATCTCCAGATCACTGTATGAGCCACAGAGTTCTATGCTTTGTGCAACATTGCTCTCTGTCTGTGTTTCTATCTGTAAATAACTACCTTAAAAAAATTCTTTTCTGAATTTTCTTTCCCTTGTCCCATTTTCTCATTTATCAAGGTCACTGGAAATGTTTTTTCTCTGATCTCATCTTACCACATAGATATGTACTTAAGCCTGTGGTATTAGAAGGCTGTAAACCTTGGCACTACTAAAGCATGGCCTTAATAGGCAACTAGGAGAAACCGTGTTCTCCCAAAGAAAACAGAAGCAAAAAGTAAAGAATGCAAGGTCATGAGGAAATCAGTGACTGAACATCAGATTGGAGCTGCTCAACTTGGAGCACCACAGGAGAGAGAAAGGTAATGTTCACTGGAAAGACAATGATTCTTACATAATGTAATCCAAATTATATTGTATATCCAAATTAGACGGCTTGAATGATCTTAAACGGAAGCTATTTATAAGTTCTCTGCTAATTTTGTTTTACTCAGAGCACTTCAATTAGAGAAAATGATAAAGAGTAACTCTTATTCAGGTCCCAAAGGCTTAATTTTCTTTTTGATCCTCATTGGTTTGTTTAATCTAACTCTGGTTTTGTTACTGAGACAAAAACAATATTTTAACTGCAAGAAATACTATCTTGTTTTATTGGTCAGAAGGATCATTGCTTCAACAAAAATGTAAACTCCTCATGAGTGAATTAGTTATTGGTGAACCAATCATCCTGGATGAGAAAGAATAGATAGTATTTCTTTTGTGACTATTTTGTTGGAAAATGGCAATGCTTAGAAAAGCAGATGATAATTCCAGGTGTCTGCTATCATTGCAAAGGTCTAGTTTTTCCTGGCTTCGTCACTGAACTGTGAGATCCTTGAAGGTAGTGACAGTGTCTTGTTTGTACTGGGATCTCCATGTCACTTCAGGCAGGGCTCAGAACACAGTAGATCCTCGAAGTAGTTCATCAGTGACTAAATTGATGAATGAATGACTGCATGGATGAATGGCACAAGTAATTTATTCATGAAGAAAAATGAGTGGCAAGGCCAATATTCCAAAGTAAAAGTTTTTTTTTTTTTTTTGAGACATAGTCTAATTATTAGACCAGGCTGGCTTCAAACACAGTTATCCGCTTAGCTCTGCCTCCTGAGTGCTGGAATTGAATGCATGCTTCACTATAGCCAGCTCATTCAAGTTTTAAAAGGCATTAGTAATAGTCTAGTTTGTGTCTAATTTCATTCTATAATGATGAACCATTGAAGTACTAATGTTCTTTCATTTTATATAAGCTACTTTGAGAAATGAAATAAGCAACACTAATACATAGAAATACTTCTATATATCTGGCTATACATCTAACTGATAGGACAAGAAAATGAAAATTAAGGTGCCCACCAGTGTGTTCTAGTTTAAGCAAGTAAAGTTGCAAATGAGTCTTCAATCTGATTTTCATTTTGTTTTTAGAGATAGAGTTTGGATTTGTAAACAGACTTGAACTTGGCTTTGAACTTATTTACCTGCCTCAAACTTCTGAGTACTAGGATCAAGATGTGTACTCCCACACTCAGTTTGAATTTGATTTAGTTGAATGACAGTAATGAATTAATGGGGAGATGTTGAGAACCACTTAGGCAAAAATTAAAATAGTAGGCAATTGAAATAAAAAGAATAATCAAGAGTTGGGGAAAGACTGAAAAGATGACTTTGTGGATACCACACAGCTCTGTGCCCAAGCTTATCTATATCTGTGTCTCTATCTATCTATCTATCTATCTATCTATCTATCTATCTATCTATCTATCTAGATATTCATATATATATATATATGAAAAAACAAAAAAATATTGAGAGAAAATTGATAAGGGTATGATTTGATTTACACCATGCTGAAAATGCAAAACTCAAAACTCAAACAAAAACAAAACAAAACAAAAAAATAGGGATATTAATACAAACACATGTATCTACTTATCAATATTTGTGGCAGTAGGCAGTTAGAAGGAATAAATATGTATTATTTAAGGTGTTGGGGATGGAACCCTGGGTCTCAGGCTACCTCATTGAGCTATAATCTAGCCTCTGCTAGTTCTTATATTCATTGTATTTCCCAGGCCAGGCTGCACCTTCTGGACTCAAGCAATCCTTTTGCATCAGCATCCTAAGTAGCTGGGACTACAGACATGTACCACTGTGCTGGCTTGAACTAGAACTTTTTAAACAAAGGAATGACATGAAAAAGGTTGTTTTGAAAGCAATGCAGAAATAAAGGAAAGTCTTAGAAGGGCATTAATCACTGAGGGGATCATGAAGATGTGACGGAGAGTCATATCGGACCAATATAAGAATGATGACTGGAATTCAACAGGAAAGGGAGATTGGAAAGACACTCTGAAATGGACAACAGGACTTTATATCGTGATGAAACTCAAAAAGCAAAAATTAAACTTGTGATTGTGCTGAAGGTCAAAATGAGGATACACAGGTCACTAATGACAATGGAGAGTTTAGGAAGGTACAGTGTTTTGAAGGGAACAGTTTTGACATGTTAAATTTTAGAGTCATTAAAATAGCTGTCTCTGGAAGTAACTGGAAATTTGAGACCCAGCAAGAAGCCAATAATAATTTCTGAGTGTTCCATTCCCTTAGGCTGACTGATTTGTACTTCAGAAATGATTCTATGTTTGTTTATTTATTTGCTTTACTGGCAGTCTTTGGATCAAATTCGAGCATGACCCTCACTTTATAGGAAGGCTGTCCAAACCTCTGACCTGAGATATCCTTCTGTTTACTCATATATCTGAGCGGTATGAATCAAGTACCTTCTCTGTCAAGAGGAGTGCTTAGAGACACAAAGACAAATAACTCCCCAAGTATAACCCAGGCTGTGAAGTCATTCCTGTTTGAAGAAACTTGTCAAAGCCACAGTGCAAATCATGGACTGTCTCCAGCTCTGCCCCACCTGCTCATTAGAGAAGCTAGTCCACTCCCAAATCCCCCACACAGTACTATAAATTTGGGGTACCTCATACTTTAACATACTAAAGTGCATAGGTAGTTCAGGATCTAAACCTACTTCAGAACTGCTATTCTCAACCCTCATAATGCTGCTACTCTTTAAAACATTTCCTCCTGTTGTGGTGACTCCTGACCATAACATTATTTTTGTTGCTACTTCATAATAGTAATTTTGCTGTTATGAATCATAATGTAAATATCTGATATGCAAATGGTCTTAGGTGACCCTGGTGAAAGGATCGTTTGGCCCCCAAAGGGTCTCGACCCACAGGTTGAGAACCACTCTTTAACCATAAAGCACACACTGAGGCCTGGTAGGATGTGAGGCTGATCAGACAGGGAGGAGCCAGAGCTCCACATCGCTTCTGACTTCTTCAAAACTGGTGTAACTTGCTTTTATTCCTCGTCTTCACAGGGATATTTCACAAGGGCTCTAGGGATCTAGATTCCTTTTATTTCTCATACTTGGAATTCTGAGGTGTGACTTGGGCCGCTTTCTAATGGAATGCCAGCATTTGTCTCCTTTGCCTTTTCTGGGTCTGTTTCTGTTTGCCTGGTAGCAGAGCCTTTGACCAATTTAAGTTTGGCTGTTTATGCCTAGTCGAGCTTCTCTCATGTATTTATCTGTATACATGAACACTGACTTTAGATACGCACACTCTGAAAAGCCCTTCCGCTTCCTTCTCTCTGCATTCTCTCTCTCCACTATACTGTCTTTGAGTGTTGCTATGAAATCTGACTCTAACGTGTTCTCTTCAGTGACAGTCATATGAGGAAATAACTCTGAACTCCCAGATCAAAACAATACAATGTATACCTTGAATATAAGAAATTCTTAGCTTTGAATTACAGAGTATTTTTAAAGATGTGGCCCACTCTTTGCTAACTGTGCTTGCTCCTTTGCATACGCTATTTCCCTCTAACCTGTTTATTGTGGCTGTTCCTCTCATCATTTACGTCTCTCTGGTGAGCCTAACTCTCTAGAGAATGCCCAACTTTAAGAAAGTTTGACAATTGTATACATACATTAATGTATTTTGATCATATCCACTGCTATTACTTGTTCTTTGCCTCTTCTTTCCCATTATTATCGTTTTCTTCCTAATGTAATCATAAGATATGGCTATGTACCACTTACCTCCTATTTAATTTCTCTCTGTTTCATGAGCCTATGAATTCAAAACTGACCTAGGAACTATGTTTGATTAGTTCAACATGAGGTTAACCATATATAGATTTAAACATTTATCTATATTACCTGTATTACAGATGCTCAATAAATACTTGGGAGGTGGTCTTTGAATGGGATCTTATCCCCATAGGAGAGAAATATGCCGACATCAACTCAACAAAATTGTGCAATGGGAACTCTGAGTTTAAATGGGCTAAGAAGAAACCATGTAAAAATATTTACATTAAAAAATTCTAATTTATTTGAGAGAAAATGCTGCCCTGCTGAAGTCACACAGCAGGCTATAATTCCACAAACTCAGCTGGGTTTCAAAGCTCATCAGCAATCAAGTATGGTTGGTCCCCTGACCTAGATTTTGCTAAAATCTCTCCTGAGACCATCAAATAATTAATTATTGGATTAATGCACAGAAGATTAATAGTGCCTCCTGGTTCCAATGGTTTGCAAAGCTGATTTTAAGTATTCAAGTCGTTTTAGCATGTCTTTTGAAAGACTGTTGTTTTCTTTCTCTGCTATTAAACTATTTTTTTGTAGCTTCCGTATATAATCAAAAGGATTGTCTCCCGTTAATCCTTGGTTTGCTTTCAAGATACTTAAAAAAGCAAAAAGAATAGTTAGGTATGATTAAGAAATTGAATTATGGATTTTTTTAAAGTTATGTATAATTCTTTGTCTAGGATTGGGGCTCCATGAGATTTCCCTCTTCCATGTTGATGTTTTTCTCATTCAGGTCTCGTTCAGGCAGCCATGCGATTCCATGGGATGTAGCTTCTCTGACATTTCTAGGAGACACAATCTCACAGGAGATATCCTGTTCCTTTGGCTCTTACATTCTTCCTGCACTTTATTCAGAGGTGTTCCTGAGCCTCAGATGTAGGAGTTGTGTTGTAGATGACTCAGCTAGAACTGGGTGCCACAAGATCACTAGTTTCTGCATTTTCTGTAATGGTCTCTGTCTGTTGCAAAGAGAAGCATGAGAAAAAAGTCTTCCCCAGAGCAAATCCCCTAATTGGTTATCCAATTGGTAGTAAAAATATTTTTATATAAGTAAATTGTTTTACAGACCTTAAAATAAGATTTATTTCTTTTTCTGCTTGGAAAAGGTTTAAATAGTTGAACTAGACACTAGACTCAGATCATAAGATTTTATAGCTTACAGTGTATTTTGGACACAAATTAAACTTGCCTGATTCTTCCAAAAGTATGAGAAGCAGGCAAAACAAACATCATTTCACAGATGAGGGAACCAAGACTAAGAAAATTGAAAGATTTTTGCAGAGTTACATGGCATTTTAGTGATGAAAAATGACTTGAAACTTGAATGACTTGATCATTTTTAATCTGTAAGTTCTGTTTCCTTTAAAAGGAAAATACCATAGCATCCACTTCTCTTTTCCTTCACTTTCCTATGAACCTCTCTCCCTACTCTACATGGTGTTTTTAAGGTGCACTGTTCAGAGAACGTATTCAGGCAGACATATTGAATTAAGTATTCTAGCTGTGCAAGCCTCCACTCTCCTACCCAAGTTAAAAAATCCTGGCAAGCCCATCTGTTTAGTCAAGCATTTGCCTGATGGCTGTGGGAGGATCGACAACTGCACCATCATGAATTCAGGCCCTGGAGAGTAAATATTGAAACATGTGTTTGTTTCTGTACATGTGCCATAGGGCTCAGCGATGGGCACATTCTGAAGATGGAAATAATAATAGTCATTGCGATCCCGCCAGCCCTGGTACCACTGCCATACCTGAGCCTCACTTGAAGGAAAGCTATGATCATTTTATGACACATCTTCCCTGCTATTTGTTCAGTGCTTCCAACCAACCAGATCCTTGCTGTCCCCCTACATAGGCCTTGCTTCTCTCATTCCTACTCTCCCAGCTGTGCTTTTTCCTTTGAAGGAAGGAGCTTACTATGGATTTTCATGGTTTTTCACAATGGATTTATTTCAAGGACATGCTTGCATTTCTGTTTCTTTTTTTTCCTCTTCAATATGGTGAGTTACCTCATTCTATGTATCAATAAAAACAGGTTATGGTTACCAAGGCTTTGTGGAGTAGAATATGCATCAGATGTCACGTATACATGACATTGGAAGATAAAGAATGAAGTCACCTAAAGAGAGAAAAACAGTCATCAACTGGGTACCCTAAACTAGGACAATTTGAAGAATAAAGGAGCCAGGTGGATTTATAAGAAGAAGAGAATAAAGTGTCAATTGGTGGTTTAGATAGGCATGGACCAAATAATCTTCATTCCAAAATTACTTCAAATGAAAACACATTCCAGTATTTAAATGTGTGTGCTGTGCCATCTCAGTTTCAGGATAATCCTAACAACTGTCTTCAGATCAGGTTGACCTGAATTCCCAAGTTCAGCATGTTAAAAATCCTGGAATTGCACAGAGGAGTGAGTTTCAAAGAAAACGATTCGTGGAAATCTTTAGAGAAGTGTCTGAGACAGTTTTCCGATTGAAGATAGAGGTTTGTACAAAGCCAATAACAAGTATGGAGCAAGAGTTTCTGCTGAAGCTAAAAGGAAAGCAATATTGGGTAGTAGAGAGAATGGGGTCTGAGAACTGGAGGAGGGGGGTGAAGTCTTGGAGATTCCCAAGACTAGACTAATGATAACGATAGCTAACATTTATCAAGCAGTTATAAGTTGGGCTGTTTGTTAGGTGCAATGGATTTATCATGGCTCACTGTCTTATTTTAAAGATTTATTTATTTTTATGTATGTGATTTTTTTGAATGTATGTATATGCACAACACATGTGCCTGGTACCCTCGGAGATCAGAAGAGGGCATGCGATCTTGAATTAAAACTATAGATGGTTGTGAGCTGCTCTGTGGGTACTGCAAACCGAACCTGGTCTTCTGCAAGAGCAGTGAGTGCTCTTAACTGCTGAGCCATTGCTCCAGCCCCACATTGTATTATTTTAGTTTTGTGAATCCTGTTTTCAGTGATAAAACAAAAGGGTTGAGAGAGTTGACCAAACCACACAGATAACAGATGACACACTATCTAAACCTGCAGCACATGCTTTTTCTCCTCTCCAAACACTTTGATACAAAATAATTCAGATCAACTAGGCTGAGAAGGTGAGAGACTTTATAGGTTTTATTTTCCAATTACATTTTATTTTTGTCAGAGTAATATATGCAAGCAGTTTGAAAAGTCAAGCATAAAATCTATAACCAAATTTTGCAGGTCCCTGTCCACTTTTCCATCCTCAACACTAGGTACTACTCCTCAGCCAATCCTGGCTGTGTCTCCTAGTATCTTTTTGTGCGTGGCGTATTTCAAAATCATATACTTAGATTTCTGTTGATTGTTCTCTTCTTTTAAAATGTTATCTAGTTTATTTTGTTTTGTAAATGAGAGTTTATCTTTTGTGTACTTCCATCTCTTCTTCTAGTCTCTGCTCCATTTTTTCAACAATTACATAATTTTTTAGGTATATTGATATAAAGTGTTAGCATTAAGATGGTGTTATAAATAGTGTATGGCCTAGCTATATAATGAATCATGATTTTTGTTTCCTTGTGGAACAACACTCTGCTCTCCTTAGAGTCATGGTTTTCAAATGACGTAGTTTCCCATTATTAGCCTTACTGCATAGATTTTGAAAATATCTCAATAGTACTGACAGGGGCTTGTGTAACTCTGGCTGGCCTCAAACTTACTATGTAGCTCACTGTAGTAGTGAGACTCAATTGTCATATTGGTGGCATTTTGAATCGTCATGGAAATAAATTCCTGGGAGTGTCTGTGAGAGATATTAAGATTAGGTTTCTTCCATGGACTGGAGTTCTGGACTGAATGAAAAGAAGAATGTGAGCTGAGCACAGCATTCATTAGCCTCGGCTTCCTGACTGTGGATACAATGTGATTAGCTGCCTTCTGCTTCTGCTACCATACCTTCCTTGCCATTATGGGCTGTATCCCTTAAAACTGCAAGCCAAAATAAACCCTTCCTATGGTCTATAATTGCAGCACGTCCATCCTCCAGAGTCATCCCAAAAGGAGCATAAACAGAAGGTCCAGGTTTGAGACTTAAACACCTAAAAAGTCTTCATCTCATGGTTGATTGGTATTTTGGCTGTGCGTAAAATTTAAGGTGAAAATTTCTCTTCGATTCTTGAAGATTTTTCCTTTATGTTGTAGCTTCCAGAGTTGCTGTTGGAAATCCAGTGACTTTCAGCCATTTGTGATTAGTATTTAGAATATTTCTATGTCTCTTATTTTCTATGTCTTAATGCCCAACTTTTTCCCTGTGCTTTCTCATCTGCCATTCATCTTTTTTTTTTGTTTTTTTGTTTTTGCCATTTGTTCTACTCCTAAGCACATTCTAAACCTTTGTCTTTTGTGCCTTCTATTTCATTTTTATCACAATTTTATTTACTGAAAGTTTTCAGCCTCTACTATTCTTTTTTTTTCTTTATGAATACAGCACTTCCCCGCTACCCCTCACCTGTAGACATTAAGTTACAAATATTTTCTTGGGAAACTTTTTCTTTTCCCTGTGTTTTCATTATGCACCCCCCATCTCTCTTTATTTCTTTTTCCCTACAAGGATCTGTTTGGTTTCTGTTTTTCATGTCTTTCTTAATATGTGTGGTAGCCTTTTCCTGTCCATTTTTGTTTAAGAATGAGAAACTGTGAAGCTACAAGCTCTGTATACAAGGCAGTGTAGCCAGAGAGTGTTTTTATGAAGAATTCCCAAGCACCGGACAGTATTGGATAGTGATGTTTCTTCTGTAGTTATTGAGAGGGTCCTCCTATCTACCATTTGAAGGCACCACACTGAACTCAGTGTGAAAGATGGCAGAAATTATAGGACTAGTAGGAATAGTCTGCTTCACCATGTAAGCTTTCCTGCATCACACCCCTATTTTTTGCCCCAACCTCCTCCCTCTCCCTCTGATCCTATTATCTCAAAATTCAGTCTCTTTGAGCTGTTTTCCAATTTCTATTCTTATGCAAAGATTAAAAGAAGAGACCTGGGACTGTCATCACTTTTTTTTTTTTTTTTTTAAATTAAGTCCCATGTTATCACAGTATACTGTGGTACCCATGTTCAGAGGTTCCTGTCCAGTCCTGAGTCTTTGGGAAGTTCTACAATAATTTTACCAGTCAACTTATCATAAATAGTCCACTCTATAACAATTTTTGTTTCTTCCTCCTTTAATATGTGACAACTGTTATTTACTGAGTTTCTTATTCTCTCTGACCTAATGAGCTAAAAAAGGAACAAATTATATTACCTTCCATTTTAGAGGTATTTAGTGGAAGATACATGTATTCTTAATCTGCTGTGTTTAATATTGCCCAGATAAAGTTTCCATGAAGCAGATGCTGAGGTAATTTGGGGCTCAAGATCAGAGATCAATAGCTGTGGAAGAAGTGGAGAGACAGCAGGATTGAATCAGGAGGAGTCAAACCATGATGCATACATAAATGGTAGCAAACCCAGCATGGGGCTTTGGAGCACACAGCACTCAGAGCTGTCCTACCAGAAGAAATGGCTGGGGCTGTGTGTGCTCCAACTGCACTGGGGTATGGGCTGCTCTGGAGGCAGGCTGGTCTCTGTAGCTACACACTGAGTGTGGAAGAGCTGACAACTGCAGGTCACAGATTGGCTAACAACATTCTTCACATCTGGGCAGCAAGTTCTTTGAGGAATTATCTAGGTATATCTTCCATAGACTGGAAGCTCTTCATAGATAAATATCACTTTTACTAAGATGTAATTTGCATATTGTATATTTCACCCATGTAAAGTATATAATTCCATGATGTTTCATATATTTGTAGTTTCAAATGCATCATCACTATCCATTCCAGAATATCTTCATTGCTCCTCAAAGGAGCCTTATCTCCCTTTGCAGTCACCCTTGTCACCTCCAGTCCTGGGTGATTACTAATCTGCTTTCTATTTTTGCAAATTTGCCCATTCTGGACATTTTCTGTAAATGAATCAGCATTTTATAAAAATGTGTTACTGTTGATGGTTGTCTTTCACTTAGCACAGTGTGGTCAAGGTTCAGCAATGTTGTAACAAATATCAGTTCATTTCTTTTTATTGACAAATAATACTGCATCATATGAATATTATCTCGCCATCAGTTTATGGGTCTTTAAGTTATTTCTGGTTTTTTTTTTTTTGCTATTATAAATAATGTTTCTATAAAAACTTGTGTATAAGTTATTACATGGTTGTCCTGGCTAATTTTATGTCAATTTGACACAAGCTAGAGTCACCTGAGAGGAGGGAATCTCAATTAAGAAAATGCTGCCGTAAAACTGAACTGTAGGCAAATTTGTAGGTCATTTTCTTAATTAGAGATAGATGTCAGAGGGCCCAACCCATTGTGAATAGGGACACCCCTGGAGTAGTGGTCCTGGTTTCTATAAGAAAGCAGGCTAAATAAGCCATGAGGAACAAGCAGCACTCCTCCACGGTCTCAACACTAGTCCCTGCCTCTAGGTTCTTTCAGTGCTTGAGTGACCTGAAAGGAACTCAACAGAGGAACTACCTCTCTTCCTCAGAGATAGACTGTTAACCTTAAAGTATAATAAAAAACAAACCCTTTCTTACTCAAGTTGTTTTTGGTCGTGGTGTTTTTTCACAGAGTAGAAACCCAAACTAAGACATAAATTGGTACCATTGCTGCGACAGACCTGACCACGTGTTTTGAGGATTATGGAAGGACTTTGGAACTTTGGGTTGGATTAGCTATTGAGTATTCAAAGCTTGGTAAGTTGTTCAAAATGGCTTAGGAGATAAGAATGTTGAGAACAATGCAGATGATGGAGGCCTGGCTTGAGAAGTTTCAGAAAGAAATTTGCGTGTCCCTTGAAGACTCTCTCAGGACCATTTGCTATTTTGAATTATGAATCTGTAGTTATGGTCAGCTGGAGCTGAAGAATCAGCTGCGAATAATAAGGGACCAGCATCACTGATGTGAAATCTTTGCTTTATTGTGACAAGTGATGCTGGCTAGCTGGAGATGAAAAATTGGCAGTGTTTAAGAAGTTGCTAGTCTTATTGAGGTAAAATCTGTTGGAAAGTGTTTTCTCAAGGTTAGCACACAGAAACTGTGGTCCAGAGTTGGAAGAGGCTGCATCTTATGCTGGCAGTCAAACTTGGTAGTCTAAGAGTCTCCCAGGGGGTGCAGGTTTTGAAAGCATGAAGAGGTCATGGAGAGCAGCTGAGACTTGGCACTGTGAAAAGCCACGATAGGCTTGGTGAAGGTACAACTTCAGTAATGAAGCTTCAGGATTGAAGGAATCAAAGAAAAGCTGAGGCTTGGCACCATGAAGAGAGTTCATGAGAGGCTATTGGTGAAAGTGCAGCCCAGTTGCATCAGGAGATCTTAGCATTTTGGAGATGCCATAGGAAAACCACCAAGGACAGAAGCAGTTGTAGAGTGGGCTTAGCCTGGTCTAGGAGACAAGCCGTGTGTGCTGTGGAAGGTGGAGCCAGAGATATGATCTAAGAGCCCTTCGGAAGAGCCCAAAGGATCATGAGTGAATCCCAGACATTGAACATTTAGTTATTTATACTGTTGGAGTTGGTTTTGCTTTGTTTAAATTGTAACTGTGCTCTGGTTCTTTCTTTATGAAGCAAAAAAGTATTTAAATTTAACTTAATTTTCATTTTACAGGAGCCCACAGATGAGATTTTGGATTTTTAAAGAGATTTTGATTATTTCAAAGAAACTTTGGACCTTTAAGTGTTTGAATTTTAAAGACTGTGAGACTTTTAAAAGTTGTAATGTTTTATTTTGTGATATTGATATTAATGTGTGATCTTGAGGATGATCAGTGGGAATATTTTCATTTCCACTGGACATAGGAATTTCTGGATTACATGGTAATATTTTTAATTGTTTAAGGATATGCCAAACTATTTTTTCGAAGTAACTATTCCATGTTATATTTTCATGTAGCTTAAGAAGATTATAGTTTTTTAAAAATGTTCTTTCTGATATTTGTTATTATTTGCCCTTTTGTCTATAGCCTTGAGTGGTTAAAATGGTATGTCCTTCTGCATTCCATTCACAGATAGTAATGCTGACCATTTCTCATATCACTGTGGGGGATATTTCTGCTCAAATCTTTATTCCATTTTAAAGTAGATTAATCATCCTTTAATTATGGAGTTGTAGTACTCTCTTAGAGACTCTAGGTGTAAATTCCTCATAATATATATAATTTGCAAGTGTTTTTTCACATTTTGTGGATTGTCTTTTTCACTTCATTAATGATGTTCATCAAACAATAGAATTTTAGGATTTTTATAATATGCAGCTTATTTTTCCTTTTGTTTTATGGTTTTAGTTCTTGTATTATGTTTTTGACTCATTTTGAGTTAATTCTTCTATGAGATATAGGTACAAATGACTATATCCAATTGTCCCAATCAACATAAAATATATTAATATTTATATATACATGTTATATATGTGACATTAGGTATTATAAGGTTTTTTTTTGGGGGGGAGGGTTGAGACAGGGTTTCTCTGCTATAACACTGGAGCTCACTCTGTAGATCAGACTGCCCTCGAACTTATAGAGCTCTACCTACCTTTGCCTCCCAAGTGCTGACATTAAAGGCATGGGCCACCATGACCTGGATAAGTGTTTTCTTTCTAGCTATATTATTTTAAAATTCTTTTTCACTGAGACATTTACTTAAAATTTATTTTTAGAAGATTTATTTATTTTTATTTTTTGTGTATGAGTGTTCAACCTGTTTGTACATTTGTGAACAACATGCGTGTCTAGTGCCTCTAGAGAAGAGGGCTTTGGATCCTCTGGAATTGGAGTTACGGATGGTTGCTAGCTGCCATTTGGATGTTGGCAACCTAGTCCTTTGGAAGTGTAATAGTTTTTCTTAACCAATGAGCCATGTTTCCAAAATCAATTTAATTTTTTTTATACTCACATCAGAGTGTTGAACAAGATAATGGACATACACAGAATGTTTACAGTATATCATGTAAGTATCCTGTTTGCTGCATTGTGCAGCTCCTTTTGAGTAGGTTTAAGTGCCCATGAATTCAGGGAAAAAATACATCAAATACCTAATATTTCCCAGGCACTAAATTAGATACCAAAGAAGCAAAGAAACAAAAACATAATCTAGCTAGAGTGGTGGAAAAACTGATATTATGAAGAAAATTCAAACCATACTCTAAACTGTCATCATAACTCACCCCAAATCACCCGGTCTCTGATATAGAGATTTCATGAAATCAAAATCTGTCTTTAGACTTGTTTATTTTTGAAAACCTCTAATTTTTACAAAGAAAATTATTTTTTTAAAGACAACTATACTGATATCTAGTGGTCCTCGTGTCTTCTTTTTGTGTACTTAGTAAGACATTTAAATCAATCTGTTGTTGACATTTGGTGAGAAGCAATTTTATAATTATTTTTCTATAGTTCCTAATAGAGAGATCCTGTATCTTTTACTCTGCCACTTTTGTGCAAGTTACCCATTCCCTCTTATGGATTTTTATTGTCTTCAGTGATTATTAAATGTTTACCAATAATGAATCCGTGAAATTGACTCGTTCATTTAATGTCAGGAAAAAATTTGACTGTATATAGGAAATTTTTTTTCATAACAATCTTTGTTTCTATCTTAGTAAGTATAATTGCTTAAGAGCAGACCAAGCAGGGCAGGAAAGTGTAGTCCCAAATCAAGAGCTACAGTTGGGCTGGTGGATGACTCTGTAGGTAAAGGCACTTGTTTCCAAGCCTGGTGATCTGAGTTTGATCCCTGGGATGGAATGAAAGAACGGACTTCTACAAGTTGTTCTCTGACCTCCACATGTATGCTGTGTACACACTCACACACATGCACACATAAATATACCCAAACAAATACATAAGTGTGCGTGCGTGTGCGTGTAGTCTTACAGATGAGAAGCTATGCTACACAGGGTGGTAAAACAGTTTTTAAAAGATAATGAAAGTGCCAGTATAATTCAGGAGGATGGGAAAATAAGAAAAAGTATAAAAACCTTTGCCATTATCTAATCTTTCAAAGAGCAGGATTCTTGTTCTTTTGTGTATCTTCTCAGATACACAAAGTTCACAGATAGGTTTTCCAATTTCTTCTCATGTTTCAGTCTCTCTCTGGCTACGTTTGGTTATATCCTGTTTTCTAGGAAGTGGCTTAATGATACTTCTTGATCACTCATGGAGCAATATCTTTTTGTCTACTATAAGTCTCCCAATCTTTTTGTTTTGTTTGTTGAGACAGGGATTTCTCCGTGTAGTCTTGGCTGTTCTGAACTCACTCTGTGGACCAGGCTGGCCTCAAACTCAGAGATTCACCTGCCTCTGCCTCCTGGGTGCTGGGATTAAAGGTGTGTATTGTCATGCCTGGCTTAAGGCTCCTAATTTTTAATTTAAAATTTTGGGGGCTGGAGAGACGGCTCAGCAAATAGGAGGAATGACTGCTCTTCCAGAGGCCCTGAGTTTAATTCTCAGCAACCATGTGGTGGCTCACAGCCATCTATAAAGGGATCAGATGTCTTCTTCTGGCATACATGTAGATAGAGAACTCATATACATAAAATAAACAAATCTTTAAAAATTGTATTCTTTGACAGTTTCATACATGTATATAATGAATTTTAGTCCTTCTCTTCCCCCATTATTCTGTCTCTTCTTTTCCTATGGGACCCCTTTTTCCTTACAATCCATCTTTCTGTGTTTATGCTTGTTGTGTCTGTGTGAGACCCACTGAATTTAAATAAGATTGCCTTTATGAGCACGGGTAAGGGGTGTTTTACTGGAGCATAGACAAGTTGTCAGTAGCTACACCACTGAAGAAAGTGGTATACCTTTTCCCCAGCTACCTCCAACTGTCAATAGTCTCTTAGGGAGGAGTAGGGTCTCATTAGCCCTTTTCCTTCCACGATGAAATAAAGATACCTATTCATATACAAGTCTGCGAGCGAGTTAATGAGTGCATCAGTCTTGCCATGTCCAGAAGACTTTGTTTCAAACACCTCTGGCTGTTACAATCTTCCTGCCCCCTCTTTCACAATGTTCCTTGAGCCTGGAGGTAAGAATGATTTAAATCTTGAATTTAGGGTGGGCCATTGTATAGTCAGGTAGGTATTAAGTACCATCCACAGCAGAAAGAATCTTCTCTAATAAGCACTAAGAGCTGCATGAATCTAGAGGCATGGAAATAAGTATTTAGAAGGCAATTTGATACAATGTCCCTTTAGCAAAGTAATAGTAGTAGGTTCTCTTCTATGACTAATGATCTTCCCAGCCACTGATTTTTGATTAAGTTTACAGTACCAGACTGTCTTTCCTTCTGTGGAGCAGGCCTTCAATTTAATCAGAAGGCAGTTGGTTATCCCCATAATACTCAAGCCAATATTGTACCAATGTCCTTATCTTACCAGGATGGTCATTATTGTAGATCACAAAGACTACGGCTGGATAAGACTGTTGACGACTTTTCTCTCCTAGTGATCTATTTAGTAATTCTGTCACTATGAAAGGTAGCCATCAGGGAGGATACTTCTAGGCAAGAATTAGTTTGATTTCTGCATGTCCTATGGTCAAAGTATGTTGTGTCTTCAGCAGTGGAGTCTTACCATTAAGTTCTTATGAGTAACCAAGAACAATGGTAATAAGGCTCCCAATGTTTGTTTGTTACTTGACTTGATTTTTTTTTTTTGAGGTAGGGTCTCACTTTGTCACATAAGGTTGCCTGGGGCTTATAATCCTTCTGCCTCAGTTCCTAAAGGCTGTGATCATAAACATGCACAGCTTTCATGTTTGACTGTGATTTCTCATCTGAGGAACACGATCTAGCCCAAGATTGGGGAAAAAAATAACTGACATATTATCCTTTTAAGCTCAGATTATCAATTCTCATAATTCTAGAGAATGTGAAGACATTGAATTACTAGATAATGTCATTAATCTTTCTTCAGAGTTTGAGGATTTTGTAGAATGCATGAGTCTTTCAGACTAGATATCATGAGTGTTGCGAATGATGTACACAGCAAAAATTTCTAAGATTTTACCAATTCACTATAGATCAAACTATCCTTAATTCTTTTAGAAATATTAAATTCACGATATCTAACTTTAACTATATTAACTTATTAATATCTAATAGTTTATTACATGTCTACCCAATTGTCTTTAAATCAATGGTATCTTTTTTCTTGTTCTTCATTTATTTCTGAAAATAGAATGCCATAGAACTCTGCTTCCATAGTTGGGCTCCTATTAACACAGATTTTAATATGATAAGAGAATTCCAGAAGTAGGAAATTTTTTTTTTTTGAAAAGAAAAAAAAAAAAAAAAAAAAAAAACCAACCCCAAATCTGCACATATTTCCAATTCACAGCTAGAAGGAGACTATTTTAAGACTTTCTCTGGATTTTCTGTTTATCCTTTTGATTGTAATTTCACTGTTTCTACTGCACCATGATGAGAGGGAGCATTGTATGCGAAATCATCATGAACTATTGTTGGCAGGAAGAAGAACAGCCAGCACAAATGATTAAAAGGAGTAGGGCAAGGGTCTGGTAAGGATAGGGTGTAGAACTACAGCTGCTCCCTCAGCAGGAGAATAGAGACCTGTTATGCTCACAAGGGGAACACATGGTCTACTTCCATCCTCGCAGAGCCCCTGTTTCCGCTGATTTCTCTGCTGACACTGGTTCTCAGTCCAGAAGGAACTGGCACAATGTTGACTACCTGGAGGGATCAGAAATAGAGACCCAAACCCCCATGGTGCTTTTGAACAAGCAAGCTTAGAAAGCCACAGAAGGCTGGACAGATTGTTCCCAGCAAAGGGAGGTGGGGATGGCTTCTAAAGCATGGACCCAAGGGAGTATTGTTTATCGGTGTCCAGGAAGAAAGAAGAGTAAGATTTCTGACAGACAAACATCTCCCTTGGATGGTAGGAACTTATTAAATGTTCTGTTCTGTGTTTTTATACCATTTAGAATCCTGTTTAAGAAAAGTAGATACACGGAAGTGGTTTTTCTCATGTTGGAAATTGTCACTTGGCGAGTTCCTTTCCTTGGCATGGAAAGTGCCTAATTTTTCACATAAAATACAGTGGCACCAGAACACAAAGCTTTTTGGAAATCCCCCAAGTGCACTTTTTGGGACGAGCCAGGTTGATGGCAGTCATTTGGAATCACAGAGCCTCAGATTCAAAAAACTAGGAAAGGTCTTGCTGTCAAAGTTCTAGAGGGTAATCAAAATCACTGGCAACAGCCTGGAATGCTTGGGGATCTACAGGATTTTACTGGCCAACAACTCCAAAAGAGGTACCCCACTATAGGCACTGGGCTTTTTATTTGTTAGCCTCTAGTGTCTAGTAGGGTTTTGTTACCCTATTAGAGGGTAACTTGTTTAAACTCTTTTTTAAGTTTACAATACCTTTACAAGAACAGGATAAAAGAAAGATTTGCTTTTACTGTACCAACGTATAATAATTCTCAGCCTGTTAAAAGATATCAGTGGAAAGTCCTCCCCCAGGTTATATTAAATATTCCAACTTTATGTCAATATTTTGTACAAAAGCCACTGGAAATAATTAGTAGACAATTTCCTCAATCCATAATTCACCACTATATGGATAATATTTTATTGGTTGATTCTAATATAGACCCTGTTTAATGTGGTAAAGAGAATTTTATCTTGTTGGTGATTACAGATAGCTCCTGAAAAGGTACAAAGAGGAGATTCTAACAATTATCTGGGCTATAAAATAAGTCAACAGAAAAATCCAATGACAGAAGGTACAGATCAGAAGAGATCAGTTACAAACTCTTAATGATTTTCAAAAACTGCTGCTTACATTACTGTCATGGACTACAAGCAATATTAACTGGCAACGGCCCTCCATTGGGTTAACTACCCAAGAGTTAAGTAATCTACTTCAAACACTAAAAGGTGATTCAGATATATCAAGGAGTTTGGGTCAAAAATTCAGCCCACTGGTCCTGGCCCTCCAGGGATTGGTATCTGATTTTCTCTGGTTGGCAAAAAGGATTTATTTACCTGTACTTGGATTTTTGTTTATTATTAATATTGGTAAAAGTTCCAAACTTCCTGGGTTTGTCATGGACTACAAAACTGTTGGGACCCAATAATTCAAGCAATGGACATGCCAGTTTGACAAGGTTCCTGGCCCCTTGCTAGTATTGGAATTCCTTAACTGCTTTACCCCTTTCTCATCCTTACTGTACGGTGACAAAAGCCTCTCATCAATAATCTTGTCTATTTGGTCTAATAGTTAAAACTCAAATCAATTCCTGGGCTGACTGGGAGAGGGACACTGCCATCTCAGCTCTAAGTAAACTAACTTTCAAGTTTTGGCATGTGAGAGCTATTCATGGATTCAGTAGACATATCATAAGAACTTTTTCTTGGTTAGCCTGACCTTCCCATGGAAACAGAGCCATAGTTGAGATCAGAAATGAAGAGTCTAGACAGTAGGTCAGAAAGCTTAAAAAAACAAATAGATAATTCACCCCTGAATGCCTGCCTCCTTTAACAGTGAGTGTGCAGACCAAAGATTAGCTATTCATTAATAAACTATTGTGTTAAGACTACTCACTAAAATCAACTTGAAGATCAGAGACCTGCAGCTGGGAGGGGATGAACACTCTTGCATTGGTTCCCCTTTTGATGTATGTTTTGACACCTACAGATAAGAAAGCCTGAAGTTTTTTACTATTTGAGTTAGAGAAAAGTCTGTGTGAAGGAGGGAAGCCTTGTAATTTTTTTCCCCAATGGGCACATTGTTATTTTGCTTTCTCTAGTTCTTAATTTTTCTAAGTTTTAATTTCTTTAATTTTATTATTAAAATAAACTCTTTATCATATATAAGCCATGTTCTACGAGAATCTTAAAGGCTCTATAAGCATGTCATATTTTGCCCCAATAGAAAAATGAACTTCTACGTTCATTTTTCTTAATCTCTCTTAATTTCCTTCAGCGGTCCGTCTTCTGTGGAGAGTGTGTGGAACTGTATTGGGGGTGAAGACTGGTCAGTAACTTGCACAAAACCTACAAGGCATTGCGGTGGCTTAGATATTCCTGTTATCACCCATGCCTCCTACTCAAGAGGCTGGCATGCTAAATAATTGTCCAGCAAGACAGAGGCAAATTACTGGATTTTAAAATAATACATGGTAAATAAAGCTTCAGCTTAAATTTAAAAAAGAAAGATGTATAGAGTGTACCTAAAATTAGCTATTTCAACCTCAAAAATATAAAAATTTTAATCTTAAAGGATGTCTAAGCATTTTGTCCTAAAGGAGATGTAGCCTGGGATATGGGAGATGCTATCCATATCGAGGAAGGTTGTGTTTTTGTCTTTTCAGAAAGGAAACATTCAACTGAAAATATCCAGAGACCACTGGACTAAAAAGAGACATCAGAGTCATCAAGAAGAGATGCCGAGAGAAATCATAAACTGGTGATATAAAATATATATACAGTGTTGTTACATTTGCTAAATAGTGTTGCATATTAATTCTCAACTTGGCAGTACTAAACCTATACTTGTCCTAGAGACAGTATTACATTCTGCCATGCTAAGGATAGTTTTTAAAGATTTATGGGAAATGAGACACAATGTTTAAGTATATAAATTCTAAGTTTGATTATAATAATTCATACTTTAAGCATTCAGATTTGAGTGACAAGACATGGAGAGGAGATTACAGACCCCCATTATAGTTTGCTCAACTTGCAAAGATTGACAAATGCCTTTCACTTGCTCAGGCATGGAAAAAAAAAAGTTGCCAAAGGCACATCTGTCATATGGACATGAAATGAAAAGAGCATTTCATTTGTTTCTTGATTTGGATCAAAGCACATCTTAAAGACCTGCATTTGCCTTGTCTATTCTTGGCACCAAAACAGATATCTTACTTGTGCAAATAGCACACTTCATACATGTGTTAAGTGCTAAAATATCTTTACTTGTTACTTTTAGAAGTTTGTATGTTTCAGAGCAAAACAAAACAGTGGATACCAGTGAGACAGTCCTGACAAGATAAATTTGCTATGGTAATGAGAGCTCCACCCAACGAGAGATCAACTGTAGTGATACAGACACCTGCTGTTTATTGATTTCTGTTATAACTACAGCTGAGATGGATCTTCTTAAAGACATTTGAACTGCACAAGCATTCTGCTAAACTTTGGACTTGATACTTGACAGACTGTGGCTTTATTTCTTAGCTTCATTTGATTCTGTAGATTTTTTTTTATTGTAATAGTATTACTACTGTTAAAATGAGATACAGAAAGGGTGAGATGTTGTGGGATATTTTATAGTTATGGAATCATATTCCTGTATGCTTTTTAGTGGGAAGGGTGCTTCCTGATGCCTTGCAGCATGTGAAGGATTCGCTTCCTACCTGTTAACACCTCTGTGCTAAAAATAACAGAGTAGCCACCCAGATCTCCATAGGAACAGGCCATTTGTTTACCTTAATGCAGATGAAGGTTCCCTATCACCATCAATGGTCTGCAGCCTGGTGATCAGAGAAGACTCTGACTCACCTCCAGCTTGGTGACATGTTTGCAGGCAGACCCTGAGAAGTGTTAGGTTCCATTCATTTGTATAATAAAGGCTGGAGAGAGGGAGGAGTTTTGAATGAATAAAGGGGTTGGGGCAGAGAGGGATGAGGGAGATGAGAAAGATGGGCTGGAGAACCAGGAAGAGAGTGGTGTGAGGAGGCGATGGAGTGAGCTCACTGCCTAAGCCACCCGGGTTTTGGATCGCTGAGAGTTGTCATGGCTCGATATTAATATATCGTCGGTGAATTAAAAAATAATACCTTAACATATATAAGTATTGTAGTAAGTATCTACAGTAGTAGGCTTTCATATGTTTTTGTGAAGGCTTTTGTGTTAGCTCATCCTCCTTTACCACTCTGCCTATCTTCCACTCCATGTAACCTCTCTTGTTGCATTATTTCCCATTACTCTCTTAGACCATTGTATTCTATCTCCCCTCCCTTGGAATCTTTCTCGAATGGCCCCTTACTGACTTACTGACTTTTATGGGTATTCAAAATAGAACACACATCTGAAGTCAAAGACAACACCCTATTGCTGAAGATACCACACAATTGGGCCATAGAACATAGAGAAATAAAGTTTGGTATTTACCTGGAAGTTTCATACCTGCTGGCTACTTTTCATAGTGCTGAGAAGTGCTATGCACATTACTGGAAGAGAAAAGTCTATCAGTATTACCCATCTGTGATCCCTTTGAACCGCAGTAATGATCAGCCTGGCAAGACATGCCCGCTGGTGCAATGGTGGCATCAGTGTTCTAGGAGTAGCCAACTGCTCCCTGGCTAGATTTAAGGCTCACTCCGCAGGTTGAAACCCATAGCTGACACCGTCATCAGGGCCAAGAACTGGTACTTAGACAACTCATGGTATTGGGCCTTATGGCTGAGCGAGGGTCCTGTGGTCCAAACTCAAACCAAGCTCAAGTTTAGAGACCTGTCTTGGAGCCTCTAGTTCCGCATAACGGTGACTAAGCATAGCCTATTCTGGTGATGACTCTGCCTAGTAACTGCTATGTGTATAAATCTTACTGACTCTCCCCGCTGACTCCACTTTACCTCACACCCTACATCACCTCTCCTCATCTCCTAGACCTCCCATTTACCCTCAGCCTATGAAAAGGCGGCGTGTAACAATAAAAGTGAGTACCTGCTTTGACAGTTCTCCCGTCTCATGTATGTCTTTTCTTCCCATGGGGGCGTGGTCGGGCTATGTCGATACTCACCATCCTGCTCAGCCCCGAGGGGGACAGGCTGGTCCTGCTCCCCCTCAACAACTTGTACTGTCGGAACGCCCAACATTGTGGGCCTTGGGGAGATTCTGCTACTATTATTGTGCTAAATAGGCACAGTATTAAATAGACTCCTAGTGACTTATTGCCACAGCCATTGTAAAACATAATTAACGCATCTCTCAGTCTTCACCAGAAAATCTTTTTGAAGTAGGTAGTGACTAACATAGAGACCCACAAGTTAAAATGCAGAGAAAAAGAGACTGGAATTACAAGACCAAAATGGAGGATCTATGTCACACTTCTTTCCTCCTAAGGTTCAGGAATCATTGCAGAAGAGGAGGCAGAAAGATTGTAAAAGCCAGAAGCTGTGGATGACTGCAAGGAGACTGCTTTCTGGACATAACAGGGCAATTGCACATGTGAACTCAAAGCAGTTGTGTCAGCACACACAAGATCTGCACAAGCTCAAGACAGACAAATTCCCAGCATGGAGGGATGAGGTGGGTAGGAAGCCCCACCCTTAAGGAGCTATTGACAACTGAAAGCTGCTGGGTCAGAGAGAGCGACTTTGAATATGTGGCCCTTGGTAGGTCAACTACTCTCCAATAGAAAGTCATATAACTGAGAGTATATGGACAGCACAAATGTAGTTGATGGGTTAAAAAAAAAAAAAAGGCACAGTTGGCAGGGTAGGGGAGTAGGGGTGGATCTGGGAGGAGTTAGGGGAGGGCATAAATTTGATAAAATCACATTGTACAAAATTCTCAAGCACTACTTCAAAAAAAGAAAACAGGGGGATAAAAGCCTAAAAGGGCCTTAGGGGTCTTCCAGTCAGCTGTGTGTGCCAACAGACTGAGTGATTCATGATACTCACCAAGTTTGGCATCTGCCTGTGAATTTACATGATGTCACTTCAATGCTGACAAATGAACAGCTTGGCTACAGCCAACATTTGTGTGGGTTGCTTCATCCACAGGCGCTGGCTGGTTAATTTGATGAGAAATCAGTTCTCTCTGATTCAGCAGACTGCAGCACCGGTACCATCACCTGGGTCTAAGCTTCTTTTCTCCTTCACTGCCTCTAGGATTTTGACTCACTCCATTCCTCTCTTCTACATTCCCCTTTGCTAACTGGGGAGCAAGCTGATTATCTCTCTCTTCTCTCCCAGTCCAGTCCCAAACACCACAGTATCCTCCATTCAGGAAAAGGGGAGGGGGAGTAGAAACCAAGCCCTGTGTCTCAGAGTGAAGGGTGTGTGTGTCTATCTTCTTTAAACCTGAAAGCTTTCTCTCTCTTTCTGGGGTCAGAAGTTCTCTGAGCCCTTTTCCCTCATCCCGGGAAGTACAAGTTGGGGTTAGAGAGGATCAGATACAAAGAAGGAACTACAGAAACTCTACTCCAAAAAAGAAACTTAAATTGGGTGAAGCCTGCATCCTTAAACAAAGGGGACCCGCTAGTTGCAGAAACAATGATCCAAAAGTGGGTCAGTTGTACATCTTCCCGTTAGATTTGCTTAACTACAACTTGTCTTCTAATCTGAGGGTATGAGCCAGAGAGGAAGGAGTATACTCATCAGGGAGATGGACACTGAGAGAAATCAGGGAAGCTACAAAACTGAGGTAAGACAGAATAGAAAGCAATGCATTTTTATCCTAAGGGTCAATAGAACTATTAAGTAGTCCTGAGCTTAATCTAGGGAAGTTTGAGAATTATTATAGTTAAATTCTACACGAAGGGAGAAAATACAATAAACTCTGACTCAGTGGTTTTCAACACATTGGGATCATCTGGGAACTTGGAAAAAACACATCTCCCTAGGCCCTATTCTTAGAAATTCTAGTTTAATTGGTCTGGGATATATTGGTGTCAATGAAGTCAGCTAGGCAAATCTAGTCTAAAAGTCAAGACTATGAGCTATTTTGAAATGGTAATATGTAACAGGGAACTTTCCAGAAAGTAAGTTTATTTTTCAGTTCTCTGGAGGGAGGTAGCATGAAAGTACCTTGGAATCATTTCAGGCTTTTCTTCAGAAAGAAATTTGAAGGTGGTTTCTTTCAGATAGGCAGGTGTATATAGGAGCCCCCTGGAGTCTAAACTTCACCAGTGCTGTCTGGAGAAGAGGCGATATAATGATATAATTAGATGCTTTGTGTACTGACAGTTCAAACGATAAGGCTGCCCAACCCTATTGTCAGATCCTCACAGAGAGACGAGGGCTAGGGACTCAGGGTTCCCTGGAGTCCTGGCAGGTGTCTGCCTGTGAATCTTTGTTTCTGCAGCTCTGTGAGCGAAGCTCCAGTATCAACCCTCCTCTCTGAAGCTTTTCCCAACCACCTGAAATAAAATTCATCTATCTTGCATTCTTAGAGTACTGAATGGATCTTTCTATTTCCTATGCTTGTCACACTGTATTACAGTTATTTGTTTCCCTGTCTGTCTTTTTTCTCTGCTAGACTATGGATTTCTGAAAATCTGACTTTGCTTTTCATCTTTATGTAATAAATGTCAAGAGTGCCTCACATGTTATAGGTGCTGAACAAATATTTATAGAACTGATCAGAAATCTTAGGTTAGGATTCTAGGTAACCCCAAACGCTATTTCATTTATAATGCAATTGAGGTATGTATGTAGGTAATGGTTAGTAGGGAGGAATGCTGTGGCATCATCATTCTCTTCACAGTAATACACAACTTATTTAACTGTAGACTGAATAAGAACATAAAATGCATGATGCAGAAATTCACTGGGTATGATGGTTTACATCTTGTAGTTCCAGCACTTATAAGACTTAGGCAGGAGGATTGAGACATTGGTTGAGACATTCCAGGTCTATATAGAGAGATCTTGTCTCAAAAAAAAAAAAAAAAAAAAAAGCAAACAAACAAAAAACAAAGAAACAAAAAAAAAAAAAAAACAAAACCCAAAAAACCCCAAAAAACCACAGCCTCCCCCAAAGAAAACCTAGAACTTGAGAACATTGGTAGCTGAAAAGTATTTATAGTGGAAACTGAGCATGAGTATAACTCAGGTCCTTTGACTTCATTGATTATTGAGAGACTTCTTGATCTACAGGCAATTGGCATCCTTTCCACAGCTCCCACGGTCACTCTTGCTTGAGCCATTTTACGATTTTTCCTCTCTTAATTAGCTTTGCCCTAATACAAAGGATCAAATGAATCCCAAGGTTGAGATTAAGCTTCAAAACTAAGCCCACAAATAAACACTGATAAATCTTTAAATACACATAGTTCTGTATATCTTTCTGTTCTTCAGAGGAGAGGACAAAATCTGTACCACAAAGAGGGGCTGCGTAGAAAAAGAAACAAAACACAGGGGAGTAACTGCCTCCATGATTCATGTAAAGTTTACTTTGAATTTTCTTAAAATAGCATTTTCATTTAAATATGAATGAGTGCATATGTATGAATATATCCATATTCCAAATATACCATAAAAAATGGTTAATCCCTTACTTAGGAAAAGAAAGAAAACAGAGGACATGGGACTGATGTGTCATGCTCCAAGGTATACACAGGAACCAAACAATTTAAAATCTACCCCTGTAGATTACCCCTGTAATAAAACATGCACACAAAGAGTAGAACTTGTCTAATTTAAAAAGAGATAATATTTAATATTTAAATATTTAAATAAATAAAAAATAATATTTAAGTAAATAAAAATTTATTTAAAGTATAAATGTCTTTTTTTTTTCCCTATTTTCTTCAGCTATTTTAAGTATTCTCAACAACCAACCAAAAAGCCATTCTAGACTCCTGGATTTTTAAGTAAGGAGAATTTTAGTAGCTTTCTGAATTGCAATAAAATTCCTATATGTAAGCATCAATCATTTTTAGTTCTCTGAAAAGTCTTGGCAATGTGATTTGGAAGTGTGACTTGTTTTCCTCTCATTCTACACAGTTTTGCCTTGAGCATTGCTTACTACGGATACGGCCATGGCTTCAGGCTAATGGTCCAGCTTCTTATAAGAGGGATGCTCAGTGTTTGAAAACTCTGCATTTGCTGGAACTGCATTTCTAGGTAGGGTCCTGTGTTCACTACAAGTTGTGAAAATGGGCTCCTGATGTGAGGATGCATACTTCTAATTCCATGTCAGAAGGATTGCAAATCTGAGAATTGCATTATGGGACCTGTTTCGAAAATCAAAATATGTGAAAATGGGATTATAAATTGAGGCAGTACAGTATAAGCTTTTAGAGGAGAGGTCCACTTGGGTGCTTAACCCTACCTGTCAGATCTGGCTGCCCTGCAGGGTGGCTTCAGGTTAGCCTTCATTAGGATAAAAGCAAGCACTTTGACCAAGAAAACAATTGGAAATCAAAGATTAAGTAACCAGGAAAAGGCTAAAACCATTGAATCCCAGTGACTTGGAAGGAGCAAAGTAGTAAGGTGACGTAATGGATACACACAGACAAGATAAGATGGCCTGGTGTTTAGTTACTAAAGGCAGCTTCCCAATGCCCAAACTGCAGCTCTCTATCCTCTATTGAGTTTCTTGACCTTTCTAATTCTCAATTTTCCCATCTGAAGGGAAGAAACATCCCATCTGAAGAAACATATAGTAAAAACAGTACCCCCCTCTTACTTTGGCTTTGAGAATTAAACATGGCAATATATGTAAAATGATTTGTATTCTATGATATGTGTGACAAAGGCTTTATATTGATTCAAGTCTTGCCAATCTAGAAGAGAGGCGTGCTGTGACAGTGGGCATGGAGCCAGGGTGGGAGCATGCATGGCACACTGGGATTGGTATAACCAGACTGTATCTCACTCTACTTTGTTCTCTATCTGTGTCTGACTCCTCTGGTTGTGCCGCAGAATCAACATGTGATAAAATAAGAATCCGGAGCACCAAGAAAGCAAAGAACAGCTGTGTCTTTCTCTTCTGTTCAGCTTATTTTTGCTTCGTGTGAAGGCCACTCTAGTTACTGAGATTAAAAGCAACATCTCCCATATCCCCACCCACCAACCTTTACCCATTCTCTTCTTCCAGTGAACCAGGAGATCTAAGTAGCAGTTCCTGTGATGGAATATCTGACAGTCTGGCTCCTGTGTGCTGGCACCTCTCCATCCCTGCCGCTTCCTGCCTCAGTTCTGGTTTCCCTCCCCTGATGTCTCTGCATAGCAGCAGAGAGTATACTCGTCGCTCTGTCCAGTGACTGACAGACCTGCAGCAGTCTCCTTGAAGGAGGCTGTGCTGTAGAACATTTTTGGAGAGCATTGCTTCTGGTCGCCAGTGACAGCATTAGATTTTTTTTTCCATTTTGTTAATCAGTGGGTTCTCTGTGGTTATTTTTCTGATTAATGGTTTGTTTTGTTCTTAATCCTCTTGACTACTATCTTATTTTTTCATTCCCTTCTCTTCTCATCTATTGATTCTTGTCAGTAATTACACATTTTAATATATTAGGGTATAAAATTCCTAAATTCTAAAATTTAATATATAAATGATAATTGATCATGAATCCTTTGGAGAGGGTTCCATCCAATAACTGATGAGGCTCCTCAAATTTAGCCTATAAATTCAAAGCCTGTGAGCGAGGAAACAAATGTCTTCAACAAGCTTACACATCGTACCCATATGATGTAGCCATCAGGTTACCAGACTCTGGGGCCCTCAGAATGATCATATGTATAGTGACAGATTTGGTGCCCTTCACATCACAGTATAACTCCAGGTTAAGAGCATATAGAGCATTAGGAGCATTGTGGCTGACTGAATCTTCTATTGTAAGATTTTGTTTACTAAAAGATTTCCTTGCTAAATAAAATTTGGAAAACCATGACACTGGATGAATCAGGAGCATTGGAAAAACCTAAAGAACAAATGTCACACTTTTTATGAATGTAAAATACTCAAGAAAAGCTGTAGCAATGTCTTGTTAAATAAAAATAAAAACAAGAGCTGGAGAGATGGCTCAGTGGTTAAGAGCATATAAACACATTGTGTTTTTACGAGATATGTGCAAAGCACACAGGCCTATGATTGACTGTGACTGAGTTATTCATGACATAAGGATTAGACATTAGACCAGAATTTAACAAAGGTTCCCCAGAGATTCTGTGGTCAGAATGAATAAGTATAGAAAGAGGCATGGTGGTTAGCTTTGAACTTCTCCATCCTGATTCAGCAGGAGAAATTTGACTTCATTCATCTTGTGTTTTCAGGTTTGTGCTGCATGCTCTTTGTTGGCCTGTTTAGTTTTTTCCTTGTCTTGCTTCTTCTTACTGTCTGTCCTTAGGTGGCTGTCTTCTGATGGATCACATCAGCTGGATTTCCATGTCCTGTAACGCTCCACTGTGCCCAGCCAACCTAAGAAGTACCTAGACATCAGAAATAGGAGAAATAAAGGAGGATATCAACTTCCCTGACTCCTTCCTTTTGGGGCTGTGGTTTGGAAATGGTTGTTTACATCTACCAGAATTCACACATCTTATCTGATAGCCTTCTACAGAATGGTAACCATTTTGTCTCCTTTCTTACCCTTTCATGTCCAGAGCAAGCAGTGTCATTTCGAGTCATGAGGAAATGTCACCTTCTTTCACTGGTTTCCTTCTACACAGCCAGAGTTTTGTGAATAGTCCCTTCATTAAAAAGCTTTATACTCATCCCTTGGAACTTTCCATCTGTGTTTGAATTTGCCATGTGAGCACTGTGGCTAATTGAGTCTTCTATTGTAAGATTTTGTTTAGTAAAGGATTTTACTGCTAAATAAAGTATAGAAAACCGTGACACTGGATGAATCAGGAGCATTGCAAGAACCTAAAGAACAAACATCACGCTCTTTGTTAAGTATTCAAGAAAAGCTGTAGCAATGTCTTGTTAAAAACAAAACAAGAGCTGGAGAGACAGCTCAGTGGTTAAGAGCATATAGAGCACACATTGTCTTTTCAGAGGACCCAGGTTTATTTCCCAGTACCTATATGAGGGTAGTCACATCTGCCTATAACTCCAGCTCCAAGTGATCCAAACCTGTACTCATGTGTACATACCCACACACAGACACATGCATGTACACGTAACAAAAAGTGAAACAAGTCTTTAACAACAGCCACTACCACATTGAGTTAAGTATTTTTTAGCAGACATTTTAAAGTTTCTAATAGGAAGTTCATTTTATCTGGCACTAAATTTGGTATCTAAAAAGGCATATATCTCCCTAAATTTTAACCATCTAGTTCCACAACTTGAGTGCCTGATTGCACAGAAGTAGGTAAAGTCTAGTAAAACATCACTTAGTCAATTTGTGTCCTGTTTATGGTCCCCATCCCTCTGTTAGAAAGTCTCCCAATTCCTAGTCAAATTATCTTTTAAGACAGCCAGAAGCTCCTTTGCTTTTATTTCATCAAAGGTGGGCCTAGGAATTTACTTGATGTTTCATAGCAGCTAAGTAGAAGAGTTTGAAATTGAGTTGCAAACAAACAAAAAAAAAATGTCATAGAGGGTACATGATATTGAGTGGAAGAATTTTGGAAAAAGAAACCAGAGCTTTCTGAATGAATGAGGAGACAGCTTTTATAGGACAGTTGTAAGTGTAAACAACTAAGTCTTCTAACTCACTGCAGATGCTATTACGTATTTTCTGTAGACTCAGATTCATGGAGAAATGTTGTCCTAACAAGAGATACAAAAGGATCCCAATTATGGAACAGCCGTCTTTGGGTTTACTAGCAGCTCTCTGGAATATTGTTCCTCAGAATCTGGACCCCCATCCCATAGCCAGAACCATCAGTAGTACTTGGGAACATGGTTAGGAATGTGATTTCTTGGTCCTTACCACAGACTTGCTACATCCGACAGTCCAAGATAATTTCTATTCCAGTAAGTCCCTCACTGGTTATGATACATATGAAAGTTAGAGGACAGCTCACTAGAGCACTGGGGATTCTAATCCAGGCTCCATGGGAAAGTATGCAGTAATTCATTGGTGCTGTTTGGCATGAGCATGAGAGAGAAGATAACAGCAGTGCATCGTGTGTTTTGGATCTCTTTTCTAGACAGAGTGGGTAAATAACGTTACAAACAAATATATGGTTACTCATAATTTTGAAAAAATACAAAGAACAGCTAGTCAGAGAAGATACCAAGAGTTAGATGGAATGGTGTCTAGGAGTTGACAGAAAACCCAGTGGCTCTTCATAAACAGGTTGAGGGTCAGTAATTTGGAAAACATGCATTTTATTTTCCATTCGGAACAATGGATAGACAATAGATACAATGCTTACTGTGACATAGAAACAATAATTCACAAATATCCAGAATATTTTTTTCTCTTACCTCGTTGTGTTTGCCAGTTGAATTCATAGAGCTTTTTGTACAGAATTTGTGTGAGAGGTGAAGAAGTGAAATGAAAAGGACCCAGGAAGAGAGCTGGTACAGGAGCAAAGGGGGATGGAAGGAGATTGTATCAATCACCACTGCGATTATTTCAGTTGTCAAACAGATGTTTCTTTCCATGATACTATGGTAAAAATGACTTTTATTTTTTCTTTGTTTATTTATTTCTTTACATGCACACGCACATGCTTCCTGTCTACATATGCTGTGCCACCCCAAGACTCAGATAATAAGATCATCAGCAAATGTGGTCCCTCATCCTTAGACCTCCGATGCTATGAGTCAAATAAAATTAATTACTTTATACAGTCTGTGATAATCAGTAACAACAGAAAATTGACTTGTACATGATGAAATTGGGTTCTTTAATAATACTACTTTTTTGTGCATTTACACAACCACAATTTATGGGACCCCATGAAAGTTTAGGGTTTAAAACAAATTACCCTTGAAATAGAAGACTGGGTCCTTTACAGTAACCGTTATCATCAACTGAGTTAATAAAGAGAATGCCGAATTTGGTGTTAGGAGATTCAAGATTGAATTTAAAATTTACCATTCACTAGTTGTGGAATAAGACTTCATTAAGATTCAGTCCTTGTCTGGAAAAGGAGCATCAGCCCTATATGTCTCACCCTAATATTCTAAAGGGAAAATATTATATGTTAAAAAGTTCTGTAAATAAATATTTTTAGACTAACACAAGCCATTAGTGTCATTGGCCTTGTCAGCTGAAATTAAAACCATTGAAAAAAAATATTGAATGCAAACAAATAAGAAATAAATATACATGGAAAAAATGGAAGTCATTTTTACTGTAGTACCATGGGAAGAAACATCTGTTTAACAACCGAAATAATAGCAGTAGTGGTTGATAAAACTCCTCCATCCCTCTTTGCTTAGAAAAATAAAGTTTTCTTTTAAAAGCTATTAGTGAACTTCTTTGTGTGTGTGAATGTGTTAGCTGCATGCCTACAAATGAGAATACTAGATTATATTTCACCCACATTATTGTTTTCCCCAGCCTATATAAATTGCCGCTGAAGTCTTACTTACCTGGTATTACTGTTTAATCATCTGTTCAACCTTGGCAGTGAAGTGCTTGTGGAACAAAAAAATTGTTCATATTTAATTCTGGGGGGACCCATAAACCCATTGTTCTCTACTGTGGGTTGGCATTTATGTGCAAACTAGCCGATTATCTATATTTTCCTTTTCTTTGTTTCCCTTGCAGTAGAATGGTAAAATCACTGTCTTGTCTGTGTTCTTCTAAGGAAAAAAATGCTAGTGAGGAAAAAGGGGTTTGTATATACTGTCTAGCAAAATATTCTGGTACTATCAGGATGCTCAAGACTTTAATTATTTTAGTCAGGATCTCAACATGTAGCCTTGGGCCTTGGGCTGGAACTCACTATATAGGCCAGGTGGGCCTCTAACTCAAAGATCTCTATGCCTCTCATCATGACCAGCTTATTTTGATTTTTGAGACAGGTTTCATGTGGCTCAGGCTGGTGTAGAACTCACTATGTAGTTAAAAAAAAAAGTAACCTTGAACTCCTAATCCTCCTGCTTCTACCTCGAAAGCGCTGGGCGCTGCTTTGGCTTTCTTTGATGTGGACGTGCATCATTATGCCTGGCAACCAACATTTTTATATGTAAGACACATATTGTAGTTTCTTTTTTAGAGAAGTCATTTCTGGATATAAAAGAGAAGGAGCCACACAAGAGAAAGGCAGGTTTCTTTTCCCAATCTTCTCTCACCAGATGTTCTTCCTCCTGTGGCTACTTCAGCCAAGTGGATAAAGAGGCAGCCAATAACTTCCTTGAGTAACCAAATATTTAAAACAATGGAATACATGTAAACCTTTTAGCGGCCTTCATTTGTAGGCAAGGTAACCACAAGAATCAATAAACAAATTGACCAAGCACTTGAAAGAAGGTGATGTCACTAGATGATAATCATCTGACCTCACCCTGACTTTATCAAACACTGAATGGCTCTTTTCTCCCGTATCCAGGCTGCATGTCCTTGAAGGATCTTAGAATAGTCCATCCCAATTTAGTTGACTTGGCGTCAAGTCACAATTGTCCTTGGTTGGTCTCTAATACTAGTGTGTTCTTTCTGTTTACTTCTTATTTCCTGCACAAACCATTGGCTGAGCTCCCTGCCAGTCTCTCCAGACCTCATGTTCTTGATAAATACCAGGAATTGAATGTGAAATTAATGATCTCAGCATTCTGGAGGTTGGCAGCTCAAGAATCAGGTGTCATCAGGGTGATTCCCTCTGAAGGTTGTGAGAATCCCTGCTTCTTTTCTGCCTTCTGGTTTTCTTCCCATCTTTGGCATTCTTTGACTTGTAGAGACATTACTCTGATGGCCTTCAGCATCAGGAATTTTGTCCCTGTTCCCATTCCACCAATATTACATTCTTTATATAAAGGCATCAGTAATATTGGATCAGGGGCTCATACTTCTACATTATAATCTCAAATGATCGGCAGAGACACTATTTCCAAATATTAGGTTGCATTTGAGATACCGGAGGTTCAGATTTGAACCTATCAAGGTGTGTGTGTATGCGTGTGTGCAAGAGAGTGAAACTCAACCAATAACTGCTTATCCACTTTCCCTCACACAGTCCTTTTTGAAGACTGGGTAAATTTTGTCTTATTTTTTAAATATTCCATTTATTTTTATTTTATGTACATTGGTGTTTTGCCTGCATGTATGTCTGTGTGAGGGTATCAGATCCCCTGGAACACGAGTTACAGACAGTTGTGAGCTGCCATGTGGATGGTAGAAATTGAACCCAAATACCCTGAAAGAGCAGCCGGTGCTCTTAGCCATTGAGCCATATCTCCAGCTCCAATTTTGTTTTGTTTTGTTTTTAACCTAGTGCTTGAGTGTGCTTCATGTAACCACAGAGTCTCTAGAAATGGAAGAAGGAGATAAAAGAAAGATAAGTTAATGCAGGGACTGAGAGAATCTGTGTCTCAGACTTAGAGGGTATACAGAAGGAGGAAGTGGGCCAGGAATTGCTGTGGCCTCTGTAGCTGGGAGCGGCAGGATGATGGAGTTTCTTCTAGAGCTTCCAGAAAGCAACGAAACACTGACTGCATCTTGATTTGGGTCCAGTGAGACCTGTGCTACACTTTTGAACTATGGAATTGTAGTACAATATAATTGAATTTTTTTAAAAAGTGTTTTTGAGACAGGGTCTCTCTGTGTATCCTTGGCTGTCCTGGAAGCCGATCTGTAGATCAGGCTGGGCTTGAACTTAGAGATCCATCTGCCTCTGCTTCCTGAATGCTTGGATTAAAGGCATGTACCATTACCACCCAGATTTGAAATGTTTTAAGAGGCTAATTTGTTATGATATCATAAGAAATTAAATATGTGTTAAAATTAAAATCTCTTGTATATGCTCTGATGTTTAGATCCTAGGCTTGGTCTGCCTTCAAAGTTTAAATAGACTTCTGATCCTAGGCCTAGTCCAATGAACCATTCTGCCACCACTTCAGAATTAACATGCATTATACAAACAATAATGTGGAGTTATGTGGTGTTGAGTCTTTTGGACTGCAGAATCTAGTTCTGGTATTTTCTAGCTGTGTGACCTTAGATAAATCACTCAACTTTTCTGAGCTTAGTTATCTTTCCCTTATCTCCAAGAATGGGTATAATAAGGCATACTTCTGAGCTGGAGAGATGACTCAGGAATTAAGAGTACTTGCAGTTAAGAGGACCTGAGTTTGGTTCCTAGCACCCACGTTGGGTGGCTCACCACCACCTGAAACTTCAGTTCGAAGGGATCTGATGCCCTCTTCTGGTCTCTGTGGGTACCCACATGTCTGGTATACACTCAAACAGACACATACATATAAACAATAAAATAAATAAATCTTAATAAAAGGACTTGGGTCTTATCGTGAAGATTCACGATAATAGCAGTTAATGTAGCCACAACAATGCATTGTACATGTTAGGTTTCAGTGAGTTTGAGACTCTTAAAGCCACCATTTCCTTTTCTTACTACGTGCTACTTTAAAGAAAGGCTTTCTTGGAATTCAGAATATAAGCCATTAATGGGATTTTAAAAATAAGAATCAGTGAAACTTTGTATCATACAGTGATTACTGCTGACTGGATAAACATCTAGGAAAAAAAAAAGCACACACACAAACAAAACTCAATGCACAGATATATATCAAATAAAAAAGTCAATGTTTTGGGGGTGTGAGAGAATATCAGAGACAACACTCAGCAGACTGAGGTAATTGTGAACTATTGGCAGTAGAGAATGGAAAGACATTTGCTGGATTGAACAATAAAGTATAATAAGTAACTTGAGAGAAGTTTGGGAGATCAAATACGTGAATTCTTTTTTTTTTTTTTTTTTTCTTCCAAAGGCTTTATATCCATTACCCATCATAATGAAATTGAAAGCTTCAAAAACGTTTTCAGAGAAATTTAAATCAGCTGAGTGGAGACGAGGCCACCTTGCTGTGATGAAAGCAGAGGAGGGTCCTGTGATCTGATGGGCAGAGCTCTGGCGCTGACTACTGTGCCTACCCGGCTGGGAGCTATGGGCCTGTCAGGCTGGAATCACAGGCCACCTGCCGCGTAGCTGCCAAGATGATGGGAGCAGTGGTGATTGTCAACAGTGGCAAAGCTATGGCCAGCAGCCCAGTGACTACTCTGCAGTGGCTTCAGGCAGCTGGACTCCTATATTATCCGAAATCCTCCTGGTGGATTGCTTGGGGCTGTTGAGGAGATGCCCTCTTTAGTTGAACCTGAAGCTGAAGAGGTACTGTATCTGGAATGAACAGTGCATTTGTCAAGTAAGTGACAAAGATGAAGTCTGCTCAAAATCTCTTTTGAGACTCAAAATAGATTTCTAATTGTAAGAACCAAGGAAGAAAAATACTAGTAAGAAACAGAAGTGTTTAGCCAATTCTATTGGGGAAAAATTCCCCAATCCTAAGAGAAAAAGAAATACATGAGCTGAGTCCTGTGATTACATTTTATAGTACTAAAAAAAAAAAAAAAAAAAAAAAAAAAATGTGCCGTGACAGTTGCAAGGCCAGACGGATGTCAATGGATAATCCTGCTGAAGAGATCAAAAACGATAGGTAGGGGTGAAGTCAGAGCCTCAGTCCTGGAAGGACTCTGCAGAAGGCAGCGGAACGTCCAGAACAGGATAGGAGCATAGTACCTGGGAGAAATACGTGTGTTCATCCTGGGGAAGAGTCAGGTGTGAAGTTCAGAGGTGGAAAACCACTGTGTGGCACCAGAATATATACAGGACCTGGGAAACAGTTGGGATTTATGAGAGGGTGGGAAGGTGCTAGCTACATCTAAGAGGGAGTGGTATGAGGAAACACGGGCAAATGATACGATCGCCCTCAGGGACGCAGCTCAGAGAAGGGGTAGGGAGACATACCAAGCAGTTTCTCAACCTAGAAGGCAGTCTACTTTTAATGATCAGTTTACAGGGCAAGGCCCGATTCCAGCATCGTCGGGCAGATCTTTTGATGGCTATCCTCAATTTCTAAAGTGGTCAGGGTGGCCAGGTGGACAACAATGTTAGTCTTGGCAAACAGCATCTTTGTGGTTTGATATTACAAAAACAGAATGTCTTCAGGTGGTAAGTCCCAGAACCCAGTCTCAATTCTGCCAAACAAGGATGTCCGGAACTATGATGGCAATGTCTTTACTCAGCAAGACTGTTGGCACATCTTACTTCTTGCCTGACAAAGATGTTTCTTCTTCTTCAGCCAGGGAGAAAATTAAACAATTACTCCAACCCAAAATGTAACCTGATTTTGGATGAAGCAGAAAAAGTTGTTTTAATTTGGGCAATTCTGTAATTTTTAGAAGTCCAGGGAATGAGAAAAATACAGTATCAGGTGCCCAGAGTCACTTGGGAATTTCCTAATTCGTCTTGGTTATTGACTTATGAAATGGCTTCTGCCAAATGGCCTTGGACAGAAGTCCCAGTCTCAGCATGCATTTATAATTCCAAGTAGAGTATATTATTGTGATAGCTTGCTCTGTAGGTTAGAAACATACTAATCTCATTCCAAAGATTGAAATCTTGGAGTTACATGGGTTAGAAGCATCAGCTCCATCTTGCTTAGGTGAACAAGCAAGCATCCACATTGCTGGAATACAGTTGAAATCTGAATTATCATAGTCTGATGTTATAGGCAACATCTAACCAGAAATCATATTATTTCAACTCTGCCTCCTAAATTTTCCCAAATTAGTCTTCATCCCCCCCCCCCCCCGCTTCACTGTGACATTATCCTAGTTCAACATCTACAACCATTATGATTGAAATAGTTTTTTAAACCACGTGTGGTCTTATTTTCCACATTGTTGTGATTGTTATTTTTCTAAATACTTAGCCTGGTTATTTCATTTCTCTGGCTAAACCTGTATTGGTTGGGGGATGTGACTCGGTGGTACAGCACCAATCTAACGTTCAAAACCTCTATAGCATATCTTATTTTTCTTGCTATAGAGCCAACTTTCCTTAAAATGGTCTACAAAGATGGTGACGGGCTGCCGGTCATTTTTTTCACCAGCTTGAAGTTTCTATTCCAGCCCCACTAACCAATCTGCCACATTCTCGCCTCCGCTCCTGCTCTGTCTTCTCCATCTGTAACCATCTTCGTTACAACTTTACCGTTCTGTCCTCCTTCCAACCTTGGGACGACGTTCATCTCTCCTTTCAGGTTTGAGCACACATTGCTCTTGCTCAACCCAATGCATCTATCTCTCCCACCCCTTTTTTTCTTGCCAGGTGGACTGGATTCATTTCCTAACCTCCATTTCAGTTAGCCATGATCATGTGAGTGGAAGTAATGTGCTTGGTTTGACCCATTTAAGAAAAGAAAAACTGCCACAAATATAGCTTTGTTTTATTTCTTCATTTTTCCCTTGAAATGGAAAGAACTCTGAAGGCTTCAAGGAGGACAAAGCCCTAAGATGCGAGGTAACAGGAGCTTTCATTTGACTATAATAACCTGAGCAGGAAAGAAGTCACTGGTGTGTGGAGCTGCAAAAATAGGGTGTGCTTGTTTCACAGCTGGCATTACGTTTCTTCAGCAACATGAAGTCTGGGCTTAGCTATAAATTCCTCTGGGTAAACTTTGCTTGAAAGTATCTGTCTTTTCAATTTTCCTGTAAGCACAGTAAGGACAGGGACTCTTATCCACCATTTTATTTAGTTTTTGTTAGTGTTGTATCACAGTGTATGGACATATGAAAATATCTGCCGAATGTTGAACCAAGTGTCATGTTTATCTTGAAACTTGGATAAGCACATAGGATTTTATTTGGGCAAACATATTGAATTTCTTGACTGGAAAGACTGGAAATTGTGAAAAATTAAGAAGTCCTTACATCCAAGCACTCAAACAACTTAAAAGATCAAATCAGCATTTTGGGGAAAGAAAATGAATATAAAAGTGAGGTTTATCTCTCACTTTAGGGTGCTAGCTTTTGGTGTGCTTGGCACCTGATTTTATTAAGAGTAGAAAACAGGATAAAGGTATCTGTCATCCAGCATGTCAAGAAGCTTTGAAAGGTTGAAACAGTTTTGATTTTTCTTCAGACTACAGAACTCCCAGCATTTTACAGTGTCCAGTAACAGTTGAAGCACTTTGTTATAAAAAAAAAAGCAATTAATAGTCATCTTCTTATGAGAAAAATGTCAAAAACTTTTCATATTTATCATTAATATAAAGCAATTTATAGTTCTTAAATTGAATCTCTAGATTCCCTGTTGATTGGGATTCCATGAACTTAAGAATGGCCATTAAAAATGATACAGTAAGCAGAAAGGGGCTGAAAAATGGAGGGATCAGACACTAAAGCATTGTCCATGTGAGTATAGAGCCTCCTATTGTTGCATAGACCCCTCTCACCTACAAGTCAATTTCACCAAGTCAATTACACCACAGGTAGGAGAGGATAGGACAGAACAGTATTATATCTGCTATGCTTCTGCATTTCCTTTATTGTTAGGACTTACAATTTCAGAGGTTGAGTCCATGATCATCATGTCAGGTAATATGGCAGCAGTCAGACAGGCATACACTGGAGCAGTAGCTGAGATCTTGTATCTGATCCACAAACTGGAGACAGACAGACAGACAGATAGACAGACAGATAGATAGATAGAGCTAACTGGAAATGATGGGGCCTTTTGATTTTGAAATCTCAAAGTCCACTCCCAGTAACATACCTCCATCAAAGCCATACCTCCTAATCCTTCCCAATCTTTTCTAAGCAGCTCCACTAACTGGGGACCAAACAGTCAAATATATAAGCCTAAGTAGGCCATTCTCATTCAAACTATCACATCTTATGATTTTTTTTTCTAAGAAAGGGTTTCTCTGTTGTAACTCTGGCTGTCCTGGAACTCACTCTGTAGACCAGGCTGGCCTCGAACTCACAGAAATTGCCTGCCTCTGCCTCCTGAGTGCTGGGACTAAAGACATGCATCACCATCACTTGGGCACATACTATGATTTTTGAATTTGCAGTATATCATGTGAATGTTCACACACACATGCACACACACACACACACACGTAAGCAAATAAATAAATAACTGTAATTTGGAAACAAAAACATAATAAAAACAAAAATTTGGACTAGCTGAACCATTGAGTTTGCATATGAAGATAATCAGAGTTTGAGGTTACTACTCTGACCATAAGCTCTCTGACCTGGGAAAGGATGTTCTACTTTTCAGTTTTTGTGGTTGTGCAATGAAAAAACAAAAACAAACAAACAAACAAACAAAAACTTCCCTCTGTCTTCCAACAGTCTTTGTAAGGCAGAGATCAGGTAAAGTTTATGAGGCTATTTATTTATTTATTTATTTATTCATTCATCATTTATTTTGGTGTGTGTGTGTGTGTGTGTGTGTGTGTGTGTGTGTGTGTGTTATGATGTTAATTGCTATGTGAATGCTAGTTTGTAAGAGGATGGTGATGCTGGTAGATAGCAATTCATACGCCTGCTCTAGTGCCTGGTGTTATTCAGGAATCACTAAGCTCTCTTTATTACCTTCCTGCCACATGTCATAACTGCCTCGAGTACTCTTATTCTCTAACATCTGCGGCTGGGTTTAGGGGGCAAACAAAAGTTTAGTGTGCGATTGCTGGAGTCACAGGAGCGTTATTAGCGGGCATATTGTTGCTAATCCCTCAATGTTTCTGCCAACCCAAGGCATGCTTTGCAGCTCACAGACTCCTTGTCACTTTCCATTAGAGGCTGAGAAAGGTCTACAAAAATTTTTCCCTGATCTTGAAAAGAAAACACAATTGTCAGAAGATCCAACATATACAGGTTTCACACTGATATAACACTTATTCTTTTGAAATATGCTTAGTATATAAACACGTAAACATTTGTAACAATTTTTGATGAACAGTCATATGACTATCATTCATTGTTTAAAAAAAGGGGAAAAGAAGAAACATTAGCAATATATGATAGCCTTTTGGCGCTCCTCCCAATTGCAATCCAGGTAAAGAACATCTTGAATTTTGTTGTTTATCCTATAATGCATTTTCTTTGTATTTTTTTCCTACTGATAAGTATTGATTTTTTAAAAAAGATCAGCTCTTACCAGATCCATCATAATCCTACATCTCAGTATTCCTTCATATTTTTCTTTTAAAATTTCTTCCTTTTAAAATGGTAAATTATTACACACATTTTTGAGATCTCCAGAACCTCAACCTGGGGATATATATATATATATATATATATATATATATATATATATATATATATATATATATATATTATATGTTATACATATACATGTATATATTTATTATACATATACATGTATATATACACACATATATAATATGCCATATATATATATATGTGTCAGTCCTCATCTTTATACCTCATGGGCTGTCTTCCCTGCTCCCTCCTCCTCTTTATTTGCATTTGCATGTGGACTTCTTGTTCCCACCAAGTGAGTCAGTGGAGATAAAACGGATGTCAATGCCTCCTAGATAACATGCCATACTGTCTTATAAAGTCGCAAAAGCACTAGTTTGAATTAACACTGAAAAAAAATGAGGACTGACTTTCAAAAAATAGAAAACACTGATAATACAGTGCCCACATTCCTTCATGGCAATAATCCACTTAAACCAAGTAGCAGCTGCCTCTCTCAGATGGGCATTCTTCATTGTGCCATATTTCTATGATCCTGTTTTTCATCCCTGGGTTTAAGGTCTATGTCAGTTTCCAATTATTATACTTGGACTACTGTTAAGGTAAAAGCATTTTCTTTATCTACACCAATAATATAAAATGTGTTAAAACAACAACAAAAATCAAACAAAAGGGCAAAGCTTGTTCTGAAGCCACCCTCATTCTTAAACAAGCACCTGACAATCAACCTGAAGTGTTCTCATTCTCTTACCAAGCAGATTGTTGCCTCCAATACTCTACTGTACAAACTTAGTCTGAATATTATCACCTCAAGCCCTGCCTACTAACCATCAGCCTCTCTCCTATCTAGACTCATCTCAAGGCAATAGAATGGAAACGAGAAAGAGAATGAATGTCAAAACTCCAAACTTGAATTATACTTTTGAATTTAGGAGTGAGGCACAGAAATTCACAGAAAGCTGATAGGGTTATTTGCAGAACAATTTTATGGAAAGATATTTTTTGAATATGCTGTATAAGCATTTTAGTGAGATTAAGATGTCTTCATCTCATTTCAAGCCAATCTAAAAATGTGAGGATGAAGGATAAACTTTAACCCTGGAATTACATTAAGAGATAAGCCCACAACGACAGAAGCACTGTGTAGACTAATAGATAATGTTAAAATGAGATAGGGAGCAATAAAGATATTGTTAATCTTCAGCTATCAGCATCTATAGAAAAGAGTTACTATGTGTCTGGACTGGCAGATAAATACAAGAATTCCAGTCACAAATAAGAAGATGTTGTGTATGCAGAGTAGGTATAAATCATCTGGATTTTACACCAATTATTAACAAGAACCTTCTAATTATTATTTTGGTCTCAGTTAATGGATGTGATGTCTGAACATCTAATTTATAAACAGCTGTTAACTTTGGAGTGTTTTCTCAGTATTACTCACAACCATCCCCCCAAAAATCATTCTTTCCACATGTGACACTCCTGCTTTTTGTTATGTCATTGTAGGTCACATGAGATGTGAGGGATGGAGTTAGCAAGCAAAACAAGACAAAACAAAACCTGTTTCCCCCCCTCTTCTTTCCTCGGTCTCTCAGCCATCTTTGTCAAAGGAAAATATTATAAGCTATAGCTCTATTTATTTGGAATAGCACTATGCTCAAGTATATTTTCAATACGTTGACCAGTTTGAATCAGTATGGTATTCCACGTGTAACTAGAGGACATATTTCACACATAAAGAAATCTGTGCACAAATGAGAAATTGAATACAAACCACTTATGGATTTTGGAAATAAATTATTACTCATTTGAGAAATTAAAACCATGCAACCTCTTCACCTCTGGATTTGGTATGGTAGAATTAATTCTGAATTTAAATTAAGAGCCTGAAATTTCCATATTGAGATTCATTCATTCACTAAAATGTTGAGTATCTACCATAGATATGGTATTGTTCTTGATTGATTGTGTGTGTGTGTGTGTGTGTGTGTGTGTGTGTGTGTGTGTGTGTGTGTGTATGAGTATACCTGGTACCTATGCATATGTACGTTCATACACGTGGACTCACATGTTTGTGGAAGCCAGAGATTGAAATCTGGTGCTTTATTTTATCACTTTCCACCTTATTTCTTGAGACAAGGTCTCTCATTGTACCTGGAACTTGCACATTTAGCTAAAATGGTTGGCTAACAGGATCTAGGAATCTTCCTGCCTCTGCCTCCCCAGCATCTAGCTTACAGCTAGCTATAAGCCACTGCTCTTGACATTTTACATCAATGCTGATTGTTGAGCTCAGGTTCCCTTACTTGCACTCTAAGTATTTTACTGAATTATAGATCTTTCCAGTCCCTATATTTGATTTTAAGATACAAAATAACTAAAGCAGATGAGGTCTCTGCCACCATAAAACTTTCAGTCTAATGGAGGAGATATATACTAAGTAGTTGACTACACAAATAATCAGTTAATAATTCTTTCCAGTTCTTTAAAGACGCAGTACTCCATCCCAAAACTATAACGTGTACAGTGCCAGTTAGTTTTCGTTAACTTGATAAAACCTAGAGGGTATCTCAACTGAGGAATAACTTTCATTAGATTGGCCTGTCTATGGACATGTCTGTGGGGAATTTTCTTAATTGCTAATTAAATGGAAAGGCCTAGGCTACTGTGGACAGTGCCATCCCTAGGTAAGGGGGCCTGAGCTGCTGTATAAGAAGAATAGCGGAACAAGTCAGTGTACAAGCCAGTAAGCAGTTTTCCTTCATGGTTTCTGCTTCTGTACCTGTTAGTTACTTTTGTGACTTCCCTCAATGACTGGCTGTGATTGAATATGTAAGACAAATAAACTCTTTCCTCCCTAAGTTGCTTATGGTCATAGTGCTTATCACAGTAATAGAAACCACACTCGGACAGGTGTCTAACTTCCTTTGTGAATTAGGAAAGACTAAGGTAGGGTAAACTTGGGCCTGAAAGTTGTTTAAGTGTTGGCCACGTAAATAAATAGAGAATGAGTAGCCTAGTTAAAGAGACTAGAAACTAAAAAGAGTGCTAAGTGAGGAGCTTAGGTTGTTGGGAGAAATGAAAAGAGGTCTGAGTGAGTAGAGCATATTAATGTGAGGTAGGGTGGAAACACGCTAATGCCAGATCAAGAGGATCGTGGAGACTTGGAAAAGTCTTCAGAGTTCATTCTGATATCAGTGGTAAGCCAGTGCAGTATTTTAATCAGGATAATGATTTAATTAAATTTAGGTTTATATTCAGTGTCTAGTAACCCTGAATAGTTGCAGTTATTACTGCAAAGTAGCAAATACATGTCTTAGTCTACTGTATTACCAGTAATGGCATCCTACTAATGTATTTCTAAGATCATTCTTGATGTGAATCCTTAAAATATAGATTATCATGTCCCAGTTTCCTTCCTAGAAAAATTGATTAAAGCTTTGGACTAAGGAATGAATAGTTACTAATACTTTCGTTATTTCACCTTTAATCTTAAAAAAATTATTTATCAGATTTACTACTAACCTCTAATCTTCCATCTAGAAGTTTGATAGGAGCTCAGAATCTATGTCAATTCTTAGGTCATCAGGAATTCATTTAAGGAATTGAAATGGCAATTTAATAACCAGCTAGCGTGGAAGCCCATTTTCTTATCTTCGTATTTCTTTCTGTATTTGGACCATTCTGCCAATCAGTAGTTACTCATGGCTTGAGAGAGTAAGTGTAACATCTAGATTGTTGAATTTGTATGCAATGAGAGATTGTATGCAATGGAGAATCAGACTAATAAAACATGTTGTTTCAAGCATACCCAGTGATTCTTTTATTCCAGTACCTTCAAAAGCAATTAAGTAAGGCTACAATATACATAGTTTAAATCCACCTTAAACTCCTGCTACTGTCTATTTTTTGTGTGGAGAGCCCTCTCTCTGATCATCAGAAACAGTGCAGAAACAGTGACTGTGGGGGCGGGGTGGACAGAACATGATTTTGGCCTTCCACTGCAAACGGCTGTCTTTTCAAATGATGCATTCATACTTGGTCCATCTGTCTTCAAGGACTCAGCAGACTAGTTGGTTAAACTTTTTTATTCAGTGTTTGAAGCTGCATTGCCAGATATTAATAACTCATTTTATTTTTAACCGATTTGCCAAAGTAGGAAAAAACAGGTGGTACTTATAAAGTACTCAGTAGTAGCCAAATTTCAAAGGTCAGATGCTGCAAGTGCAGAGTGAGAGAAAGCATTTTGTGTTCACACTCTTCTTGTATAAATGTTTGAACATGACTTTTTTCCCCAACCACAATACTAGTATCTAAGGCCTTGCAGGACCTCCCTCTAGAGCCCTGTCCCCAAACCTCAGCCCAATTATTATCATCCAGGAAATTTCCCAGGCTGCAGACTTTAAAGGCAATTCTCATGGCCCTTTATATTCTTCCCCAGTGGTCTTGCTTGGATAAATTATGGAGACAATCCAGTGTCACACCTTGATCCATGAATTGTTTTTGCAATGACTATTTAATGTTAAACCTCTTCTGGAGATAATGACTACACAAAATATAATGGCTCTAATAGTGAAGGATTTCAGCTACAGAGCTTGTCCCCCTGCAAGAGGATGGTGGGAAGGCAGGATCCTTCTGTCAGTTTCCTGTGCTGTGGTTGTGAGAATAGTGACAGACGTCTAAGGAATCAAGAACAGAAGAGATGCTAGGAGACAGATTAATGAACTTCAGATTTTCAAAGGAGAAATTCATTGGCTTTATATTGTCTCTTTTTTCCTTTGTTTTGTAACACTATTTTGTTTCTTTTGAGAAATTATTTTTCCCCATAGAAGCAGGGATATCACTTGGGGTGTTTTGATGCTCCAAGCCATGTGGTTGACATGTGACTCAATAAAGCAATCAATTCTTACCCCTTGGGTAAGCAGCAAAATGACTGAGTTTATGTGGACTTTATTCACCCTACTCTTCAACCTTTTCAGAGCCATTCTTTAACCTTGCTGCTGAGACATCCTTAATGGGCCTGGTTCTTGGTCTTTTTGAACCGAGTTATCTGAACATTTTAGCCCTTTTAATGAATTCCTTTCAGTGGTTCTGAACCTTCCTAATGCTGGGACCATCAAACCATGGTGTGGTTATGCCAACCATAAAATTATCTTTGTTGCTACTTCATAACTGTAATTTTGCTACTGTTTCAAATCGTAATGTAAATATCTGACATGCAGATGGTCTTAGGTGACCCCTATGAAAGGGTTATTTAACCCCCAAAGGGGTTGTGACCTGCAGGTTGAAAATCACTGGCTTAAGTTAGCTAATGTACCTTTTAAGTATTTGTTAGCAAAAACCCATAACTAAGACACATACTAATTCCAAACTGGGGAATGTGATATTTATCCAAAGAGACTCTAAGAGTAAGGCTATGCCATCGGAATTAGCCGTGGAATCACATCCTGTATCACTTATACACTGTTCTTCCTTTTGAGTTGAAAATATGCGTTTCTTTGGCCAATGAAATACGATTGCAACTGGTATATTGCCTTTTTAGGTGGAAACTTTAAAAGGCCATGGGCTGCTTGCTAACATTCTGATGATTGGTATGCTTATCTGAGTGACTATGATGAAAAGATCTTCCTCCACTAGACGTGTGGTGTGAGGCTGATGCAAACCCTTGTTGTGTGAACTCTTGAGATTAGTGAGGGTACCTAGTGGATGGGGGCTCTTGTTAGTGATGTTCAAGACTGACTTTACAGGGTGCAGAAAATTGAATAGTGATTTCTGGTTGCCAACATGGAACCCTAAAGGACAATGTGTTCAGGATATTTTACTCCCTCAGTTTTAAAAATCAAAATTGTTAAAATGTAAGAGAAGTGAAAAAGATTAATATTTCTTTGATGTGAATAATATATAGTCCCTATTAAAAAGAAAGTAAGCATAATCTATGTATATTTTTATTTTAATAATAATTAAGTAGAAATAAAACATTAAATCCAAACCATTCAATATAAAAATGAACAAATCTCAAAATCACTATGATTTTAAATTAGTCTCAGTAAATTGACATGATGATTAATATTGTTTAAAAGTTTGATGAAATAAAATTACTGTTATGCATGTTCTGATTTCCATGTGTTTGATCTTCCAGTTCTGTCCCATCCCATGAGATGACTCAGGTCACCCACGTTTTTTCTTTATTTGAGACATTGCAAAACCATCACTTATTGAGGACACAATGATGTCGTTTGGCCTGCTTTTGGTGTGAATGCATCATTTAAGTATTAAGTGATTTTCTTTTCATTTTTTTATAAACTGAAAATATCAAAGTAGCTATGTTTATTACCAACATGAAGATAAATACAGATGTAGGAACAGACACAAGATGGCAGTCTTTGATTATAAAGGATCATTCACAATATATTGAATATGTTTGTGTTGAATTTTAAAAGATGAATGAAATGAAAACATCAGAGTAACTCTTTTTAAAACTACATTTTATGTGGATGAGTATTTGACTACATGTTTATGTGCACATGTGTGCCTGATACCTGCAGAAGCCAGAAGGGGGCATCGGATCACCTGAAACTGGAGTTACAGATCGTTTCAAGTCATCATGTGGGTTATGGGAACTGAACCAGGTCTTCTGGAAGAGTTGCAAGTGCTCTTGACGACTAAACTATCTGTCTAGCCCCCATCAGAGTAACTCATTAGTGAGGAATTCTGAGAAGAATTTGAAGGGCTTTGGAAATATGTCTGTGGACATATCAGAGGCTATGTGTTCTAGTCTGAAAGTCTTTGCACTTGATACACAATACTAAAATTCATCAGAACATGACATATCTTAAGAAACTCAAGGTTCTCCTTAAAATTTTATTTTATAACTATATTTAAGTCACAAATACTGAATGCATATGAAAACAAATATATCAAGATAAGCTGGAACTAAAACCAAGTGTGCTGCATGAAGAGAAATATGCAAAACAATCTCTAATTCATTTCCCTCCCAAGATTTGGTTTTTATGCCATCAGATGTCTTTCCCACCCACTTCCCCTTCTTTTTTGCAGTCATGTGCTGACCTCCAGAAGATCACTCCTCCTCAATTCTGTCATTCTTTCCAATAGTACAGCTGTCTTGATTCTTAGATTTCTTTACACATATAGCTGTTCTTACCAAGTGCTTGACTTTTCAGTTTTTTGACCCTTCTCTCTTCCCATGACTATGTCTTCCACCTTCGTTTAGCTACTTGGCAGGCCACATTTTACCTAGTATCTGTCAAAGTGTCAGAACTGGAACCCTTGAGCATAACCTAGGTTGGAGCTTTTCACTCTCATTATTATCCCCCAAACCTTTCTAGTTCATTTATTCCAGTACCTCAAGCCAAACGATTCTTTGAACAAGATCAATAAAATATTGATTCGAATGTCATCTAGTCACACTCATGTTTTCATCTCCTTTGTTCCGTGGCTTGAATTCTATAATCAATTATGAAACCAACTCCCTTATCCTCAGCCTCTTTCTGATTTTCTCACTCTATTGTTCTCACTTCAGTCATGTTTAAATACCACTTTATGCCAATTACATGCCTGTGTTTGTTGAATTCACATGACTAGAGAAAAGCATGGAGCCCTTCTGACTGGCTTCACTTTATATTCATGACCATTAACTTTCATGCTACCTAGTAATCACAGTTTCACTCTGTTCAGCCTGGTTATGTAATTTCTTTCCTTTCTCATAAGCCTTCAACAGTTCCTCCATTATCTTCACTCTTAACTTGAGGTCTTGCTTACTTTTTCTCTAAGGGAATAGAAACAAAATTTAAGGAACTCGTCAAAGCAACACCACCTTCTGTGCCTTCTCTAGTACATCTGTGTCTATATATTCTGTCTCCCACCACTGTTATAGATAAACTGTACACTCAGACAAGGCCAGGCTTTCAACTTGTGTCTGAATCTTCCCTCTTTTTTCACTAAAGGTTGTCTACCAACTATTCTTCCCAACTCTCGTGCATCATTAGTTTTCCTATTTGTAGTGGATTTTCCACAAAGAGCAACTAACCACTAATTTCTTATTAGCTCCCTTAAAAAAAAAAACAAATCAGCAATAGCTCCCTTCTCTTGTTCTTATTTCCTCTACAGCTCATAAGCCATTTCTCTTGACACAGAAATTCTCAGGCTATGCAATATTATACAATATAGTAAAACTGCAAAACATCTCCAGTTATTGTTCCTTCCAATTTATATACTTGAACTTTAATCCTCTCTTCTTGCTCTGTCTTGAACATACTGTCAATCAGCTTTTATCCTGACTACTGCAACCATTTCTGTAAATATAATTCATGACTCTCTGCAGTAGAACACTGTCTCTCTTTACAGTATACTGTTCTTCAACTACCTCATCGACTGCTCCTTTACACTTTTTCTTGGTCATTACTCAGTTTATATGAGACTGTCTTAGGGCTCAGACATCTCTGTCTGTCTCCTTCCTCTCTCTCCTTCCCTCCCCTGTTTTTAATCCCCCTTTTCTTTCTTGTGCTAAGGATCAAACCCAGAGCCATGTACATGTTAGGTAATTGCTTTACCATTGAGCTAAATCCCCAGCCCACCTCTTCTCTTTTCTATTTATTGCTTTGCTGGTTTGAAGTGATACTTTAAATATCATCTAAATGCCAGTGACTCACAAATTTATATATTTGCAACATTTATAGCTCAGACTCTCTCCCTTAAATGTTTGACTTAAATGCCCAACTGCTAGATGAGAGTCACCAAAATATTAATGACCACTCGTCCTCCAAAACTTCCTTCTTCCTCCGAGGTCTTTCCTTGATCAATTCATGATAAGATCCATTCTTATTCACTGTTTGTATTTTAGTTGATAGCATGTTTAATAGTTATTTACACTCATACTTTTTTGATTATCATGAGTCATGCTTTTTTCAAGTAAGAGGTTTTCTGCTTTATGGTAATTATGATGAAAAAGATAATCTTCACATTTTTAGGAACCATAATTTTAAAGGGCTACAAGTATCCATAAGGCATTAATAAGAAGATGTCAACAAGTTGGGTGTGGTGGCAGGGGTCTTTAATCTCAGTACTTGTGAAGGTAAGGCAGGTGAATCTCTGTGAATTTGAGCCATCCTGGTCTACATAAGGAGTTCCAGGCCATCCGAGACCACACACTGAGACCCTATCTGAAAAAAGAATACAAGAAGAATGTATCTAAGATACTGAGAAAATAAAGCCATGGTTTAAATGGAAGCACTAAAGAAGTTAGGATATATTTAACCTAGAAAAGAAAGAAACAAAAATTATCTCTACTATGTGTTGTAGTCTTATATATTGAAGGTGATTAACACACTTGGATTATCTGTTTTAGTCAAGCCATTGGAAATATAACAATATTTTCTTCTGGTAATAAATGGACTTCATAATCAGCCACTAGAACACGATAGTGTCAAACTTAAGACTTTTAGTTCTTAACTTTTTATGTTGGTTAGTTCTTACCAACATGACACAAACTAGAGTCAGCTGGGAAGAGGGACCCCCCCCCCCAGTTGAATTGCTTCCATTAGATTGGCCTGTGGGCATGTCTGTAGACATTTTCTTAATTACTAATTGAACTTAGAGAGCCCAGCCCATTGTGGGAGGTGCCATCCCTAGGCAGGAGGCACTAAGAAAAGTAGCTGAGCAAACCAGAGAAAGCTAGTTCTGCTTCAAGATCCTGCCTTGGGTTTCTACAGTGGCTTCCCTTGATGATGAATTTACTATGAATTATAAACCCTTTCCTTCCTCCCTAGATAGTTTTGGTCAGCAACAGAGAAGCAAAATAAGACAAAATAATATATGTTATAAAAGGGAAAGGAACAGAACTTTGTGATGTTTTACAGTCTTACTGTATTTTCTAATGTTGTATGATCTGAGAATTTCTGCATGAGGGTTTCATCACAGTATCTCTTAGTGACTGCAAAGAACCAGACTTTGGAGGAAACTTTTTTCCAGCTAAACTCTTAAGACAGAGACTTCTCTTTTACTCACAAGTGTAAGAGTTTAATGAAAGGACTGAAAAACAAATGGGAGTTATATGTGATGTCTGTCATTTATATTTCCAAGCCTTGCACACATACTTTACAAAAGTAATCTACTATTTCATTTTAACTTGACAAGGAGAAAGGTTTTTTTCTTTGCTTCAGCTAAGAATTCCCAAGAAATTTTCTTTTAGAACCAGTAGATCAAGGCAGTAGAGTGAAAGGTTTTTGACTCTTATGAAAGCAGTTCTACCAGTTTGGGGTATTACTGCCAGAGTGTTAGCTCCCCATTTTGATTGCCTTTGGATTTATTTTGGAGTAAAAAATTGACTCAAAAATTATGGCTCAAAATTATGAATTGTGGATTCAACCTCCAGTGATGATTTATATTCATTTCATCTGTGTTGTAGCCTCAGAATGTGGTTTCCTTCCTTCCTTCCTTCCTTCCTTCCTTCCTTCCTTCCTTCCTTCCTTCCTTCCTTCCTTCCTTCTTTCCTTCCTCCCTCTCTCCCTCTCTCTCTTCCTTCTTTCCTTCCTTCCATCCTTCCTTTTTATTTTATATGAATATTTTGCCTGCATTTATGTCTGTGCACCACATGCTTGCCTGGTGCTCATGGAGGCCAGAAGAGGGCATTGGATCCACTGGAACTGAAGTTACTGATGGTTGTGAGCTGCTATGCAGGTGCTGGGAACTGAACTCAGATCTTCTGAAAGAACAACAGGTGCTCTTATCCTTAGATTTATTTCTCCAGCCCCAATATTTGCTTTCTTAAAGCTCCACTAGTGTCCTGCTTTGCAGTTAAGATTGAAAATCTCCTGTCTAGATATATTTTACGCTTTCTTCACTTGGTGAAAGATGATGGTAAGGGGGACAGGACAGATGTTCAGCTATGTGTTAGCTAACTGAATGGAGTAAATGTTGATGGGATTATTTAAAGATTAAACAGCTAAGTGGAGTAGATGGTTTATCTTTCCCAATCTTGTGATCCTATCATTTTTGTGTCTACCCAACTCAATGAGCATATACAAATTCAAAGACATATATATGTAAGAACACAAATTCCATTAACTTACAGGAATCAGGGTGGTTTTGCTAATCTCATTGCATTCCTGTTTGCTGTTGCTTTGGGTGAGTGAATTACTTTTTTATGCTGAATACTTTTCAGGCACAGCTTCATTAGATTACATTATGCACAGCATCATTGATTCAAGATGATATTAGCCTCCTAGAAGAAGTTTTGAACCAGCTGTGAGAGCTCCTTAACATATATCATGATGTTAATAGTACACATGAATATGTGAGAGTAGGTGGAAGGGGAGAGAAATTTAAATCAAATTAAAAGTGTGAAAGAGACAGCAGCACCTGGGAAATAAGAACTAGTTGCTACCAGTCTCAATTCTTCTTTTTTCAAGGTCAAGCTGGCACTTTTTCACAACTCCTTTCCACAAATGCCCTTCCTGATTGATTGACTCTTACAGCTAGAAGCTCTCCTTACACCCAGGAGGCAAGCTTGCTTTTTATTGTATTAAAAAAAAAATCTAAATGCCAAAGTGAAAAGAACACTTGGCTTCTGTTTATTTTTATCTGAGAAATCGAAACACCATTCAAATTCCTAAAGCAGTTGATTTTCATCTTAATCCAGAATTTAAAACAATTAAAATTATTTAAAAATATGTACTGAAAAAATTGCTAATTCTTACAGAACTATATGGAGCCTATTATAACACTGCGGGGCAAAAATCTTTGATTTCTTCCCATTCAATAAAGTATACTTTCTGGTGTGGTAAAGGAAGAAAACCCTTCATTATGTCTTCATCCTTCCCATTGTAGATGAAAAGACATCCAATGCTTGTTTGTAACTATATGACCTTTTTTTTGATATATATATATATATTTTTGTCCTAAAGTTCAACCCAAAGCTTAGGAGAACCAGGCTAAGGGCACGTGACTGTGAATGTAGAGAAGGCAAGATGTTTCTATAGTTTCTAAATTGTGATGATAGACATAGGTGAACACATATCAAATGTATAGAACTGGGAAAGTGTGATTGCATGTGAGATGGTAGAAACAAAGTAGGAGGTTGAGGCACTTAGAAGGGCAAACGTCTCCAAAGCTTTTTGTTTGGAATATCATTTGATTCTAAGTACTATATAGTAAACATGATGTTTTTTAAGTTAAACTCTACAAATATCCTTTTTGATGATTTAATCTTGATACACAGAATAGAAACATACTCTTTTTCTCTAGAGGATCATATAGGTTACAGAATTGACAAAACATAAGAGCTGGCCATATCCTGATTGTCAGTGAGTGAGGGAAGGAGTCAATAATAATTGCTTGATTTCAATTTACTTGACTGAACTACTAATCTTCGAATTCAGGGATGGTTCATTTTGAGAATTTTTTTTTTTTTTTTAGATTTCTAAATGGAGATACCAATGGGGAGCTGAAGCTCAGAAGAGGTTTGAACTTCTATTATTATTTTGAGGGTCATTAGCCTGTAGATAATATTTAAAGCCTTGAGACTGGACGGAACATAGGACTTAAGAATTAGAATATGCAGACTGTAAAGAAAGACAATCTAGACTAAAGTCTTAAGGCTGTATAACTCTGTGTAAAGAAGGATCTAGAACAGAGTCACTAGGAAAACGAGACAACTAGAAGAGTGAGACTTTGGAACCAAGAGAAAGAATTATTTGAGGTAGAGAGATAAGGTTAAACATCTTTGAGACAACAGACACCAGGAAACTGAAAAGCATCCATTGAATTGAAATCTGTTGGACATTAGTAAACTCAGCAATTGCAATCGCATCATAGTGATGGGAATGGAAACTAGAACAGATTGGATGATGAGAGAGAATCGAGGAAGGCGGAACAACTCTGAGACACTTGGCTGTAAAGGGAGGTAGAGAGAATGGTAGCTGAAACACAGACGTGTTGTTTCTGTTGTTTTAAGGTGGGGTGACATTACAAAGGAAAGAATCAGAAAGGAAGGCTGAGAAAGAAAAAAGTTGAAAATGTAGGAGAGAGAAGGAATTAATGTGTATAAATAGGACGAAGCTCCTGAGAAACAGGAACGAGATAGGTCTTCAACACATGGCTTGGACAGGATGAAAAACAGCTCTTCAGTTGACAGAGATATGGGAGGCAGATGAGTTCTCAGAGAAGGCGAGGATGTGTGCCACTGCTGCTATTGCTCAGAAGGTTTGATGGCATTTGATGGTCAGAAGGATGAAGACATTCTCACCGAATGGCCTCCATTTTCAGTTGTCAGTTGAAATTGTTATTTGAGAGGAGAAATACAAAGCTTGAGTAAATAAAAAGATCATTAAATGGTTGTTACAGACTGTGGCCTTGTTTTTATGGACTATCCCGTTTTACCTCTGAACCTCTAATATTCTAGTTCTATTTCTTTGCTAAAAATGGTATAAAATCTCAAATTCACTCATATCTCTAGTCTTTCCTTTTTCACCTTTTATTTTCCTTTGTTACTTCTTGAAATAGTAACTTATAATTGTCAATTCTTTTGCTTCTTAAATATTTTGGAGTTTGGAAAGTAATATGACTTAGTGAAGGAGACGGAGGAATTCCCAAAGACACACGAGGAAAATTAGTATAAAGCTGTATATGTGTATGTGTATATGTGTATATGTGTATGTATATGTGTATATGTATATGTGTATGTGTATATGTATATATGTGTATAAAGGTTCCAGAAAAGCTGAAACCCACCTTCTCATTTCACTCATCTCTTCTTCACCTTTGTACTCAGAGGGACACTGTATGGTTCTATCATTATTCCTATCACACTGATTTATAATTAGCTATTTGCATGTTTGTCACCCCATACTCAATTATCATTAGCTCTTCAAGTAAATGTTATTTTTTTTGCTTTTCCTTTTTTTCTCTTTTGTTTTCATCTATCACATAATAGCATTGTACCTAGGGTCAAATAAGCATGTAATAGATATCTATTGAATGAGTAAAATATTTTATGTAATTTATGACTTTATTGCATCTTCAAATTCAGGTCTGAAATTCTAGTCTGATATATGAATATCACATATCAGTATTCATTCATTTATTCTTTCATGCAGTAAATATCTATTAAGTATTTACCATGGACTGGACACTACTGGGAATATAACCATTAACAAAGCAAACAAAAATTAACTTTTATCAATCATTTTACAGATCACAAAATTAAATATTCTTATTTTTGACATTTTTCTTACCCTGTACAATCAAAAGTCAAGGCTTTCATTAAGGCTGATATGTATAAGGAGAATGAGACTCTTTCTTCAGTATTTGCTTTCTTTCTTGCCCCTTGTGAAATATAGGTTTCAAGTTTTAAGGTATAATGTACAATTCTTTCACCTTTCTTCCTTTCTTGTAAATCTATGAGTGAGACACAGGGCTGGAGGGAGGCAGTGGTCAAGAGCACCGACTGTTTTTCCAGAGGATCTGGGTTTGATTTCCGGAAACCACATGTGGCTAACAATGCAAATAACTAATGTGGCTAACCTGTAACTCCAGTTCCAGAGTATCTGATGTCCTGATGGCATCTGTGAGTACTGTATGCACATGGTGTGCAGACATACATGTAGGCAAAATGCTCATACACATAAAAAAAAGATAAATATCAAAAGAGAAGAGTCAGTGCATTACACATACGGTAAAATACTTTTAATTTTTCAAATCAGGCACATATTTTTATAATGATTTTCTTATTTGTAAATTACATTATGCCAAATATCTTAGTGTGGTAAAATCACAATTATACATCTAGTGAGTAATCATCGTTAAAAGCTATGTAATTATATGAAGAAAAATGAAATATCAGCCAAGATATAGATTATTTAACACAATGTTTGCATTGTCATTTCCTTCATCTGCTACTGAAATGATGACATATAACTCCTTCTTACTTTGTTTGAAGAAGTCATTTTGCTTAAGAATTGTTTATTCTTTCTATTCCCTAGTCCCCAGAACTTTTTGGCAAGACACTGAGTACTTCCTGTGGACTACTGAGAAATATTTTCCGATGCCAGTGATTGCCAATCGTTATGTTAATCTCTTTAAGTTTTTAATTAGAAAAGCAGACCAAGAAAATGAATAAACCATCACAATTCTCAGTCCTGGAGTTTGAATAGAGACACATTTAGGTTACATATTATCTTTCTGCTTGAAATAATATTTCCATCCATCCTGATAATTGTTCAATGTATTTAACTTTTTTTGATAGTTAAGTCTTTTTTTCTCTTTATACATTAATAGCAAGTTTTCTTGAGGTCGAATTTAAGGTCCTAGTGTTTATTAACCAGATAATAGGACTGGAGTTGCTTTTCTATTGTCCCACTTCTATTCTCTATGTCTCTACCCTGAGCTAGCCACCTTCACAGATTTTTTGAAGATTTTATTTCTAAACACTGAAGTCACTAGTAACCTTTAAATGACCAGCTGTCCAAGCTGCAGATGTTAGAAGCCAGCACTGTCTTAGTTTTCATGTTCTTTTACTTTGTGAGGTCCCTTATAATTTTTTGACAATTATCACAATTCAAATGAAAATTACGGTGCTGAAAAATAACAGGAACAAACATTTGATTTTCAATTCACCAGGCACTTTGTGCATGCTAACATGGATCCTGTCATCTAATCTTCACAGCAATCAATAATTTTACATTCCCTTTATAAACAGGTAAGTGAAGCAAACAAATGAATTTGCCCACTGTTTGCAGTGAGTTGATGGTACACTCAAGGTTATCTGAACGCAGACTTTCTGTCCTTAACAAATGCACCATGGAGAGGATGCTCACATCTCGTAAAGGTCTTGTCACTCAAATTTAAAAACATTATGAAAAGAAATCCTATTTGTTGAGGCACTGAATGTTTTTGATGGCTTATGAGAACAGCGGTACAGAATATTTTAAGTAGGAACTGTTCTAGAGAGTTCATGATATTTGGTTTCCGTAATTAAAGCATATTAAATAAATACTGACATTCTTGAAAAAACCATGCAAAACAATACACGGCTTGCATTAGAGTAGGGCTGTGACTAAAGACAGTAGAGAAGCAGAAGATTGGGAGGGACAAATGAGGCTTAGAAATATTTTTTTTTTTTTCCTAACTGAAGAGAGCTAGAGGGACAAATAATCCATAAATCACTCTCGCTGCTACTGAAAAAAAAAAAAAACCTTGCAAAATGCCTCAGCTTGACAAAGGTTAAGAAAACAATGATGTGTTGTCAGTCTAAGCTAGTGAAAGAGCTGATTAGAACAGAAGGCTTATGCTGCGTGGCTAGAGAGGACCACAAAAGGTTTCTCTGGCCTCGGTGTCTGCAATTCGGGCTGATGAAATGCCATTCATCTCCCACCTTCACATTGTTTTTTAACTCTTTTTTTCTGGAAAAGCAGTCTTGGTGCATCCTGGCTTATTCTCTAAAGCTCTATTTGATGAATTTAGTAGAACTAATGATTAATATGGATATTACACGGTTTTAACATTTAACCCTTTGTTACCCATTATAAAAATTAGTAATGCTGTTGTTAAATTTGTTATTGCCGCTTCAAAACATATGCTTATCCCTGCTTGAACTGGAACAGTCTTCCGGTATCGTGGTTAATTAAAGCTGTAGGTGTGAAAGGCTGGGTCTAAATATGACTGCTTCCACTAGTCTCCTTGTTCCAAGCTCAAGAAAAGCAGTCCATCTTTATAGTTTTTATTATATAGCTCAGGGTCAATGAATCTATCATTTGTTGATTGAATTTTGCTATCAAATCTAGTTTGAATGATCATTTTCAAAGCTCACATCTCTCCTTACTTTGTCCATGGTTGTAAAAACCCAAACTGTTTATAACATTGTTTTACTATCTGATTGTTTTCTTAAGAAGCTGATCTTTTTAAATCTCCTACACATCTTTTCTGACTTTTCCAGCTCTCCATATTCTGACTTCCCCATGTCCACTCAAATAAAAATACCAGTAAGTATTGATAAAATGAAATGGAAATTCATAACACTTTTTACATTTAGAAGTCAGACATGTTACGGCTTCTCTCTAAGGTTTATGAAAACTTTAATAGTTTCCTTTTCAAACTGAAACCACAAGCACTCAGGTGTTCTTTGTCGTATTGTATTTAGTTGATTGCATATTCACTCATCATTTTAAAAATTTCCTTGAATTTTTGTCAACAGCATCTAGAAAAAAATTGGCATAAATATAGGTTATATCAAATTTTATGTTACATCGGTTCTTTGTACCATGAGTTATCCACAGGGATGTGTGGTCTCAATAAGGATATAAATTGGCGAAATCTTTAAAATATACAGTTTAGAATTAAGTAAGTGTGAAAGTACAGTATCCTGACATAAATAATACCCTTAAATAAATAACGCCTGGAAACTCTTCATATATTTATTATAAAGATATTTTTCTTATTTTTATTTATAATAATATAAAGTTATACATAAAATAGCCAAGAATACAGAAATGAGTAAATAAACTATGTGACATTAATGTGCTTGATTTTCAAAACCAATATGTCTAAAGAATAGTGGATACAGTAGGAAATGCTTAAAACAAAATTTTGGTTACAAAAACTAGAGATTAAAACAGCATATACTAGATACTTAAATTTGTTTGAAAATGTTCTTTGGAATGTCTAAAAATTAATGTCTACAAATGCTGTAGTTTTCTTTAATGATAGAAATCATGCCAGTAAATACAAATAGAAATTCTAATAAAAATATGCCCTCTAGGGAGCCCTAATTAGTAGAAGGATGTTTTTAAGGATTTCTGTATTTGTTTGCTTGTCTATTTGTTTTACTATAGGCGGCAGTTCCTCTCTGTTGGTAAAAACCTACGTGGGTACCTTGTAAGTCACTCTTCCAGTAAGTGTGTAACTAAAATCACACAGGGACAGAACTTAAAGGTCATTTAGTCCGATCTCTTTCTATCCTTCAGTGACAATCAATCTACAGGTCTAAGATACTTTCAGATCACTAAAATGGAAGAACAAATTCAAACCTAAAGTCAATCTTCATAAACTGTTTCAAGAACGTAAAACAAGAATGAAGATATTGCTATGTTTATTTGTAAGTGGTTTTCCTTCTATAAGTCATTTTTACGTAAGGCTGCTTGTTTCATGTTAGAGCTTAGATTTGTTGCTATATACAGGGGAAACAAGGCTTAGGGTCTGAAGATACCTGTTAGTGCTTCAGTTACTAAGCTTAGGCCTGTGTCAACACTAAACCCATTTATCTTATCGTACCACAGTGTAATGGATGAGTATGTGAAAATCTGTTTTAGAATACGCACAAAGAGCTGATTTTAATTGCATGCTTAACAGCAAATATTTGAGTTTTGTCCTAGAAGGCATGAGTTCTGTTTGCAATTCTGTTATTGATTGTGTGCGGAGCCATACTTTGTATGTTTTGGTTCTATCCTTATGACCCCTGGCTTTTTATCTAAAACCCATGGGAGCTATGACATTATTTAATTAATTAACCCTGATTTTTTTTTTTTTCTTTTGCGGACTTATGTTAGGCTGAATGAAGGATTTTTTTTTTCTTTTTAAAAAGCTGGTGGCTATTCTGTGCTGTATGATGGAAAACTAACAATTATTAACCATTTCCTCTGATGAAGTATGTATGATAATGTCAGGAAAAAGTCAAAGATTTGGAAGAAAGGATAATTCTCTAATCTGCTTGAAAGTTTGCCAGAAAGAATGTAGATGGAACTTGATGTCCCAACTGTGTTCTTATAATGCAATACTAATCTCTAGGTTGGCAAACAACAAGGATGTCACTGTGCCTTGTCTAATGTACCTGAAATGGGCGAGAGGTTACGTTGTTTGGTCTAGGGCCCATTATCTCACAGCAAGTAGATTGGGGGAGTTTGCGTTTGCTAACGTGAACAGTTGCTTGCCTTGCATTATGGGAAATCCCATGTTATCACTCTTTCTACACACATTCTCTCCAGCTGCTCTGATATTTGCTGAGACTACAGCTTCTCTCAGGAAATTAATACTGTCTTGCTCTGTCTAATTAGTTATTGAATAACTGATCGTCTTCTATTTTAATGGGGCACACCCTTGTGACTCTGTTAATATATTTCAAATTAGACTGAGCTTTCCTATGAGATAACCTTCCATGAGCTTGCCATCCCAAAATTCTTTGATCCTCATATTCTTTGCCCTGCAAGTCTTAAATGTCTTTTAGTTGTATCTAAACTCCTGGTGAGGTATCTTTTTGTCCTCATTCTTGAATCTGGCCATAATTAACTTTTTTAAATATGAAAGATCTGTATAATGAGATTTCTTTGGTTTCTCAAAAGAAAAACACCATCATGAATAGAGAGCTTTGGAGCTTTGGAGATTTGGGATGAGACTAAAGAGTCTAAATCTCTGTTTCTAAGCTTGTGCATGATTGTGGGCTTATGACTTCACTATTTTTTTTTTTTTTTGCTTCAGTTTTATCACCTATAAATTGGGAGTTATCATTAGCTATCTCTGTGAAGAGTAAATGAAAAGCCAAATGTAAAAAATTGACATAGATCTAATGAACAGTAGATCCTTTCTTTAAAATGTTAAATTTAATGATTACACTGACATGGGCTGAACTGTATCCCTCTACCCAAATTCATATTCTGAAGCTCCAACCTTACCACAGAAAGCAATTTCCTTTGGAGGTGGGGTCTTTAAAGATTAAATTCAAACAAAGACATTAAGATGGACTCTACTACAGTCTAATGTGTATCTTGGGATAAGAGAATCTGGACACACAGAGACACTAGAGTCTGGCCCACAGATAAGAGACCAAATGAGACAGCAGAGAGAAGGTAGCCATGTACAAGCCAATTAGACACTTTAGAAGAAACTAAACCTGTGGATACTTTGATCTGAGAATTCTAAATTCCTAAATTGTGAGAAAATACTTTTTCTTATTTAAGAAACTCATTTGTACTATTTTGTTATAACAGTTCTGACAAACTAATGAACATATATTCACATTTTCCAGAAGAACTGACCACTCTCCTTCATATTCTAGTTTGTTTAGTCCTCTGAATAGTAATAGGTAAGTGAGTAAGAACATCATCTTGGAAGTCAATCCCAGATTTGAAAACTAGATTATCTTAAGTGAGCATGGGCAAATTTCTTTCTGAGCCTTAAGTTTTCTCATTTGTACAATGCGGAGAGAATGAACACCTATCTCATAGAGCTATAACGAGGAGTAAACTGATGAGATGTTTGTAAAGTCGATAGCTTCCAGTGTTTAGAATATAGGTGATATCCACCTGGTAGAACTTTATATGTGCAACATATCATTTATAAGTTTGCTTTGTCATCCCTACTTGCTTTTATCAAAGCTCAGTCAATTCTGTAAATTCTCCTTTCTATTTGAAGAGTCATATATGTACATTTTTGTGCAATTATTTGATTGTTTTTTTAGTGTGGAACAGCGGCTTTGATCAGCTTTATTGTTGGCTTTAGTCCATGATTATAACTCCTTAAAGTGAGTTGTAACATCTTTTTTGACACATATTCTAAAACTCCTTCCAGTTTATTAGTTTCAGTGAATGATTTGATTGTATTGTTGCAAATATCAAGCTCAGACCATCTTTCTTTCTGGTAGCCCTTTATACTTGTCATATAAGTATAAAGAAGTCAGGGGGCCTATGCCAAAACTGCACTCAGGCAATTTCACTTGGTGAAACCATTCCTTTTGATTTCAGTGGAGTAATCACTACTTGGTCTAGTTTTAGCATTTTTTTCACATCATTATAAGATATAGTGTATGCTCTGATCTCATTCCTGTGACCAAGCAGTTTATAGAATAACACTCTGTTGCCTTTAAATTCAGGATAGAACGTACTTCCACAGATATTTCACTATGATCCATGTACTAAGATTCTTCGGTGACAGTGGTATATGCTGTTTCCCAGCATATAAGTTGCCCTCTGCCTTTGCCAGTTTCTATCTTTGTCTATAGCCTAGGTCAGTGTTTCTCAATCTTCCTAATTCTGCTACCCTTTAATATAATTCCTCATGTTGTGGTGACCCCCCCACCCCCACCATAAAATTATTTTCATTGCTACTCTATAGCTGTAATTTTGCTTCTGTTATGAATTATAATTATAATATATGTAAGTATAATATGTACCTGATATGTAGGTGACCCCTGTAAAGGTTCATTTGACCCACAAAGGGGTTGTGACTCATAGGTTGAGAACTGCTGGTCGAGGCTGTCATCACCATATTTTCTGCGACAGGAGAGTCTCTTTCTTACTCATTACAATTCTGCTAAAATTTTCACATTCATCTTTTATTCAAGTTAATATATGCTGGATACTCACCATGTACAAGCTATTGTGCTACTATAGAGTATTGCTAATATTTAAAATAATGCCAGAGAGTTCTAAATACACTATTTAATTTTATTTGTGGATTCTGAGGATAAAAGCAGAGCCTTGTACATGTTAGACAAATGTCTTACCACTAAGTCACATTATCAGCTGTTTTATGTTTCTAATATTTATTTGGAAACATAAAATTTTGGCACGACTTTTCTTCTACTTTTCATACCTATTTGTTATCTCATCTGGACAGCTGTGTGCTCTATTGCTTGTTTTTTAACTGGGCAGACTGAATAATTCCCTTCATGACCCTCGGAAAAGTTTTTGTAAATTTGTTTCATGTGCTTTTCCTTTTTCAGCCCTCTTTTATTTTATAAATAAGACAACCACTCAGTCTGTGATAGCACAGTGCTTATGATGAGTGATTTAAGTTTTGTTTGTAAACATTCTATCTCTCTTTGCTAAACTGGGATATCTTCTTTCTTTGCTTTCTCCAAAAGGCCAGATCTCCACATACTATGGACTTGTTTCCAATTATTTGACACTTCAGGGTTTGCAGGTAGGTTGACTTTTGCAGAAGGAAGAAAGCCTTCTAAAACCATCATTCTATTCAACAATGCCTAATTCACTAACACATTTCTTTTTAAAAGAAAATCTGGACAACAAAAGAGGAAGAAAATTTTCTAGCTTTCATTGACATCAGTGTTTGGAAGTGAACAAGAAAGAAGAAAAAAAGGTAAGACGAGATAAGACAGTTAAGGGCAAATATAAATATTGTTAGGAATCTAATATAGAATTTAGAAGCATACAAAGATCTATCTAGTTTATAACAGATATGCAATTTGCTCCCACAGTAATTTTTCACCCCCGTCAAGCACAATATGTAGGGTATCATATCATAAATCTTTAACTGATTTAACTAACCCATTATCCAAAACAGTTTAAAATGTTTTTTATAAGCGAAATACTATGACAAGTACTAAATTAACTAGAAGTACAAAATTCCATTTCCGCTCCTAATAAAGTTACTATCTGGTTGTGACAATGAAAGTATAAAGGGGTTACAAAAAGAAGTAATGTAAAAGTTAAGGAGTGAAACATTCAAATGAGAATATGAGCATTGAGCTGAGGATCCAAAAATCTGCAAGCTACTCAATCGCCATGGTTTCTTTGCCCTGTGCCCGAGTAATTCATATACCCAAATCTCCCCTTTCCTTACTCTCGTCTCCTCCTCCGAAAGAGAAAGAGGTGGGGCTGGGAATGTCATACTATATCTAAGATGTAAAACAATAAGTATTTGGGATGATTACTAATGATCTCTGTTGTGTAACTCAGATTGAAGTATACAGTTATGGACCTTGAGCTGCCTTTTAACAACAACTAGGGCTCAGAGCTACGTCTTCCCACGATGGTGCGGAGTTTTGTTTTCCTGTATGGAATGGAGTATTTTCCAAAGTGGACCAAACGAGGAAAGCTAAAGATACATCTTGACATGGTTTGAGAGAAATGTTTTCCCTAAAATTGTTAGTGTATGTGAAGAAGGGGAACGTTGGTCTATTTCGTATGCTGTGCAAAGTGGGCAGTCAATTCATTAAGATCTGTAATTGGTTTTCCATTGAAAACCAATTCATTTTGGTACAGATGATCAGTTAAGCCATTAATAGACTAACAGTTTATAGGGATTATTTACAAACACATTAAATGCAGACAGCAGGGCAGAGAGGGGAGCCCCATAGCCCCATAGATAGCGAGCAGGAAGAAAGAAAAGGGAAAGAAAAAGCTGAAAAAAATAAAAAAGAAAGAAAAAGATAAAAGCCCAGTTCACAATATGACAGAGCAAGACCCAAGGTAACCCTTCCGACTTCAGGCGCGCAAGTTCTCAAGCTTGCAAGCATTCTATTGATTCACACTTGCGTCCTTCAACAGGTAGCGCCAATTACAACCCCCAGAGCACGGCGCTAGGGCGTACTGGCTAGTATGGCTGTCAATCAAACACCTCACCTCTTTCCTAAATTATCCCCTCCTCCTGTCATTGTCTTTTTCCTCTGACCTATCCCCAAACTTCTTTCCTGCCTGGAGTCCCGGGGACTCGGGCCAGTGGAGCTTGTGATTGGCGAAAGGATGTCCCGCCCTCCGGCTCCCAGGGTGCCCCGCCCCCGCCGCGAGAGTCTGGGAGGGAGGAGGGTGAGGGCCGACCGGGGCGGGGCCTACCTCCCACGGCGGGGGCGGAGCCTGTGGCAGACCCGCCCGCTCGGTTAGGACCTCGGAGAGCGCCAGGCACCAGGACCAGAGGGACTGGAGAAGCGGCCGGAGCCGGGCTGGACCGTCAACCGCCTGCGAGCCTGCAGCCTCCGCGCCCTCCGCCTCCCGGGCTGGCCGGCGGCTAGCGGCGTCTGAGGAAGGTGCTAAGTCTGGGGTCCCGAGGGACACCCGTGCCGTCCCATGGGCTTGCCCTCACACCTGTGCGCGCGTGTGAGTGCAAGTGCGAGTGCGGGTGTGTGTGTGTGTGTGTGTGTGTGTGTGTGTGTCCGCGCCTGTGAGAGCGCCCGCTCGGCTGGCTGTCCGTGAGGTGCGTGTGCTTGCGCGGCTGTCTGTGAGGGCTCCAGGGCTCCCAGCCCGCGGTGGTGGCCCTGCTCGGCCCGGAGGGAGCGAGGAGCCAGCCCTATGCGCCCCGCAGGCTGAGGCGGGACTCGGGCCGCAGGCGTCATCGCCGCCTCCAGCCCCGGAGATCCGCCGCTGTGCGGAGGGGAAGCCAGGAGGGGAGGGGACGCGAGAGATCAGGGGCGGTAGAGGGGCAGAAGAGAGGAGACGGGGACAGGTGAAGGCAGGCGGTCCCCGCTTGCCCCTCCCGTCGGCTGTGGCCGTGAGTCACCCGCAGATGTTTTGGGGTCCGGATTTTTGGGAATACGGGATGGAAAAAGCCATTTTTGGGTCCTATCCCCCAATTCTTATCGAAAAAGAGGAAGCGTTGAAGATGATGGGGGGAGAGCCCCGAACATGGTGGCAGAGTAAATATTGCCCCCCCCCCACACACAACGTCGCTTTTTCTGATAATAAAATTTTCTGAGCTGACTCTTAAGAAGGAAAACCCCCCTCTCAGAACGATCCAGGGGGTCTTGGTGTGTCGGGCTTTGGGTTGATTGTATAATAATGATGATATAATTCTAATGACGATGATGACACTGCCTTTTATTTTTACCCCAGTGCTGATAAAGCATAGCTACAGCTGGGGATGAAGCCCTTGAAAATCTGATGTGTGAGGAAGGAATACTGTTGCTTTCGGAGTTGTGTTCTCTCTATTTCATAAAGATACGCTTTTTAAAGTTAAAATTTGACAAAATGAAGCCTGAGCCCCTGTCTCCACTTATTACATGCAATGCTCATAAAATGGGGACAAAGCTACTCCTGCCTTGACTAATGAAAAGATAAAGACGTTCGTCCTGTGTAGTTCTATGTTTGTCACCTCTTCCCTTTTACTTTTAATTTTTCAACAGTGTTTAAAATGAAGAAGTTTAATTTCCGAAAAGTTTTGGATGGCTTAACTGCCTCTTCCCCTGGCAGTGGCAGTAGCAGTGGCAGTAACAGCAGTGGGGCTGGAAGCGGCTCCGCACATCCAGGAGGGACTGCAGGGGTTCTCAGAGAGGAAATTCAGGAAAGCCTGACTTCAGAGTATTTCCAGATTTGCAAGGTAAGTTTTGAATTGGCTTTAAGGCCTGTTATATTTTTAATTCACCGTTGTGAAGAAACAAGGAAAACAAGCATGTATAAACTGATACACACATGTGCATACATATGCAGGCCTGGAAGTTATTGAGACACTAAACATCAGAAAGTCTGGTGCTGAGTCAATTTGAATTAATAAAAATATTTCAGACATCAACTTTGACATTGATTTATAAAAGGCAATGGTAGTTTTACAGGGAAGGAAAAGACACACACAAAGTGGTATTTGCAAGATGTAAGGCCCAGTACGTGGACAAAATATATTTGTGTATAAGTTGTAAACTGAAAGAGAAATGGTAAGTCATTTGGTTTCCTGTGTTGCCATTCAGAGAAACTGATTGTTATTCTATCTCTCTGTTCAGTGTAAAATGAATAAGGCTCTTAACATGTTGCTAGAATTAACTAGACAATAGATTAAAGTGTCCAACAACACTGTCTTAAATTATAGATATAAAAAGGGCCTTAGACCCCTTCATAAATGCGCAAACAAATTTTATGGGCTTACTGCTTGTGAGAACTTGCATTACCTATAAAAACTCCAAAATAACCAATTTGGTTTAGTGAGAAAACATTTTAGGCGGTTATGTTTCGCTTTTGAATTTCTAATAAACAAGCAGAACTTTGGACGGGGAAAGAAAATGAGAATTAATACAACAGATGTAACATCACTATGTAAAGATATTACAGTATTACTTTACGATGTCATATATTTTCTTCATTGCTGATTTTGGGGTTTGCCTTTGAGTGTAATTTGGACACGATTTATACAAGTAAAAAGCTTTAAGTCATTTGTATGATACAAAATAAATATAGTTTTATAAATGTGTTTGAATACATAATAAGAAAAATAGCAGACTTTGGAAATTGCAGGAATTAAGTACCACATAATTTTATACCCCAAAAAGTTTTTTTTTGCAAATTCTTAATTTTGTAGTTAACAAATGATATATAATAAGATTAAGTTTCAATCATTGCCCCAGCTCTTCCTAGAAGGGTTATTATAAAAATATTGAATCTATAGCTTTAGTTTACTTAAGGTCCACGTTTATTTAGAATTAAGCAGCTTTAATCAATTGTGTCAAATTTGAATACAATAGTGATTTCTTCCCTCCATATGAAGTACTAAATATTATCTATCAGTTTAAGAAAACGCTTACTAGTGGCCATGAGACAAGTACGTGAGAGAGTCCTGGAAGCCAGATTTGAATTGCTATGCAGGAGAATTAAATCTTTGTTTGTTTTTTGTTTTTTGTTTTTGTTTCTGTTTTTCAAGGCAGGGTTTCTCTGCTGTAACTCTGGCTGTCCTGGAACTCACTCTATAGACCAGGCTGGCCTGGAACTCAGAGAGATCCCTCTGCCTCTGCCTTCAGAGTGCTGGGATTAAAGGCATGCACCACTACCACCAAGCTGGGAATTAAATCTCTCTCTCTCTCTCTTTCTCTCTCTCTCTCTTTTTCCTATTTCCTTTCCCACATTCTGAAAAAAAAATCCTAATCCCCTTGATTCATGAATGTAATAGTAGTACGTAAGAATTTAACTAGAGATAAAAATAATATAGAACTGGTAGACCTCTGAACCTAATGGATGTTGGGCAGTTGAGATTGTGAAACTAGGAGAGAAAATTTTACATTAAAAAATTTCAGAGGCATGTGTAAATACAGGAAATAAAGTGCAGCACATGGTCACCAAAAATTTATTAATGAATGGTCATGACAAGTGGCAGAAGTTAGGTACATGCTATTTCAAATACATATGTCATAGTGGGAAAAACTCTGGCCTATGAATTAGATGAATCATATAAAGCCCTATCATTTACCAGCCATACTATCATGGTCAAAGTATTTTTCTCCCTGGAACCTTGATTTCTGCATCTGTAGTATGGGAATAAGTATTTGTTTTCTTTATCTGAAAGAAAGCTTTTCAGAATCTGAGAAGACAATACGGTGAAGACAGTACACAAGTTGGGAGGGGTGATAAAATGTTTATATTGTTAAAGTTGAAAAAATCATCCTGTTTGTAGTAGAACAAAATATAGCCAGTATAATATGCTTTATATTTAAGGTACTAAGTTTTAAATAAATTATGAGCCTGGACAACTGTATTAGCTATGCACTAATAGTACTAAAGTCACACCATATAAGAAAAACACAATAGCATCTTTGAAAAGAACTACAGTTTTGAAAAGTGATTATGTAACTATATTATAGGTGGCATAGCCTATAATGGATATATAAAATGGATTAAGGAAATTCTAAAATTAGAGCTGTTATCCTGTTCTGAGTAGTAAGAAGTCAGCACCTTCAGGGTACTTTCACCTTTTCACCTTTCACCTCTTCACCTTTTCACCTTTCACCTTTCCACCTGTTGTTCTTAACCAAGCCCCTCACCCCCTACTGTCTGATAAACAATCAAACCCACTTTCATTTGTATTTCTGAATTGTATGCCATTTTCCATCCCCAATACATGTTCATTTCATCTTATTTTCTTGATTTGTATCTTGAAAATACATTCTAATTTCCTCACTTCTTATTTTACCTTATTATACTTTATTTTGTTGTAATAATGTTATTACCCAAATGCGATGTTATTTGTCTGGGACAAATTCTGTGTTAGTTTCCATAGAGCAGCTGTTCTCTAGAAACAAAAGTCTATTGTTAAATGCCAGTAAAATTGATTAAAGCAAATAAATGTGATGTTTTATTGGCTTACATTTATTTGATGAATTATAGTAAGTTATCTAGACAATCAATACTTTTTTGTATTTTTGTATAATTCCACCCATAGGCAGGCATAGGGCATTTGTTACCATTAAAAATGTAGAGCTAGGACCGGAGAGATGGCTCAGTTCTTAAGAGCTCAGTGTTCTGAAGGTCCTGAGTTCAATTCCCAGCACCCAAATGGCATGTGGCCATCTGGTTTGCAGACGTACATACAGACAAAGCACCCATATACATAAAATACATGCATAAGTCTTTAAAAGTTTGTAAAGCTAAATTCTTCATAATAAATGAAAAATGCTCAAGAACAGAGAAATAGGCATGTTTATTGTAATCTGTTTTAGATTCAATATGTGCATTTGAGTGCCATCTAGTTTATTGCAACACTCAGAAACTACCTTTTCTGAATATGAATTCTGCGAAACTCAACTTGAAAACATTTTTAATCTTGTAATTTGGATTTTCATATAGTTCTCTTCAGAAAGGTGTCCTTTACTTTCCCACCCGTACTTATTTCCTTGGTTCGCTAGGCATGTTGTATTGCTCTAAGCATCATAGTGACATATACCTAATGCTTCTTTCCGTCCCATGACTTCATTCAGACTATCTCTTCCACCTCTAAGATGTATAGTTGGAGAAGTCTCAGGTAGCCTTTACCATGTATTTTAGTGATCATCTCTATGAGACAATGACCACTGTGACACCATCTCTATGACCACTGTCTCTGTTCACTTGATGTTTTAAAATGTTGCTGCCTTTGTACTGTGAACCCTCTGAAAAGTAAACATATTGTTTTGCTCTTTCATCCTAGTTGCTTATGTATCCACTGTTAACAGATTAGGGGTTCAAAATGAATTCTAGCCTCATTCCAGCATTAGAGCATAAAATATCAAGGAATTAAGGCCCCAGAATGGACATTTAATCTCCCATGGGAGATTCTGACATACAGTTAATATTGAGAACTAGGCATTAAGATGCTTTTTAACAGAACAAAACATCATATACATCATTGGTTGCTTAACTGAAAAGGGGTTAAGGTGAAAAACTACCAATAATTATGTATTAAAACAATTATTTTTATTTTATTTTATTTGAGTGGGTCTTTTGCTTGCATGTATGTCTGTGCACTTTGTGTGCCTCGTGTCTACAGAGGCCAGAAGGTGGCACTAGATTTCCAGGAACTGGGGTTGCAGATGGTTGTGAGTCACCATGTGGTTGCTGGGACTCAAACTGGATCCTCTGGAAGAAAACCAGTTTTCTTGACTGCTGGTCATCTCTCCAGTCCAAAGATTTGTTTTAAATTATGTGTATATATGTGTATCTCTCTCTCTGTCTCTCTGTCTGTCTGTCTGTCTGTCTCTCTCTCTCTCTCTCTCTCTCTCTGTGTGTGTGTGTGTGTGTGTGTGTGTGTGTGTGTGTGTGTGTGTACTCAGAGGCCAGAGGCATTGGATCCATAGGAGCCTGTGGACCATCTGACATAGATTCTGGCAACCAAACTCAGGTCCTCTACAAGCACAGACTGCTCTTACTTTCATTGAAAATATACATAGTATTAAACATTTTAATTTATTTGAAAATGTATAAATATATACCACTTTACGAATCACATGATGAATGACATCTTTTTAAAAATGTCTTATCTCTTACAATACATCCTGACCCTCTTCTCCCCTCCTCCCACTCCTTCCAGTTCCCCCCATCTCCCCTTTCCCTCTGACCTACCTCCACTTCTCCTCAGAAAGGAGTAGTTCTCCCATGTTACTGCTCAGTTAGGCCATAACAAGATGGAATAAGGCCGGGAGCTAATCCCTACATCGAGGATGGAGAAGGCAACCCAGCAGGAGGAAAAGGTTCCTAAGGGCAGAAAGAACCAGAGACCCACATTCCAGCTTGTAGGAGTTTTGCAAGAACATCAAGTCAGACAAACATAAGATTTATTCAGGGGACCCTGCAGGTTCCATGTCTGCTGCTGCAGTCTCTGTGACCCCCTAATAGTGGAGGTCAGTTGACTCTGTGGGACTTGTTCTCCCAGTGTCTTTGACCCCTCTGGTCCCAGCAATCCTGCCTCCCCCTCTTCCACTGGGTTCCCTAAGTTCTGCATGATATTTAGCTTTGGGCCTCTGCCTCTGTGTCTGCTCCCATCAGCTGCCGGTGGAAGCCTCAGTCTGGGCTAGATATCATTAGAAATCTTCTCTTGAATAAATAGTCTCTAGTTCTTGGCCTGCCCTGCAGTATCAGGCATGGGTTCCCTCCTTTGATACGGGGTTCTGCGCTTCCATTGTCCCAGCAGATCTTGTAGGTAGGATAGGTTTTAGGTTTAGTGTCCCAGACCCACCACAGGATTCCTTTCCTGGTTATAGGAGATGGCCTGTTCATGCTCCCTATCCCCATTACTAGAGGTCCTTGTTACGATCTCCCTTGTAGATTCTGGTGAGTTTCTACTGCACTATGATTCCTGATAAGGCCGTAACAAAATGGAATAAGGCTGGGAACTAATCCCTACGTCGAGGGTTACATCCAATTCCGGTTATCTCTCTCTATAATTTCTCCCTGTATCCCTCTCCCCCTCCCGATCCTTTTTGTTCTCTTTCCCATTCTCCTCCAGCCTACCTGCACAGTCTTTTCTGTTTCCTTTTTATCTGTGTTCCCACTGGGGCCCTCCTTGTTGCATAGTGTGTCCGGGTCTGTGTATTGCAATACCTTTGTTCTTTGCTTAAGTTAATACAGTTAATATCCACATATAAATGAGTACATACCATTTTTGTCCTTTTGGGACTGAGTTACCTCACTCAGGATGATTTATTTCTAGTTCCATCCATTTGCCTACAAAATTCATGAAATCATTTTTTTTTAATAGCTGAGCTATACTCCGTTGTGCAAATGTACCACTATTTCTTTATCCATTCTTCAGTTGAGGGGGACAAATATATTTTTAGGTACTGAATATTGGTTCTCTGATTAGAATTCTATAAAGTCTGTGTGAATTTGTCTTCCCGTAGTTCATTTAAAATTTATTTGCACAATTTTAATTTTTAGTTATTTCAAGTGATGTGATATGCTTATGAAGAAAACATAGTATCATCACTTGTATATTCATTTCTCTCTATAGATTATATTCTTATCCTCATGGTTAATGGATCCCCATCCCAATTTGATATTTTTATTGGAAAGTGATTTACTAGATTTTAGCATTTAATGAGCTTTTAGTTTCCATGTGTATATTTTACAGTGAAATCGAGTTTTTGCTAATCTAGCAAGTTGATTCAGTTAAAATTAGTTTGAGAACTTCGGCTATAAAGTATTATATGGAACTTTTATAATAGCCATGTAAGGAAGGCACAGGAAGTGCTATTTAAATTCTATTGATAAAACATAGGAGGTTGGAGGATTTAAATCCTGAACTTTCCCAATATAACCAATAATTTTAACTCCACTTTTTAGTTCTTAAATCCAGATTAGTTTTGCTTTTTTTTTTCTTCCATGAAAAACCAATACTGTAATTTCCGAAGGAATCTGGACACTTTGAGAAGGTAGATTAGTTTCTTAACTCTTCATTCAAAATATACACTAAATATGATCACTTCCTATTCTTCCACGTTGATCAAACCCTCAATATTTCCTGCATGTGCTGTGCTACAATTCAGCATTCTGTGTTCTCTCTGATTTCACTCAGGCCTTATTATAATCTTTTCTCTTAACAGGTAAAAGAAAGCTTTTATAATTTAAGCATATGCCATTCCTAGTCAAACTTTCCAATGGTTTTCCATTTCGCTTAAAAATAAAATAATAAGGCCAGGCATAGTGGCACACACCTTTAATCCCAGCACTTGGGAGGCAGAGGTAGGCAGATTTCTGAGTTCCAGACCAGCATCATCTACATAGCAATCTCCAGACCAGTCAAGAGATACACTGTGAGACCCTGTTTTAGCAAATACAAAAAAACCCTTAAGTTCTACTAAGCTTCTAAAGCTCCAAATCATATGCCTCGTGAGAAGACTGTTTTTGACTATTATTTCTTTTCTACTGTCTTACCTGCATTGTCCTTCTTGCTGTTTCAGTTTCTGCCGCGAGGCTTTTATATGTATTCTTTACCTAGAGTACTTTTCTTCCTAACTCCTTAGAGTCCAAAATAGTTGCTCCTTTTGCCTTATCTGCTTCCTTCACATCATTCAATGCTGAGTCTGTTACCAATGAGAGAGAGCTCATTGACCAGTCCTCAACTTCTTTACTCTCTACTCATATCAGGATAACTTTATCTTGGTAATTATTAGAAATACTTGTTAGGTCTGGTCTACAGAGTGAGTTTCAGGACAGCTAGAGTTACAACAGAGAAACCCTGTCTCAACAAAACAAAACAACACCCCCCAAAAAGAAACCCTACTTGTTAGCAAATTATATAATATATATCTATATATATATTTGTTTGCTTCTCCCTTTACAATATAAACTCCACAAAGGCAGTCCTTTACTTTATTCTTATATATACATGTATATGTATACATATCACTGTATGTATAGAATGTATAGAATAGCACTTTCCATATAAAATGTAATCAAATATTTACTGAATAAATGAATGAATAAAAAGGAGCAAGGGAAATATTATGACATGTTCAGAACAAAGTAGATACCATTTTGAATAGTTTCTTGGAAAGAGATTTTTTTTTTTTTTGAGACAGGATTTCTCTGTTGTAACTCTGGCTGTCCTGGAACTCACTCTGTAGACCAGGCTGGCCTTGAACTCACAGAGATCTGCTTGCCTCTACCTCCCAAGTGCTGGGATCAAAGGTGCGCACCACCACTGCCTGGCCTTGGAAAGAGATTTTTATGAAATAAATTTTATTATGAAAAGAAAAAGAAATAATTAAAAGAGGAATTCTACATTATAATCATGGTATATAATTTTAAGATACAGTGGGAGGTTGTAGATTATTTCAAATTTTATTGCATAGAATATTAAGAATATTCTTGTTTCCAACTGATCAGAGGAATGGTTCAAAGTAATAGATTGTCAGAAGCACATGAGTTATTTCAGATCTAGTTAAGAAAATGACAAATGTAAATATATGACTACTAACAGATGTCATAATCAGTAAAGTTCTGAATGAGCTCTTAAATTGGCCAACTCACTGTTTACAAAGCATTTATAAGCCTCTCAAATACATGATCATGATGCTAGAGCCAATATATAGATAACTGGTGTAATTTCTGATCTATAATCATGATCCTCATACTAAGTAAGATAGCAGGTTTTTCTAAGTAAGAAGATAGACATAAAATCAGAAATACAAACATAGACTGTAGTGGCTTAGGATTTTTAGAACCTCAAGGAGCTGGAAAATTATACCTAGGTATGCCTTCATACTGTCAATTTCTCAAGATTTTCGGTCTCTTCATTTCCTGGTCTTATATTTTTTTACTTATGTAGTTATATAACTGAGGTTTACACAAGGACATAACCATAGTCCCACAGTTATGTAGTCTTTATGTATGAAAATAACTATAAAAGATTCCCTGAAAAGTACTGACTTTTTCATTTCTATAGTTATAAACCAGTAGAATAAAAGGCAGAATCACTTACTATGGATATATCATCTGACAGTGGCTTCATGCTCTGTCCCTAAAAATGACAGTAGAAGAGGGAGGGATATCCCTGAAAACATACATACAAGCAACATTATACAGACTGAGCAGGTTGTACTTTATATACTTAGGAATATATATATATATATATATATATATATATATATATATATATATATAATAAAAATGATGTCATGAATTTTGTAAAAGAGCCAGGAGGGGTATATGGGCCAGTTTGGAGATAGGAAAGGGAAGAGGAGAATGGTGTAACTATACTATAACCGCTCTCCAAATAGAAGAAGTAATAAAACATAATGGTAATGGTGGAAAATCAGGAAGAATCAAGCTATAATCAGGACTAAGATGTTAATCTTAAAAACCAAAAATAAAGCAGGTTTTAAAAACTAAGCAAAACCAGACTCCAAATTTTGTTTATTTTGAGAGTATATGAGTATAGGGACATGTCTGATTAAGGGATTATAGACACACAGGAAGTATTTTATAAAATTTAGAAATCACCACAGAGAACAGTAATAGTTTTCACAAAAGAGCCTTTAACAAATAAAATTGAAGAACTCATTTATATGGGGTTTCCGATGTTCCTAAAAGTAAACTACATTAACAGAGTTTTGCAAGAACATCAAGTCAGACAAACATAAGATTTATTCAGGGGACCTTGAAGGTTCCATGTCTGCTGCTGAAATCTCTGCGACCCCCTAATAGTGGAGGTCAGTTGACTCTGTGAGACTTGTTCTCCCAGTGTCTTTGACCCCTCTGGTCCCAGCAATCCTGCCTCCCCCTCTTCCACTGGGTTCCCTAAGCTCTGCAGGATATTTAGCATTGGGCCTCTGCCTCTGTGTCTGCTCTCATCAGCTGCCGGAGGAAGCCTCTCTGATGAAGATTGGGCTAGATTCTGGCTTCACTTGAAGATGTGCTTGCGGGGGGAGAATTTCATAGGATTAAATTTCAGTTTACTTTAGTTGTATAGTAGTTGTATTTGATTTGCTAAGTTATAGTTCTGTAAAAGAATTTACATAATCATTCAATAGCTATAGTCAAATGCGGAAGCTTATGCTTGTTATATTCATAGCACATGTCATGGGTTGTTTCAGTAGGATCAAAAAGTCAAGACTAGCTTGAGCTTTATAGTGAAACGATGAAGCTCCCCATTAATTAAATAAACAAATTGGGACTGGAGAGATGGCTCAGTGGTTGAAAGCATTGGCTGCTCTTTCAGAGGACCTGAGTTCAATTACCAGCACCCACATGGTAGCTCACCACTGTCTGTAACTCCAGTTTCAGGGGATCTGATACCTTTATACAGACATGCATTCAGGCAAAACACCTTTAAAAAGATGTTGAACAGGTATAAATGATAATGAGTATATCCAATAAAAGTATGAAATAATTTCCCTGGTTAAAGTCTTTAGAAATTTAGTTTTTTTTTCCAATAAGAGAAAATTTAAAATTATATTCTTACATATCAAAATGATTTTTATAAAAAGTTCTTATTTGTAGTGATACTTTTTAAATTTTCAAGTGGGATAATGTTTCTTAATTTATTTTTAATACTCAAAGGGCTAATCTAATCTTACAAAAATGTGTAAAATACTAGCATTTAAAAAGTATTTAGTAAGTATATTGGAGACTCATACTTAAGTTTCCAGGTAATGCTGAGTGATTAATTTATAGGATACTAAGGGCAGAAATTATATTTAAAGGATTTATAGAAGGTGGTTGTAAACAATAAAATGTAAAGCTTTAAAAAGTATACTGTAGATCCACTGTATAACTGAATAAACAAGAGATAAATGTTCCCTGAAGAAGTGTAGCAAAAAGATATTTTGACATTTCACCATTCAAATGGAGGTTTTATTTCTAAATACAACTTTAAAAATAATTAGGATGTATATTATTCTCAGCTTGTCAATTAAATGTGGAAATGTTTTTGAGAGAGTTGATTTACTAGTAAAAATTACCTATGATGCTTTTCTGGACTCCTATAGAAGAAGGGAGAGCAGGATTTCAGTTCTTTTGAAGGTACTAGATTTTCAGTTGATATCGATAATTCAGTATACTATAAGATGAAAAGTAGTTGATTTTTGAAATTACCTTCTAAATACAATGATATCTTTTATGGGCTTGGAAACTGTTTTCAGTCAGTCTGAGCAGTTCTGTTGTTTTGTGAAGATTCTGTGAGGTATGCTTTGCTGAGTATGCTAGAAAGCAGGGAAGTGTAATAGTTTTTCAAAGAAAGTTTAAGATCCTCTGTTCACATCATTTTGCTCAGTTCTCCTGTGACTCCTATACTGATTTTACATTTTCTACCTACTCAAATGTTTACCCACTGCAAACATTTTCCCCAGACTCAATATGACTTCTCAAATTACTGTACTATTCAAAATTCTCAAACGTTTTCGGCTTTCAGATTTATGGCCAGGTTTTTAGTCAATTCACAACAAACAAATTAGATTGAATTCTAAGCAATCCAATCAATTTTCTTGATAGAAACTAATTTCATTGTGGTTATTTGGGGAAAGCGTCAAGTTTCTAATGCCACTGGCACAATAGCAAAAACACGTGGAAAATTGATGATTTTTTAAAAATAATGGTTCTCACTTTCTAAGGCACTAGATATGTTTCCAGAACTATCATTATAAAATACTTGTTTCATTTATAATGAAGATATATATATATTAGCTCCTAACAAGATATTAATTTCATGCCAAATTAAATTAAGGTAGGATAGATTCCTTAGGTTATATTCAATAGCAATAACTTCTACTTATGAGATATGTTACTAGAATGGATAGGATTAGATTCAAGTCAAACCTCTTAAGCAAAACAATAGAAAGTTTGACAAGGACACTTATAACCATGCAGCACTTAAAGTTACAGATCCATAGGATAACAAATTAGTTAAAAGCCTGTTTTCTGTTAGAAAACTTGGATTTCTTCCAAGTTGTAGCCTACCCAAGATTCAACTAACAGGGTAGACACACTTGAACTGAACTGGATGGAGTTAAGAGGATGGCCAGAACACAGAGGAATATACTTTGACTTACTGAGTTCTATTTACAGATAATATGTTCACTATGTTTATCAAATACATTATTTATAAGGTTCCTTATTCTGCTCTTCTGCTATCCTATGGTAATTTTTAAAAATTTTTGTTTTTTCTATTTTAACTAAAATTCCTCCATCATTTGGAGCAATAGTCAATGTTTTTGTGCTTTGTAGTAGCTACCCAGCTTAACTTGGTGACATCATTTATTTATTTATTTATTTATTTGTTTGTTTGTTTATTGGCTTATCATTGTTTTAATTAAAAAATTTTGCATGCATATATTTTGATCATATTCTTTCCCTTCCCCTAACTCCTCCCTGATCCTCTCTATCCACCCAACTTTATGTCCTCCCTCTCTCTCCAAAAAAGCAAACAAACAAACCAAAACAAAAATGAAAACCAAAACAAAAACCAGTCAGAGAAGAAAGAATACCAAAACAAAATGAAACACCCTGCAAACAAATAAACAAACAAACATGGCATTTATTTTGTGTTGGCCAGCTACTCCTGTGCCTAAGGTCGGCCCTGGAGTATGGCTGATATCTCCATTGGCACACCTTTGGAGAAAACTGATTTCCCTTTTCCAACAGGTACCAATGGCAAATGGCTTCTTGGCTAAAAATGGAACTTTGTGCTCACTTCCTCTTCTCCTGTCAGGGTTTTGTCTGGTTTGAACCTGCGCAGGCCTTGTGTGTGCTGTCATGGTCTCTGAATTCATATGTGTATCAATCTTGGTTCTGTCTGTTTCCTTGTAGTCATTCAGCAACTCTGGCCATTACAATCTTTCCACTGCCTCTATTGCATAGATCCCTGAGCCTTGAGGGAGGGGTTAGATAAAGACATCCCATTTAAGACTAGGTTCCTCTCTACACATTGTCTGCTTGTAGGTCTCTGAGTTACTTCTCATCTATGGAAAGAAAAAGCTTCTTGATGAAGGTTGAACATGCACAGATCTCTGAGGCTTTTGTTTGATATTCTGAGTTTTTCATTTTCAATTTTATTTCAGTTTGGGTTTTCTTTAGTGATTATGTTTCTTTGTTAAATTCTACTTTCATTCTATTTTATATTTTTATCATTTAATCATTTATTACTTTGTTTTATTTCAACTGCTTGCATTTTCACAGTCTTCTTTAAGGCATTTATTTGTATCCTCTTTAAGGTCCTTGAACATATTCAAAATTGCTATTTGAAGTCCTTGTCTTATGCTTCCTTAAAATTGCTTTTCTCAAGGCCTATTGCAAAGGGATTGCTGGTTTCTGGAGGAGGCATACTGTCTTGTTTGTTTCTGTTTGAGTTTTTGCACTATCTTGGCATCTGGGATTATAACATTTGAAGAGTTTCCATGTGTAGATACTTGGTCTCATCTTCGATGGGTGGGTGTTCCGTTCTTTGGTTGCTGTTGTCCATTTGAGGTCCTAGCAAGTTGCAGTAGCTGTGTCCCTGGTAGAGAGTAATGCTATTATTAGTCAGTAGGAGGGTGATATCATTTGTGATGTAAACATCACAAATAAATGTTTAAATGAAAAAATAAATGTTTAAATGACAAAAGAGAAAATCTCGGTGTTTTGGGTGTTCCTCTTTACCCATTTCCTGCTTCTAAGCTAAGTTGTCCCCTTTATCATTTCCTCTGTGTGTGTGTGTGTGTGTATGTGGGTCACTCACATACATATGTGTATGTATGTGTATACCTTTTAACCTAAGTATTGCCTAACAATCTTGTTTTCTATTATTAGTGCATATTTATTATACAGAATAATAGGTCACATTGCAATCATTTCATATTTGCAAATAATATATTTTGGATATATATATATACATATATATATATATATATATATATATATATATATATATGTGATTTCTTATTTCTTATATCCTAAATAATAGTCATAGCTATTCTGACTGGGGTGAGCTGAAATCTCAGTATAGATTTGGTTTTGATTTTCCAAATAGCTAAAGATAATGAACATTTTTCCTACTATTGTTGGTCATTTTTACTTTTTTGACAAGAGTATGTTAGTTCAATTGTCCATTTGCTGACTGGATTAATATTTGGTGGTACTTGTGTTAAACTCACGGCCTCATAATGCTAGGTAAGCACTCCGCTATGCATCAACATTCCTAGCTGTGCCTATTCTCTTGGCATTTTTTGAGTTCTTTATGCATCCTGCCTATTAATCTTCTGTCAGAAGAGTAGCTGGCAAAGTATTTTTCTCTGTTTTGGATGTTGTCTTTGTTTCCTTTGATGTGTAAGACCTTTCAAAGTTGATATAATCCTACTTGTTGATTCAGGCTATTATTTCCTGAGCTAATGGAGTCTTATTCAATATGTTGCTTGCCATTGCTATACCTTAAAGTGTTTCCTTCATGTTTCCCTCTAGTATTTCAAAGTTTCAGGCTTTTCATGAAAGTTTTTTTTTAAATATTCATTTTGAGTTTTTTTTTTTTTTGGTAGAGGATAAGAGATAAGACTTTTTTACTAGGTCCTTTAATTGGGCCATCTTTTTTTAAAGAATAGATTTGAGAGATAACCACCCCTGTGTAATCCACTTATATATTCTTATAATTAACAACTTATGCCATAAGTGAATATTTATTTTTATAATTTTTATGGAATTTCCTATTACTTTCAAAATGGATCAAGTCATTTCATGCTGACCTTTCCTCATTATGCTTCTTTTTTTGAAGCATCTTATAATGTATTCACACTTTCTCTTTGTCCTTTGGTCACCTTAATTTTCATGTATATTCTCTTGCCTAAAATTTCTTTTATTCTCAAATGAGAGAACCTGAAATGCCCAAAACTTCTCTTCTGCCATGATTTCACTTCCCTGAGTCTAATGCTTTTTTATCGAGATCATTAACACACAAAATACCTCTTTGAGTCACAATTTCTTGTTTCATGTACTAACTTCCTCTTGAAAGGACTGAAAATTATTTAAACTTAACCTGCTCAGTGGATCATCAAAGACTTATCTTTAATCCATTTTTTCTGTCTCTGATAACCAATACAATAATTTCTGTCATCATAAAAAGCAAGATCAGACATTACTGTAATTATTTTGTTTTAATGTTTTTATTCGCACTGATGTTTATTTTATTCTGAGGAAAGCTATAGATTTAAAAATCTTGGAGCAAAAGGTAAACATCAAGAGAATGAGTGCTAAGAACTAAATATTTGAGCGTTATCAGCTAAAGTCATAAGGAATAGTGAGAGGGGGTGTTTGTGGTATAATTTACACAGAATACAATTCACAGATTTTAATACTCAATTCAATGAATTTGACAGTTCTTTATATCTGTGTAGTCATCAGGCAACATAAAATATAGGATTTCTTAAATAGTCTTTAATTTTCTCATCTTTTTATATTGTTTTCCACCTCTACCCTTTTCCAGAAGCAATTAAATTGACTTTTTTACTGTTGCTTAATTTTGCTTATTATTGAATTTCATATAAATAGAATCAGGCAATATGTAGAATGTGCATATATATCTATGTGCCTTTCATACAACATGGTTTTAAAAATTTATCTATGCTGTTAATTTGTTCCTTTTTATTGCCTAGAGTAGTTCACCAAATATTTTTTGGGGGAAATTATATTTTTGTTATATAGACATGCTAAATACATAAAAAGATAGAAAAACACAAATTAACCATATTTCAGACACTTAAATATAGGTAACAGTTATTGATTTTCAGGTACATTTCAGTACTTTTAAAAATAGGTCTTTTGTTATTTAAAAAGACCCCCATTGAGATAAAAAAAAGATTGCTGTATTTAGAGATTAATATAGCAAGGAAGTCAGCAGCCCTCAGTTGCACATAGCAGAGGAGGAAAAGTAGGTAGGCTAGTGGAAGAGCTTTGTAGTGGAAAAAAAAAATAACAGGTTTCACGTACACTTGGGGAGTAATTTGCAGGCTAAGTAAAATTGAGGCATCTTTATGTCATTTGTTTGTGAAACATCTGACTTTCATAAGCATTGATTTGTAAGTACTGTGGGGGAGGAAGCTGCAAAGATTAGGGAATCTGGTAGTCACTGACGCATATCTTATTACTTTGAGCTGAGTGCAGAGGAGGTTGTGGTTTGAGTTCCTGTATTGGTTGCTGCAGGGATTGTGCTTTGGTTTCCTAAGCTGATTTTTACAGAAGTTGTGTGTCAGATTCTGTTGTATTTGTCCAGCTGTTGTGTATTGTAAATCAATCTTTCAGCTATATTTTTTTACATCACAAATATATTAAAAAGACTTCCACACTCTAGTGTTCCCTGTGACATTAATCACAATAGCTTAGACATGGAAACAGACTAAATATATATGAAGCAATGAATTAAAAAATGTGGTTATATACATCTGATTTAATACTATTAAGCTACAAAAAGAATAAAGTCTTGCCATTTCCAACACTATGGATGTAACCAGATACCATCATATTAACTTACAGGTCAAACACAGAAAGGGAAGTATTGTGTGATCTCAATCATGTGAAGAACATAAAACAGTTGTCTCATAAAAGTTGAGAGTAGAATGTTGGTTACCAGAGGCTGGGAAAAGTACAAAGTGAAGAATGGGGAAGGTTGATCAATGGGTACTCTCTTGTAGATAGGAAGAAGTTGTTCTAATGGGTTGTTGCACAATAGGGTGTGTACATATGTTATGTGAGAGACTCTTCCTGGAGAAACAATACACTCATGTCTACTCACTTGAGAAAGGAGCTCACAGCAGACCAAAGTAACGACTGTTCCAAAGTCTAATCAAAAAGCCAACCCTAATAAAGGTGCTGACTAGAGAAAGCTACATCCCTGGAGCTCTTTGTACAATTTGTAGGCAGCTCTACCGATCAAAGAAATCTCTTCTCTGTAGGTGGGCTGATAGAGTCTTCTTTCCCAGTGGTTCCTTATTTCTTGTATAAAGCTGGGGAGGAGTCTTTGAGAATCTTGCAAGTTTCCACTTTCTCAGATCTGTGCCATTTTCTTTACTTTTAAAGTATATGACCTTCCCTCTCCCTCAAGGGAAGAATGTTTCAATGTGGAGGAAGCTGCTATACAACAACTGGAAATATACTGTATTTATGAAAAATTAGGAAGAAAGGATTTCAAATCTTTACTGTAAAATATAAATGAGGAACAAAATATAGGTAGTCAGATCTAAATAAATATTATACAGTATATATTTGTTTTAATTTTATCCCACTAATGCTTTTTTTTGTACTTTTGCCTGTTAGAATGATAGAAATCAGGCTCAAACACATAAAGATCAATGGTTATGTATTAATTAGTTTGCCATTTTTTGTTCTTGAGAGTGGTGATTAATCAGGGCCTCTCTGTGAGGGTGCTTCCAGAGAAATCTGAGGAGTAAAGACCCACCATGCATTTGGGTACTATTCCATGAGCTGGCATCCTAGACTGAATTTAAAGAGAAAAACAAGTGAGTGGAGTACCAGTATCCATTTGTCTCTGCTTCCTGTGAGGTGTTTTATCACAACAATGAGAAAATTACAATGAATTAAAGATGTAGTAATACCTCTATGTTAATAAATAACTCATGATATCTAATCCAATATAACAAATCAAGATACCTTTGTTAACGTCAGTCTTGGATTTTTTTTCCTTTGTCTTTTCTGGAGCTGGAGATTGAACTCAAGGTCTCATATATGCTAGACAAGTACTCTGTACTCTGCCCCTCACCTATGTCTTTAGTCCCTGAAAGCTAATTTGTATCCAACAAATGCTTTTGCGTATCTCTTTACCTTTAATAAACTGTTCAACAAAGCTTTGGTTTTAAGGCCATCTCTATATTCAACAACTTCATCCTGGGATATTTATATTTGTTTATAGTCTTTAAAAAGCTGTGACATTTTTCAAAATTCTGTTGAAATTATAGAATTAAGAATTATTCCTTTTAAAATTTCAATGGGATAGATGCACTCATCAGCAATAAGCAAAGGCAGGTAAGCAAACAATGCTACTTTTGCATTTTTTAAATTCAAAATACCTCGGTAAAGTTTCTGTTTCATGAATATCATGTGTAGAGTTTATTAGATTTTATAGGAAAAAATTTTTGATAAAAAAAGTTAAGTAGAAATTTATTTTTTAGTTATTATCAAATGTGCTGTTTGACTTTGGTGAGTAGTTTAGGAAAACAATACCTGAAATACTTTTTGAGGTATTTGAAGTAAAATGAGGAGAAGGCAAATGAGTTGACTTTATGTGAAGAGTTGTAATTATATAATCATAAAAAGTAACCAGTATAATTTTTCTTTTTCTGTCTTAACTTTTACAATAAATTAGAAAGTTATATTAATGTATTAGGGTTCTCTACAGGAACAGAACCAACAGACTGAATATATACTACAAAGGGATTGATTAGATTGATATATATCTATATCTATATCTATATATTTTTTTGAGGGGGTAGTCTAATAAATGGCTGTCAGTGTGCTAGAGAGGCTGAGAACCCAGTAGTTGCATGGTCCACATGGTTGAATGTCTTAGCAGTCTCAATCTGGCATTAAAAGCTTGGAGGATTCTGGGAGAGTTTCTGGTTTAGGAAGGTTGAGGAAGCTAGGTTCTGATAACAGGGAAGAATGGCAACAGAACCACAGTGGGATAGATGCACTCATTATCAAGAAGCAAGGGCAAGGAAGCAAGCAACACTGCTTTTCCCTCAGATCTTTTAGTAGCTGAGATGCCACTGGAAGGTGCTGCTTGCGGTAGGGGAAGATCTTCTCCTTTCAGTTAATCCTCAGAAATGCTCTCATAGACCCGCCCAGAGGCATGCCCTTTAATTAATTTCAGATCCAATCAAGTTGACAGTCAAGATCAACCATTACACTTTGAAAAGATAATTATTACTTGATCTTTATATTTGATTTTGAAAGAAAATATGAATAGCTATCTTTTCTTGTTTTCCTTAACAGATGGTATAATGGTCGTCTGATTCTCTGTATATTTGGTGAAAGAGCTCTGTTGTCTGTATAAACCTAAACCTAAGAAGCTAGATAAAACCAGTTAGATAGATATGTAAGTTCTTTAGGTGAGGGACTTGGAAATGGGAAGCTGAATTTTAGGGAAATATGGAGAATTTTGAATTCTCTATGTAAATTTTCACTTTTGCTTACTTCGAGTGGTTCTTTGTAATCTCTGCACACAATGATAAGATGGATCCTCAAGAATTGATAAGGAGATATGAGAGAGACTTTTGGGAGAAGAGGACCTTGGTTAAATGACATTACATAGTAGGAAGCACTTTGAATATATAATAATTTATTCAGTATATTATCTAGTGAGTTTGAGCTTTTTGTTTTCTTGTTAAACCTATAGTTTTGTCATAATGTGGACAGTGGTATGGGTGTCTATGTGTATCCAAGTACATGTGCTCATTCATGCACAGGCTGCTAGTAAACATTGGTGTCTTTCAGTACTTCTATCTATCTTATTTTTTGAGGTAAGTTCCTTGAAGTTGAATCCACTGGCTAACCAGGGTGGCCAGAGAACCCTCAGGAAACTTCTGTCACTGTCTCCCAGCACTAGCATTATAGAGACATGTGGCCATGTCTATCTTGGCTTTTTAAGTGTGCGGTGAGATCTGAATTCATGTCCTTATGCTTGCACATCAAGGCCTTTCATCAAGGCCTTTGGACTCCCCCTTGACCCATTAAATTTTATTTTTGATTCCTCTAAAAGATATTGCCAATATTATTGGTAAAATATTTCCTATTCCAGAGGAATTTTGAGATAGACAAAGAAATCAGAAAGAAAAAAAATCCTATATACCTAGTTAGACAATTCAAGGTTCATTAAGCAATTTATATGGAGAAGGCTGGGGAGATATCTCAGTCAGCAAAGTGTTTGCATCACAAGAATGAGCACCTCAATTCACTCCCTGGCACCCAGGTGAAAAATCAAACGTGTTTCCTAGTGTCTGTAACTCCAATGCTGGGGAGTTGGGTGGGATGAGAGAATCCCTGAGCTTATTGGCCAGGCAGTTTAGTTAATCGGCCAGCTCCAGGTTCACTCTCAGAACGTAAGGTGGAGAAGTGATTGATGAAGCCACCCGATGTCCACTTCTAGTCTCCCCACACATGCATGAGCACATACACATGCACATTACCACATACACATAAAGAGAAAAAATGATTAGGGATATTTTATATACATAAAAGGAGGGAATAGTATTTAAATAAACTCATGTATTTACCAATTTCTTTAGTTCTTATATTTTGCTACTTTTATTTCTTCTATCAATTTTTCCTTTTTTCAGACACTTAATTTTTTATAATGGAGATATATTTAGTTAAACTTTGAAATAATTTCAGATTTTAGAACAGTGAGGAAAATATGAAGAATTCTGTATGACTTTAGTCTTTTGATTACAATTCTGTTCTATCCCAGCAAATGTTATCTGCTCTTTTCCTGGTCTTAAATTGTTGCAACAAAAATGAAGGTTTATTTTTCATTATCTTTTCCATTTTTAAGAATTTATTTGAAGTAGGACCCAAAGAACTGTGATTTCATGTGCTTTATCTGGGCTTTGGAGAGACAATTAAATAAAGTAGAAAATATCTATTTTGTCAGTAATGAGCAGTACTAACTAATGCCTTTCTACCTTAGGTAGCTTGACAATTCACATCTGTTCTTTCATTTCTCATGACAAGACTACAGCGAACAGAACTTCATTGCTTAAAAATTTTATTTTATTACAAGTGTATTTCATTTAATAAAAAGTCACTTATTTTACAAGGAATAGAGACAAATGATAAAAATAATTGTGAGAATGTATATGAAGGTGCAAACATGCACCAAACATAGATATATACATACATCTTGCTAACTAGACTAGGTGAATAGCCTTTTGGGAGCTGATAAATGGCAAATTAAGAAAGGAAGAAATGCCAAACAGGGAAGAAATATTTCATAAACTAGATGAAGCCAAGGCTAATAAAGAACATGTTACGTTTAATTCTTTTAGATTTATTTATTTTATGGGCAAGGGTGCTTGCATGTATGTCTGTACACCATGTGCATGCAGTGCCTAAGGAGACTAAAAAGGGCCTGCAACTGCACTTTTGATTGTCAATCACAACCCTATAATATAACAATTTAAAAAAAAATTTGTGAGTCAAATAAGGAAATACAAGCTTAGAGAAACTTGCCTTAAGTCACATAACAGTAAAGGATAAAGCTTCATTTAACTTGAGAATTTAAGATCTCTATTAGATCAAATTTACCAGTAGTGTGACTTGTTTCAGCACGAAATAAATTATTACTTATAGTTTTGAATCAATTTCTGCTCATTTTCCTGAAAATTGCCAGTTATATAAATAACTGGTTCTTATAGAGCATCTTGAGCCTTTTTAGACAGATTTTCTTAGTTGCATAAAAGTAGACTCATGTGTGGAGCAGGCAAGAAGGTCCATGTGTAAATCCTATTGCTGTTAAACTCCTTCCTTTCTTGGAGTTTCTTTTTCTCTAGCTCTCTGCTACTACTACCCATGGGATCTTGAAATTCCACTGTTGGGATTAGTGTTCTCCTGCATGAAAAATACTTTACTCATAGTTTCTGCTTCAGTAGATGAGAATAATTTTCAGCTTCTAGCTTTTGATTTACTTCTATATTGATCTCCCCACCTTTTCTTTTTTTTAAATAGATGAATATACTGTCGTATATTAAGACACCCCAATTGGGAAAAACAAGTCAGTGTCTCTCCCAGATGTTTTTCTTTCCATGTATTTGTTATGAATTTTTGTTATTATAAAAGAAAACCTATTGTCTTTTGGATAATTGAATCTGGGCAGTGTACTAAATAAGGGGGATTTTGGCAGTATGTAATGCCAGAAGACTTATGTTTTTCTCCTGGAATTCTGCCTTTTCTTATCCTGCCATATTAGTGACTGGAACACTTACAGTCAGAAGAAAGAGCTCACATTTTCATCCTGACACACTTATCTGCTTCTTAGATTTTATGGTCTGTGCTGGTTACTGTTGATAGGAGCCTATTTCCAGGAACAACTATCTTCACAGAGCTTAGTAGGATCAACACGCATGCACACGCACACACACACACACACACACACACACACACAGCTTTAGGAATCCTTGCCAACTTTCTCCTTTTCCTTGTTCTCTCAGAAGTAGCTCTCAGCTACTTCTCCAGTTCCATCCCTTTTGCTTCCTGCTGTGATACTCATTGACTAACTCACTAAAGTTTTAGAAGCCCCCAAACAAATGCTTTTTTAAAAAAATAAGAGTTGCCTTGGTCATGATGTCTCTTCACAGCAAGAAAACAGTAACTAAGACACCTTCCAACTTTGTGTAAGGCAGACATGAAGTTTCACCCCAACTGAGAAGCAATGACAATTGATAGCTGCTGAGAGAGGGAGAATCAGTTGTTTTTAATATTCTAAGTTTTTATAAATAATTTGAGTACCAATGCTGTAAGAGCTGTTATGGGTAATGTGGGTCAGGTTTTTTTCTCCTAATCTTATCTAATTGAGTTTATTCCAGAATGACCCTGAGAAGAAAGAAGTTTTAAAAAAAGGCATTTTGCTTGTCTAGAATGACCTTATTGTGTGAATCCTCTCTCAAAAATCAGAAACACTAATATAGTCTTCTATGATATAGACTTATATGAGGTACAGGAATCTCTTGATCTCACACTCATTAATGAAGTGTTTAATGTTATCTTGTCATTTCTTCAATTTAGTGGGTGATCTTGACTCTACTTCAAGTTGAAGTATGATAATATAATACTTTTGAAAGCCCCCCCCCCTTTGGTCTCTAATCTTAACTTCATATGTAACAAATCAGGACACTCTCACCTTAAGACACAATTAGACAACTGAAAAGCTACTTAGCCTTGAAGTTATCAGCCAAACTGACTGTATTGTGTTTATGTAGTTTAGTGACCTTTCTAAGTCTCAATTTCTTCATTCATAATAAGACCACCTATGACATCAGGCTATAGAAATCAATGAAGATTAGATATTCCATGCAAAATCTTTTTCATTGTTCCTGGTACATAGTAAACATGGTAACATCATTCTTGGGGGTATGATTATGCACAAAGCTATTGATTTTTCCTAATGTAATAGTTCTTCATGACTGGCAACAAATAGGCCAAGGACATGGGATGTGCATTTTTTCTTTGGTAGAATACAAAAATTCAGTTTCAGGAGGAAGATTGCACATTTATAATTCTTTGTAGCAGAGGCTCAAAATGTCCCCTTTCTCCTATTACTGAAGATTTCAGAAGATACTATTTAAAGAAGAGATATGAGCCAGATGTTATGGTGCATGCTTTTAATCCCACTACTCGGGAGGTGAAGCAGACTCAGATCTCTGTGAGTTTGAGGCTAGCCTGGTCTACATAGTGAATTCCAGGACAGTCAGAGTTAAATAGTGAGACCCTGTCTCAATAAATAAATAAATAAATAAACAAACAAACAAATAAGAGATACTCAAATACTTGAAAATAATTTATATTTATACTAATAATAGTATTAGATATTTCAGTAGGCAGGTTGAAAGGCAAGCATTTTCATGGGGAAATCTGGCTAAATCAGCAACAAATCATGTTTACTACTCTAGCATCATATGTAGTCTGTTTCAATCAATTTAATATTTCTCTTGAGAAATACACTTGTGAGGAAGAAAAATAGAAATACCAGTGTATCATGTATCTTAAAGCCTCCTGTGGTTTTCATTGTACATTCAAGTAGACAGAAAGATGGAATTTGAGGAATGCTTTTAAGTATATAATTTTACTGTATTTTATTTTATTTTTTAAAGAAATTCTACTTTGTTTCTTTGAGATAGGATTTTACTATGTATCTAGTATCTCAGGCTAGCCTTACGATCCTTTTACCACAGCCCCATGAATGCTGGGATTATAAGCATGTATCCCTACTTCTTGTTTTCACTTATTGATAGACAAAGAACTGAAGATGTTAAGAAATATGTCCAAGTTACTTAGTCAATGGTAGTCTGGACCATGAACCTGCTCTCCTCATTTCTAGCATAGTTTTTTCTTTAATTATATTCTGCCTTTGTGATGTTGCTTCACATTTTCATTTGAAAATATTTTTCTATTTTACTTCAGGGCTAAGACATATTTTATGATAACTAGTTTACAATTTAATGTATAACAATGATTCTCATTCTCATTTATTGATGCCTATTTAGTTACATAAAATGGATTCAATAAGGTGTATTTCAATAATGATACAGAATTAAATTGAAGAAAATGAAGTTGTAGAATACTGAGATGTTAAATGGCCTGAGGAAGGTGAAATTCATGTAAAAGAAAAAAAAATATAAGTTCCACTCAAGTACATAATTGGAAATACTATAGTAGAAAGAGAGACAGAATAGATTTGATTACTAGAGAAGATACTGTGAATGACTAGACAAATGCCAAAGTTCACTTTGTGAAGGAGTCTGGAAATGTATGGCCATGAGGTTGTACAAATTATTGGGATGATTTGTCAGAGTGAAAGTAAAGGAAGAATAATGTAGTCAAGGTGTATAAAATATTGAAATAATACTGAAGACACTCAAGCTGCTAATAGGTCTCAGAATAGAGATTAAATATATAAGCTCATCTAAAATTGGAAAATTAAAAAAAAACAAATAATAGTAGAAACAAAAAATGTACAGAACTGCCTGGTTGCAATAGATTAAAAGAAATCCTTTAGTTCTGTGTCCTTTTATTGAGTAAGAAAGCAGATAGAACTGGGTATCTTTTAGTGGTCTAATCTATGGCCTGCCTGTTACAAATGTGATTGTATTTATATTATTTCTCTAAAATAAAACATGACGTTAGACATAGATACATTTTAAATAAAGTGACCTTAATTTTTAAATTAAAAATCATCACATTTATTTGTGTAGAGGGCATCATGCAACATGGAGTTGGTTATTTTGTTTCACTGTCCAGGTCCTGGGCATTGAACTAAGGCTGTCAAACTTGGCAGCAAGCATATTTACTTGCTAAGTCATCTCACTGGCCTGAGTGAGTTTAATTTGAATTTAATACCTTCATATTTTGAAAAGATACATCTCTACTAAGTTTAAGTGGTATAAATTCATATTTACATATGCTCAATTTATGAGGCATGTTTACAAGCACACTTCACTTATGAATATTAGATATGTTTGAAAATTAACAGTTGTAATAGTTAAATAAGTTACTATTTGTGTTGAATTATTATGACAAAATTCAATAGATTTTTTTTAATACTTTGGGGCTTTTATGCTTCCAAAACAGATTGATCTCTACTACTTTCACAGTAGGTTTAGTAAAACGTTGACATGTATAACATCTTTTCAGTTAAATGATTGTGCCAAAAATATGAGTGCTCATTATTTTTCTGTCACTCTAACATATACATATGGTGACCTTTCCAAAGGTGCTAGTGAGAAAGAGTGATGATGATAGTTACTGAGTTTTTTTAAATAACTTCATTAGTACAGAAAATTGAAATATAACTCCCAAATGTAGAGATAATTATATATTGATTTAAAAATTATTCCAAAGTTTTTATTTCACAGTAAAAAATGGTTATAAGTATCCAAGTTTCTTTTTTTTCTTTTATTGAAAATAGATTCTTTTCTCAAATAATATGTCCTGTTTATAATTTCCCTTCCCTCTATTCTATCCAGTTCCTCCCCTCCTCTCTTCCCCTCCAGATCCACTCCCTTTCAGTCTCTCACTAGAAAAGAACAGGCTTCTAAGAGATAACAACCAAACACAACAACTTAAAATATAATAATATGAAGCAAAACTATATTGAAGTTGTACATGGTCACCCAACAGGAGGAAATGAACAAGTACAAGAGTCAGAGACCCACTTGTTCTCACAGTTAGGAGTCCTTAAAATAGAATAAAAAAAGAAAATACTGCTTATATGCAAATAATATTGAACTTAAATATACTAGATATTTAATAATAGCCCTAGGCTTAGTAAAAGACAAAAAATTAATGGCATTATCCCTGTTCATAATGGAGCTTGGAATTTATTTGGGGAGTACTGCAGGCATTCTTTAGTCACATTGAATAAAAGCTAAACCGTGCTGTTGGTTTTGAATCTTGGCATATATTCCTTATAGTAATGAAGCTGTAACCTGGGATTTGAGAGAGAGAGGTAGGTGAATGAATAGTTTTTTTTTTTTGTAAAATATTTCTAACAATTTGTACCTCTTTTCTTTGTCTGTATGTATAATTTGCTCTCCCCACTAATATATTTTAAAAGATACTTTGAAAAGAGTATTTTTGCAGCTTCATTGACAGAACAAACATGAAAGTTCTTAGACATGTAAACAAATTTGTCCTTGAATACTAAATTCTGATGGGATTTTGTTGTCAGAGCTACAGCAGAAACTAATGACATCAGCTCTATTCTCCTAATAGAGTTCTAACAGTTATAACTCCTGTAGTTTTACATAAACACGAAAGTGTATTAATATTATCCTGCTATTAGTGAGGATTATATAAACCAATTGAATTCCAAAGATTTAATACATTTTTCTCTTACTAAGTACTTTACATACTGGATTGTATGTTGTTCATTGATTCTGAACACCACCTTTATTTTTAGGCCTTTAAAAAAACCAACATATTTCAAAATTACAACTAAGTATATAAGTATTGATTTCATCCTAATTTTATTTGTCATTGTTGCTACTGTAGATAAGTTGCTGATTTTTATTTGTTTATTTTGTATCTAAACTTTCTCTCTCTCTTTCTGCATTGGTTGGAGACTTACTCATTTAAAAGTTATTCATTCTGCAAATGTTTATAGATGAAATTCCAGACATGTAATCTAAGTGAATGTATCATTTTTTCTATTTTTCTTTTATTGAAAATATATTTTTTTCATATAATATATTCTAATTAGTTTCCCCTCCCACAACTCCTCTGGGATCCTTCCCACCTTCATACTCATACTAGCAAATATTAACTAAACTTTAAAAATGTATTATTTGACAACTTATATGTATATGATAATGAATATTATATAATATATAATAATGAGCTTTATATGTTATATAAGGAACTTATATGAATGTAATAAACTTTTCTTTACATACCTCTTGCCCTCTTTTACTTCCCTCCCCCTCCTAGCATTCTGCATAACCCCTTGTACAATCTTATCCTCTGAACCAAACTGCTACTATCTTCAGGAGTTCTGCTGGACTTGCTCACAAAAGATCATCACAGCTGGATTATTTACTTTCCCTTATAGAAAGAAGAGGGTGGGGAGGATCATGGGACCATTACCTGAGTATCTAGCTATCCCTTCCAACCAGTCTTATACAGTTCTGCCTTAATTGTACTTGGTCTGGGGAAATATGAGGAGAAGGGGTCCTATCTATTTAGACATGGGGAAGCTGAATACGATCACATTGTGTATATATACCACATTTTCACATTATTCACTTATCAGTTGATGGATATCTTGGCTGCTTCTAATTCCTAGATATTATAAACAAAGCAGCAATGAACGTAGATGACCAAGTATGCCTGTAGTAGGGTATAGAGTCTTTTGAATCTATGTTTAGGAGTAGTGTATCTGAGTCATATGGCAGGATTATTTCTAGCTTTTTGAGGAACCTTTATACTAATTTCTATAGTGGCTATACCAGTTTATACTTCTATCATCAGTGATTTGCTCCACATTCTCACCAATATTTGTTGTAATTTTTTCTCTTGATTTTAGACATTTTTACAGGGGTAAGATGACATCTCAAAGTAAGTTTATTTTGTATTTCCTTGATAACTAAGAATGATGAATACTTTAAAAATCTTTCTCAGTATTTCTTCATTTGAGAGCTCCCTGTTCAGTTTTCTACCCCATTTTTTATTTTATTTATATTTATTTACTTGCTTGTTTATTTATTTATTTTGGTTTTTGAGACAGGATTTCTCTGTTATAACTCTGGCTGTCCTGGAACTTACTCTGTAGACAAGGCTGGCCTCAAACTCACAGAGATCCACCTACCTCTGCCTCCCAAGTGCTGTGATTAAAGGGGTGTACCACCACCGCCTGGCTTCCTAGCCCATTTTTTAAACAAAATTTCTTGGTGTTAGGTTTTTAAGTTTTATACATTAATCCTCTGTCTGATGTATAGCTGGCAAAGATTTTTATCCCCATTCTATAGGCTGTCTCTTCACTTGATTAACAGTTTCATTTGCAGTATAGCAGCTTTTAAATTTTATGAGATTGCACTGATTGTTGAAGTTATTTCCTGTGGGACCCAGGTCCTAATCAGAAAATTCTTACCTGAGCTGACATCTTTATTTAAACTCCATACTATTTCCTCTGGAAGTTCAGGGTCTTAGGTCTAATGCTAATGTCCTCAAATCTATTTGAAATTTATTTTTGTGCAAGGTAAAAGATAAGGGTTAATTATTCTTTCACATGTATACATCCAGTTTTCTAGCATTTGTTAGAGATTCTTTCTTTCCTCCAATGTGCATTTTTGCCATCTTTGTCAAAGAGTCCCTTTAGGTGCATGGACTTATATCTGGATCCTCAATTGTACGTCATTGCAATGTGTCTGTTTTTGTACCAGTGCCATGCTGTTTTTACTCCTGTGGTTCTACAATTTAACAGGCATGGAGAATTTTCAGCAGTGTTTTTATAATTCAGAATTATTTTAGCTATCCTGGGTCTTTCGTGCTTCTGTGTGAACTTTAAGATTATTTTTCCAGTTTCTATTAAGAATTGCATTAGAAGTGTGACGGGGATTACGTTGTATCTGTAGATTGCTTTGGTAGGACAGCCATTTTCACAATATTAATCCCACCAACCCACTACAAAATTATTTCTAATTTTTTTATCCGTTCATTCCTTTATGTAGATTGTGAATGTGTGTATAGAGCATGTTTGCATGGTATGTGGGAGTTCATGTATCAGGAGGATCACACCCCAACTTATTCCCTTGAGACAGTCTTTCACTGAAACTGGATTTGCAACCAGCAAGCCCTAGCAAATTCACCTGTTTCCACTGCTCTCCCACAGTGCTGAGTTTACAAGTGCCTGTGTGACCATATGGGACTTTTAAACATGGTTGCTAGAGATTAGAACTCAGATCTTCATGCTTGTGTAGCAAGCCTTTTTACCCACTGAGTCATCTCCTCAGCTCCCCAAAGTGTCAGAAGTTTATTTTGGCTTTTACTTTCTTATATAAATCTTTTCAATTTCCTGCATTGCTGAAATAGTTTGAACTTATAAAACAAAATTAAATAGTAAAGATAAGTCTCTTTCCTGATTTTAATGGGAGTGATTATAGCTTTTGCTATTTATTATGTGCATTGCAATTTTTGTTAAAATTTATTATCTTTGGGTGGTTTTTTTAATTTTATTTTTATAAATTGTATTATAAATGTTGTTTATAATGTATTAACTACTAAAGTTTATCAGTTGGATTTCTAGAAACCATTGATATAATCATATATAATCATGTTTAGTTCTTCAGTTTGTTGATGCAATAATAATACGGCCAATATATACCCTGAGATTGAATTATCCTTATGTTAATTTAGATTAAAGGGCTCACTGGGTTTCATAAATACAATTTCTGTTGAGATGTATCATGTAATTTAACCCATTTATCCCCATCTTATGCCTTCCCTTTATTCTTCCTTTTCCAACTCACTTCTGGGAATATCCCCCATTTTTCTAATCATCCCTGCTTTTACATCACACATACATATATACATGTGTGTGTGTGTATGTGTGTCATTGATTTTGTGTATCTATAAAAAATTCTAGGAATGAAAAATCATAGAAAACATGTAATATTTGACTTTTTATGCTTGACTTAATTTACTTAATATGATTATCTCTGGTGACATCAATGACTTCCACACCAAAGGACATAATTTCATTCTTCTTTATTGCTGAATAAAACTCCTTTGCACATATATGTCATATTTTCCTTACAATCCATCTATTTGCAGATACCTAGCCCAATTCCATAAATTGGCTATTGTGAATAGAGCTATAATAGACATTTGGGTAGACATATAATAGATATTTGGGTATTTCTGTGATATACTGCCTGGAGTCCTTCAGTTATACACACAGAAGTGATATAATTGGTCATATGATAATTCTATTTTTAGTTTTTGGAGAGACCTCTCTCTATGGATTTCCATAGTATCAAGACCAACTTACATCCCCATCAGCAGTGTATAAGGGTTTTCTTTCTCTGGCATCCTCTCCAGCATTTGTTGTTGTTTATTTACTTAATAATAGTCATTTAGATTGCGGTTCATTTCCTGATGACTAAGGATGTTGAATATATTCTCATTTGTTTTCTGGATTTTTATAATTCGTCATTTAAGAATTATATATATTATTCTCCATTTATTGGTTAGATTTTACTGTTTTATTTTTATGAGTTCTTTATATATTCTAGATATCAGTCCTCTGATAGATGTATGGGAGCAAAGATTTTCCTTCCATTCGATAGGTTATGTCTTTATTCAATTAATTAATTATTTTGTTCTGAAGAAGCTTTTTAATTTCATGTAACCTCATTTTCAATTCTTGATAGTATCTTCTGAACAGTTAGAGACTCTACTATTTAGTTTCAACTATCAACTTGACACAACCTAGAGTTATCAAAAGGATTTTCAATATGACATTGTCTCTAACCAATTGACAGGTGGGCATGTTTATGGGGGCATTTTCTTGATTACTACTTGATGTAGGATGGTTCAGTCCACTGTGAGAGGTACTCCTGGACAGTATAAGAAAGCAAGCTGAGCGAAAGTGAGGGAGCAAGCCAGTGGAAGAAGCCACTATGTAGCTTTCCTCCATGGTTTCAGCCTCTGCTCTTGCTTGAGTTACTGCTCTGCCCTGACTTCCCTCAGTGATGGGCTGTAATCGGATGTATAAGTCAAATAAACTCTTCTCCGCAAGTTGTCTTTGATCATTGTGTTTATCATATTGACAGAAAGCAAATTGGAACAGAGTACTTTGTAGAAAGTTCTTATCTCTCTTTCTATCTTGAGTTGTTTCCTACTAATAGTTTTAGAACTTTAATTCTAAGATTTATTTTTTTTTTATTGAGCTGGAGTTACAGCAGGTTGTGAGTCCCTTGAAATGGGTACTGGGAACCAAAATTAAGTCTTTTTTGGCAGCAAGTGCTTTTAACTACTGAGCCATTTCTCTAGTCCTAGAATTTCAAGTCTCACATTTTATCTTTTTAAAAATATTTTTAGTATTAAAAACATTTTTAAATTTAAACATATTTTGACTATATTCTTTTCTTTCCTCAAGTTCTTCCAGGTCCTCTCCCCCTCCCTGCCTACCTATCTTTTAAGTTTTTTTTTCTCAAAAACAAGCAAACAAACACCCAATACAATAACGAAACCCCCAAACCAATAAAATAAAATAAAACAACACTCAAACAGGAAAAATGAAAAAAAAAACAACTTGTAATCAAATACACACACACACACACACACACACACACACACACACACACACACACAAGAAACAAACACAAACAAACAAAAAACAACCAACCAACCAAACAACAAAGAAACAAAAGGAAAATGTGGAATACATTATCTATTGTTCAACTATACCTGAACATGAGGCTTGCCTTGGAGTGGTTGATATACATAGTGTCACTCCATTGGAGAAAGCTGATTTTCCATCTCCCAATAGGTATAAATAACAGTTCAGTTGTTAGCCTTTACTCTAGTGGCTAGGTATTCATTCATTCATTCATTCATTCATTCATTTTTGAAAAATATAACAAAACAAAATATATTAAGACGAAACAACTACCATATTTATTTTGGACAATACAAACCAGCAGAAGGAAAAGAGCCCAAGAAAAGGCACAAGAATCAGAGACCTACTCGTTTACGTCTTTCTGCCTTCTCTTCCTCAAGGTTCGCTGAACTCTGAGTTGGGGTGGGATTTGGTGGAGACACCATATGTAGGGCTGAGTCTCTCGCTCTCTAGGTAATTTCAGGCCATGGGTCTGTATATTTGTTCTCGTCTGTTCTAGAAGAATCTTCTCTGATGATGGCTGAACAAGGTACTGATCTATGAGAATATCAGAATATCATTAGGAGTCATTTTATTGCTCTTTTTTATCCTTTAAAAAAACCAGTTGGTTTTACTTCATGCATTATGATTTTGATCCATTTTAAATTGATTTTTGTACAGTGTGACAGATCTAGCTTTATTTTTATTTTTTTGTATGTGACTATCTAGTTTTCCTGTTTTTTTTTTTTTTTTTTTTTTTGCCATTTTGCCATTCTGTCATTTATTTGGCATCATGTGGCTGTAGCCATGTAGCCTTAATGGGTTTCCATTCATTCCACTGAGTCATGTGTTCGTATTTGTACCAGTGTCATTGCTACTTTTGTTACTGTGAAAACTCAGGCTCTCAGGCTTAACAGCAGATATCCTTACCCACTGAAATATTTTGCCAACCTCATATGTTTTTTTAAGCTATTGTGAATGGGACTGTTTTTCTTACTTCTTTCTCAGCATATTTGTTATTGGTATGTAGAATGGCTACTAATTTTTGTTTATTTTATGTATTGTGTTTGATAAAGATATTTAAGAGTTTTCTGATGGTAGCTTTAGGGTCTCTTGTATATAGGATCATGTCATCTGAAAACTGTTTGGATTGAGGATAAGAATTGTATATTATATAGTGTTATTCTCTAGCAGTCTATCAAGGTTTATTTGATCTATAATTCCATTTTTTATAGCTCTTACTTTATTCAAATAGTCTCATTACACATGGTCAAGGAACATCCAAAGAAGAACTCAAATAAAACCAGATTTTAAAATTTTGAAAAAATATATTTGTGCTATGGTGGTGCATGTCTTTAATCCCAGCACTGGGGAGGCTGAGTTGGCAGAGGCAGGTGGATCTCCGTAAGTTCGAGACCAGCCTGGTCTACAGAGTGAGTTCCAGAACAGCCAGAGTTACAACAGAGAAATCCTGTCTCAAAAAACAAAAAAACCCCACAAAAACGAACAACAACAACAAAAAAAAAAAAAAAAAAAAAAGAAAAAAGAAAAAAAGTTATAGCAAAGACACCGTGTTTTCCTATGATATCACCAATATAAAACCACATCTGCATCTCAGGAGCCACCAAAGTATTAGCCATAGCTTCCTTAACTGTGAACTGTTTGAAGTTACCAATTTTAATGCATTGGATGTTTTTTATGCTCTGAATAGGTCATGCTCTATAAATAGGTCAGCAGTAGTTGGGAGAACCAGCTCAACCTTGGTGTAGTGCCAAAATGTGACCAATAAAGGCTTCAAGTAAATCATAGCAGCCTTCACCAGAGCCGAGGCCTTCTCAGTAAGGTTTTGGGTGAACTAGGCCATGGTCCCGGGTCTGTTGCCATGAACCACCAGCTAGAATGCCATTTATAGACCTGTCTATCAAAGAGAGTAGGTATTGAAGATATATACTACTATGTAGAGGTAAATTTGTGACTTTATATCTATTAATGTTTGTCTTATGAAACTGGGTGCATTGATGTTCAATGCATATATGTATAGAATTGAGAAAACATCTTTTTGGATTTTTTCCTTCATCAATATTTAGTGACCTGGTTTATGTCTTCTAAATAATTTTCATTTGAAGTCTATTTAGTCAGAATTAGAATTGCTATACTTGCGCTTTCTGTGTCTATTCTCAGAGTATCTTCTAGCCTTGAAATATGCTCCTTTCGGCCTTTACCCTAAGGCTGTTGTATTTGACAGTGAGGTGAGTTTTTATAGGCAATAAATAGATGGGTCTGTTTTAAAATCCAATCTCCTGGTATATGTCTTTTAATTAAAAAGTGAAAGCCTTAACATTTACAATTAAAATTTAAAGGTTAATATTTAGTTCTTCCAATTTTTCATATTTCACTTACTGTTCTATGCAGTGTATTCTTTCCTGAGACTTCATGGATGTGCTTATCTTCTCTCTACCATATGTACGATTCCTTTGAGGATCTTTAGCTCTGGCTTAGTGGTCATAAATTCTTTCAGTTTGTGTTTATAGTGAAACATTTTATTTCTCCTTCCATTATGAAGGACAGCTTTGCTGTATAGTGTAATCTGGGTTGACAGTTATTATACTTTATCATTCCATGTCTTCTTAGCTTTTAGAGTTTTTACTGAGACTCCTGTTCTTATTCTGACAGGTTTGCTGATATGTGACTTGGCATTTCTCTTTTGAAGCTTTCAATACCTTCTTTGTTGTGTATATTTAGAGTTTTAACTGTAGCATGACATGGGGATGCTCATTTTTGGTCTTGTCAGACAATCTAAATGTCTCCTGTAACCTGGTGGCCACCTATTTGCCTACATCTGGAAAATTTTTCTGCTATAATTTTATTGAATATGTTTACTATTCCTTTAACATAACATTTTTCTTCTTCTAAGCTTAACTCATAGTTTGGTTTTTAAAATGATGTTCCATGAATCTCAAGTGTTGTGCTCATATTTTAAAAAATTGTAAGAATATTCAAATTCATCTACTTCATCATAGTCTTTTTTACACTTGATTCATTCTATTGGTGGTGCGTTCTTCTGAGTTTATTATTTGACTTTGTGGAACTGCCCATTTCCAGTTTGATTTTTTTTTCAGTATTTCTTTCTTTTTGAATTCTACTTTCATATTCTATATTGACTTTCCTTTTTCATTATGTAGTTGGCTTGAGTTCTCTTTTAATCTATTCAAGAGTTTATTAGTATATCCCCCCTGCCCTGATTTTTTTTTAGTTTGCTTTGGAGACAGAGTTTCACTATGTAATTCTTGACCTAGGACTCACTATGTAGACCAGTCTGGCCTTGAACTCACAAAGATCTGCCTGCCTCTGCCTTCCAAGTGCTGGAATTAAAAGCACATACCACCTTGAGTAGCCTATTAATATTCTTTCTGTTTTTCTAAAAAACAAACAAATACCAAAACCCAGAAAAACAGATTTAATATTCTTTTGAAGGTTTTGCCTTTTGAGTTTTAATTATTTTATTTTATGCATGTTGAGTATTTTATATGTTTAAATGTTTTGCCTACAAGTATTTCTGTGCATCATGTGTGTGGTGCCCATGGAAGCCAGAAGGCATTGGATCCCCTAAGACTGGAGTTACAAATGGTTATGCGTTGCCATATGGTTGCTGGGAATTGAACCCAGGTCCTCCAGAAGAGCAATCAGTGCTCTTAACCCATGATCCATCTCTCTAGCCCTGTTTTTTTTTACATTTTCAAATTTACTCTCATTCGAGGACATTACTGTGGAATTAAGTAACTTTTTGAGGCGTCATGGTGCTTTGATTGTTCAAGTTTCTTTTCTTTTTGTGTTAGACTTGTGTACCTGTGACTCAACAGTCGGTTAGATGTTTTTGTTTGATTTTTGCTTTTCTGTTGTTCACATTCTTCCCGTGAAACTGTTTGTAGTGTTCAAGTAGCAGTAAGTTGTAATAGGATAGAAGTGTCATTTCCCCCATTGGACTACTAGTGTATCTTAGTAGTCCCCAGACCACATGTTCAGACTCTAAAGATTCATTACCACTCAAGAGTAGAATATTATCTGAATAAATAACACAACCGAAGGATAGTTCTGTGAATGCAAAAATAGCTAATTAAAACTTAACTCTCTTACCAGTTTTAAATTTTCAAATTTTTTTAGTGAGTAAAGAAACACAGTATTGTGTGCATGAAAATACTAGTCAGTAAGAATATGTATAAAAAGGAAAAGAGTAAGACTAGCAATTAGTATTTGTATGAGAAAGGGAAAAATAGAGGTGGGAAAAGCAATTAGAAGTAGGGACCATAGAGACAAAGAGAGGACTAAAGGTAGAATGAAAAGAAAAAGGTAAAGAAATTAAATTGGGGAATCTAAAACAATCACATGTTTGGGGAGGCTGATGAAGGAGACCCTACCCCTTTAAACTTATTAGTGCAATATTGTTTAGGGAAAGCCTATCAAAAGGAAAGGAAAAGAGGAGGACAAAGCTACATTGACATTGAGCATCAAATAAGAAAATAGAGGTGAAGCAAAGAGCTGGTTATAATTTCTCACCTGTGTGCTGGTCTAGTCTTGCCTGTAGACATTCATTTGAGGATTACAGATTTTGGTGGTAGGTGTTAGCCATGCCCCTGAGTGGTCTTTTGCTTTTAGGTTATTAATGATGATCATACCTCGGGGTTGTTTTTTTATGGTCTGGTTGAGAATGCTAGTCATGCCTTTGGGTGGTCTTTCTCACAATCAAGAATATCTTAAAAACGGGAGTCTGTATTCCACTTCGCAGATGAATTAGTAGCTGGATATGGTGGTGCATGCCTTTAATCCCAGAACTTGAACAGAGGCAGGCAGATCTCTGTGAGTTCAAGGCCAGCTTGCCTACCTAGCAAGCTTTGTCATAAGACCCTGTCTCAAACAACAAGAGCAACAACAACAACAACAAACAACAACATGACTTAGATTTCTGCTTCACTGAATATGGTGAAGTCCTCATCCAAAGCTGTTTTGCTCTACTGTGATGAGATGTTCTGCAGTCCAGGTTTCAGATTCTAATCTTGTGAAACTTATTCTATGTTCTCAGAGCATGAGCCAGGGAGGGTCTTTCTCCTCTAGGATTGCCAAGCTGCCCAATGAGTCTTTGAAAAATGTTTTTTGATACTGTCCCCATCTAGTGCAAAGAGGAGAGGGTTTTCCTGTATCTCCTCTTTCTGCTTTGGTCTCTTCTCTTTAAATGTCTGTGCTCAGTGCACTGCAGATGTTCTGAGACTCTCTGTCTTTTGCTGCCATCTGCAGTCGCATTTGCTCTGTTTCTCGAGTTGACCTAGTTCTCCAGGACAAGCTCTGGACTTTCTCCTTCTGTATTGCTCTGCAAGTTTTCAACTTCACTTTGCTTCTGAAACTAGAGATTTTCTGCCATCCTCAACCTCTTATAATAGCTGTTCTCCAAATATCTCCATTTACCTCTGCAGAATCTAACCAACTATAGATATCTTCTGTTCTGAAATTTTTTGTTTAAATCGGACAGACACACTTTAAATTTTTCTGTTCTTTTCCATACAATAGAAATAGCATAAATGATACTTTGGTCTCATAGAGAAAATTTATTTGTGTTTTTTACTTTTTCTGACAATACTGTATTAAGTTAAATATCAGGAGATCATATTATTAAAATAGTTAGCATTGCTAACTCTAAAGATAAATTCACAGAGGTAGTAGCCACATAAAGTACAGCATGCTCCTAAGTTTCCTTTTTAGAAATAACATTTGTAAAGAGACTTTCATGATAAAAATTATGTTCATTTCTCTGTATCATACCCATTATTATTTTTGAGTAGATGGAAATTCTTACAGTTTGAAGCTGGAGCCTGCAGAGATCAAAATTTAAGGAAGAAAAAGGGTAAAATAAATTAATATTGATGTAGTATATGTAAAGATATTTGAAGTATATGCATCTAGTCTATATACTCCTTCATATATGCTTAAAGATGATGTAATTATATTTGACATTTTACTTCTATTTCTGGAATAAACTATTTGAGAGAGTCACATTTCATTATTGGCTTCATTAATGGATTGGATTACTAATATATTATTTAACATTTTGTACTTATGTTCACAAATATTTTCCTTTACAGTGCATAAGGTAATAAGAAATTATGTAAGCTATACAATGTGAGTTTTCCCTGATATTATTATTATATTAAAAGCAGTATTTTATCTCTCATGGCCTTTTGTTTGCAGCTAATTCTTCTTCTGCTAATGAACCCTGGACAGCTAGGTTGTTTGTTTTTGTCACTATTGGTTGTTTGTATGTCATAGGATTCTCTGACTCTGCTTACTAAAATATGTACCTTTATATTTATCATTAAAATGAAATTTGGGCAATTGAGAGAAGAATTTGAGGTTGAATTATAACAAGCACATAAAAACTAAGCAAATTAAGAAAATAATTTTAACCCCTGGGAGTAAACAATTTCTGTGGCAGAATAAGAGAGTAGCAATAGTACAGTGCAAATAATTATGCTTTATTGGGAGACAGGCATATAATAAGTACGTACATGTGTAATGGAGGGGGCTGAAGAAAAGAAAATGATTTTGCTAAAAGTTAGTAGCTAACAGTATAGAAAATGTTGAGATACATCTGGTAAAAATACCAAAACAAATATGGGAAGAGAATAAAATTAATATAATCTGGAAAGGAACATATTGGAGAGAGATAGAAATGAATTATAATCACCACATTGTTTCCTATGGAATTATCTGACTTGTTAAACTATATGCATGACAGTGATAGAAAATGAAACGAAGTGGGAAAGAAGCAAGTAGGACATAAAGTCGTAGCACACTAGTCACAGTGTTTTTGATAATCATTCATGTTACTGTATCTATTAGTATAATATCTTTTAATTATAACATGGTATTTCATTTAATGATTTGTATGACAGATTAAAAAATTCTTTTATTGATAGGCATCTGGGTTATTTCTGATTGTCTACTATTATGATTAAAGTCACTCATGTAAAATTAAGAATACAATTTTGTGGACAGACATCTTAAATTTTCTTAGTTGCGTGTGCAGTGGAATTTCTAGGCTCTATTATAGGTATGTTTTTAGTTTCTTAGAAGTTGAAAGACAGTTTTCTAAAGTGGTTATAAAATATTTTGTACTTTCACCAACAGCATATGAGAGTCCTTTTCTCATTTAAAAGCTAATTATAGTCATTCTGGTGGCCATGTAATAGTTTCTTGTCATGATTTTAATTTTCACTTCCCTGATGACTATTTCTACTATTTACTCTCTTTCAGACAGTTCGGCATGGTTTTCCTTATCAGCCCACAGCATTGGCCTTTGATCCAGTCCAGAAAATCTTGGCTATTGGAACAAGAACAGGTGCTATACGAATGTATCCTTAATTTTTCTTAACTATCCTCTACAAAAATGCCAATTGCATTTGCTTGAACATCCAAGTAAGTTGAGCATTTATAACTAAATAAAGTATATTGTTTCCTTAGAAATTAGTAGCTATTGTGAAAATCACCATGTCAAATTTCTTAGTATACTTTTTTGTCTTTGAGATCACTGTTGATTTTCCTTCTTTAACTTCTGTTATTGCTTGCTGTGTCATTCCTTTTTTTTCTGATCAGTGAGAAGCTTATCAATCATACACAAAGATGGAACTTTTAAACTCCTATTTCTTTATCTTTACCTTTATTCTATCACATTAATTTCTACTCTGATCTTTTTAAAATTTTACTGTAGGCTTAGCTTGTCCCTTTTTAGTTTCTTTAGGTAGAGACAGTCATTCGTTTGATAACTTCTTTTCTAACATGTGAATATAGTGCTATAGGTTTATTCCCAAATGAGTTTTAATGTCTTCTCCATTTTTTCAAGCTAAACCTTTTATTTCAAGATGTACATTTAGTTGTAAGAAATATTTCTGAGAAATCTCACGTACTCTTTGCTACAGTTTCTTTATGTGTAACACTTTATAAAACTCTTCTTTGATACCACAACTAGGAATCAGGTGAGATGGCTCTTGCTGCTCTTCCAGAGGACCCGAGTTTGGTTCCTAGCACCAATATTGTGACTCCTGTCTGTCACTCCATTCCAGAGGATTTCGTGCCCTCTTCTGGCTTCTGAGGGCACCAGGCATACACATGATATCATACATTAATGCAGGCACTCATACATAGACTTAAATATAAAAAAATTGAAAATAATATTCTACACTCCTACAGATACCTTATTTTGACAAAGAGGCCAACTATACACATTTGAGAAAAGGTAGTATCTACAGCAAATGTTACTGGTAAAACTGGATGACTACATGTACAAGAATGAAACTAGATCTTTCTCTGTGTAAGATTTGATACTCTGATTCCAACAGAGGAGGAAATAGAGAATATACTTAAAACTATTGGCACAAGAAAGGAACACTTATTCACTGCTGGTGGGAGTGCAAGCACAATCAGCGGCTATGGAAATCAGTGTAGAGAGTCTTCAAAAAGCTAGAAATAGATCTACTATCTCAATTATACCACTTTTGAACATATACCTAAAGAACTCTGTGGTGGTGGTTTGAATGGGAATGGCTCCATCGCTCATATATTTGAATGTTCAGTTCCTAGTTGGTAGAACTGTTTTGGAAGGACTAGGAGATATAGACTTTTTGGAGGAGGTATGTCACTTGAGGTTTCAAAAACTCATGCCAGACCCAGTCTTTCTCTTTCTGACTCCAACTTATGGATCAGAAGTATTTCCTGTGCCAAGCCTGCCTACCTGCTGCCATGCTTCCCACCATGATGGTCATGAACTTACCCTTTGAACTGTAAGCAATCCCCAATTAAATGCTTCCTATTATAAGTTGCGTTGGCCATGATGTCTCTTCACAGCAATAGAAAAATAAATGAGTTAAACTCTATATTCTATTGTAAGAAAACTTGTTCATCTATATTCAATATTTTTTCTATTCCCAATAGCCAGGAAATGGAAACAACCTAGATGTCTATGAAGGGATAATAAATATATGGTATGTTTAAAAATGGAGTATTATTCAGCTGTTAAGAAAAATGAAATTGTGAAATTCATAAGTAGATGAATGAAGCTGGTAATAATCATTTTGATTGAGGCAACCCAAACCTAGAAAGACAAATTTCCTATCTTTCCTCTCTTTTGTGAATATTAGCTTTGTATCTTCAGATATTGTGTGTTTCATTTGCAAAAAATTAGTAAGGTGCTATGTGGAAAGGAGGACTTCAAGGAAGGGGAGATAGAATATAGTGGTATAATGGGTTAAAGGAGGAAAATGGAGCAGAAGGGGTTTAATGGGGTGGTGGGTAATGGGAATATAGGGTAGAGAAGAGAATTCAGGGACGGGGTCAATAACTCTAACACTTTGAAAAGTCATATGGAAAGCTACTATTGTAGAAACACCCTAAAATATATGCATACTCATATCTAATATGAGTTTAAATGGAGTTACCCTATAATGGAACCATAATAACCCTACTAGACACCATAGGCTAGCAAATGAAACGTACAGTGTCACAAATGGTTGACTTCTTGGTCAATGAGGTACTGTAGACCCTCCCAAATATTACAGACTATTGCCAGAAGTTTTACCCTCCATAACCTGACAGTAGTATCTTATTGCTGAAGACACTACATAGTTTGTTTACCACTCTAGTTGGCAGTGTGAACCTGGAAGAGCAGAGCCTAATAATGAGGTGGACTAAAGTCTCACTCAGTAGCCAACCAGACAATTTATACTCGAGGGTTAAAAAGAGTCACCTGAATAAAATATGCAATCACAAGAACAAGCCTCATGTGGCAAAACATGTTTTTCCATAGAGGCCTATGAATAATAACAGCTGAAGTAAACGCACCCCAACTGCTACACCTGGAAGTAGCACAAAAACACATTCCAAGAACAAGTCTGTGCTTTGAAGAAACTGAGGTCACAAGACTTTTCTTGTCTCGTTTTCTTGGAGTTTTCTCACAAGCACTCAGAATTCTCACGACTCCATTGGACTGGGCTCTGACAATAGTTGAGTCACAAAAACACAGAAATCAAGCTAGCACTCACCTGGAAGTTAACACGTATTGGTTAGCTTTCACCATGCTAGAAGATGCTATGCATGGTATCAGAATAAAAATCATTTATATTATCTTGCTATGAACCCTGACAACTACAATAATGATTGGCCTTGAATGACATGCCTACTTGTGCAATAGTGGCATGTCCATTGGAGCAATAGGGGCATGAATATTATGGGAGTAATCAACCACTCTTGCTTGGATTTAAGGCCAACTCTACAAACTGAAACCCATATCTGGTACCAATATTGAGACCAAGAATCTGTGGTTAGACTGGTCATAGGCCCTAGGGAAGAACTTACTGCTATTACTCTGCTAAATGGACATAGTAGTAAAACAACTACTAATGGCTTATCATTTTATACATAGATCAGTGTATCTCTTAACCCTCACCACATCATCTTTTTTTGCAGTAGATGGCAATTAATATAGAGACCTACAACTTGTCAAGGTGCAGAAAATAAGAAACTACAGAATCCTCAGCCCTAAACAGGACATCTATATTACATCCCTTCCTCCTAAGGCTTGGGAATCATTTTGGAATAGAGGATAAAGATACTAAGAATTGAAGGCAGTAGATTACTATGAGGAAACAGTGTTTTCTGGACATAGAAGGGCAGTTGTAAATATGAATTGAGATTAGTTAAGACATCATGAACCAGACCTGGGCAAGTTCAAGCCAGACAAAAATTTCAAGATAGAGAAGAAAAGTGGGCTCAAATTCCTATCCCTAGCTAAGGGGCCATTGACAATTGGTAGCTGATAGAAGAAGCAGAGTCAGTTTTCTTTAAGGGTGTCACATTCCAGGGGAAAGCTATATATCCCAGAGTGTATGAGCAGCACCACATGTATTTGATGGGTTAAAAAAACTAAAAAAATAGGGTGGGTAAGGAAAAGGAGGAAGGATTAAAAAATGAAAAACCCTATTTAAACTGCCCCTCCCTAACTCAATGGCATAAGAAAACACAAATAACATTTAAAAAATAATATCACAGTCAAGACATACTCTGGAAACATGACATTTCTTTCACTGTAAGATTCTTGCCCATCTGTTGTGTCACCAGCCTTAAGTTTTGTTTCTGTTGCTGCGATAAAATATCCTGAATAAAGATCAACTTAAGGAAAAAAAGGCTTATCTTGCATGACAATTCCAGAAAGATAGAGTATTTCATGAAGGGGAAACATAGCTGCAGGAGTATGAGACCAGCTGGCCATGTTAAGAGCCAGTAGCTCTTCAGGTAGAGGTGGGGCCTCAAGAGTTCCTTCCCCATCCATGATGGAATATTGAAATGCCTAATCTTGTGTAAGTCCATAGCAGCTGTGTGTCATGATTGCAATGACCATGTCATATACAGTAGACATGTTTCATTAGCACATACCTCCCCATGCCCTTTCTCTTACATTCTTTCTATCTCTTCTACAGCATTCCCTAGGCTTTAGAAGGGGTGAACAGATGTCCCATTTGGGTATTATCACTCAACAGTCACTGTTTTTCAGTACTTTGACCAATTATTTCTTATTTCCCTAATGAATTCCATTTTCATATCTTGCATTGCCTTTCATATTCTGTTTAGCTGTATGTACTGTCTTGGAATTCATTCAGGAATGCATTTGTTTCCTCTTTCATTTCTTTGAGCATATTTATAACCATGTTGAGTTCATTGTCTGGAATTTTGTCTAAGTAATTTTCAGGAGGTGCTATTGCTCAGGGATTGATAGTTTTGGAGGACACATGTTGCCTTAGTTTTTCAATGTTACTATTGTTTTTACATTTGGACTTGTACATCTAGAATTGTTGGTTGAATTAAAATTTTTTTTATTTAGCTCACCATTTATTTTTCAGTGGAAATGTTAGAAATGTTTCAGAGGTACTATATTATAGTAGGATTAAAGAATCATTTCCCCCTGTTAGACTTGTATTCAGGGTACCAGATTTCAGTCTTGGTGTTCTATGAGGGAGAAGAATACTATTTGCAATAACAGTCCCTATGCAGGGGTAGACCCACCATGAAGATAGAGCTAAGCACAGAACATTCATCCCATAAACACCAATCATTTTAGGGAGTAAAGGAACACTGAAAGTACTGTATGTGTGTTCCCATATATTAATTGTTGTGGATATGATTTGAGGGAAAGGTAGAAAAAAAAAACAGTAAGACATAGTAGTTAGTACCTGGATGATAGAAATTAGAGGGGGGTGTCTTAGTTAGGGTTACTATTGCTATGACAAAATACCATGACCAAAGCAACTTGGGGAAGAAAGGGTTTATTTGGCTTATATTTTCATATTACTGTTTATTGTTGAAGGAAGTCAGGACAGAAACTTGAACAGGGCAGGAAGCTGGAGGTAGTAGCAGATGCAGAGGTCATGGGGAAGGGAGGCAGTGCTGCTTACTGAAGTGCTCATCATGGCTTGCTCAGCCTGCTTTCTCATAGAACCCAAGACTACCAGGACTAATAGCCCAGGAGTGGCACCACCAACCATGGGCTGGGCTCTCCCCCATCAATCACTAACTGCCTTACAGTTGGGTCTTAAGGAAACATTTTCTCAATTGAGGTTCCTTCCTTTCAGATGACTCTAGCTTATGTCAAGTTGACATAAAACTAGTTAGGACAGGGGAGAATATAATTAAAAAGGGAAGCTGTAGGAGAAATGAATGGTGTGTATTTGTGTGTTTGTGTGAGTCTCTGAAAAAAGAGAGCTAAAGGTACACTATCAGATAACTTAGAGCTGCCCCATTTTTTAGCACTTTGAGACATAGAGAGTTACAAACCTGTGCAGTCAGTGTTCTTTTGATAGAGATAAAAAAGGAAATAATAAGGATAAATTGAGAGAGAGGAAGAGAGAGAGAGAGAGAGAGAGAGAGAGAGAGGAGAGAGAGAGAGAGAGAGAATTTTTAAAGTATGAAGAAAAGAACAAGGCTGATCTGATCTGCTACAGTTACATTGGGTATTATAAATGAATAAATAGTTACAGGGAGAACTGGGTGCAGACATAGGGTATGCAAATGGTTTCATCTGACATGTCTTTTGTTCCTTCTCTGGCTCCTAAAAACCTGCCTTGTTCCTGGGAATTGCTCTGCAATAGGCAGTCCCATTCCTGTATTTCATATTTCTGAGGACTATTCTGGATCAGACTCTAGCTTTGAACCTGGTTCTAGCTCTGGCTCCTGCTTGAATTTAGCTATGTTTGTGACTCTGTCTCTCACTTTAGCTCTGGCTCTTGTTCTTTTCTGGCTCTGACTTGACTTGATAGCTGGAAGTGGCTCTGGAATTGCCTCCCTACTATTTGGAGTGAGTTTTATCACATCTTCATGAAGGGAACCAGGGACTGTGAGGAGCAGTTAAGAAAGCAAATTAAGGAAGGTGGTCAGAGTGATAGGTGGATTTGATATACTTTATTCAGTCTGGGTAAGAGTTTGCCCCTGGTTCCAAGAGTGCAGAATCACAAAAAGGTAGCTCTTGCCAGAATTGGTTGCACAAGTTACATAACAATCACATTTATTTCATAGTCATGGTTCCTTGAGTATCCCATAGCAGCCTTCTTAACTAAGTCATTTTGGATAGCTGTGCCTTTGCCATGTTGTCTAAACTTATATCTGACACTCAGTCTGTATTCTCTTTCAGGTGAGCAGTTGGATTATTCCTTGCTGTTCTCTTGCTTAGCTAGTCTTTGGCTAGCTAGGTATTCTGTGGAGGAGGGACCAGTGGGAACCCCTGGATTCAGCCACTATTTCTTTGTTCTACATATTAGAGTATGGGAGAGAAAATGTTGTAAGATATTGTCCCTCACCCCAGCCATGCTATACTCTGCTTCTGCTCTTGATTCTGGAAGTTGGTGTGTTTGAGGAAAACCACTTCCCAGCAGATTCCATTGTGCTAGCTGGCCAGGCCTCTATGTGTCTATGTGTGAGAAGTCCTTCCTGCTGATTCCACTGTGTTTACTGGTGGAGCTTGGTTTAGCCAGCCATTCTGCTTTGAGCTTCTCTCACCTGCTCCCTGTGGAGCTCTTACTTGATCTTGTAAGTTCATTTTCCTATCTTTCTTTTGCAGGAAACAATATTGTCTTCTATTATTTTCTTCTACTTCACAAAGTTTCTTTGGTGAAGCTTCTAATTAACCTTCTTACCAAGAAATTTATTTTATTTTTTTAGATGATTGTTGTGGCTAGACTGTCTTGCAGAACGATATGGTGAAAGTTGGCAGCTGGCTGTTGGTTTCTCATAGATGGTTTTTATTATGGTAAGGTATTTTTCCTCTAGACCTACATTCTATAGGCCTTTTGTTATGAAGATATGTTGGATTTTGTCAAAGGCTTTTTCTGAATCCATCGAGATGATCATGCACTTTTTTCTCTTTTTTCCCCTTCCATCCATCCTTCCTTCCTTCCTCCCTCCCTCCCTCCCTCCCTCCCTCCCTCCCTCCCTCCTTCCTTCCTTCCTTCCTTCCTTCCTTCCTTCCTTCCTTCCTTCCTTCCTTCCTTCTTTTCTTCTCTCTCTTTCTTTCTTTTTCTTTCATTCTAACTCCATGTGGCTTATCACATTTATTGACTTGCAATTGACTTCCATATGTTGAATCATCCCTGTATTTCAGGGATTAAGCCAACTTGGTAATGATGGGTAATCTTTCTGATGAATGTCTGTATTCTGTGTTTATGTATTTAACTGGGCATTTTTGATCTATGTTCAACATGGATATTGGCTTGTAGTTTTCTCTTTTTGTTTATTTTTGCCTGATTTTGGTATTAGAGAGATACTGGCTTCATAGAAGAAGTTTGAGAGTACCCTTTCTGTTTCTTTTTTCTTTTTAAAAAGAATTTAAGAAATATTGGCTGTAAATATTCTTTTAATGTCTGGTATAATTTTGCTGTGAATCCGTCAGGGCTTGGACTTTTTTAGTTGGGAAGTATTTTATTACTATTTCAGTCTCCTCATTTATTATAGGTCTATTTAGGTTGTTGACTTCTTAATTTAAGTTGGTGGTTTGGGTGAATCTAGAAATTCATCCATTTCTTTTAGGTTTCCCAACTCAATGGAATATAGGTTTTTAAAGTATTCTTTTATAATTTGAATTTCTTTAGTGTCTGTTATAATGTTTCCCTGTTCGTTTCAGGTTCTGTTAATTTTGGGTCCTCTCTTTCCTTTGTTTAGATGGGACAAGAGTCTGTCAATCTTGTTTATCTTTTCAAAGAACCAAGTCTTAGATTCAGTGATTCTTTGTATTGTTTTCATTGTATTTTTATTACTTCTTGTCATCTATAGGTTTTGAATTTATTTTGTTCTTGTTTTTCCAACTTTTTAAGTTGTATCCTTAAGCCAATTATTTGTAGCTTGATTTCTCCATACTTTGTGACTCAAGTATGAGTGCCTTTAGCAATAGCCATCAAGTTCTGAAGGGCAATCAATGGCACCAGTAATAGCTGGTGGATCTATGAGATCCCATTGTACAACTCAAAAAGAGTTGTACATTTCTGGTACTGGGGTTTTTATTTGCTAGTATGTGGTGTCTAGTTGGGCCATTGTCCCCCTGTTGTAGGGTAATTCCATTAAAAATTTTTTTTATGTGTATGTGTGCATGAATATGTTTTCAGAAGCTACTTCAGTAGCAGGTTCCTATATGGCTTTTTCAACAGGCCTTTAGTGTTAGTTGTCCCTCTCCATGTTCCTTCCAATACTTTGTTCTCTCATGCCCACCCCGATTTAACACTTCCTGTTTCATTATTCCTCTTTAACCCTTTATATCTTTTAGTTGACGAATGCAATCCATTTACATTTAAGGTCACAACTGAATCAAAACCATTACTGCTGTTATTTTTGTTAGTTTTCTTTTTGGTGTTTTGAATATCCCGTGTTCTTTTCTTTCTTTTTTATTGCTCATTGTGATTTTGTGGTCTATTGTTCTGATAAGGTTTGATTCTTTCTTGCAGTGCTACTCTTATAGTGAGTTTTATATTTTCATGATAGTAATTATCTTTTTTTTTTGAGACAGTTTCTCTGTTGTAACTCTGGCTGTCCGGGAACTCACTCTGTAGACCAGGCAACCTCAAACTCACAGAGATCTGCCTTCCTCTGCCTCCTGAGTGCTGGGATTTAAGGCATGTACCACCACTGCCCTACAAAATTCATGACCTTAAAAAACACCTAGCTGTTATTGCATGCATCTATGTATATGTATATACATATGTATTCCTAAATATAACCCATTTAGACCATGTAATGCTACCTATATGTATGTTTTCCAGGTTGACTGGCACTGGAAAACCAATTGATATGTTCTTCCCTGGGAAGGACTACTTCTCCCACTCCCAGCTTGCTTTGCTTTCTGTAGTTCTTTATGTAGGGTTGAGCCCTTATGGACTTTTCTCTGGTCAATTTGGCATGTTCATTGATGTCCTCCTTGTTCAGTCACATTTGGGCTGTCATGTTAGTAAACCTTTATGGATATAGCTTCTGAAATTACTAGGAGACATAACCTCACAACAAACTCCCTGGTCCTCTGGCTCTTACTATCTTCCTGTCACCTCTTCTGCAATGTTCCCTGAGCCTTAGATTTGGGAGTAGTTTCTACATGTATGACCTGAGACTTGGCTCCACAGCTTTCCATTTTGGAGTGTCTTTGAAGTACCCTGTACATGTTTTGAGAGGCAATAGGAAGTTCAGGAACTCCTTGATGTATCTTTCCTGAGGTTACTATTCCTATGTTTGGAGTTAAGCTTGTTTATAGTGCTACCTCTAGATTTTTTGTTTTGTTTTGTTTTGTTTTAAGGATGTAGACATTAAGAGGAAATAGAGTGTTGATATTTGGTAGAATTGGAAGATTACACCCCAATCTTTTGTATTTATTAAATAATAAATTATTTGTATTTTTATCAATTGTATTTTTGTTCAATTTAAAATATTTTAAAAATTCTCCTTGATTTATTTTCCTAATCTCTGGGTCATATATATTAGAAATTTGGATATTTTTCTCATGGCAGTGAATTTAAAAACAGGTGTAGCATTATACAATTTCTACTGGGAAGGATGACTCAGAATGCATGGTAGAGGATAAATTGGAAAAAGGTATATTAGTAAGGGTTCTCTAGATGAAACAGCCTCTAGTGTGTATGTATACATATGTCTACCTGTCAATTATTTATCAGTCATTTTAAGGAATTGGCTCATACAATTATGAGAGTCTCAAACCCAAAATATAGGGTAGTTAGGCTTGGTGGAAACCCAGGAAAGAGTTGATGTTTCTCAACCTGTGAGTCATGACCCCTTTGGAGATTGACTGACCCTTTTACAGAGTTTGCCTAAGACCATCTGCAGATTAGGTATTTACATTACAGTTTACAACAGTAGCAAGATTACAATTATGAAGTAGCAACAAAAACAATTTTATAGTTGGGTGTCAGCCCAACATGAGAAAGTCTATTAAAGGGTCACAGCATTAGGAAGGTTGAGAACTTTAATTGTTAACCTGAGACAGCCTAGAGTCTCATTTGAGGAATTTCCTATATCACATTGGCTGTTGGAATGTCTGTAGGGGATTATCTTGATTGTTAGTTGATATAGGAGGGCCCAACCCACTATGTAGCACCATCTGTAGAGTCTTTCTGAAAAACTTTCAACCCACTATGTAGCACCATCTGTAGAGTCAGGTGGTCTTGAATTATATAAGAAAGCTAGTTTAGTATAGACAGATTGCAAGCCAGCTAGCAATCCATCTTTCTGCATGGCTCTTGCTTCAAGTTCCTGCTTGAGTTCTTGTCTCGATTTCCCTCCATTATGGACCGTAACCTATAAGCTGAAATAAACCCTTTTTTGCTCATAAGTCACTTTTGGTCAGTTAAATCCTATTAACAGAGATGAAATTAGGGTAGAAATTGGTACCAGAATGGTCATGTCTTGCTGTGATTGACCTGACCATGTGGTTTTATGCCTTGGACTGTTTTTTATGGGAGGAACCTGGAAACATTTGGGACCTTGAACTGGAAAAAACTGTTGAGTACTCAGAGTTTAATGTGCCATTCTGATGGGAGTTTGGAAGATAAGTATAAGGCAGACAATCGAGTCCTTCTTGTGAGGTTTCAGAGTGAAGGCAAGGCTCTTTTGGAACTATTTGTGATCTTTTGTAAAATAATTACTCTGTGCTGATCAACCGGGACTGAAGAATCAGTTGTAATTAACAAGAGGCCAACACCACTGAAGTAAAATCTCTTTGGCTCATTTGGGACACTTACTGGCCAAGCTGGGGCTTAAAAATTAGCTGTGATTAGTAAGATATCAGTAGCATTGAAGTGAAACGTTTCAATTGGAACAATAAGAAAGTATTTCCTCAGGGATTACCAGATGCTGTTGTCCAAGGGTGCTGAGGCTATATCTCAATCTGGCAGACGAATGTGGCAACGTCTAAGGGTCACCTATGTAGTTCTGATTACATGATTGTTATGTGATTGAAGAGGTCATGGAGAGAAATTGAGGCTTGGCACTGTGTGGCAGAGTCAGAGTTCCATGGAGAGATCAAGACGAGCCTTTGGTGAATATGCAGCCTCGGGATCAATGGAGTTTCCAGGTTATTGGTGATGCCAGGACCCTGAAATGTTTGCTAAGGTCAATGTAAGTGTGAAGTGAAGCCAGAAGACTACGTTTTGGGAGTCCTAGATACCAGACATCATTCTGCTGTTTTGACAAATAGCAGACATACACTACTGTTTTGGTTTTGCTTAAATGTGTGTGTGTGTGTGTGTGTGTGTATGTTTTATGTTCTAGTTTTTCCCTTTTGAAATAAAAAAATATGTAGTTTGTTTTTTTATTTTATATGATCACACAATTAAGAGACTGAATTTTTAAAGAGATTCTAGACTTTAAAGTGTTGAAATTTTTAAAGACTGTGGAATCTTTTAAATGTTAGGTTTACAGTATGATAATCAAGATCTTGGGGACAAGAAATGAAAAGTAATGGCTTAAATAGATGTATTTATGTGTTAAGTTGGTAAAGAGTGTTTGGTATAGCCGTGTTAGATGTCAACTTGACCAACCTAGAAATAACCTGAGAGTAGAGTCTTAAGGAGACATTTTTTTTTTGTTTTGTTTTGTTTTTGTTTTCCCTAGAGCAAGTTGGCCTGTGAGCATGTCAGTAGGAGGTTGTTTTGATTGTTAATTGATACAGAAGGGCCCAGCCCACTGTGGGTGGTACCATTTCCTGGGCAGATTGACCTAAACTGGATCAAGAAGCTGGCTGAGCATGAACCGGCTCAAGTCATCAGGCCGAATTGACCCATTGCTTCTGTTGTACTTGACTGTGAGTTTCCTGGTTAAAGGCAATGCTGCATGGGAGAGCAAGTAGTTTCTGCGGTGACTTCCTTCAATGATGGACTCTGATCTGGAATTCTAATCTAAAATAAACCTTTCTTTACCTAACTTTTCATATTGATCAGAGTATTTTATCATAGCAACATTAAAACTCTTAAAAATATTTTTGAGATTTTGTTTATTTATTTTATATATATGTATGTTTTGTCTGAATGTATGTTTGAATGTCAGGACCCATGGAGGACAGAAGAAGGCAGAAACTAGTGTTTTTTTCAGTTTTCTGTAGAATTTTGTAAAATTGGTAGTTTACAAAATGTTTTATAAAAGTTACAATTGATGTCATCTGGTCCTGCAGTTTCCTCTGAGAAAGGGTTTCAAATTATAATTTAGTTTCATTAATTGATATGGTTTTGTATTAGCATGCCTCCCTGCCAGTCGGTCATCTCCCTATTCCAGCCTGCAGCCAGCTGGGTTTTGGCTCAGTTCTCTGGTTCTCCAAGTTGGCCAGACACCGGGACCCGGGCTGGGAGAGAGGCGACCTGGCGGCAGGTGACAGGGGCAGACCCCCATTCTTCCCGCTGAGAACGAACAAGACACAATGAATTAGGCCTCCAGACTTGGTGGAAGCAGAGGTTGTTTATTCAGGGTGGGCCAGGGACTTTTATAGGGTGCACGGAAGGGGCAGGGGGTGAATGGGCTCCCGACTTAGGTGCATGGATTGCACATAGGCAGGCAGTGAGGGTGGGTAGCTACTACTCTTAGTATGAATCATACTGTAGGCCGACAGCAGGGTGGAGGGCCTGCCCTGGGGGATCGGGGATCCCTAGCACCTTCAACCCCAGCTAGGTCCAGTACCGCAGTTTTGTTTCCAATATTTTTGAAATTTGTGTTATCCAAGACTTGTTCCGTTTCATGTACTTTGTAAGATACATTGGCACAATATTTTTCTTATTTACTTTTGGTTTCCGATGACTTATGGTAATATCTCCTTGTAGATCCTTACGAAGGACATCTGTGGTTTTTTTTTTCTTTCTTGTTGACAAGTAATTTTTTCAAATCATTTTTTTATTTTGTTGATTTTTATTGTTACTCTATTTACTTTAACATTACTTTCCTAGCTTCTTGTTGGGTAGGTGTGGATGACATGAAAGGAATTGGAGAAGGAGGAAAACATTATCTGAATATATTATATAAAAAGAAATTTTTCTAAATTTTTTTCTAAGTCTAAGGTTTAGGTAATTAGTTTGCTATCTTTTTGTGTTTTCTAATAAAGGTTATTATAAAGTGTAAATTTTTATCAAGTACTGCTTACCCCTAACTCTAACCACACACTTTGATACGTTTTTATTACTCTATTGGACTCTTTTGTTATTATCATGTGAAGTAATTATCTTCAGCCTTGGTAGTATTTATGTCCTGTAGTCTAGTTTGTCTTATCTCTTATTTCTATATTTTGATTAGTGTCACATGACATAATAAGTTTTTGAAGATTTTATTTTTAACCTATATGTATTTCCCTACACACACACATACACACACATGCTCACACTTACTGTTTTGTTTTGTTCTTCCTTTGACAATAAGTCATGAGTCATAGCCTAGCTTATAACTAACCATATACCCTAGGCTGGCCTCAGAATGCAACCATTCTCTTGTCTCAGCTTTGAACCTGCTGTGATTACAGGCATGAACCTGTAATCTATCTGGCTTATTTTTATATTTTTAAAAGGAGTTTCTATCAGCATTATATAGTTTGACTATTGCTTTTTGTTTTCTCTGATCTGATTGCATTTTAATTGGAGTATAAATACTATTTGTTTTTAACGTAGAATTAATATGGTTGAATTAAACCTAGGGTCTTGCAGTTTGTTTATAGTTGTCTGACTTGATCATAATTTTTTTACCCCTTCTCTATTTGAATGTGAGTTTTAAAAAACTGATTTTCCCTGCTCTCACATTCTTTAGTTTCCTGTAGTTCTTTGTGTAGGGTTCAGGCCTCCTGGGCTCTGCGCCTCATCCCTGGTCTATTGTCCTTGGAGGAAGGGACGGGAGAAATGATGTAATTTATATTATAAGCTCAAAAAATAAAAGAAATAATTTTAAAACTTGCTTCATTTGATCTCATTGGTAGACGTATTGTTAACTGATTAGCTTACTTATTTAGCCCTCCTTCTAAGGTAGTTCCAGACACACCCTTATCCAGGAGATGAATTTTCCTCACTACTGAGGCAGCGATTTTCTTAATGTTTTGCATGGCTAGTCTGAGTTTTGGGGGTTTCCACTTTGGATGCTGGGGACATGAAAAGTTTCTAGTCCTACTTAAACTTTCCTTTGCTTTTGTTTTTTTGTTCTATTTTGCTTTACTCTTCAAGAAGGAGTTATCTTTTTTGGTGATATTGTTTGGTTTTAGTCTGGTTTGTTCCTCAAGAAGTGTGTTAATTTTTCTTATTTTTTTCTTTTCCTAGCTTCAAATTGTTTTCACAAATCCATTCTCTGATCCACACTTTGCTCCACTCAGTGTTGCGTTTCTGCAAATTTCTGATATACTTCACCATGTGTCCTTTTCACTTTTCGTTTTGGTCTTGTGAACTCTACTTGTTCTTAGTCTCTCTCACTTAATTCCATCTTTTCAACAAAAGGAACCTGCTATCCCTATATAGTGGCCTGGACAGTCTCCATAAAATATACTCTAGGGCAGTCTACAGTCTACAGTCTACTACAGTCTTCCATCCTTTCTTTTCTCTTTTGTCCTCTGTCTGACCTATGGGTTAACTTTCTTTATATGAAATATAAACTTTTTCTTTGTTCAGGAACCACCAGCATTCCTCATTTGATATTCAGTGTCTGAGAACCATACTGTTCATGAATGTAGTCACATCAATGTTGTTTATACTTTTTAATCACTTGGGTAGGAGGAAAAATCTGCCCCCTGTTTCTTTACTATAGCTGGGAATAGAAGTTCTCATGTAATTTTTATGTCTTTATGAAAAGAAGCAAATGATAACTACATATAGAAATATGTAATTTGGTAAGGAATACATTAGTAAAATTTATTCTGTGGTTTGATTTTCTTCCTTTCCTACGATCTTCCATCCTTTTTTCTTTTCTCTTTTGTTCCTTTTCTGACTTACTGTAAACTCAGGTATATGTTACTATTATTCCTTAATATCTGTCTTTTAAGCCTGGTTTTCCTATGCAGAAACTACTTCATGTGTCATGTATTAATCTATTTCCTTATAGCCTATTGGTTTTAAAATATGTTAGAAGGACTTTGTATATACCAATATTGCCAACATATTTAAATATATTAAACTTTTTTGTTTTGCTTTGTTTTGAGATAGGGTCTCTCTATGTAGTCCTGAGTTCCAAAACTTGTTATGTAGATTAGACTCTCCTGTTACTCACAGAGATCCACCTGTCTCTGACTCCCAAGTGCTGGGATTAAAGGCATGTACCATGATGCCCAACTTAATATGTTAAACTTTTTATTTTATTTGATGCATTAAAATCTTTCAATTGTTTGAACCTACTCTAGGGAAATAAATGTATAATCAGCTAAATATTAAAAGAAATAAGATGTGTCTGGATTTTCAGTTCTTGTTTTACTTTAATGGGAAGGAAACTTCTTCCAATGTTTTGCTATAATTCATTAATTTTTAATTTTTATTTATTTTTTTTGTTCTCTCTCTTACAATACATCCTGTCCTCAACCTCCCAGTTTCCATATCTTCCCCTGTAATCCCCCTTCCCCTCAGAAAGGAGCAGATCTCCCAAGACTGCCAGTCCAACAGGGCCTGACAAGATGGAATAAGGCTGGGGACAATGAGCCCCTAGATAATGCTAGATGAGGCAGCTCAGCAGGAAGAAAATGGTTTCAAAGGAAGGTCAAAAGGTCAGAGACACTCCCCCCCCCCAGCCTCCAATTTTTATGAGTTCTTAAGAATACCAAGCCAGATGACCATAAGATACATGTAGTGGACCTAGTGTAGATCCATGCAGGCTCTGTGTCTGCTGCTTCAGTCTCTGTGAGCGCCTAGGAGTCATGGCCAGTTGACTCCATGAGACATACTCTCCTGGTGTACTTCCACCCTCTGATCCTCAAAATCCTTCCTCCCCATCTTTCTGAGAGTTCCCTGAGCTCTACCCAATGTTTGTCAGCCTCTGCCTCTGCTCCCAGCAGCTTCCAGAGGGAGCACCTCTGATGATAGTTGGGCTAGGCCCTGATCTATGAGCATGGCAGAGTATCATTAGGAATCATCTTCTGGCTATCTAGTCTCTGGTTCCTGGCCAGCCCTGCAGTGTGAGGCATGGGCTCCTTCCCTTGGACAAGGCTTCTGCCCCTCCATTGCCTCAGCAGATCTTGCAGGCAGGATAGGTTTTAGGTCAAAGGTTTTGCGTCTTGATTGTTGTCCCAGTCCCATCTTTGGAAGCTTTGCCTGGTTACAGAAGATGGCCTATTCAGGTTCACGATCCCACATTACTAGGTGTCCTAGCTAGGATTACCCTTGTAGATTCCATGGAGCTTTCACTACACTAGGTCTCTGGACCACCTTCTAAATGTCCCTTAATTCCTGTCTTCTTTCCCTATATTCTCTCCTTCCAGTCCTCTCCCCTTACCTGATCCCTCTGTTTCCATCTTCCCTCAGCCCACCTGCACCATCTGTTCTATTTCCCCTTCCCTTTCCCTTCCCTTCCCTGTATCTCCATTGGGTCCCTCCTTGTTGCATAGTCCCTCTGTGTCTGTGGATTGTAGTACAATTGTCCTTTACCTAAGAGCTAGTATCCACTTATAAATGAGTACATACCATGATTGTCTTTTTAGGTTTGTGTTACCTTGCTTGGATAAAATTTTCTAGTTCCATAAATTTGCCTGCAAATTTCATGAAGTTGTTTTTTTTTTTTTAATAGCTGAGTAACACTCCATTGTGTATATATACCACATTTTCTTTATCCATTCTTCAGTTGAGAGGCATCTAGGTTTTTTCCAATTTCTGGCTATTATGAATAAAGCTGCTATGAACATTGTTGATCAAGTGTCATCGTGGTAGGATGGAGCTTTGTTTGGGTATATGCCCAGGAGGGGTATAGCTGAGTCTTAAGGTAGATCAATTTCCAATTTTCTGAAGACAATTCCTCAGGAATTGTTGGAAGCCATATTGACTTCCATAGTGCTGTACAAATTGGACACCCACCACCAATGAAGGAGTATTCCCCCTTGTTCCACATCCTCACCAGTATGAGCTGCCATGTATGATACTGATCTTGGCTATTCTGACAGCGATTCCTATAAGATGGAATCTCAAAGTAGTTTTGATTTCCATTTCCTAGATGGCTAAGAATATATAACATTTCTTTGTTTCTTAGTCATTTGAGGTTCTCTATTGAGAATTCTGTGTTTAAATCTGTACTCCATCTTTTAATTAGATAATTTGTTTCATTGATGTCTAGTTTCTTGGATACTAGCCCTCTATCAGATATGGAGTTGGTGAAAAATTTTCCAGTTCTCTAGTTGCTGTTTTGTTTTATTGATAGTGTCCTTCACCTTACAGAAGCTTATCAGTTCCATGAGGTCCCATTTATTAATCCTTGATCTTAGTGCCTGGCTATCAGTTTTCTGATAAGGAAGTTGTCTCCTGTGTCAATGTTCAAGGCTATTCCCCACTTCCTTCTCTCTCAGGTTCAGTGTATCTGGTTTTATGTTGAGGTATTTGTTCTACTTGGACTTGAGTTTCATTCAGGGTGACAAATATGAATTTATTTGCATTTTTATGTGTGCAGACATCCAATCAGAAGACCAGCACCATTTGTTGAAGATGCTTTCTTTTTTCCATTGTATATTTCAAGCTTCTTTATTGAGAATCAGGTGTCTATAAGTGTGTGGATTGATGTCTGGATCTTTGATTTGATTCCATTGATCAACATGTCTGTTTTTATGCCAATACCATGTGGTTTTTATTACTACAACTCTTTAGCACAGCTTGAGATCAGAGATCGTGATACCTCCAGAAGTTCTTTTATTTTTCAGCATTGTTTTAGCTATTCTGGATTTTTTGTTTTTCCATATGAAGTTGAGTATTGTCATTTCAAGGTCTGTGAAGAACTGTGTTGGGATTTTGATTGCGTTGAATCTCTAGATTGCTTTTGGTAAGATGTCCATTTTTACTATGCTAATCCTACCAATCCATGAGCATGGGAGACCTTTCCATCTTCTGAGATCTTCTTTGATTTCTTTCTTCAAAGACTTGATGTTTTTGTCATATAAGTCTTTCACTTGCTTGGTTAGAGTCACCCCAAGATACCTGTGGCTATTGTGAAAGGTATTGTTTCCCTGATTTCTTTCTCAGTCCATTTGTCATTTGTATATAGGAGGGCTGCTGATTTTTTTGAATTTATCTTGTAGCCAGTCACTTCACTGAGGGTGTTCATCAGTTGTAGGAGTTCCTTGGGGTGGCTTATATATACTATCATATCATCTGCAAATAAGGATACTTTGACTTCTTTCTTTCTAATTGTATTCCCTTGATCTCCTTCTGTAGTCTTCTAGCTAGAACTTCAAGTACTATATTGAGTAGGCATGGAGAGAGTGGACAATCTTACCTTGTTCCTGATTTTAGTGGAATTGCTTTGAGTTTCTCCATTTAGTTTAATGTTGCCTGTAGACTTGTAAATTGCCTTTATTGTTATTAGGTATGTCCTTTGTATCCCTAATCTCGCCAAGATTTTTATCCTGAAGGGGTGTTAGATTTTATCAAAAGCATTTTTGGCATCTAGTGAGATTATCATGTGGTTTTCTTTCTTTCAGTTTGTTTATATGGCGGATTACTTTGATTGATTTTCATACATTGAGTCATCCCAGCATCTCTGGAATGAAGCCTACTTGATCATGGTGGATGATGATCTTTTTGATGTGGTCTTGGATTCAGTTTGTGAGCATTTTATTGAGTATTTTTACATTTATGATTCATGGGATAAATAGGTCTGTAATTCTCTTTCTTTGTTGAATCTTTGTCTGATTTGTATATCAGGGAGTTTGGCAGTGTTTCTTCTGTTCCTATTTTTGTGGAAAACTTTGGAGTATTGGCATTAACTCTTCTTTGACTGTCTAATAGAATTCTGTGCTAAAATCATCTGACCCTGGGTTTTTTTATTGGTTGGGAGATTTTTAATGACCACTTTTATTCTTTGGGGGTTATAGATCTATTTAAATTGTTTATCTGATTTTTATTTAACTTTGGTAGGTGGTATCTATCCAGAAAATTGTCCATTTCTTTTAGATTTTCCAATTTTGTGGCATACAGGTTTTTAAAGTCCGACCTAATGATTCTTTGGATTTCCTTGGTGTCTGTAGTTTTATCCCTTTTTTCATTTCTGAATTTTCAGAATTTCCTCAGTATGTGCTCTCTGTTGCTTCTAGTTCTGTTTTTATGTCTTGAAGTGTTTTATTAATTTTCTTCAACTCTTTGTTTTTTTCTTGGTTATCTTGGCTTTCTTTAATGAACTTATTGACATCCTCCAATTGTTTGTCTTTTCCTGGATTTCTTTAAGAGATTTATTCACTTCTTCTTTAAAAACCTCCATCATGTTCATAAAGAATTTTTAAAGATCTTTTTCTTGTACTTCAGCAGTGTTGGAGTATTCAGGGCTTGTTGTAGTAGGATGATTGGGCTCTGGTGGTGACATATTGCCCTGGTTCTTGTTGATTGTGCTCTTATGCTGGTGTTTAGGCATCTGGGTTTAGGGTAATTACAGGTTTAGGGCCGAATTCCTGAGTTTGTCTTTGTTGGATGGGTGTTTTGTTCTTGGTTTCTTTTTCTTCTCTGGTCTTCTGTTCTTTGTGGTCCCTTGTTCAGCAGGGTGTCTCCACCTGACTTGGGGGCTGGCACTTGGTGACTGTTATCTGGCTGGCTGGCTCTGGCCTGTGATGGTTTGGGCTGTGCTTTAGCTGGTTCTTCTGGATGGTGATGGACTGTGCAGGAGATGAGTACTGTTTGCCTCGCTGAGATCTGGGTTGGTAGGACTGCACCGGGAGGTGGGAGGAGCTACAAAGGGGCTTGTGGGAACTGAGCCAACTGTTATGCAGACAGGGTGCCTACCTGGTTATTCATATGCTATGATGGTGCTGGGGGCTCTTCATAGGTATAATTCTTTTCCCCTAATTGTTAGAATATTACTCATTTATACTGTATAATTAAATTTGCATAAAGTAAAATATTTCAACTGTTTAAAAAGTAAGGACAGTGAAGAATCAAAACATTAGTTGCTAAATAGATTCTCCTTCACTTTTTAATATTTGTGTTAATTCACATGTTAGAATCCTTGACTTTTATTGCGTTAGACTTGGGAGGCCTGGTGTTGACTGTTACTGCCAACATGAAAGTGGTGCAGCTGTCTTGCAGCTCCAATTCCTGATCAATGAGGTAAGACTTTTTAAAAATATTTTGAAAACATATGCACAGAATATTTTTTATTATTTAAAACACAAAAATGCACACACTCAGACTCAGAGTATTTCTTTTCCAAAATGGTTGGCTCTAGAAAGTTTATGGATCTTTAACTTTTGGTTTTGGAAAATTTATATATATATATATATATATATATATATATACACACACAAACACACACACACACACACATATACACACACACACACACATATTAAGCTTATTTATATTGTATGTATATTTTATACACATAGTCTGTATAAGTTTTTCAATGTCCTTACATTTTGAATGTAACCACATTAAATTAAATGTGTAATTTTCTCTTTGTGGAAAAATTTAATTTTTGGAGCATTTGGATTTTGTATATTTGGATTACAGATGCCCAACCTGTAGTTGATGTAATTCTTTTTGTTATTATAATTTTAGATATTTAAAAATACATATGTAAACCTTATTACTGACATTCAAATTGTTCATATTCCTATATTAAATTTATGTTTTAAATTTAATATAGGAAATATGAAATTTAATGTAGGAATTATTAAATTTAAAATCTAAACTTAATATTGAATTCAATAAGGGGAAATATCTATCAGAAGATCGTTTTATTGTGATTGTGTATCATAATTTTAATAATTATTTAATATTTTTCTAAACCACTAAGTTTCATTCTTCCCATGCTCTTCCCACCAATTTAAGTATTTTTCTTGTATCTTCACTGAAAGGATCTTCTTATTTACCAGTATAATCCATTCATCTTTTATCTGTATATATGCATTTATCTTTTATTTTCATATATACTTGTTGGTTTATGTATGTATTTCATTTATATGTCCACAAGTATTACAGAAATTAGCTTTCTAAATTTTTAGAAATAGAATGTGCATTTATAATGCTCAGAAAGTTTGCAAGTCTTTCTTTAGTTGAAGGCAATTTATGTCATCTTAACTCAGATTTTTGAGTGGCTCCTGCCATTGTTATATGAGTCAGTCAGTACAACAACCAGTAATGATAATACTGGCAAATGTTGACTTTATTTGGTATAAACTCTTTTTCAGAGGGCTATGATATCCTTTTTATTGACAAATAAAACTTATTTCCTCTTGTAGACACCCTTGGTATGGGCTATTAAAAACACAAAGCGATGTTAAATACTTGTTTATTGTTTCTGCTGTTATGCATAATTACTTTGTCTTCTTTTGTCATAGGGAGCCTTGGTTAGTGCGAGTTCAGATGATACACTTCATTTGTGGAATCTGAGACAGAAAAGACCAGCCATTCTTCATTCCCTTAAGTTTAACAGAGAAAGGTAAGAGCATTTGTGCTGAGTAACAGTTATGTATGGCAGATCTTTTTCTTGAGCAAGTCTCATTCCTGCCTGACAGACTTTTTTATTTTATAAATCTATACTATTGTCGTTTTTTTTAAATAGAAATTGCAGCCACTTACGAAAATGTGAAATACCTGAACCTTTTGTTCTCTAAGCTATTGTACATCACTTCATCAATCACATTTTCTTTCCCTTGGGCTATGCCAATGAAACTCAGATCTAAGATTTAAAAGTCAAGTAAAAACAAATTTATTTGACGTATTTTAATTATATCAGATATCTCCTATATTCCAATCCTGACCCTCTTTTCTAAATATTTTTTGACAGTATAATACTGAACAAAAGTTTTAGAGTACAAAATATGTCAGTTCTAATTAAACACTGAATTTTAGCATTGCCAAAGATGATAATTTGATCAGAATTCAGTTCCCCTTATTTTAGAATGGCCCTATCCAGGGATTTATTTTTAAGGCAAATGGGGGAAGTTATTTTATTTATGATAAGTTGTATCACATTTTAATATTTCCAGTGTTGGATTCAATTAGACCTAGTTATATGCACATCCACTTAACTAGTAATCGTCCATGATCAAGTAAACATTGAAATGTACCTTCACTAAATAGTCTATCTATTACTTGGAAAGCAACTAGACATTTTATAGCAGTGGTTCTTAATCTTCCTAATGCTGAGACTCTTCAATACAGTTTTCCATGTTGTGGTGACCCCCAATCATAAAATTAACTTCATTGCTACTTCATAACTATAATTTTGCTACTATTATGAATCATATATCAATATCAATATCAATATCAGATATCTGATAGGCAAATGGATTTAGGCAGCCTCTATGAAAGAATTGTGACCCCCAAAGGGGTCATGACCCACAGGTTGAGAACTGCTACTTTACAGTGAATGGGAAAGTACATCACCAGAAAATTTGTTGTTAATGATAAGAGAAACTTTTGAGAAGTAAATTTATGCAGATTGACTAACAGCATTCATACAGATAAACACTGGAGGGAAGCAGTTTTGATCTAGAGCTCAAGATGGTGCTTATTTTATTTTATTGCATAATAACAGTTGATACTGCTATTTTGGCAGATCTTAATGAAATATACAGTTTTTTTTTATAAATATGAGAAAAATAGAATGGTAGCTGTATCAATTAGCTTAATTAATTAATTAATTAATTAGGAATTAATCATTATACTTTTAGTATTTACATCCCATGTATATAACATGTGAGGGCTAAATCATTAGATATCTGAATAAAATTAATGAGTATCACTCTCATTACTTTATGAATTGGCTGGCATCTTTATATCTAGCATTTTTTACAATGAGTAGAATTAACACTTAAGAAGATAGTCAGAACTTCTTTCTCTAAATTAGGCTGTTTTTCTCCACTTTATTGGAAGGTTTGTAAAAGAATTGGTTTTTTCAAGTAAAGAACAATGGGCCAGGAGTACCTAGCTTACAGTGTGCTATCCTATCTTAAATACAAAATAAATAAGCTAGCAGAAATTTAAGAATATTGAAAATAATATAAGATCAGTTCAGAGATGTTATGCTGCTATACCACTATAAATATTACCTATTCAGATTGTTATGCTCTTAATCTCTGTCTGCTCATAGTATTTCTTTGAGGAAGAGGTGCTGGGAAAGGTCCTCAACATCTCTGCCAAAGCTGGGCACTGGTGGGGGTGGAGATAGGCAGGTCCTTGAAGCTCATTCACCAGCCAGCCTAGCCAAATCTGTGAGTACCAGGTTCTGAGAGGAAGTCTGTCTTAATAGCTAATATGAATAAGGAGGAACCCTACTGGTAACTTCTGACATCAACACACACACATCTATGTGTATATCTGTACCACACGCACATATACATCTCTCTCTTTTTCTCTCTCTCACACACAAGATTCTTTTTCTTTTTCAATGCTTTGAGTAAATCTGACTGTTCACTCTTGTATTGATGGACCAAATGCATTTTTTTTTGTTTTTTTGTTTTTGTTTCTCACTAGTCAGGCATTATAGGGAATTTTATGGTCCCCTTTATGACTCTCTTAGGAGGAAGAAATATTGATGATCATGATTTTCAGTTATAATTTTATTATCTCAGTTGAAGGGAGTTAATAGGTAGTAACATAAGGAACAAGTTGACAGGTTTTGTACAAATTTACATCCTATGATCTCTAAAAACATTGTTTTGTTTTAAAGGACTTAAATTTTGTTTAAATTTTAGTGTATGGGTCTTTTTTACTTGAATGTCTGTATATCACATGCATGCCTGGTGCCCATGAAGGCTAGAGGGTGTCAGATCCCCTTGGATTGGAGTTACAGACAGTATGAGTCATCATATGGGTGCTGGAAATCGAATCTGGGTCCTCTAGAAGAGCAGTTAGTGCTCTTAACCATTGAGCCATTTCTCAAGTCTCACATTATTTTGTTTTAATGCTTAGAAAATGTATAATATTTCTTTTGAAAATAAATGTACATATGTAATCATGTGACTTGAAGTACACATATCTCCTGATCCTTCAGGTTCTTTCAAATACAGTTTAGACTGAAACATGAAAAAGTTTCTTTTGACTTTGGTAATATGAGCTGAGGCCTTCTGAGTCTGGGCTCGTAGTATAAATGTTCTAGATTGTGCAAAGGCTGAAGCCTTCAGTTCAAGGATTACTACTAGATTGTAAAGAGGACAAAACATCCAAGAGTTGCAGGGCTCTAGAATATAACCAGTGCTTTAATTAGAAAAAAGAATAAACTGTCCTCTGCCCTAAACCCATGTCTACATCTGGGTGAATCGACATCTACATCCACATCTACAACTATAAACAGGTTCAGGAAACTTCTCTCTCCATTAGTTTTTGTTTTGTTTGTTTTTCTTGTTATTGTTTTCTGTTTCTATAACTCTAGAATGGGGCTTTCTTGAATCTTGTAAATTTCACCTTTCCCAGAAGTGCAAAGTTTGTTTTTATCCTGAATCTAATGAGCCTCCCATCTCCCTCCTAGAGAAAGTATTTTAATTCAGAGGAAACTATTATATAGCAATGATCCTCTTTAACAGGTTGGCTCATTGCAGGACAACTTTTTTCTCAAAACCAGTAAGATAGTTAAGAGAGTTTTTCCAGAAGATAGAGGTAATAGTTTTATGTAACAATCATGGACATGACATCTCATGACCATTGCCCCATTTCGTTGGTTAAAAGCTGTAGGCATAGATTCAGGGTTAAAAGGTTGTTTATTCTTTGGCTAATTCAATTCCTGGTCCTAGTCCTGGAGCTCTGTAGCATTTTGACCCCCGTACAATCTAAATTTAAATCTAGAATTGAAAGGCTTCAGCCTCAGGTGGGCAATGGTGGTGCAAGCCTTTAATCCCAGCACTTAGGAGGCTGGGGAAGGCAGATCTCTGGCCAGCCTGATCTACAGAGTGAGTTCTAGGGCAGCCAGAGTTACAACAGAGAAACCCTGTCGTGATAAAAAGAAAAAGCTTCAGCCTCAATACAATTTAGACTTACTGATTACTTACTTACTTACTGCTGACTGACTCACTCTGACTAACTTCTTCTGAACTCTGTCTTTTCTGGTTCAACTCACTGTTTTGGCTCAAACTCTTCTTCAAGCTGACTGGTTCAAACTGAGCTTCTGACCCAGCTGATATTTCTGATCGAACTCTGGCAGACTTTGGCAGACCCTGGCTGATTCTCTGACTGCTTCAGACTGAACTGCTCTGTTTAGCTACAAACTGACTTAACTCTTCTCATCTGTTATTGATTTTTTTTCTGCCAAGCTGCCTCTTACTTCAGACTCCTCAGACTGCTTCCATGTCTCTGTGAGCTCTCACTGCCCCATACTGCCTCAGTCAACTTCTCTGTTTCTCTGCCTTATCCTTTGTCTCTGAGCTGAGAGCCTGCTATTCTGTTGTGATGGGCATGTCCTTACTCTGACCTGCTCTGCCAACTCTTCCTCTGATTGTCACTTTGCCTGCCCTTTACTCTTACTCATCGCAGACATCATATCCTGTCTGACACTGATTGATAAGTTCTGCTTCCTGGCTCTGCTTCCACTTGCTTCTGACATGTGGATTAAAGGTGCGTGCTACCACTGCCTTCTGAATACTAGGATTAAAGTTGTGTACTAACCTTCTTTCTCCAATAGAGCAGCCATGTTGCCAGATTAAAAGATTTAACATTCCTCTACAAAAAGCATGTCACAAGTGTTATATATATTCAGGGGCAAGAATCCTAGGAAAATCACAGAAACTGGCCTCTATAGATCTTATGTTTGTGAGTGTGTGTGTACCTGCTATAGTTCATAAGTGGGGGTCAGAGAATAACTTGCAAGAGTCACTTTTCCTTCCACCAATGTGAGTTATGGAGATTGAACTCTGGTCATTAAACTTGGTGACAATCAATCATCTTTTACCCACTGAGTCAATCTGTCAGCCCACCTCCATAGATCTTCTAATGTTATAATGGAATGGCATTAAAATATGTGTTAGTACATGCTAGATTAGCTAATATTTTGATCCTTATTTCTTCCTATAATTTTATAGGTGCTTCTTGACTTATAGTTCCCTCTTGTTCATCAAATGTTAAATTACCATTGTTGAAACATTATTAAATATGCTTAACCTATTAAACACCATAGCTTAGTAATTCAGTACACTTTAGAGTATCAGTTATTTGCCCTCACAAACATGTGGCTGAATAGCAGTTTCACAGTATCATGTGTACATTAGAGTATCATACAGACTATTGGTAGCCTGGGAAATGATCAAAATCCCAAACCAGAAATATATTTTTCTCTCAATGACTGTTACTTTTATAACATAGTAATGTAAACAATATAAGTCAAATCTTCAAAGGTTGGGAACCATTTTTATTTTGAGTAATTTCATTTTTTTCCTGAACAATTTTCTTTATCTTTATTTTATTGTGATTTTCTTCAAATAAGTTCTCTCCATTCTTGTTATTTCAGATTTTTAGGAAGTTGCAAAATATAGTGGACAGTAGCTCCATGTTCCATTCACTTAGTTTCTCCCAAAGCAAAAGCTCTGTCTGTATTCATTAATGTGTGCAGATGTGTATAGTTGAATCTACATGGTTATATGTGATTTTGTAATGTGTATAATCATGTGACCACTCCTATAATCAAGAAACACATCGTTCATTACCACAGAGATCTATCTTGTGCTGACTCTTTATAATCGTACTCACCTGTGCTTCCTGTTCTTAGCCCTAGATGTACTACTTATCTCTATAATTCTGCTACTCATGAATTCCATGTGAATCGAATTATGTAGTAAATTATTGAATACTGGATGTTCATTGAGTATATTTCTTGGATATTCATCTAAGTATCAAGAATTTATTTCCTTTTATTTATAAATAGTATTTCACAGGATTAATGGCAGTAGTTTGTTTAACTGAGTATCTGGGTTGCTTTTAAGTTTTAGTTGTAAGAAATCTTCAGTTAGCATTTGTATCTTTGTGATCCTAATTTTTCATTTCTTTCCCTATATTATTGCCTGAGAATGTAATTCCTAGTTTTATGGTGATGACTTATTTTTATAAGAAGATTTAAAATTATTTTCCCAAATGACTATTATTCTAGACTAAAGAAATACAAGCAGAGATTATTTCTCCATATTCTAACTGGTATTTGATCTTAGCACTGCTTTTTATTTTTTTGAGTAGTGACTTGCATTGGCATTTTAACTTGCATTTGCCCACTGGTTAAAAGTGTTGATCACTTTTGTATGTGCTTATTTTCCAGCCATTAATCCTCTGCGAGGAAATGTTTATTCATGACTCTTCATTTTCTAGTTAGATTATTGTTTATTTGTATGTGTTCTCTTTATGTTCTACAGGTATTTTATCAGTCATGTTATTTGTAAATATTTTCTCCCAGTTTGTATCTTGCCCCTCCCTTTAATAAAGTCTTTCACAGGCAGAAATGTTTAGTTATGATTAAATCCAATTATTATTTCATCTAAGTTTCCTAAGTTTCTTTGGTCTCAAATTATTTTCCTATTTTAAAAAGGTTTTTGTGCTTTTACTAAGTCTATAATTCACCTAAAGTTGTTTTTGTTTGTTTCACATAAGGGTTATAAGTCCAGATTTATTTTTTAACTTATGAATGTCTAGATACTCTACTATTTGTTGAAAAGACTGCTCTTCTTCCATATAATTTCTCTTTCTACTTTATCAAAATTCAGTTAGATATATTGTCTGGATCCATTTCTCAAACCTTCACTTCCTTGATATATCTGTCCCAGTGCCAAAGATACCATCTATCCATCTATCTATCTATCTATCTATCTATCTATCTATCTATCATCTATCTATCTATCTATCTATCATCTATCTATCTATCTATCTCTATCTATCTATCTATCTATCATCTATCTATCTATCTATCTATATATCATCTATCTATCTATCTATCTATCTCTATCTATCTATCTATCATCTATCTATCTATCTATCTATCTATCTCTATCTATCTATCTATCTATATCTATCTATCTATCTATCTATCTATCTATCTATCATCTATCTATATATCATCTATCTATCTATCTATCTATCATCTATCTATCTATCTATCTATCTATCATCTATCTATCCATCTATCTATCTATCATCTATCTATCTATCTATCTATCTATCTATCTATCTATCTATCATCTATCTATCTATCTATCTATCTATCTATCTATCTATCTATCATCTATCTATCTATCTATCTATCTATCTATCTATCTATCTATCTATCTATCATCTATCTATCTATCTATCTATCTATCATCTATCTATCTATCTATCTATCTATCTATCTATCTATCTATCTATCTATCATCTATCTATCTATCTATCTATCTATCTATCTATCTATCTATCTATCATCTATCTATCTACCTAGTAAGCTTTAAAATTGAGCTTAGTGGTTGCTCCTTTTTTTAATTTTTTTTTTTACATTTCAGGATAGGGTTTAGAGTTTTTCCTTTTCATATGAAATTTTAATAGCTTTTGCATTTTCATAAAAACAATGCTGGTAATTTTATGAGAATTGGATACATTAGATCGGGAAGCACTTTTATCCTTGTCATTTTGGAGTCTTATGATTGATTCACAAAGTATGTCCCTTCACTTGTCTAGGTTGTTTTAAAAGTTTCTTTCATCAGTGCTTTATATTTTTTGGTGTACAAGTCCTACCCATGTTATACAGCTCTATAAATAAGCATGTAAATCATGAGTGATATTTAATTTATTTTTTTGTTTGGCGATCTGGAAAGATTACTTAGTGGTTAAGAGTGCTTGTTGCTCTTTTAGAGGATGTAGGCTCAATGTCCAACACTGACAATTCACAGCTATAATGCCAGTTCCAACAGATCTGACTCCCTTTTGATGGCTTCTGTAGGCATTGCATGCGTGTGGTATGTAGACATATATGCAGGCAAGACACTCATATACATTAAATAAAAATAAATAAATTTTAACATAAAATAATTTTTGTACATAATCAATACTACCATATGGAAATACAATTAAATGTTGAGTGTTAATTTTGTAATTTACATTTTGCTAAATTCAACAAAATGTTTTGGGTTCAAACAGCTGTATGTACATGGGACCTATGTAGTAGGACAGGGATGTGCTCTGAAGGATCTATGATTAGTTAAATGCTCTGTTCTCAGCACCTGGACGCTTCATCATCTTATCTTTGAACATGAATTATATAAATGGTCCTAATGGGACTTAGTAGCATGCTCTGAACAGAAACATAATATGTCTTTTGCTATTTCTTTCCACATCATTCTTACTGCATTTTCAGTGTTCATCATATATTTTCCAAAAACTTAACCTTGTGTCTTGGGACCTGCATTTAGAAGTACCTATGCAAGTCAGGTGGTGGTGGCGCACACCTTTAATCCCAGCACACAGGAGGCAGAGGCTGGCAGATTTCTGTGAGTTTGAGGCCAGCCTGGTGTACAGAGTGAGTTCCAGGACAGCTAGAGTTACAACAGAAAAACCCTGTCTTGAAAAAACAAAAAAACAAGAACCACAAAAACCATAAACAAAAACAAATAAAAAAGAAGTACTTATGGTTTGTTAAATGTTCTGCTTTCACTGTCTTGAATTTTTAAAAATAATTTTATCTTTGTATTTGACTTTGGTAAGTAGTGTAGTGTAACGGTAGAACATACTCATAAATAGAGGAATGTGACAATATCTGAGTCCACCGTGTTTTGCCATGTTGTTCACATATAGTATGATTCACATATATCTGTGATTCTAAGACAATCACAGTGTTTATTTTTTAAAAAGCAAAAGATAATATATCATATCTGTAACTGAGAAAGTAGACAACCCTGAGGGGCCTGAGTTGGCTAGTTTCATGTCAGTTTCACACAAGATTTTGGGAAGAAGGACTCTCAATCGAGAAAATGCCTTCATAAGATCTGACTGTAGGTAGGTACATAGTGAATTTTTTTAATTAGTGATTGATATGGGAAGACACAGCCTATTGTGGGTGCTACCACTCCTAGGCTGGAGGTTCTGGATTGCAGACTGAGAAAGCTATGAAGAGCAAGCTAGTACACAGCACTATTCCATGTCTTCTACACCAGTTCCTGACTCTAGCTTCCTCATTTGAGTTCTTGCCCTAATTTCTCTGGATGATGAACTTAAAGCTGTAAGACAAAATAAACCTGTTCCTCCCCAAGTTGATTTTGGACTTAGTGTTATACCACAGCAATAGAACCCTAAGACAGGGCCATAGTTTTCATACAGACTACAATTTATTTCAAATAAAAAAAGGTGGGAGTGACATTCTAAGAATTACCGTGTCTTATTGCTGTTTGTTCATGTTAATTTCCTCTATTTACTGATGATATTTAAGGTTATTTAGCTCACCATAATGACACAGAAAAATTATAGAGCAACCACAGTTTGTTTTTATTCCAGCAAAAATGTTAAGAAGCCAAACACTAACAGTAATGATAGCTTGCATGCATCAGCAAGTAAAAGAAAAGTAGGTTCTAGCTTGTGACATGCTTGTGGTTTGATAAGATCCCATGCATATATATGTACTATATATACATACACATGCACATATATATATATATACACATAAAAACTATAAAACTATAAAATATAATATAAATTATAATAATTATTATATATTATATAATAAAATTATAATTATATATAAAATTATATAATGTACAATTATATACATTATATTATATATATAATATATACAAATCTATATTTTATATAAATAAAATATAGAACTATAAAATATAAGTTGTTTTAATCTTTGACATTTTTATTTGAAATTAATATAGGCACTTCTACTTTTTTGATTTGATTCAGGTTTATTTGATATATATCTATGTAGGGGAATATTTAATCTTTTAATCTAGCAACATGGCTGCTCTGGGAAAGGATCACATTCAAGGCCTGTGTGATCGGGCTGGAATGCAGCACATGACTTTAAGTAACTCAATTCAGAAGGAAGTGATGACACACACCTTTAATCCCAGCTCTTGGGATGTAAAAGGTATCAGTCAGTTAAGAAATAGGTCATGGTTCTCACTTCAGAGGTCACAGTCAGTTCAAAGTTAAGAGAGAAGCAGTAGGGATTGAGAGAATGGAAGAAGATTGAGTCAGAGCATGCTAGTCAACTGAGAACTGGAAAATCAGAAGCAGAGTGAAGTACAGAGTGAGTACACATCTTTAATCTCAAATCAGATCTCCTCCACACACACCATTCCCCACCCCCCCAGCACTTCTCCCTAGAAAAGAACAATTCTCCCCAGGTTACCACTCAAATAGGGCATGGCCTAACAAGATGGAACAAGGCCAGGCACTATTCCCTACATCAAGGGTGGACTATACAATCCAGTAGAAACAAAAGGCTCCCAAGGGCAAGTAAAAGGGCCAGAGACTCCCGCACTCTGGCCTGTAGAAGTTTTGCAAGAACACCAAGCCAGACAAGCCATAAGATTTATTTAGGGGACCTACAAGTTTCGTGTCTATTGTTTCAGTCTCTGTGAGCCCGTAAGAGTGATGATGGTCAATTGACACTGTGGGGCTTGTTCTCCTGGTGTCCTTGAAACCTCTGGTCCCTGAAATCCTTAATAAAGCCAATTTTAGAGTGTTATCTTGATCACATTTATTTATTTTTAGCTTATCTCTGTATTACTTACGTTATATAAACAACTCATATCATTTACAGTTATCACATTTTATCAATTTAATGAACTACAGATAGCCTTCTTTTTTAAACATACCTTTATTTATCTTAAAATAAATTTCCACAAAAATTGCCCTAAATATACTAGGCAGCAGAACACATGTGTTCACTATCAGGAAACAGACTGGTGCTCGGCTAGCTTTCTTCCTTTTCCTTTTTATTCAGTCTGGGACTCCAGCCCATGGAATGATGCCACTCACCTCCAGGGTAGGTCTTCCCTCTTAGGAAAATCTCTCTGGAAATGATGTCATAGACACTTCTTTAGGTGTGTCTCCTTAGACGACACTAAATCTAGTTAAGCTAACTGTGAAGATGACAGACCCCTCATAAATTTAACCCATCTTAAAACAACAAGCTCTTTGAAAGTTTATTAATGCTAGACCAAATTTTGGATTTGCTTTATAACTTTCTCATATACTATTCCCACTTATATTTTATGTAGCTATAGAAGATATTTAGTCTCTCTTCCAAAATAAGATTGTTCAAACTACTAGTTAATAAAATTGTTCCTTGCTTTGATATCACAACTAAAACTAGCATACTTTTGCATGCTATGATTTTCAAATATTTTACTAATTCAGGCACCATTTCCTAGATATAAAACTTAGTTGATCAATAATTTTTAAACTTATAGCTTATAAATTTATGAAAAAATAGATATGTCATATTGTACATGGATGACAAACGTGACTAAATGATAATTAACATTATGTGTAATTTTGTATTCCTTTATTATACGGTAGAATTATTGATTTTTATTGAACTTAAGGGCAAACAAAACGCTCATTTTTTTGTTAGTTTTAACCCTTGCTAAACCAATGTTTCATGACTATATACTTAGTAGCTGTTGTGTTTTTAGAACTCAAATTCATAATTTTCTATATATCCTTAATATAATATTTATTATATAAATATTCACTCCATGGTACTGACGTGTCTAATTATATGTCAAATGTGTAATTAAACACCTTGACATCCTTCTCACAGTAGACCAGAAAATGGTCAATGGAAATTTTTTCCCTTTTGATAACTGTTTTTACTTAATACAGTGTGATGAATTAACAATCTTTAAAATTGAGTAATTACAGAGTATGATATGAAACGCTTGCTTTACAAGTGACCTCTGTTGGTTAAGTAAAAAATTACAGAACATTAGGTGATTAATTGTTTTAAGAACAGATAAAAATCAAGTAACAGTGTAGTAGTACACTGCTGTGGCTCACCAAAAGGGACAAGGAGGCATTCTCATACATGCAAACTCTGCCATACCTCAGCAGAGGAAACCACGGTCATGGCCGGTGCCATTCTCAATCAACAGTTGAACCCGAGCATCTGAGATCAGGTGTTTTATTGTTTCAGAACGCCTCAGATATTCTACTGATAGCACATGTAGATCATTAGCAATTAAACAACTCCCACAGAAATTCAACACCTACAAACAATACAAAACACTAAGGCCTATGCACCACCTTTTCCAACAGTGCACAAAAACAATTTTTTTAAACACAACTAAAAATAAACTTTCACAAAATTTACCCTTTTCTGTATAAAAAAATGTTTGTTTTTCACATGCTGTTCAATGCAATATGCACTTGATTCAGCATATATAAGTTAGGTAGTACAATTATAAATTTTCTATAAGTGGCAAAAATCTTAGTTGGATTGCCAGAGTCATTATGCCTGAAACTCAAGAATTTACTTGAGAAATGAGAAATAGCACCCAATAAAACTGTATTGGGACTCATTGGAAAGAAGATCTTCAAGTCAAACTCTCCAGATGAATGTATTTTATATTTATGTATCTAGTATCTATCTATCTATCTGTCTGTCTATTATCTATCTATCATCTATCTTTCTATGTATTTTTGAAATAGCGTCTACCTATATAGGCAAGCTTGCTTTGAACTCACAGAAATCCACCTGCCTCTGCCTTCCAAGTGCTGTGATTATTGGCATGCAGTAATACACTTGGCCCCATGATTCTCTTACAATCGGTGTCAATGATTTAGTACCATTTTCTCTTAAAAATATTTTTTGTCTTATAGGTTATGACAATGTTTCTTAAACTGAGGTCTGTGGACATGGTCGGGGTTATGAATTTTCTACAGTAATTTTTTCTTGAAATATTTTTATTTTTATATTAATTTAATACCAACATTCTAAATGATTTGAATAGATTGTTTTATCCAAAAATGCTGCTATACAGGGTCAATTCACAAAGTTGGATTTGTACTTATGATTATTTAGTACCAAATATTTTTATTTTGTTATGGATTGATAATATAACAGAAGTGTACTATTCATGTTTGACATTTCATAACACGCAATTACCTCAGAGAACAATGTAGTAATACATTGATTTGGGCTCATGGTTTTAAATGTTTCAGCCCAGGATCACCTGACTGTTTCTACACCATGGTGACGCAGGACATCATGGCATAAGGATATAGAAGAACAAAATTATTCATCTCATGAAAGGCAGGAAGCAGAGAGTGTACATGTCTGAAATAAGAGGACTTTTCTATTCTCCTCTTATTTTATCCAGACCCCAGCTATAGGATAGTGTCATTCACATTCATGGAACGTGCTTCCTCTGTAGTTAAAAATCTCTGTAAACATCTGCACAGATATACAACATCAGGGCCAGACATATAGCTCAGTGGTGGAACACTAACCTAGAATGTCTTTGATGCTCAGCACTGTTAAAAAAAAGCTAAAAATCACAAAAATCATAAAAATCTTCATTCATGCTAAATCATTTTAAAACAAGATAAATTGTACTATGGAACAAAGAATTTAAAGCAGTTCAGGTAGATAAAATTGTGAAAAAATAGCAAGTATAAACACACCAAATTTAAAAGAACCTGGCACCAAACCCATATACATATTGTCCTATTATAAAAAATTCAAATATCACATAAATTTAAGGAATTTCCAAATTGAATCCTAAGTGAGAATTTGGCAGAATTTTTGAAATTATGTACATTACATCATTTGAAAAATGCTTATATTGTATATTCACTTTTAGTAGTCTAATTCGAATAGAACTTTTATTTCCTTAACTTTCCTTATTCTTCAATGAACCTCTTCTTCTTTTGAAATTTTTATAGACATCATACTTTGCTTTTATTTTTCTTTCTTGTGAGCTTGTTTTTATCTCTCTTCACATATGTATCAGACGAAAAGCATAGTGTGTATAATATAAGGCATTTTTTTTTAGATAGACTTATTCAGTGAAGGTTGAATAGGTGAGTTGATGGAAAGCTAGGAATGTCTTAAATGTTTTGTGAAATTCGATATGGATAGGGAAGCATGATTATTTTTCCAAGGATTACATATCCCAGATTAAAATAACTTATTTATCTGGTGTTGGTAGTTGAAATGAGTTACAAATGATGACAACTGTAGACAACTTAATTTTTTATTGATTGTCAATTACTTATTAGGATTATCAAGTACACAGAACAAGTATAATCATATCCTTTGCCTATGTCATTCATCTGAAGTCACACTGTTTTAATCTTAATGGTTATTATAAACCTGTACAACAGTTGAATGGCGAATAGTGGAGAGACCTTGTCTAGTTTCTCTTTACTTACGATCATTAAGAAAGAGTTAGTTCACAGGCTACTTCTATTTCTGATAGGATTTTCTTCCTGTATTTTATTCTTCCTGTTCTATAAGGTCTGTCGACATTGGAATTCTACCTCTGCTTCAGGTTTCATTACTGAACCTGGTACTTGTCAGTCTTTACTTGCTAACTGCTGAGATGACTATGTTATATTGAGGTTTCCTTGTGTCCTGTTTGAAGCTCTAAGATTATGTTTTTGTTGTCTCACTGTGATTCAGAAAGGGTGATCTCAAATCTCTTTAAAATGAGTTCCTATTTCTATGAAGGTTAGATGGAAAATTGATCATTCATTGCCTAGAAACATGACCATCAAGGTTATTTCCTGTGTAATATTGGTAAATAACCCTGGGAGACAGTGATTCTAGACTTCATGTTTTAATCAGAGATTTCCTGTATTATGTAGGTTACACATTAATTAGAACAATCAATTATCTTTGCAGTTGATTATGTCATAGAAGTTTCTGTGTTTTTAATGTTATATGCTTTGTGCTTTCCACAGGATAGACAACATATTGTTCAGAGAGGTAGGATATTGGAAAATTCAGTGTGACAGGCTGAGAATATACACTGGACACGCTAGCTGTTCACTGTTGATGCTTGTGTATGGTTGTACTCATAAGTGTCACTCTTATGTGTGTTATAAGTTAGAATCATGCGACTTTACCCTTCACATTTTTTAAAAAGTTGATCTGTTTGCCTAATGTCAAAGTTTTGTTCAGCAGTTCTAATACTTTACTAGATAATCTTCCAGGTAAACTCTAGGAAATATTATGATGAAGTAATGTGTTCTGGCAAGAGATTATCTGTGAACTTATTTTCTTTTTAAGAGTGTCTAGAAGAACACAATGAATCCAGATTAGAGAGACTAATTACAATGTTAATACGTGAGTTATTAAATTTTGTATTACATATGTAGTAGTACTAATGGGTCTAGCTCTGGAAGGAGTCTTAGAGCTAGTCAGAAAGCCTATTATGAAGAAGAGAATAGAACAATGAAATTAAAGGAAGTCTGGATGCAGTGGCACATGTCTGATTCCAGAATTCTTTCAGTAAGATGCGAGGTAGAGAAAAAAGAAGGCCTCACAGGGCAACTACCCTGAAGTACGCAGCACTGTGGCAAACAAGAAAAACTCTCCCTTAAACAAAGTAGAAAGAGTAGACCAATACCTAAGATTGTCCTCTGACCTCTACATATGCACTGTGGAACATTCATGTGGGCCTTCACACACAAACATGTACTTCCACATTGTGTGTGCGCGCACACACACACACACACACACACACACACACAGAAGAATAAAATAGTGCTTCTTTGACCTTAACAGCTTTCCCTCTACTACATAAATGCCAAGAATCTGAACAAAGTAAATGATTTATACTCTCCTGTAGACATAACTATTACTTCTCCACACTGAAATTTATGTTCATTATCTACCTAATTTATCTTTGAAGTGACTTTTATTTTAATAAATAAACATGGAGCTCAGTGGGAAGATGCTAATTTTGTAACAGAACAAGAATGGTTTGTATTCCAGTTATGCCACTTATTTGCTATTGGACTTTGGCAATTATAAAGCAAACAGTTTCAGTCTCATGCATGCATCTATGAAGATAAAGTTAAACATTAATAAAACAGAGGCTTATAATTTATATTTTTATATAATATATAAGGCATTTAGAATTATCTCCACCATATTAGACAGTTTTAAATTACCTTGCAGTATGGTTCCATTTTCAAAGTAGGTACCTAGTCACAGTTTTAGAAGTATTATTAGAACATTCCTTTGTTATTCTGAGTATACATACCTATTGGTTTAATACAAATACCTGAAAATAAAGTTCAATTTTCTGCTACTGAAAAAGTAATCTTAGTTTTTTTCTATGTAAAACAGAACACATCTTGTTTGGATTGCTGTATTCAGAATGACAAGTAGTGTAGTTGGTCTCTTGGAAATAGTGAGTAGAATGGTGGTTACCAGAAGAAGAAGCCATGAAAGAAGGAAGGATGTGGAGGAGTGCTGGAAAAGGTTGATTAATGGATTATATATGTCAGATATGAAAAGAAAGCTCTGGAATACTGTCACACAGTATAATGACCGTAAATGACAATAATGTACCACTATTTACTAATGCTAAAAGATTTCACTAGCCTTCATACGTTATAAATTATAAACTTGATTTTAATGTGTTTCAGTGTACATATGTATCAAGCATTACATTGTTCCCATTATTATCTACAACTTCTATATTTTTGTGTATAGGTTAAAAATTTTAACCGAGACATGATGTAAATTCATGTCTATGATAGACATTTACTTAACAGTGATTGTCAATGTTATTTTTAGGGATATATTGTTCTTTTTGTCCTATGTTCTCTTATTAATAAGGAAATGTTACCTCAGAACATAGATTTTCCTATAATTTATATAACTATAGCTTTTACTTAGTGTGATATGTGTGAGGAAAATGTACTGATCAAATATAAAATTCAGATATTTTAATTGTAATTTTCTTTCTTTCAGAATTACTTACTGTCATCTACCTTTCCAGAGTAAATGGCTCTATGTGGGAACAGAAAGAGGAAATACTCATATTGTAAATATTGAATCTTTCATTCTTTCTGGATATGTCATCATGTGGAACAAGGCAATTGAACTGTAAGTTTGAACTTGGCTGTCACTTTATTTGACTAAAATATTGCATATATTATGTAACCTTTTTAGGTTACAATTAGTTGATAAGCCTATTGCTAATGGTCAATCTATTTAAATGAAATTGAGCTGAAATAAAACCATACATAGTTTAAGAATAGATACAGTAGGATTAATGTGTATTACTTTCACACATTATAAATACTGTGAATAATAAAAGCTTACAGATACCAACCATGATAAAATAGAATAATGCTACTGTTTATTCATGTGAATCATCTCATGATATTATAATTAACATTAGCACAATCATGGTGAGAATGTATTGTTTTACATGAAAATAATATTAATCAGTAAACATACTTACTAATGATAATAGTTTATTTATCTCTTGCCTTATTAGAATATTGCTCTGAGTTCAAAGAGAAGCAGTTGGTCAACCTCCTTCATGTTTTGATAATACAGCTTGAATTTTTTTTGTTTTATTTCATTATTTTATGTGTAAGGGTGTTTTGCCTGCATGCGTGTCTGTGCACCATATGCATGCAGTGCTTGTAGAGACCATAAGAGGGCATCAGATTCCTTGGAACTGGAGTTACAGGTGGTTGTGAGCTGCAGCAGGGACTAGGTATCAAACCTGGACTCCTCGGAAGGGCAGTCAGGGCTCTTAACTCCTGGGCCATCTCTCCAGCGCTACTGCTTTTAGCTCTGGCTGAAATTTTGTGGACGTCAAGTATCATCTATTTATATAAACATTGTTGGTTTGTGATTTAATAAGAAAACAGTTTTATTTGTTGTTTGTTTTATACATCTTAAGTCCTTAGTAAAATATGCTTGACTTGATGCTGACTCATTTTTCTATGTATTCTGCTATTATCTGAAGTTCTAATTAAAACATTATTTTAATGAATATTGAGTCTGCTTTTATAACAAGTTATTTCTCTAATCTCAAATATTTTAATTATGCTAGATTTTCCAAAGTGTGTCCCATAGTATTTAATTCCACTGTGCTAAATAAAGATTTAAATATTAACTTCCAGTCTCCAGAATTATCTTTTAATCACTTGCTACTTCTTAAGATATATTAGAAAAATATATCTCAGAACTTTGTCACTTTTTCTTACAGTTACATTTTGCTAGTGATACTTTTTGGGCTACTGGAAGTTAATATTAGAGAAACAGAAAATATGCCAACATGTTGATAGTAGCAAAGCAGCAAAACATTTTTGCCCTTAACTTTTGATATGTTATAATATAAAAACAAATAATATCTGTTTTATACTCTAAAATTTCATTACAAATAACATTTAGTGATGAATTCTTTTCTGGACTAGAACATTTTTATTATACAGTGAGACTCTAAGTGGAAGACTCTAGCAAATGATCTAACCTGTATTTCTAAAAGATATTCCTTTAATATGATATTATGGTTAAACAAATGAAGTACATCAATGATTTTAGAAACAAATGGCATTTATATAGTAAGTCTCTATATATGAATTTTAATAGAAAGATATTTAACATTGTTTAATTCAGCGTTTCCCATACTTTTCAAGTATAGATTGTTCTCTCTATGAAACATCTTATTGTTTTCACTAGTTTATCATGCACTACATTTTAATAATTGCTGGTTCAACCAAACCCAACAGTCAGATATAAGTTTGGTTTGTTGACTTTTATTATTAACTAAAGAATAACTAAGGACATTATTCTTTATCAGAAGCATTCCTTTTCTTCCTAGAACACTACAACTATGTAAGTGTAAATTACATATGAATAGAACTACCAAAAGCTGTATAAAAATTCCTTTGTCATCCTGTTTAATTTCTTCAAGAATATATTCTAAAATACAAATAGTAATTCTGATTTCAATTATCATAACAATCTTAGTTCATATTATTGAATATGATTTCTCTTTTGCCACTAAATTAGGTGGCAAATGTATGTCATACATATGTATATATATATTTATATATACATATATAATTTTTATCATTTAGTAAGATAAATGTAGATAGTACTATCTCCATTTTTCGATGAGAAAATACATGGGATGAATGGGATGAATGAATCTATTCACAAAATTTACCAACATCTAATCTATATATTCCTTTGAGTCATTGTCTGGTGTCAGTATAAAAAAAGAATTGCTTTTCACATTTAAAACAGTTTCTAAGATTTATATAGTCTTTATTGTTTTGTAAAGGGTCTTCATGGATTTTATATCCTTAAATAAAGTAGAACTGTGTCAATTCAGCCATGATTAGATTACCTTTCCTATATGCAGTTTCTTTGCTCTCTTGCTCTCTGCAACAAAGATCAGGAAAAGGGGTGTAGAAAGACTGAGAAACAATTCCTCAGGTATGTCAGACCATATCAGGTTTAACTATGACATAACCATATTCAATAATCATATGTTAAATTAGATTTATAAGGAAACCATGCTAGATAAACAAAGTACAATAAATTTAACATCAGATTGGTATGTTCCTCTTAACTTTTAAATATGTTGTTGGATATATTACTATTTATCATTGATTTCACTGGATAACTAGATAAACTGGACATCAATGAACTAGATTCCCCTGTTTATCTGTTTTCAATAGGATAGCTATTAATTGTTAATCACTAAAGCATTTCTGTTTAAATCCAGGATGCCACTATACTTTGCTTTAGGGACAAAATCATAGAGAATTTCATGTCAAAGGTACTCTAAGTTAGGTAAGCCCTTTAAAATTTGGTTGAAATAGGTTTACCAAATAAGCCTGTGGCTGTAGCGTTTAATGAATTTTATTAATACAGGATTCATATTTCACAAAAATGTAATGAAAAGTACCATTTTAAAATCTAGAACTTTATTCTCATGCCTGATTTAAAAAAACAACAACAACCCCACTTTAGTAGATTTAATAGGAAGAAGGAAAGTAGTTCATAAAGAAAGCTTAAGTTTCAAGTGAATCTGAGGCTTAGCCTTACAACACTGGGAGTATATTCCAGCTTAATTTTAATTTCTTTGTCATTCTATATGTCTAGTTTAAATTGTTGCTCTGAATTGATTTAACAGATCCACCAAGACTCATCCAGGCCCAGTTGTACATTTAAGTGATAGCCCAAGAGATGAAGGAAAAGTAAGTATACTAAATTATTTTTGCTTTTGTTTTCCTTATTTTTAGAAAAAGATATTTTAAATTCGTTCTTGAGATTTAACATCTCAATTGGTTTATAGCATTCAGTGGCATCTGAAAATGATATTAAAAGTATGAATGAGCAAGTGAACAGATAAATGATAAATGAAATACTCTTGCTATTAATGCTGTAAATTCTTAGTTTGCCTAGAACTAAATTTGATACTTAAATATGCATTGTTGAGATGGTAACAGAGCAGCTTTTATTTCTAAATATTATATGATTTAATTTAATTATATGATTAACCTTGTCATTAATCATGTATCCGTTATTTTGTTTTAGTATTAACAAAGTCATGACCAATATTCATTAACATAAATCAGATAATGTAGATTTTCTTACAAATATGCACTAATATAGAAAGTATTTGTCCATTTCATTGGGATAAAATAATGTCCAAGGGATTGGTGAAACACACCTGTGCATGTGTCTGTGCTGGAGTTTCTAGGGACAGTTAGAAAATGAGGGCATTGACTTGCTCAATGGATCAATCCCTTGATGGCTTCATAATATGACAACATTGTTGGATGGTAGTTAAAAGTAGGACATGGGGTCTAGTCATGGGAGAAGGTCATGAGGCGAGGGATGTGTGCTTGGATCTATTTCTCCTCTGCGCTCTTCCTATGTGCACTTTCTTTGCTTTGTGCCTTCTGTGACATGAAGCACTAGGTTTTGCCTTATCCTCAAGACTAATAAGGACTAGACTGTTTGAAACTATAAACCACAATAAGTCTTTTCTCTCTTTAGTTGATCTCCTAGATATTTTGGTCACAGCTATGCAGATGTAGCTAGCATGTTATCAGATTATAAAAACAATCCTTATTATCTCATAATTTGGCTTTCATACTGAAATAGTTGGTAGCTTGAGATCTAAAACATCATCTTTATGGATGTCTTGTCAAGTATATATTTCTTACTAGATACTATACAGAAATCAGTAAATTATTTACTTTAGGTTTAGGTTCTAGTAAATTATTTACTTTTAAAGGATAGGAACTGAGGTAGTCTAACAAAAATCCAACTTGAAAGGTGAATTCAATTGATGAAGCAACATTAGGTACCTGTAAATTTATCCATAAGTAGAATGTAATGCCAACCAGGTATTGTCAGAGTTTCCTTTTTTGTTGATGAAAGCTCATGAGGTCTCAACACTACACAAAGAACTACGGGCAGCTATGGAATGCTGAGAGTGGGAAAGATAGTCTTCCCAGGCAATAACATACCAGTCGGCTGTCCAATACCTAGTGGTCAGCCCCCAAAGCACACACATAATGTTATACACACCGAGCAGGTTGTGTATAATGTACAAAATTGTACCCAAGTATTAAGGAATATATACATATATACAAACATATATTCATGTTATGACAGTTAACGAAAAGTGATACAATTCAAAATAGAGCAGGAGGTACATGGGAGAGTTTGTTGGGAGCAAAGGGAAGGAGCAGTGATAAAATTTTGTGTGTGTGTGTATTATAATCTCAAAAAGTAAAAAAAAAAAAAATGTTTTAAAAATAAATTGTCCAGATACTTAAAAGGCAAATAAGGTATTTTTTTTTTTTTTTTTTTTTGTGAAATGAGTAAAGTTATATTTCATGTTCAGGTATAGTTTCTGCTGGGGTGTGGAGGAAACACCCTCATTAGCAGTCAGGAAGATGTAGTTGTACCATTTTTCCATCAGACTGCAAATGTTAAAAACAATAAACTAGATAGTGGATATGCTATGCTATGCAGACGTAGCTATCATGTCATGTTATAAAAACAATCCTGATTATTTCATAATTTAGATTAGACAGACATGCAGATATTTATAGGCACAGAGAATAGTATTATAATCATTTAAGGCATGTATTTTAAATTACTTGACCAAGATAATACTTTTCAGATACCTATACTATTTATGTGAATAAGGAATATGTCGGTTACTCGAAAGTGAAGTAAGTGAATATTGATGCACACATAATGAAAAATTCATTAAGGCCCATTTTAAAAAGAAAATTTCAGAGCAGTGAAGTATAAAACCATGTGAATGATGCATCTGCATTAGCGTGGGTATACTGCATGCCCAAAAACAAAAGCCTGCGTAGATATGTACAAATCTGGGGAGGAAAGTAGACGTGATATTGGGGAAAATGGAAAAGGTATTCTTTTTCTGTGTGTTGCCCAAGTTTTTATGAAAGAATACAATGTGTGGTAATTGTGTTTTGACAACTAAGAAGGACTGTAAAATAAATGAATATTGGTGCCAGGACACCAATACCAATGTGTTGCTCTGCAACATATTAGTCTATTGCCCAGAGTAAATCTTTCCTTCTTATAGATTAGCATTTTTTTTTTTACTACATTCGGTTTTATCAGTCTTTTGATCTTGTTTTTTGTTTAAGAAATCTTTCCTTTCTTAGTAAAAACCACAATCCTTCTTTTCTGTCCGTTTTGAGTATTTATATTTCATAATTTAAGTTTACTTTCTGTATAAACTAGTTTATGCTGTTTTGACATAAGGATATGCTTTTATTTTCTGTATTTAAACAATCTACTTATTGTGGTGAATTTCCCACTGATTTGCAAGTTCCATCTATGAAGATGATTTGTTTGCTCTTCTGTCTTTTATATTTGTATATAACTTTATATTTTTCATAAAAATTATACATCTCTGTTAGCTTAATTCTACATACTATTTTATATTTGTTGTTATAATGAATTAATTTTTTTATGTTTATTTAGTGTTGGTGGCATGCATCTGCCATGGGATGTGTGTGTGTAGGTCAGATGGCAACTTAATGGAGTTGGTCATCATCTTTCATGTACATTCTAGGTATTGAACTCAAGTTACTAAGCTTTGCTGCAGGTGACTTTACCTGCTGAGCCTATACTGCTGCCCCTGACTTAATTTTCATTAAGTCATCTTGCCAATAGCTAATTATTGTTAGTATACAAAATAATGTTTTTAAAAAATGGCATAATCATTGAGTGTTTTATTTTTAATATCTTTTCTTAAATTCTGTGTATAAATTGTTATGAAAGCATAACAAATGTAGGCAACTTCTGTTTTCTTCCTTTACAACACAGTTATACGTGTCTATGTTTTTGGCCAGGTTCTAGCACATTAATGAATACAAATAGGTTTGGAAATTTAGCTAACAAGTTGAGGCCCTAGATTCTATCCTCACTCTACCCTCATCCACCTATGCAAAAAGTACAAAATATTTCCATGTGTTTCTAGTATTCTGAGAGTTTTAAATTATAAATGGTGTTGACTTTTGTTGAATGGGTTTCTACATGTATCAGATATTTTTAATTTAATTTGTAGAAATATATTGATAGATTTTTTTTAATTTAAACATTTCATTTCACATTTCTGAGATAAATTCAGCGTGGAAAAGGAAGTTCTCCTTGGAGGCTTGTGTGTGATATCAGAAAAGAAACAAAGTACTGATGTTAGGGTTCCTAGGGAAGCACGATAATATCACACAGCCAAAAACAGAACATCTTTTTTTAAAGAGATATTTCTAAGGAATTTGAATTTCAGTTTGCCAAACAGAAAAGGGTGTTGTTGTACTTAGAAATTTCTAGATGGGAAATAATGAGTACATCTTTTTGGATCCTTCCAGTGTTGTCTCCCAAACCCTTCCCTCTTTGCTTCAGTTCATGTTTGGCAGGGTTACTAAACTTCTTACAGTACTACTTACTGAAGTTCATTAGCTATACCCAGCACTTTGGCTCTTTTCACTAATTCTGAATTCAGAAGATATTCTGCAACATAAAGTATATCTCCTGCCTTTCCTAAAAACTGACAAAAGGGTCAAATCACATGGCTCTTTAGTGAAGTGATGTTAACTTCCCATGGAACAACTTTAAACAGTGTCAGACAAGAGATAAGAATGAGTTCTTCTCCTCCCTTTAAGTGGGTTGTTCTGAGTCATGATTTAGAGACAGGCTACAAGTCCACACTGATGAAACACCTGCCAAATAATTATGGGTATGTCTCTTCCAACTCTACTCATGAAATAATGGCTATCATAATTCTGAGTCAACTTGCTTCTACTTCACTTCACTTTCCTTTTACTACTTCAATCCAGAGAATATATTTTTCATGAATTATTCGCGTGAGAGCCTTGCCTTGGGCTTGTTTTTACAGAACTCTGGTTCAGATCATAGTAAATCATAACATCTGTAGCCTCTTTCTTACCTTAAGAACAGAGCTAAGCATTTGTGATTAGACTATTTAAGCTTCAGTACCTAAAATGTTTGCTATATAAAAGTTGGCTGAGTCCTTGCCTAGATTGTAGCCCCCGCTAGATGGGATTTTAGAGTTGGATTGTCTTCTTTATAAAATCAAAGAACTTGTTGAAGATACCAAGTGGAATGATATTAAACCCTGGAATACAAGAAAATCACAACTATTTAAACATTTTATATGATTAATGAGAATAAGGACTCCTGGAAAGATAAGACAGTAAGAGATCAAGTACTTATTATGGTATGGGATAATGACAGTTATAATGATGGGATATAAAACAGCTTCCATTGATGGTACTTATATTAGTTCTCTGTTACTGATATAAGTTTTCATATTTATGGCATCTTAAAAGCACAAACATTTATTATATTACAGTTATGCCAGAAAGCCAATAGAAGCCTCACTGAGCTGAACTCCTTTAAGTAACTCTAGAAAATAAGACAATTTCTTGCTTTTCAGAAGCTTCACACATTATTTAGCTGGTTGCTCCCTTTGTCAGTTTTTAGAGTTAACGATGGGCTATATCTCCAACTTTGTCCATGACAATTTCTTTCTGATCATACCTTGGAAAATTTCTCCTTTCTTAAGGACTCTTTTTATTAGTTTAGGCCCACTTGGATAATATAAGGTACTTCTTCCATATCAACATCTAACAATTATATAATAAAGGTATTTTTTTTGTCATGTGAAGAACTTTTTTAGGTTCTGATGATCGGACCCAGTTCTTTGTGCATGTTAAGCGTGCTAAGCATTACTGATTTATCTTGTCCTAGAGCATTTTAAGATTTCTTTAAAGGAACTCTTATTACTTGCATGCTTAGAAAAACTATGCTATAATTGGGCTCAAGAACTGTTTATAAGGAAGCCAATATGATCAGCCAGTATTATTATTTTGATAGAACATCACACAGGTTCTTATATATTGGTTTCTTAGGGCTACCATAACAAATGAACACAGACTGAATGACTTAAAATAGCAAATATTTAGTTTTTCATAGTTCTGAAAGCTAGAAATCTGAAATCAATGTATCTATTGGGCTATGTTCCCTCTAAAAGCTCTAGGGACACTTCTCTTGCCTCTTGTAGCTTAGATATTCATTGAAATGGGGAAATACAACCCTAACTCCCGCCTCTATCTTCTTATAACTATCTTTTCTGTCTCTTTTTCTTACAAGGTTACCAGTCATTTTATTTATGGTTGGGTCCATTTCAAGTCCAGTGTGATTTCATCTCAAAATGTTTAGCCATTATACACTTAAAAGACTTTATTTCAAAAGTAAGGCTACATATCGAAGTTTTAGATGAATATGTGACTTTTTAAAAAAAGAATGCCTTTACCTTGAAAATATATAAAGATAAGCCTGAGAAAATGGAACTCTTTGTATTACCTTCAACTTCCCTGAATCCATCTGACCAGTCAAATTATCACTTTCATGGTTACTTAGAGAAAATAGTTTTTCTTCTTTAGGAGATTGATATTTGTATTCACAAGAATATCTGGAGTTATTGTCTCAGGTCTAAAAAGAGAATAAGACCTCAGATGTGACTACAATATAACATCAATACATAGGTCTTTCTCTATAAGGAAACAATATACATAAAATAAGTAAAATAGTCACAAAAGAAACTAAGGACCCTAACATTGTGAGGGTCCAATAGAATACCAAAAGAATGTATTTAGCAATGATTTTTAAGGATTTGAACTTGGAGACTATATTTACATAGGGCGCATCTTGGGATATAATTCTTTGGCAAGGACACTTGGCCGAGTAGTTTGCAGGGATAATCTTTTGATGTCTTGACTTAACAAAGACATATGGTAACTAGAAATACCAACTATACCTTCTGGTATAGTATTAAAGAAGGGATCAGAAGAAATAGGAGCTGAGAGAATTAAAATGAAAATATTGTTTGTCCAACTAAGTCACTTCCTCAGTGATCCCCAGGAGGTTTCTAAGGATGCTGTTTCTACTTAGTAAGAAAAAGCAGGTAGCATATTTACAAAACTAGGTAGTGGCTATCTTTTATTTTTTTAAAGCTTTTAGTGACAGTAGGAGATGATGGCAAAGAGCCAGTCTTCATAATATCTATGAGGATTAAATATCATAGATTGGTAGAGGCCAGGTGGCAATATTTAACCATCTGGCAGCATGGGCATAAATTACTGTAACAAGCAGCAAGGCTAGAGTAGCCACGCATGAATCCATAATATTGACATATTATATGATGTTTCTAGGCACAAAATTAGGTGGGACATTTGATTGAGATGTTGTTTGATTTGTATAATCAGAAAACAGGTAAAAGATAACTTTGTCTTAATATTTATTACCAACATAGAAATCACAACATCTCATCAGCCTTCCAAATGTAAGTCAATTCTCAGACCCAGGATATAGTGATTGAAAGTGGCTTCTGTTGCCCTTTAAGAAAGATTCTGAAATGCTGTGTAAATACATATGGAATATAACTAATTATGGATCACTTGTAAAAGAAAATTTTTCTTCAGGACAATTATCTAAAAGTGTAGAGGAATAGTCCTGTGTGAAAGCTAGGTTGTGCATTGTAGAGGTTATATTCAGAGATCTGTGTGGTCTGGATGGAATGTAGACATATCTTTAATCCAGTATTCAGAAGGCAATGGTGGTTCACACCTTTAGTCCCTGGAAAGAAACAGTGGAAGCAGACACAGGAAGCAGAACTCAGGAGTCAGTGTTACATCTGAGATGAGTCAGAGTGAATAGCAGACAAAGTGACTAATCAGAGGAAGAGTTAGCAGAGTAAGGACATGACCAACTCTCACAAGAAAAGGTGGGCTCTCAGCACAGTTAAGAGGAGTTACATAGAAGCAGTCAGAGTCAGTTCAGAAGCAGACAAAAGGGTCAGTAAGAAATCAGTTGAGAAGAGGCTGAAGAGTAAGAGTTCAGAAGGAGCTAGTCAGCAGGACTCAGAAGACTGAGGCTGAAGCCTAGGTCTGGGATAGCAGTTTAAACATTAGGAAGGTTGAAGCCTTCTAGTTCAAGGGTTAAGACTAGATTGAAAAGAGAACAAAATGCTCTAGGGTTCCAGGACTCTGGGCAAGAACCATTGATTTAATTAGACAGAAGAATAAACTGTCCTCTGCCCTGAATCAATGTGGACACCCACACTGAACTTGAATCTACATTTACACAAAAGGTCAGAGCAGGTATTATTATTCATAAATCCAAAAACAATATTGTGGACCTCCATTAAGTGGTAAGTTGTATAAATTAAGTAACCGGATGATAAATGAAATATTAACCCAAGACTAAGCTCACAGTACACTACCAATCTTCCTAAAATATACCCAGTTTTTTCTTTTAAGTGTAATATGGACAGATATGCTAAGTGATTTGGATTAATACTCTTCTTGGTTTCCTGACATTGTAATTAGAGATATAGTAGGAAGAGAAAATGTAAGTTACTGAAACTATCCCCACCAGTCAATATCATTATCAGATACAATCCTGCCTTTCTGAAGTCACTGCAGTTTGGTATAAACAAGCTTGAATGATCCAGTGTTAGTAGGCAAGAATACATCCTTTTTTGTGTCCCATTGTTTGGATTTTGTAAAAAAAAAAAAAAAAAGAAACCCCAAACAAAACAAACAAACAAACAAAAAATCTTGGATCAAATTTATAGGTAATAGGAAATTATTATAAAAAGAAAATAACGTCAATCACAAATGTGTTGCTATTGGTTACTTTGATAGAGCACAACCAATGCAGATTTAGTGAAATAATTTCTCAGTATCCATCAGCAGAAAAGATGAAAAGCAACTTGTTTTTTACCACAATAGACAGACATAAACATTAGTATTTCCTTAGGATTTTTTCTATAATAATATATTTCTTGGGAGTTCTTTTTTTAATTTAAAATAGATTTTTTTGTCATAATATTTTCTAATTATGGTTTTCCATACCCAAGCTCCTCTCAAATCCCCCTCTCCTCCTGCTAACTCAAATGCTTCCCTTTTTCTCTTTCTCTCATTAAAATACAAACATCTAAACTACAATAATAATAGAAACTAGGATAAAATAAAAACAAACCAGAAAACAAAACAAACAAAAAAGAGGCAAGGAAACACATACAGATGCTGAGACATACCCATCCACACACATAGAAACCTCATAAAATCAAAAACCATAATAGATGACAAAAAGATATGTAGTCTTTTGTGGAAGCAAGGGAGTAGCTCAAGAAACTCAGACTCCAGACACCAGTCTCATGCTGCAGATCTACTTTATTTGGAAAGAAGCAGGGTTTTTGTAGAGGAAGCAGGGGATTGTATAACGGAGAGGAGAGGTCCAATTGCTTTGGTCCATTCTTACTAGACACTTCAATCAGTCTACCTAAAGCTTGCTGTAGTGGGGAGGAGTGGGCAAGGTTGGGAAAAATCCAACCACCTTTAGGATTGTATGTTTAAGTCCTTTGCCTATTTGTTTTGCTAATGTTGGTGAACAAGGTTTCTGTACCATTTTAAAGGCCACATGATATATCGTGGGCCAGGTAATCACCCTAACGCAGGCGGTGATGCCGGTCCTTCCTGCTCTCAGGATCCTTTTGCCACCAACAAAGATATATAAGATTAGAATCAAAACAAAACAAAATCCCTGACAAGGCACTGTGAGACAAAACACCTACAAAAATACCACTGAGTTTGTTTTATATTGGCTGTTTATTGCTGAGCCTGGGGCCCACCCTTAAATGTGGTTTATATACCTAGTGAGGTTCTGTTGGAAAAATAATTAAATTTACCTTTGTGAGTAGTTATCAATTAGAGATAGCTCCTGGGCTAGGGGTTGTGTCTATTTCCCTTCTCAACACTGGGATCCCATCTAGCTTAAGCATGTTCAGGCCCTGCATATGCTGTCATAGTTTCTTTGAGTTCATAGGTGCATCAGTCCTGTTGTGTCTAGAAGGCCTTTTTTGATGTCTTCCAACCCCATTGGCTTTTACAATCTTTCCACTTCCTCTTCCACAGAGTTCCCTGAGCCCTGAAGGGAAGGATTTGATGGAGACATCCTAGTTATGACTGAATGTTTCAGGGTCTCTTATTCTTTGTACATGGTCTGGTTGTGGGTCTCTCCATATGTTTCCATCTACTGCAGAAGGAAGCTTCTCAGATGAGGACTGAGAAAGATACTGATCTATGAGTATAGCAGAATGTCATTAAGAGTAGTTTTATTGTTATGTTCCTTTAGCAGAACAGTAGTATTTGGTTTTCCCTTAGATCCATGGTCTATCTAGTGTCAGGTAACTGGCCACCTGAACAGTGTTGGGCATGGGTTTTATCTTATGGAGTGGGTCTTAATTTCAGATAGCAGTTAGTTACTGCCATAATTTTTGTGCCACTATTGCACCAGCAGATCTTGGATAAAGGTCACCATTATAGATTACAGGGTTAATAGTTGGGTTGGTATTTAGCTTTCTCCTCTGGTAGCATGCAGAGTGTCATCCAGTACTGTGAACACTAGACTGTAGGGGTAAAGGCTCTAGGTAGGCACCAGCTAGACTTCTCCATGTTCAGTGAGTTTACCATTATTTGATGATTCCAATCTTTATTTCTTTCAAATATGTATAGATTTTTAGAAGCTTCTTATGTCGTAGGTTTTTATATGACTCCTCAAATGGACATAGTTGCCCATCTCCATATTTCCTCCTTTACCCTCTCCATTAGCTGGCCCTTCCCATTCTAGTCTTCGTCCCCTAGCCTTGTGCATCCATAATTATCTATTCTATTTTCTCTTCCTACAGAGATCCTCCTCACACTGGTAGATGCTTATTTTATACCTAACTTTTATGGTTATATGCATTGTAATCTGCTTAATGAAGGCTTAACAGCTAACATCTACATGTAAGAGAATACATACCATATTTGTCTTTTTTTTTTATTTGGGTTACCTTACTCAGAATTTTTTTTCCAGTTCCATCCATTTACTTGTGAATTTCATGATTTCATTTTTTAATGGCTGAGTAATATTCCATTGTGTAAATGTACTATATTTTCTCTATGTATTAATTCATTGATGTACATCTAGACTGTTTCCAATCTCTGTCTATTATGAATAGGATTGCAATGAACATGGTTATGCAAAGTGTCTCTATGATAAGAAGAAGCATCCTTTGTGTATATGCCCAAAAATAGTATAGCTGGATGTTTAAGTAGACCTATTCCCAACTTCCTGAAGAACTGTTATACTGCTTTCCAGAGTGGATGTACAAGTCTGCATCCTCACCAATAATAGATGAGTTCCCTTTACTACACATCCTTGTCATTTGTTTTATTAATATTGGCCATTCTGACTGACTGGTGTAAGATGAAATATCAAAGTGGTTTTGCTTTGCATTTTCCCAATGACTAAGGATACTTAACCTCACTTTAAGTGTTTTTCAGACATTTTAGATCCCTCTTTTGAGAAATCTCTATTTATATCTGTACTCCATTTTAAAATTTGGGTTGTTTCCTTGATGTCCAGTTTTTAAAGCTCTTTTTCTTATATATTTTAGATATTAGCCCTCCTATTGAATATGTAGTTGGTAAAAACCTTTTTCCATTCTGTTGCCCACTGCTTTGTCCAAGTGATGGTGTCTTTTCCATACAGAAGTTTTTCAGTTTCACGAGTTCACATTTATTGTTGTTCTTAGCGCCTGTGCTATCGATATTCTCTTCAGAAATGCTTTTCTTATGCGAATCAGTTCAAGACTATTTTCCTATTTCTCTTCTATCGGATTCAGTGTATCTGAAACACTTATGTTGAGGTCTTTGACCCATTTGGAGTTAAGTTTTGTACATAGTGGCATATATAGATCTATTTGCATTTATCTACATACAACCGTCCAGTTTGACCAGCACCATTTGTTGAAGATTCTGTCTTGTTTTCAGTGTTATTTCTGGCTTTTTTTAAAATCAAAAACCATATACCCATAGAAATATGGACGTAATGTCTGTAGTACAATTTGAAATATGGGATGGTGATACCTTCAGTAATTTATTTTTTAGGATTGTTTTAGCTATCTTGGATTGTGTTTACAGATGAAGTTTTTTTTTTTTTTGACATAGGGTTTCTCTGTTGTAACTCTGGCTGTCCTAGAATACCTTCTGTAGACCAGGCTGTCCTCAAACTCACAGAGATCTGCCTGCCTCTGCCTCCCCAGTGCTGGGATTAAAATGTGCACCACCACTGCCTGACAATTTTGTTTTTCTTCACAGCTGAATAATATAACACTATATATGTGTATCACATTTCAGTATTCATTTTGTCAATTGATGAAGATCTATACTATTTCCATTTGCTGGGTATTGTGAATAAGAGCAGTAATGAACACAGATAAACAGCTGTCTCTGTAGTAAAACGTACAGTCCTTTGCATACGCCAAGAGTGGTATGGCTGGATTGTGTGGTAGATCTATTTCTAGCTTTTTGAGGAACCACCACAGTGGCTGTACCAGTTTACACTCCCACCACTAGTGAATAAGTTTTCCCCTTTCTCCATTCCACATCATCTTTTGTTGTCATTTGGATTTTGTTGTTGTTTGGTTGGGTGTGTATTTATTTATTTTATCTTAGCCATTCTGATTGGGTTAAGATGAAATCTCAAAAGAGTTTTAATTTGCATTTATTGATGGCTAGAGATACTGACATTTAAAAAAAAAACTTTTTCTTTAATTTTTGAGAGTATAATATAATCACATAATTTCCCTCTTTCCTTTCTTCTGTAAACCCTCCATTTCTCTTTTTAATTCATGTCCTTTTTTCATAAATTGTTGCTGCCTGCATTTATATATAAGTGTGTGTGTGTGTGTGTGTGTGTGTGTGTGTGTATTCCTAAATATAACATGCTTATTTGTATAATGTTACTTGTTTGTGTATTTTCAGGACTGACCATTTGGTGTTGGATAACCAATTGCTGTGCTCTACCCTGGAGAAGACTATTTCTCTTATTTTCAGAATTCTTTAGTTGACTGTACTTTTGTACATAGAATTGAGGCCTCATGGGTTTTGCCCTGTCTACTTTGAAATGTGTATTGGTCTCCTTGTTCAACTCATGTTTAGGCAGTCATGTTGGTGACACTTCATATGTTGTTGTGTAGCTCCAGACATTCCTAGAAGACATAATCTCACAGAAGATCCCCTGATCTATGGCTCTTACAACTTTTCTATGCTTTCTTCTACAAAGTTCCCTAAACCTCAGATAGTGGAATTGTTTTGTAGATGAATCCATTAGGACTGCGCTCTACAACCCTGCATTTTGATTGGCTGTGGTTTTCTACAATGGTCTCTGTCTGTTGCAAAGAGAAGATTCCTTGAGGAGTGCTGAGGTCCAGCCTCAGCAACAGGATGAGGGTCAGGGAAAGACCCAGGAAGGGACAAATGGATCAGTGACGAGAAAGAAAGAGGTGAAAGAGCACTTGATTGAAGTGAAAGCTGGCTAGATTTCAGCCAGGGAGTTTGCAAGTGCTCACTCACTTTTGGCCGAGATCACCCCACTGTTTTATTTTGTACAGAACTTTCTCAAAATCATCCAGGTGTTGCATTACATAGAGGTTTTTCTCCAACAATTTCACATTAGTCATGTAAGCTATCAATGTTTTACTATTCACTTTCAGAAGCAAATCACGTAGCTGGGGGTCAGCCTCAGGCTGGCGTCATGGGTTACAAAATCAAACAGGCAACTTTATTTTTACTGAAGTGTGAGCAAACTATTAAAGCTTTACTTTACAGTCTCAAGGGCAATTATCTATGTGTCCTTTTCTTTCCAGATATGCTAACTCTTCTATCCAGGCTCTTGGCCATTGTTTTTACTGGGGAATCAGTGCCTTTTGTGCCAGGAATAATTTTGTTATACAACTCTCTCATTCTCTGTGTATGTCAGGTCAGAGATATTAGATGGAGCAACTCTCACATTTACTTAGGACTTCCTTGACTTGAGGGTCAGTAAGATTGTTATTGACTTTTAGTACTAGAATTGCCATGTCCTTGTTTTCTACAAAGTGTCCCTTTCCCAGTTAATAAGAGCTGAATTAAAGATTATTTTTAATTTTACCAATAAGCAAAACAGACACCATGACCAAAAAGACTAGCAGCAGCTGTGCAGCAGAAAAAAGTGGAGAGAGGAATAACCTCCTGGTGTTCCAGCAGCTGGAAACCTTGTCAGACAGCCACTTGCACCGCCATTGTGGTGTAGTCACCAGTAGGTGAGGGGTAAAGACAATAGTTATTTGTGGGTATAAGGACAAATATTTAGAATGTAGTTAGGGATTATACTGGTTTAGTAAAGTGATGGTTGTATGTTCCCCGAAGATCCATTATGTCACTAGCCCAAGGTGGCTGACTAGGTTTCCAGCACTAGGTATTATTTCTTTCTTGTTGAGCAGGTCTTAAGTCCAATTGAAGAGCTGTCGGTTACCACCAAAGTATGTATATCATTCCTCTACTCATAGAGTTATTGTGCCATGATGGTTGTTGTTGTTCATAGATATCCTATCTTGGTAGGCTTATTGGCTGTTTACTCCTTGGGATGCTTACATGACACTGTCTTGTACCAAGAAAGCTAGTCCTCAGTGACGAGGTATTCAAGTCAGTTCCAGCTCAGGGGCATCTGAGCCCTGTGCCTGAAGTCATGTGTCTTCAGCAATAGGGACTTATCTTCTACCTCTAGAGTTGACCAAGGGAAATAGTAATAGCCTGTAATGTTTTGGGAAGTCTCTTGGCCAGCCCTAACCAACAACTCAACAGAGGTGTTAGGGGTTTTGCTAGGTGGTCTTTGGCTCTGGGAAGAACCATTGTCAGCCCAGATGAGAAATTTTTATTTATACTATATATGTATATTTATGTGTAGATATATGTGTATTATAGTTTTTATTAAGTAGTTAATATTGATTCCTTATGACTTTTTAGACACCCTTACTTTTATTTTATCCTTCTTTTATATTTATCTCCTTCTTGTTCAGATCACTCATACCATGCTATTTTTTTCTTCCCAACCCCAAATGTCCTGAAGTGGTTCCTTTCCACGTTACTGGTTTCTGCAGTTACTTCAGGATATCTACTCACATATGAAGGTTTGAAGTGAGGAGCCTCCAATGAGAGAGAGCGTGCAATGTCTGTCTTTCTAGGTCTGGGATACCTCACTCAATCTGATCTTTTCTTGTTTCATCTATTTTCCCAAAATGTTCATGTTTTCATTTTTGTATATGGCAGAATAGTACCATAATGCATACCCATTCATCAGTTGAAAGACATTTAGGTTGTTTCCATTTCCTAATGACTGTGAATAAAGCAACAATGAACATAGCTGAGAATGTATTGTAGAATAGGATATTGAGTCCTGTGAGCATATGCTAAGAAGTGGTATAGCTTGGGTCATATGATTGATTTATTTTCAGCTTTCATAGAAATAGTAAAAACTCCTGAAAGTCATATGTTATTACACACACACACACACACACACACACACACACACACACACACACATCAGCCTTAGATAGCCAAAATAATCCTGGAAAAAAAAGAACAATGCTGAGGGGATTACTATTCCAGATCTTAATATATATTGCAGAGTCATAGTAATAAACACAATATGGTACTAGCATAAACAAAACCAGACATGTAGACCAGTAGAACAAAATTTTAGACTCCAAATAAGTACAAGTAACTTCCTCCATCTGATATTTGACCAAGTTGCCAAAGCATAAGCTGGAGAAAAGAAAACATCTTCAACAATGGTATTGGAAAAACTGGATGTCCACATGTGGAAGAATGAAGATAGACCTGTGCTTATCACTTTGCACAAAACAAACTTCAAATGGATCAAAGACCTAAATGTGAAACCCAACACTGCTAGACTAAAACATAATTAATACCCTACATGATATAGGTGTACTAAAGAACTTTCTGAATAGGACTCAATTTAGACCAACAATTGACAAAACGAACTTCATAAGATTAAAAAGCTCTGCACAGCTAAAGAAACAATCACCTGGGACAATTTGTTTGGAAGAGGAAGCCCACAGAATGGGAGAGAATCTTTGCAAGCTATATATCTGACAGAGGATTAGTATCCAGAATATATAAAGAAATAAAAAACAAAGAATGAAAAAATGATCCATTAAAAATGGGCCTAGGACTTGAACAGAGTTCTCAAAAGAAAATATTGAATATTAAAAAAAAGTTTCACAGCCATATCTCTTCTTTTGGGAATTCTGTTTAGTTCCATGCCCCAATTTTTAAAATTGTGTCATTTGTTGTCTTGATGTTTAGTTTTTTTGAGTTCCTTATATATTCTAGATATGAACCTTAGGATGTAGAGCTGGAAAAGATTTTTCCCAATTGCTAGGCTTCACTCTAGTGATGGTGTCCTTTCCAGTACAGAGATTTTTTTACTTTGATGAGGTTCCATTTATAAATCGTTACTAATGATATCACTACTGGGGTATAAGTTCAGAAAGTCCTTTCCTGTGCATATAATTTCAAGTGTGTTTGCTACTTACTGCTCTGTCTCCATGGTAACAGACCTTGTGTTGAGGTCCTTGGTCCATTTGAGGATGAGTTTTGTACAAAGTAAGAGATAAGGATTTTGTTTCATTCTTCTTCATGATGCTATCCAGATGCTGTCTTTTCTCCAGTGTGTATTTGTGGCTTCTTTGTCAAAAACCAAGTATCCTGAAATCTGTGGACTTAAATCTAAGTTTTTAATGATATTGAATTGATCAATGTGTTTGTGTTTTGCTACTGTGAAACTACTTTTGTTATTATAGCTTTGTAATATTATTTAAATAAGGGTTTCCTATACCTCTTGCCATTCTTTTATTGTTTAGGGTTGTTTGCCTATCTGTTCTGAATAGTTTTGTTTTGAAGTCTATTTTGTCAGATATTAGTTACACCTGCTTGTATTTTTAGTTCCATTTGCTTGGAATATCTTTTTCCATCTTTTTACTCTGAGATGGTGTCCACCAGATTATTAGTGGTGAAGTGCATTTTTTTTTTTTGGAGGAAGTAAAAATATTGATCCTGTTTTTGAATCCAGTCTGTTAGTCTATCTTTTTTTTATTTAGAAATTGAGACCTTTAATTTTGGGAGTTGTTGTTAAACAATGTTATTAATTCCTGCTATTTTGTTGTTGTGGTGGTGTTTTCTTAAACCTCTTTTGGTTCTAGAATTGTCTCTATTGAAAAGTAAGGTGTTATTTGATTGGTCTGCCTTTATATGTGACGGTCCTTCTCTTACAGCGTTTTATTTTGTTTTTTTTCTGTACATTTAATGTTTTGCTTATTATGTTAGGTAGGTGGCTTCTCCTCTAGCCCTATTTTGTGTTCTGTATGGCTCTTTGTATCTTTGATAGACATCCTTTTCCTTAGTTTCAGGAAATTTTCTTTCATGATTTTGTTGAAAATATTTTCTATGTCTCTGATCTGGGTTTCTATACCTTTGACTCTATACCTTTGATATTTCTACAGTGCCTCGGAGTTCCTGCATGATCCTTTCCTGCCATTTTTTTTTTATTTTTTAGATTTAACATTTTCTTTGACTAAATAGCTTATTTCATTTACCCTTTCTTCAAGATCTGATATTTTCATTTTCACTTCAGCTCCAATCTATTGGTGAGAATTTCCACTGAGACTTTTGTTTGACTTGCTGAGTTTTTCATTTTGAATTTTATTTCAGTTGGCTCTTTTTTTCCTCAGAGATTCTTTATCTTACTTAACTTGATTTTCCTATTTTAAATTGTTCTCGTTATTTAACAATGAGTTAACTGTGTATGTGTGTGTTTTTTTTTTTTTTTTTGGTCTTCATTCAGGCATTTATTCATATCTCCTTGAGTTCCTTGAACATATTATAATGCTATTTTGTAGTCATTGCCTTGTGAATCAGTGACATTGTTTTTCTTAGGGAACATTGCAGTGGGGAATGCTAATTACTAAAGGAGATATACTGTCTTGGTTATGTATGTTGTTTGTATTTTTGCTATAGGACCTAAGCATCTTGAGTTAAGTCAAAGATTTTTTCCTGGTCTTGTCTGTGTTCAGTGGGTGTTTAGATTTTTGTTTGCTGTGACCCAACTTGTCACATTGTAGACCAAGTAAATTGTTCCTCCTTTGCAGTCTTGAGGACACTCTGTACTGATGTAAAAATGGGGTATAAGAAGTTGTCTCAGTTCAGTTAGGGGTGGTACAGTGAGCTAATGGGATGGCAGGTAATTGGACTGACTTGAAATCCCTAATTAGAGTTCCAGGTCAGGCTCCATGTAGCCCCTGAGCCAAATAGTGGGTGGTGTGGCTGAGGACTGGCAGGCAGGCAGGCTGACTCTGGGGGTTCTTATCTGGAGTACCATTAAAGGATATCAGTAGGTCCCAGAGCACATGATGAGTTAGTGATCAATCAGTATGTGATATTTCATTTATTTCTTTCAAACTTTTAAAAATAATTTCTTCTTTACTTATTTAGAAATATTTTTTCCAAAGTATTTTGTGTCACTGGCTTTTGATTTTACTTCACTGTGATGCCTACAATTTTGATCATTTGGAATTTAATATTTACTTTTCAAATAGATAGTCTCTTCTGTCACAGTTTTAGTACTTGATGATAGATTAACGAACAAGTCACCCCATTCTTTCCTTTATGTTACTTATATTCCATTATAAGATTTATATTATAAATTATATGTATATTTTTTATATATTGGACATTGTAAATGTTTTCTGCAGTTATATATGGCTACACAGTAGTCTTATTTTGGCCTGACTCAGCTTACAGAGTGCTCCAGGTAATGTCTGTTGGAATTCTTGGAGCTGCTTTTCTCTTCTTTAATTTTAAGTGATTGCAATGCCATACTTTCTGCATTGTATTCTTATATAGCTATCTTAATACCTTAAGATACTATGATATCCAATATTTCATATCTTAATGCTTATTAGGGTTTTTTCCAGTGTTTTCTAGACAAGAGATTTTTTTCTTTCAATATTCACTTTAAAAAGTAGATAGTGTTTTTAACATTTTTTAAATATATCTTCGGCTGAAAACTAGAAGGATTATAGCATTGCTTTACTTGTTAAATGATGTTTTAAAAAACTTTAGAATAAAAACCATAATGACATAATATACTATATAATATTTATCTTATTGTTTACCATTTTCTTTCACATGTAAAATATTAATTTGTTTAATATATAGTTTGCTGTAGCATATAAGACCTCATATGAATTTGATTATAGAAAATGTTATTGAATAATATATGTTTGGTATTTTAACACTTAAAAATTTATTCCTTTAAATTAGCACAACTTTAAGTTATGCTTTAAATTATTTCCTTTAAGTTAGCATAACTGAAAGTGCAACACTTTTGTCAAATTAATTTAAGATTTATTTTGTGTAGCTTTATAAATAAGCATTTGGATATAAGGTATATCTTAAAAATAGCTCTAGAGCCTGATGGTGGTGGTGTATGTCTTTAATCCCAGCACTCGGGAAGCAGAGGCAGGCAGATCTCTGTGAGTTCGAGGACAGCCTGGTCTACAAAGTGAGTTCCAGGACAGCCAGAGTTAAAACAGAGAAACTCTGTCTTAAAACACCACCACCACCACCAACAACAACAACAACAATAACATAGCACTAGGGTCTGAAGCAATGGGTCAATGGTTGAGGGTTCTTGCTAGTCTTGAAGATGATCTTGGTTCAGGTCCCAGCACCCACTTGGCAGCTCACAACTGACTGTAACTCCAGTTGCAGGGACTCTGATGCTTTCTTCTGGCTTCTATGGGCATCACGCATGTATCTGGAGCACTTAAAATATAGGCAAAACATTGTATACATAAAATAAATAAAAGATAAATACAATAACTCCAATATATATTTCTTTGATATCACTTAAATTTTATCTGTTTCAAATGCTTCTATTTTAAAAGAAAGACTATTATTTTTTCTAATACTTTCTAATACCCCAGTGTATTGACAGTTACTTTCTTATTGTTTCAACAAAATATCTGACCAAAGCAACTTATGGAATTAAGAGGTTATTTTGGGTTGTAGTTGAAGGAAAGTCTATCATGGTGGTGAAGGCATAGAGATAGGAGCATGATGGCATAGATCACATTATATCCATAGGCAGGAAGTAGGTAGTGGTGAATGCTTATGCTCAGAAAGCTTTCTCCTTTTTAAGTGTCCCAGGGCCTTTAGCCCATGGAATGTGGCCACCTACATTTAGGATAGATCTACTCACCTCAATTAATCTAATCTAGAAAACCTCTACAGATATTTGTCTCCAAGGTGATTTCATAACCTCTGAAGTTTACAGTATTGGCTACAATTAAGCAATATTAATGAATAGAGAATTTTTAAAAAGCTTTAATTTTTGAAGGTGTATAAGCCATTGGTTTAAAATATTCCCTCAAGGCTTTGAGTGTATGTCAGTGATAGAGGATTTCCAGCATGAGGGCCTGTATCAGCATCATCAGGTGGGAAAATCATAAAATATTTGCTCAAAATAGATTTGATATAAAGAAATTTAAAACTATTTTTGCCTATTTTTACAGGTGTATAGCACTGAATGGCATATTAGTAATTAATTTGACATTTTATTCTTTATTTGTCTTCGTTTTCTATCCCATTGTCTTTCAATTTTTACATTTAAAAATATGTTGTGTTTATTTACATGTTTGCTTGGTTCTTCAGAACACAAAAGAATTCTCTGATCATGTTTACATTGCAGCAAAGGTTATTGGTCTATTAATTTGTTTTTACTTGCTACATCAAAATCTTTGTAGTTAAAAATGTTTAAATGTGGGAAACATTCAAATGCTAGAAAAGGCAGCATAAATCTGACTGTGTTGTGTAGCATCATTTTTCTTTATATTGTTATCATTACTTTTTATTTTAACACAGTTAAAATTAATTTCAGAATTAATCAAATGGTGGTTTTACTGTTTTCCAGCTGTTAATAGGTTACGAAAACGGTACTGTAGTATTCTGGGACTTGAAATCTAAAAGAGCAGAACTGAGAGTTTATTATGATGAGGTAAGTGGTATGTTTTGACAGTTTTGAAAAGTTCGGGAGTATGTGTCACTTTTCTACTCTAAATTTTTGTGCCTTGCCAATATTATTAGCTACTGAGAGTTTACTTACTCAGTGTTTAGTATTCTTTTGTTATTTGCGTAAGTTTCAACTCTTGATTATTTTCCCAAGTGGGAATTCTGCCTTGACTGAAACTTTTGGGGATCCATACCTATCTTTGGCTTTGTATGTAATCTTTCACTTACGACTTATCCCTGATTGGTCTCATCTTCTTTTCCTTTATTCAGGTTCCATACTCACATTTTGTTTCTTGACCTTTGGGTCCACTAAAGGCACTTTCCAAACCTTTCTTAGAACATTCATTTTCTGTGGCTAAAAGTTCATTCATCTATGGTTTATCTTCTTAGAATATGAAATATGTTGGAGATAGGACCATATAAGTGACAATAAATATTTTGAGTTTAATTTTATTGCATATAACTGAGTCTTGGTTAGTTTTCTCCAGATGACTTTTTTGGCTGTCCTTCTGTTGTAGACCATTAATTACTTCCCCTTTAGAAGAAGCTAATGTGGAGATAGTATACCTGGGATAGAAGATGAAAAAAGAAATTGTTTCTTGTAGCGGTGGAAACAGAGATGACCATCTACACCCTTAAATTAGAAAAAAGGTAGCAATGGGACAAGATAGAAGGAAAATACAGATCAAAAATCTCTGTCTACTTAACACCCACTCTTATATGGGTAGATTGTCATACAATAGAGGACATGGAAGTGTATGTGTATATATATATATACACATATACATATACATATACATATATATGTGTACATATAACCTATATACAACTAGGTTATATTATGTATATATAATATAACAAGGGAAGCATAAAAGTAAAAAGTAAGTAAAAAGAATCTTTCTCAATTATTTCTTTTAGAGCACTTCATTTTAGATTAGAGGAATAAAAAATATCACTGAATGGTCTTCCTATTGCTTTAGAATACTCAACATTTTCTTTCCTATTGCATCATGACAATTTTTAAGTTTGGGTGCCTAAAGATATATTTCACAGGCTAGCGGAATGTCTTAGTGGCAAGAGCAGTACATGCTCTTACTTGAATTGGGTTTCTAACAGCCACACCTGGCAGCTCATGACTATGTGTAACTCCAGTTCCATGGAATCTGACTCCATCTCCTGGCCTCCTCAGGAATGTACTCATGTGCACATACCAACACATTTATGTTGTACATTATTAAGAAATGAAAGTAAAATCTTGATTAAAAAAATCTATTTCATAAAATCCACAGTTCCTTTCTTAATGGTTCAAACCAAGATTTATGGTACATAAGAGATAGCTATAGTTACATTGGCAAAGAGTCCAGAAGTTAATTGCATACTATCTGGACAATTTGGTTATGGTTGGTGAAAAATAACCATTCAAGTAAATATCATACAATTATGCTCTTCATATCCACTTCCAGTACATCTGAACCATAAAGACAAACGACTCCAAGAAGCTAAGCTAGTATTTTTCTACTGTTAAATACACAAAATGCAAAGATACTATATGAATATTCCTTCCTTTTTGAGACTTATGGCTAGAGAAAAATCAAAATGGTATTTAGCCTGTTAGAATTAGAAAAGACTAGATCAATAGGAAACCAAAAGGATAATGCTGAATTATCTGGGGTTTTTGACCTAAACGTACAATAAATTTTTCTAAATGGAAAAAGTAAGCATATTAATTGTGAATTGAACATTTTTTTTTCGAGGCAAGGTTTCTCTGTTGTACCCCTAGCTGTCCTGGAAATCACTATGTAGACCACTATGAGATCTGCCTGCCTCTGCCTCCCGAGTGCTGGGATTAAAGGTGTGTGCCACCACCACCCAGCCTGAATTGAACTTTTAAATAAAGATTAGAAAGATTCTGAGTTAATGGAATATGATTGTACACCTATTTTACACATAGAGATTATTTCACATATTGACTTACATATGCACATAAATAAGTTATATCATGTATTTGTCTACTATACTACATATTTTTAGGTCTTAACATTTTAATGGAGATAGTTATAAACTTCATTTTACTGCAAAACTTTTCAAACTTTCTTACTACTTTGTAATATCTGGAAACTGTCTTTATTAAGTCTCTAAGATCATTTATAAGTCACCAATACTCTTCTCAACAAGACATACAACGGTCTCTTTTGTAATTTTTAAAAGCTCATTCTTAAAATTGTTTCTTTCCATGTTTGTGCCTATCTCATTTATTATTCCTCTTTTCTCTGTCTCTGATTCATTTAAATTATAGATGCTCAAGTCTGGTACACTGGCCCATACTAGGTGTTTAAGAGACTAAGAAAGACAGACAAGCTACATCACTAGTTTAAAGCTAGCTAAACAATGTAGTGAGCCCTTCCTATTTAAAAGTAGGTCTGTCTTTTGTTACCTCCTCTAATTTCTATGTGTTTGTAACAGCTCTCATTTCTTATAGTGCCTGTACAACTAATAAACTTAATACAGCTAGAAATTCCTCACCTTTATCCCTCTCTTAAGCTTTATATTTAAATATCTAGCAATCTAATGTATAAGATAAATAAATAACCCCACCGGCACTGAATTTATATTTGATGACTTATACCACTTTCTACGTTCTTTCTCTCTTAAAAGTTCAGTTTAGAATATTCATGGTAATGCTTTGTATTTCACTCTTCTTCATATATCATGACAATCACTTTCTATAGGCTTTGGATTATGTCTTTATATTACCATTCTCTTATTTCTTCTTTGTTCTCATTTCTGCACTCAATATTCTAGGTTCTTGATTTGCTATAGCAACTGCTTAACATCTATCTTTCAGTATATACTTCACTAACAAAGATTATCTTTTAAAAATATAGTAAAATCGTGTGTTGCTATACATCATAACTCTGAATGGCTTCCTATTTGTCTGTATGTGAGAATTAAAGCCATGGTGCTTTTTTTCTTTAAGTATAATTTACTGCATCTTGCTAAACTGTTCACACATTTGGGACATATTACTATATCTTAACTGTATAATTTACTTCTTACTTTCAAGATTTTACTACTGTTACTTGCTTTCTCATTATGAACTTTCTTTTATCTCTTCTGTCTATCAAAATATGTTTAGCTCCTTGGGCACCAAAAAATGATTTGAGTTATTTTGCTGGTCTTTATGAATGGCCATAGATAAATTGAATTTTTGTTTAGAAATCTAATATTCTATTGATAAATAATAGCTGTGAAAATTACTTCCAGCTAATTGTTGTACTATACCTATGCTCCCAGATCTTGGGAAGGTGAGGCAGAAGGATTGCCACAAGTTCAAAGCCAACTTGGGCTACATATTAAGTTTTAGGGCAGCCTAGGATAAGAATTTCTTCTATAGTAGCTATATTTTTGTTTGTTTCTTTACATTGGTATTTCTTTAATAATCTCAGAGAAATCTTTCAGGTTGGCATGAGAAAAAACTTTGATTCCATGGGGAACTGCATATTTCCTTTTGTTATATTACTGTATAGTTTTTAACTTTTTGTTTTCAAGAAGAGGTCACAGTTGACAAAATATGACTAGTATTCTTCCTTCAAATTCTTTTATTTTTCTTGAATTGGTTGATTGATGTCTAATAAGATTGGTTTCTAGTAATCCCCTGTTTTAATGGAAAGAATGTGATTTAACTAAATAAACAAAAATCAAATACCCACCATCAGCTCCATTGCTAACCTTCAGTTATGCACAATTTAATATTCTGATCTAAACAAGACAATTTTTATATGCCTATTTTATTTAATATATACTATAATTCTGTTTCATCTGTATTAGTAGCTGTAATTTTTTTCAGTCCTCTCCAATGGGTAGGATCTCACTGGGTTAGGATGAAGCTTTGGGTTTGTCTGCTTTTTCATCCTCTACTTTTGCTGATCAAGAGTTTTAGAGAATTTTAAATTGAATGAAATTCATCAAAGCTGACAAAAAAGTGACATTTTGTTTGAATTACCTGCAGAAGGAAAAGAAATAAACAGAGAAGACAATTAAGAATTTTTTCTTTCTAAATGCCTTTGATTGGTTTAAAAAAAAAGTCTCTGCATAGAAATGATGGCTAGAGTAAGGAAAAAAAGAAAAGAAAAAAAAAAAAAAGAAGTCCAGAATTTCATATTGCCTTTTATGTTCAATTTAATCTTATGTTTTGAAGTCTGCATCATATGTTATATCCTTTATGCTTAATGATTAACCAATACATCAGTTAGCTGTAACTCTAATATATTATGTACAGATCATAATAATTATATAATAATATCATATATTAATTAATTTTATTTTAATACGATTATTTAATAATATTATAATTATATTTTAGTATTATATATTATTAGACAACAATATTATCTAATAATAACATTGACTGAAATTTCAACACTTGGTTACATAAAGAATTTCATCTTGTAATTGTATAAGTACACATGTGCTAAAAGTTTTTAACAGTAACTATGATTAATATTTACCCATATTAAACTTCAGTCTAAGTTTCTTTGGGGGAAAGATGTTTTTTATATATGTTTTGATTTTTTTTTTGTCCACCGAGACTTCTCACATTGTGTTTAACACACAATCTGAGTTCTGGTGATTAATTTATTCACAGGGAATACCAAAGATTTTGAAATGTAATATTAATTACTTACTAATTGGATAGACATTTCTTAAAAATCTATTTTATAAAAGATACAGGAACCAATACAACTAGAAAATGGAGTAATCACTGTTGAATCTTATCTAACTCAAAACTACAAAATGGACTTGAAAAGTTTGCAATTTAAATCTTATTTGCTTTATATCAATTAATAAAGTATATGCTTGAGGCAAAACTGTGCACCAGAATATGGGTTTTAGAAGTAGCTTGGCTTTGACTTGTATGACTTTAAAAAGCAAATGAGTATCTCATCTCAATCTCTATGTCAAGTTCACCATATGTAAACTGAAAAATAATCGTAAAATTAAAATGATATTTTATATAATTAAATAATATATCATATATAAAATGTGTATCATGGAATCTGGCACATAGAATTCCTTCAGTTGCTAGCTCAAATTATTTTAAATTACATATATTTAAGTGATAATAGGTCTACGTTATACAAGAAATTATCTTCTGATAACTGTTTTTACTTCTATGAAAATAAGTTTTCAAACAGAGATGGTAGGACATAGGAAGTACATAGGATTTACAGTAAAATGTTCTGGTATCTAAAGTTATTAAATTTTTTTTCAGAACTGTTCTTTAAGTAAGAAAAAGAGTTTTGGTAGCCTTTTTAAGGTATATAACAGGCTGAAACCAAAAACAGCCTAGTCTGGGTCAGAAAAGAAATATTTTAGCATGTTATCAATTTATTAATTTTATGTCAGAATATTTTCTTTTGGGGATATATGATGATATAATGTTTCTATTTCCACCTATTTTTGTTATTATTTTATTAGGCTATTCATTCAATTGATTGGCATCACGAGGGCAAACAATTCATGTGCAGCCATTCAGATGGTAGCTTGACTGTATGGAACCTGAAAAGCCCAAGTCGCCCTTTCCAAACCACAGTTCCACATGGTAAGATACATGCTTTCAACAGAAATCAACTATGGAGATTGCAGAATTGCCTCTTCACAACTTTAAATTCCCCGTTTTAGCTTGATTTACGTTGCATTTGGTTAGTGAGCATCTATTAGCTTTCCTTTTGAGAGCATATTTTAGGTCTTGTGTTTTTTACAGTCTTAGGTTTAGATGTTTGGTCCATTAACATTGAGTATAATAACTAATAAGAGTAGATTTAGTTCTATGCTTTATTTGTTTTCTGTTGTTCCTGCCATATTTTGTTACTTTGCTCTGGCTTTCCACTCTCGAGTTATTTAAATACTGTTATTAGGAATACATTGCAATTTATTCACAGGCATTTTATCTTCATTTTTATTGCTCGTTGCAAGCATCATAGTATTTTCATTAACTGCTCAATGTCTGTTGGTTAACATTATAACCCATCACGCAATATATAACATCTTGTAACCATATAGATCTCTTTACCTACCTTCATTTTCATTTATACAGTAATTATATATGTCATACACAAATATATTATTATAAATTTTAAATGGTCAAATACTCTTTATAATTTTTATTTGTTTGTGTATATTATTTGCGTTTCATGTAGGTCTGGTAGAAATGATTTTGTGGGGCTTCTTTTATTTGAAATTACCTTTTATCTTCCTTTATTCTCAAAGATTAATTTGTTAGATTTATAGTTATAGACAATGTCAGGCCATGAGCAGAGAGCTTGCTATGCGCGAGAAGATGTAATATAGTGACTGCTTTAATGATATTCTCATTATCTTCTAGCTTCAATATTATCTGAATGAGGAATCCTCAGTGTTTCGATCTTCGATTCTATTGTATACAATGTGTTTTTCCTTCTGGTTGTTTTCAAACAATTTTCATATCTCTTATTTGCAGCGACTTAGCCATATTATGCCTCAGCTTGTTTTGTTTTTATTTTGTAATTTATTCTGTTCAGAGTTCTAACAACCTTCTTGAAATCATAACTTCCACAAAATTTGAGAACTTTAAAGCCATTTATTCATAATATGTTTTTGTGTCTGGGATATAAGTCATCTCTGTTAGAACTTTTGGTGTATGGCACACATCTCTGAGCCAATACTTTCGTTACAAATTTCAAGTTAATTAGTTCCAACTGATTCATCATCTGTTTGACCTCTTTTTGATCCTGCATTTTCATTCTACTATACCTCTAAGACTCTTTCAAAATTTCACATAGTTCTTACACTTGATACCTCTTTCTTTTTAGAACTCTTCCATTTCTTTTTGTTATTTATTCTAAGTATTGACCTTTCTTTAATCATTGAGATTAGGTACAGTCACCTCTTAAACTCCCTTTTTGGTATTGTCACCTGCTTTGACAACAATGAATCACGATTCTTCCACTTTATAATAGTTTTGATTATACCTTCATTTTATCTTCATTGTTTATCAGTTACTCGGCATAATACAGTAAGGTCTGTTAGAAATAACAGTGTGAATTGTCATGTATATAAAACTATATAATGTAGCTGAGATATAATATCATTTATACTCTAGAATGTATTTTCTTGTCCCCCTCCTCCTTAACCATATGACTTCTAAACATATATGGACGTACATCATTGTTTTTCTATAAGTCAAAAATTTCTCCCATGTAGAGATAAGCTATAATGCACTATAATTAGGCAATTGTGCATTATAAGGAAATGCACTCCTGTGGGGAAATGGGAGTGCTTGCTTGTTTACTTTTCTTTTTCTGAGACAGTCTAACCTAAAACCTGGAATTTTCCTGCTTCTCTCTCCCAGATACTGGGATTATAGATGTGTGCCTCCATGCCCAGCTATTTTTGCTATTGTTGTTTGTTTGCTTTTTGTTTTGTAGTAAAATATATCTACTATATAATTTATTATCATAACTATTTACAGATTGTTTTGTAGGAAAATACGGCCAGATGGTCAAGTTTCAGTCAGATAAGATTATTCTACATCTTTTCAAATACATGTGGGATCTAAAAATATTTATTTATTTATTTTATGTGCATTGGTGTTTTGCCTGCATGTATATCTGTGTAAGTATGTCAACACCCCTGGAGTTACAGACAGTTGTGAGCAGCCATATGGGTGCTGGGAAATGAATCCAGGTCCTTTGGAAGAGCAACCAAAGCCATCTCTTCAGCCCCCATGTGGATTATTTTTTTAATGGTCGTATGTTAAATTACCAAGAAAATCTTAAATTCTGTAAAGCGGGAGTCATAAAGCATTTCTGGTTTTCAGTGAAATAAAATATAGTTAACTTAAAAAGTTTAAAAGTAAATGTTCCAAGAAACTATATATAAACTTTAAAAAACAACATTTAAAGAAGAAATTAGAACAAAATTGTACAATGTATAAAAAAAAAGCATTGCTTGAACAATTTACTATTTATTCAATTTACTATTTACTCAAATTAGGAAATTTGTTCAAGATAATTATTAGAGGAAAACTTATAATGTTAAATATTTTATGTACATAAAAAGGAAAACCTAAAAGTAAATACTACCCCAAACCTAAAAACCAACAAAATGAACTAATAAGAAGGAAGGATCAAATCACACATATATCATAGAAGCTAATGATAGCAAGAGCAAAACCATAGAACAAAGAAATAAAACACAGACACATTGTTAAAATAATAAAATAAAACATGCATTTTGTTTGGATAAGCTAATCAATACATTAAAAAAGCAAACAAATAAGAAATTATATATTACACAGGAAATGTAGAAATTAAAAACTCTAATTAAACAAAGACAAAAATCCCCTTGAATTCATATTCTGTATTTATACATATAGAATTAAAAACATGGGTGAAATAGATAACTTCCAAAGAAAATACAAAATAGTAAAAGATTTATACAGTATTTTTTGTGTAGATTCAAATCCCCATCTGTGGCCCCTTTATTTTAGCCTGAAAAACATCTCTTATTGTTATATTTTTGATAAGTTTTTTTTTTTTTGTGGGGGGAATGTCTTTATTTGAGTTCATTGTTGAAAGATGATTTTTTAAATATAAAATCCTTAGTTGACAGTTCTTTTTTTTCTTTTCTAATACGTTGACTATGTTCTCTGCTCTTTGACCTTTATTGTTTCTGAAGTTGACTTTTAATCTTAATTGGGGCACCTTGTTTTAAAGCCATTTTTTTTCCTTTTTTCCCTTATGATTTTCTTTCTGTGTTTTCATAATTTTTAATTATATTGTCTGGATATTGGGTGTTTTATTTTTATCATTTTATCATGTTTTTCCTAGCCTTTCAGTATTGCACATGTGCATATGGTGATGTGACTAATGGTATTCCAGTTTCTGAGACTGTTTGCCCTCTTTCCTCCTATTTGACTTGCTTTTCACTGTGCTTATGTTTCCAATATCAATCTCCTCTTTTCAAAGTAGTTTTGCTAATTTTGCCCATCTTAGTGTTCCGAAATACTGCCTTATTCATTTTCCTCCCGAATTCAAAAACTATCAAAGTTTATATTGAAAATCAATTATCTATATTTGCCATTGATTCACAACTTTGTACTTGAGAATTAGCTTCTATTTCTTAATTTATCCTTTGATAAACTCAAATTGGTCAATCCATAAACCTGTTTTAGTTCCAGCTTCTACAACACTTTATATCTGTTGCTCATTTGCTTCCGGTACATCATACTCTAATTTTGATACTTATATTATTCAATATAGTGAATTTAAACATATTAAGATTTCGTTATTTTTATGTGACCTGACACTTATCATGTAGTACATGAATACAGAGAAAGAAGTAAATCAAATTGCTGATACTGTTGTTTTACACAACATGACATTTAAGCATGTGTTAATTACTGGCAGGTATTGATATAATCAAAGCAAGGAACTCTCTCCCAAAAGTAAATTGTTAGAGCTGGAAAATGAACATTAATTGGACCTTACAACCTGAGTTCAATGCCTGGGACATTGAAAGGTCCATATGATGGCACATGGAGAAAGAAGACAACTGATTGTTCTCTGACGCTGATACGTGTACTATAGCACACATATGCCCCTATACACACAATAAACGACCAATCAATCATCAATCAATCAATCAATGTAAAAACATTTTTAAATGAGAAAGAATGATTTTGTAAGTCCATTGTATGCTTTACATCACAAGACTTTCTGCAATATGAAATTTGCTTCTATTATAGATAAAATATTGAGCATGACATAGATTTTATTCTTTCTCTTCCTTCTTGTTCTTTTTCTTCTTGTGGAGGGGAGGGAAACAAGGTCTTATGTAACCTACACTGGTTTGAGCTCTCAAGTCTCCTGCTTCAGCCTCCTGAGGGTTGGGATTGCAGTCATAAATAAATAGATTTTAATAATAATATATTTCATTATGCATGTATATGTGTGTCTTTAGTCCAAAAGGTTATTTTTTGAGCATAAATGGCTGAAATAACTTTATAATAAACTACGTTTATAGAGAATTCAAAGCAGCAAAGGTTGAATGCTTTTATAAATAACTTCATTGATCATATAGTCCATTGTTATGTTTCTAAAAGTTTATGAGTTTAATAAAATATTAGACTGAATAGACTTATTATATCACTTTAAAAAAATCAGTATCTTTAGCTTAACTTGATGTTATTGTGCATTAACTCATAAAAGTAACCAGCCAGAATTTTTTTGGAATTTAATCACTATAGATGGAAATATAAAATATTACTTGTACTATTCTCTTCTGAAAGCAGTATCTGTAATTAAAACTGTGTTTAAGCCTTTGGGTTCAGTTACATTTATATTACCCATTGTAGTGTAAACTGTTAAAAATTATTATCATGTTGCAGAAAGCTACATGAATCGTCACAAGAGGCTTCTTTTGTTTCACAATACTATTATTCCATGTTTATATTTCGTAATTGAACTTTAAAAAATTCTCTTGGGTCAGTGTAATTTAAATCAGATTTAATATTATTTCTTTCATTAGGAAAAAGTCAAAGAGAGGGAAGAAAATCCGAGCCTTGTAAACCAATTCTTAAAGTAGAGTATAAAACCTGCAGAAACAGGTATGTGGTTGTACTTTGTGAATATGTGAATATATGTAAGTGATAGGAGGAAGAAAGCAGACAATCTTTAATAGAAACATGTTATAGTGTCATATAATTATAAATTATTAGTTATCTAACAAGTGACTTATTTTTGTTGATTATTATGAATATTGAAAATAACAATTAACTCAATTTTAATTATATTTATATTAGTACCATACATATTAATTCTAAAACTTGAGGACTTTTGAAGCATTTAAAATATTGATAGCAATAGTAACTAAGCTAAATCTATACATCTATTGATATTCCATAGGAGATTTAAATATATGACCAGATCTCTCTTAACTTACAATCTTACATTCTGAAATTGGAAAGGTAATCTTTAGTTGGAATTATAAAGTTATGTATATTTGTCAAAATGGAGAAGAACTACATTTTAAGATCTATAAGCTAAAGTAACATTTAATACAGCTTTATTACATTTATAGACACCCATATCCAGTACTTCTGCAGTACTTCAATTTACAGTAATCATTAATGACAATCTTTCCACTCAGGATGCACATAATAAACCTTGTCTGAACATTAGTTATTATTATTGTGCATGTCCACATGTGTGTATGCATGTACATGTGTATGTTGTATGTCTATGTGACTTGTGTGTATTTGGGAGTACATGCCACAGAGCTCACATGGAGATCAGAGGGCAACTTTATGGAATCTGTTCTCCTCTTCCAACTTTCGGTGGGTTCCAGAGATTGAACTCAAGTGCCAGGCTTGTACAGCAAGCAACTTGACCTGCTGAGCCATCCTGTCAGCCCCTAAACATTATAAGTATAAACTGAAAAATCCAATTTATATTAGTTACCTGCTCACACTGGACTGTTTTTGGTATCATAGATACAATTACATTTGATATGACTTCCTCTTCTAAAGTTTTAATAGTATAAAATTATGGTAAATTATTAATATCTCTTTAGCTGGCTAGTTTAATATAGTAAAACTGAAGTAATAAAGTATTCCAAATTTAAACATTGTGGATGGAAACAAACTCTTACACAATTCTTCTCTCCTTAAAATCCTATTTATGATTAAAGCTTTTCTTGAGTCTCTGTGTTCAGTAGTCTCTATATCACTGTTACACAGTGTAAACTCTAAGGATCCTGAGGTTAAGGAGATTGTATTAACCATCCCAAGTAGCTTGTAGTTTTATTTTGGTTTTCCTTTTCACTTGTGCGATTTTTTTTAAAGAGAATTTTTCTCTACTTCAGTATTGGGCTGTACTAAAGAATACATTGAATTATCAATTAATGGTCAGTCTTTTATATAGATTATGTATCTTAAAAATAAAACAGCAAAATGAGAACAGTTTCATGTGAAGCCTGAGAGACTTTTCCCAAGATAAATCGTCTGATCTGTGAACTTTATGGCTTCTATTTTGTTACAAATGTATTGTTTTGAAAGTGGACTTCTATGAAGTGTTCAGCAATATTCAGTTTGCATCAGGTGATTTTAACTATATATCACACATCATGTGATTTGATTTGTGTGCTTAAAAAAGAAATTAGCAGATTTTGAATTTGTTAGGCTCAATAGCAAAGACCAAGACAAAAACTAGACATTTTTAAATAGTATGAGAAATCATTTTTAAAGTTTGCTTTAGGGTCATAGAAAAAGGACAACAGTATAATTGTGTTGTAAATATTATAAAATTTTATCTATTAATTAGATTTGGGGTAATTAAAAATTTAAAGAAAAAATAAAAGGAACATTTAACCCAGCCTTGAGGAGAGTCATTAAGAGAGAGATCAGGAAAGTTCTCTGGGGGAAAGAGTCTGAGATAGGATTTAAATAATGAAAGCAAAGGTGGTACTTTAGGAATCAGGACCTCAAGTAAAGCAGTATAAAGTTACAATATTACTGACTTTGTAGTAACATGGCTATGAGATTTTTAATTATATCATAATCTTGAATTTCTTCACCAGTAATACCTGACTTATTATGATGCTCATGAAGACTAGATGAAATAATGCAAAAGACATAGATTTTAATGACTAAAAGGGCACACACTCAGTTTCTTAACACATCAAATTACCATTATTATTATCATTAAAGCTGCAATATTCTGTATTGTTAAAAGTATGTGATTACTTTTAAGGAATTGTTTTGACAATTAATATTCTAACTATAATGATTCTTATTTACAGTGTGAAATAAGCATTTTATTGATCATATTTACTACCATTCCACTTGTATAGATTGCATGTATGTTTTTATAATTATTATTTTATATAAAGGTCACTTCTGAAAGTTTAAACAGAGGGTGAAGCTCAGAGGTGTACTAGTCTTAAACAGAAGGAAAGATGTGGTTACAGAAACAATAGAGGACTATGTCTCTTTTCATTAATTGTTTCATACATACATATATATAAATCTAATATGTATAATATAATATAATATATATGTCATATATATATATATATATATACACACACACACACACACACACACACACACACATATTAGATTTTTACAGCAAAACATTTTTTTAAGTAGAGAATTTGTTCAAACTCATTGCTGCCCTCCCTGTTAAACAGTTCAAATCAGAAAGTCTAGCTGGGACACTGGGAATTAGTATCTGGTTGGTGTTGATACTGGATCACACTTTCAGAAATTGATACATTGATAAACATAAAATGGTAAGAGATAAAGTAAGCAGTAAAAAGAGAGAGATAATAATGACACAAATATCTAGACCCTAAAGGGATCATAATGAACCTATCTTATTCCCTGTTCTATTGCTGTGAAGAGACACCATGAGCAAGGCAACTCTTATAAAAGAAAGCATTTACTTGGAGGCTTGCTTACAATTTTAGAGGGTTAGTCCATGATCGTCATTATAGGAAGTATGACAGCAGGCAGGCAGGTACTGGAGAAGTAGCTGAGAGCTACTTCCTGATCTATAGACAGTAAACAAGAAAGAGACAATGGGCCTCATGTGGACTTTTGAAACCTCTAAGCCTACCCTGAAGTGACACATATCCTCCCAACAAGGCCACACATACTTCAGGGAGGCTGTATATCCTAATTTTTCTAATCCTTCAATAGTTCCACTCCCTGGTGACTAAAATATTAAAATATGTGAGCTTATAGGGGGCATTTTCATTCAAACCACCACAGAACCTTAGAATAAAAATGATACAGGATTTTTACAAGTAGAAAATTGTTACTAAATAAAATAGCCCAAAGTGGGATCTAGGGGAGAAGGCTCAGCAATTAAGAGCACTTACTGCAGATGACCTAGGTTTGATTCCCAGTATCCACATATCAGCTCACAACTGTCTGTTATTCCAGTTTCATGGGCTCCAATACCTTCTTCTGGTCTCTGTGGGCTCCTGCATTCACCAAATACACACAAATTCAAGCGCGCGCGCTCAAGCACACACACACACACACACACACACACACACACACACACACACACACACATTTTTAAATTAAAAACAAACAAAACCTCTAGCTCATTGTGTACCTATATTCACTATTTAAAAATAAATTTTATTTTGTTTACTTAAGGTTTACAATATGCTGTAATAGGGTGGATGGACGTGTACTTCAAATGATAGGATATGTGCTTCCTAATACCAGATTAGTGTGTCCTTCACACATGTGTCAAATATTCATTCTAGGCCATTCACTCACATCATCCTCAATGCAGGACTCGGGGAACAGAAGAGCTGTTTGCCAGATTTGCTTAGAATTCAAGTAATCATTTAGAAATATCAAGACAAATTTCTAAAAAAATTTAGGCTATGTATTTTATATGTAAATGTGACAGAAATGTTAAAACTTCTATTGTTTTTGTTGTCCTTTAGTCATCATAAAATTATCAAGAGAGAAGGAGATCTTATGCTCTTACACAGTGACTTTTAGAGACAGGCAACTTCTTTAGTTTAGCAGATAGAGTGGATGTAGATTACTTAGAAAAGCAGACTGTCAAAAGGCTCATACAACATATCTCTCCTCTTAAAATGTATTTGGAGAAAGATATTTTCTTTCTTTTTCCTTTCTTTGTTTTTCTTTTTTTTGTTTGTTTTTTGAGACAGAGTTTCTCTGTTGTAACTCTGGCTGTCCTGGAACTCACTCTGTAGACCAAGCAGGCCTCAAACTCATAGAGATCTGCCTGCCTCTGCCTCCCGAGTGCTGGGATTAAAGGCATGTGCCACCACTGCCTGTCCTGGAGAAGGATATTTTCAATTTAATATTTACTTGCTGAAAATACTTCTTTTTTTTTTTTTAGCATAAAGCGTTTTTAGAGGAGAAAAATTATTTTAGAGTAGAAAAATGAAAAGTTATGAAGCTATTTATAGACAGCTATAATATTTATAATCATTGAAGGAAATTTCACTAAGTACTTAGTCACTTTATCCAAATGGACTAGAATAAATATCTGAAAGTAGGAAGATCTATTTGGCTTTAGGTTTCAGAAGGCTCTGTCATTGGCTGACTCCATTTATGTTAGTCTTATGTCAAGGCAAATTAAAATCATCATGGCAGAAAGGCACACAGAGGAAAATATCTTACGTTATGTCAGCCAAGAAGCAGAGCAACCAATGAGGAGGCCTACGCTGGTACGCTTTCTCATTCTTTTATTACTTTCTGGACCCCAGACTGTTCAGCAGTGCTGCATACATTCAGTGCAGGTCTTCCCTCCACTGCCTTTAGTTGCTATTCCACATAGTAGTTGTCTCTGTAAATGCCCTAACAGACATACACAAGTATATGTTTCTTAACCCAGTCAAACAGTCTTAATCCAGTCATGTTGAGAAATGAGTAGCACTCATTTTACCATTTGTATCTTGAAAAGTAATATATGGACTGGGGATGGTGTGTGTGTGTGTGTGTGTGGTGTGTGTGTGTGTGTGTAAACAATTAAAGAAAAAGAGGCCATAATTTGAGAGAGAACAAAGGAGGGTACATGAGAGAGGGTACATGAGGGAGGAAAGGGAAGGGGTATCATGGTGTAACTGTATTTTAATTTCAAAAATAAAAAGTATTAAAAAGTAATTAATGAAAACTTCATGTGAAATTGCTTTTAGCTGGATAGAGCTTGCTGAATATGCATAAAATTTTATAGGATCTATTCTCTTATAAATTATTGTTCACCTACATGTTATTTTTCTATCTTCTTACAAACTTTTTACTATAGGAGCTTCATTATCTAGAATTTTCATGTTCTTTTCTACCATTTTGAGCTGGCCACTGTGATCTTCATTTTGTATTAAAATTTGCCTCTCTTTTTCATCTTAAGGATTTGGGTCACATATGCCTACTTGTTAATTGAATGTTATAAACTAAAGTTCTTACAATAGTGATATAGAATCTGGTAGCCAAATAATTTGTTCAAATATGTTCCTTTGAGAGTCAGTGAATACCTCCACTCCCCTCCATCTGTCTTTCCCCAGTGCCACCAAATATCTTAATACCTACTCAATTAGCTGTTCTAACAGCTAGAATGTAGGTTCAGAAAAGGGGAGATGATAAAATCATCTATTTTTAGTTGAGAAACTGGAGTCATAAAGGCCATTTGAATTGAGATAATCTCCTTTGAACCTATTATTTAAGAGTTTTTGTTTTGACTTTGTGTTATCTTAAAAAATGTAGTCTCATTACCCTTTTTTTCCCTATGTAGCGAACCATTTATAATATTCTCTGGTGGACTGTCATATGACAAAGCTTGCAGAAGACCAAGTTTAACCATCATGCATGGAAAAGCAATTACAGTACTTGAAATGGATCATCCTATTGTTGAATTTCTAACTTTATGTGAAACACCCTATCCAAATGGTAAGTAGATAAAATGAAACATTCAATTTTAGAAAAAAGAAAATCATTTTTGAAATGACAAGTTCCTAATGAAATTAAGGTTAAATATTTTCAGTTTTGGCAGCAGACATCCACTGTGGTACAACACTGTGAGCTACAGTTGCTGGCGCAGGTTCTGCAATTGTACCTACTTGGCAAACTGGAAGTAAGACAGATGTAGTGCAGCAGTGCTGGCGTTTCAGGTTCTAATATCAGGTAAGTGCTTTAAACTTTGATAAGGATGGTGGAAGCTGAGCTGGGAGGGTCCGATAGGGGTCCAGGGTGAAATCACTTGGGGGAAACTGAGGTCTCCTAATAGTCTCTCCTAGACCAGCTCCACCCATCCCATCCCAATGCCAATCAAAGTTAAAGCACTTACCTGATATCAGTGATCTGTAACTCTGGTGGTGCTGCATCTCTTTCACATCTGGCTTTGCTTCAGATGCAGCTGCAGCACATCTGATTACTCTAGGATTGCTGATGTGTGGTTAGTGATCTACTTTAATTTGGAGAATAGTCATAAGACCATCAGGGGGAAAGATGCATGTATATATTTATCATCTTGAATAAAGATACAAAACATTTTTTAAACATAAAAACTAATCTATACTTACACAAAAATAAAATCTAATAGTAATAAAATATTTTAAAGAAATCTAAAACATGAAAATGGTTAAAACATAAACCAGAAATATGAATTTATGGTCAAAACAATATTAATATACATTACTACATTTTCTAAAGAGGACTTGTAGATGTAGGACAAAGACTATTGGATATGAGACAGAATAGTTGAATTTATGATTTACTATGGTGCTTATTAGCTACCAAGTAAGATACTTAAATGTTTTATTTGTCATGTATAGAAAGGGAATAATTTTACCCCAATATGATTAGTGGAAAGATAAATGAACATATTTTGTTAACTATGAAGATATGCATGTTACAATTCATTATTAAATTATGGATTTCCTTTAAATTATTTGGCTTCATATTTAAAATATATAATAGCAATAAATGTAGCTCTTTATTCCCAGGCTTACTAGAGACAAGTGACCTGCATTTTTAATTAATCAGCATATATTTATTGAATGTTGCTGTGGTCTCAACACTATAAGGGTTTGTTAAGCTTATAGAAATATGAGCATAATCTTCATGAAAATTGCATATACTCTGATTGGATCAATGAAATAACTATGAATTGTTGAATTGAAGTGATGCATGGTTATAATGCTGAGTTACATGGTTCACAGTATAATTAATTTACTATTTTATAACTGGTTAAATGATTGAAATATTCATGTAAACTAAGCATCATAGATAAATAGGATTTAGGCAGCCCTTATGAGAACATTGAGTAAAGGTTTTTATAAATCATGGGGTTTGATAGGATCAATTTAGAAGAAAATGTCTAAGATATTTTAGAAATATTTTGGGAGATACAGAAGAACTTCAAGGATATACTAAGATGAAAGAAAACACTAGTTTTAGGAGGTTTGTCCAAGGAATATGGAGGTTTCAAGAGAGACTCTCAAAATCCAAATTGTAGCAAAGACATTTGTAAGTAATATATATTTAATATAGCTAGGTGTGTTATTTTACTCATATAGTCTCAGAACTGGGAAGACTTAAATAAGAAAGTTTCCATGAGTTCAAAGTCACCCTCTTGTACATAGTGAAGTTTAGTTTAGTATAGCTTGTGGTAGAGTATGTGTGAGACTTTGTTTCAAAATCAACAAAAACAAAATAAAAAATTAAAACAACTCCAAAACCACTACATGTTTTTATACATGGTCACAGTATTAATTACTTAATTATAGAAAGAATAGTAAGATTGAGTAGAGATGTTTGAGAACGGAATAGAAAATATTTTATAATATTTATTCATGTTTTATCAAAATATAAATATTTTTGGAGTTATGAATATGGATGACAAAGGAGCAAAGGTTAGAGCTACCTAGGAAGGGAATGTTGAAACAGGAAGAAAAGTATAAATATACAATTAAAAGCTAAAATTAGGAAAATTAATTCCTATCAAGAGTGGTGAGATATATCTGAAATAGAAGTTGAGAGTTTATGATTACAGAGATCAGATAGTATATATCTTGTGAATGTAGTCTTCTGAACATCAGTAGCAATTCAGGGACAATTTATAATTATTTTAATAAAATATTTCTGCTAAACCATGCCTATTCTTCTCCACAAATGGATTAGTAAGTCTGTTTTTCAGAAAATTGATAAGAAGGATTGAACTTTTTTGTTTTCAGATTTGAGGAGAAGTGGTTGTAACTATACTCATGGGATTATAAATATATTAACTACTCAAATGTGTTTTGAAATATTAAAATATTGAATATATCTTAGCATCAGAAAAGAAAGTATTATATAATGAAGTTTCTCATGGACTTTCCAGAGTTACCCATTAATATTCACCTTTTTACTTATTCTCTCCAAATTAGCATATACTTAAGTATACGTTATCTTGTTTTTTTCTACAAATGACATTGTCCTATATTATCTTGTTAATATATTTTAATTATCATTCCATATTAGCTAATAGTTAATTTCAGTCTTCTTTATAGCTACATAATGATAAATGTTATTCCTAGGCTAAACCAAGTTATTCATAATTTTAATGCTACTGATACTTTTATGAGAGCTGGCAGTTTAACTCATTTTCATAAAACTCAAATGCTTCAACATTGTTAATGGGATCATCACCTAGAGTAATAACTGTAATCAGAGCTCGCCAGTCATCTTTAAGCCTCTCAAATGATGCATTTCTCTTCAGAGCAAGGGTTAAAAGATGTGACATACCAACCTAAAAAGTAAATATAATTGTTATCTATTAGCTATAAATATCATCCTGTATGTTTTTATGTATGTTTTTCATATAACTTCTGTAACAGTTTAAGGTAGTTATAATTGTGGCATTTTAGTGGTAAAGTAACAGCAAGCTAAGAAATGTAACTAATATGCCAAGAACAAACTTTTAATAAGCAATAGGCAAAGGATTGAACCCAATGTTGACACCTAAAGAATTCTTTAGTATCTGTCACAATACACAGAGGACAAAGGTGAAACTTCTGCTGCCAGTTTTTATTTGGGCAGGAACAACAATAACTTTTGACAGATGTAACCATCTAAAATTTTAATTTATCTGTATATGACTTTAGTTCACACATGGCAGTGTCTCAGTTATTTTGTCTTCTAGTACCTGCTATAAACCTAGCTAATAATGCTCCTAAGTAGAGCTGACAAAGAGAAAATAGTCATATGAAAGTCTTCTGTTCTTCCAATTAAAAACCATTGTATTAAACAATGCTGAAAAACCTAAAACAACTCTAGAGATAACAAGTGGGAAAGTCTCAGCATGAAAACTGTTTGGACATCGAACTGTAGCTGACTGCTCATTATCATACAGATAATGACCTAAACATGAGCAAGTCATAACCCTTGCTCTCATTTACTTGTTTTTGCTTTGGTGTTTTTCGCTCATGCAAATGTGGGTTATAAACATAAACTTGAATAGGTATTGCATCTTCTCAGGTCTAGAAGTGACTCTGAAGGCTGTCAACCCCAGTATTTAAATTTCCCACTCAAGACCTGACTCTTCTGTAGAGAACACTAGCCAAGTGATTTTTGAATTTAGGATACTTTTCAAATGAGGCAGTAGTAACTGCTGGTATAATGAAAACAAGATGGAAATTAGAGTTTAAAGCCTAAGTTTACATTTCAACTTAACTGCTGGTTGATAGTCCTATGCCCCTTTGGACATGCTTTCTCAAGAATATGAAAAAATAACACTCTGTAGCTACTGAGACTCAAAGAGCATATATAAAAAATGTTTTCTTGTACAGTTTCCTAAACTGGGAACATCTCTTTCACTGTGGCTTTCCCTACTAGTCTTATATTGTAAATGGAAAGCAATCTTTCTTTGACTCTTAACTAAATCATTGCTCCCTGTCTAAATACAAGTCAGATTTTATACCATTACACTTATTTTCTTATAGATCATAGTTGTTCCTGAATTCTTATTTCTTCATTTATTCACAACTTGTAAACATCCCTAGGAAAAAAACTCCAGGAGAAAGATTTGTCAGTTTTATTCCCCATATAGCCTTTGTTTTTGAGACAGTTTCTGGATATAATGGAGAATGAATAGGAGGGAAAGGAACAATGGAAAGCAGGTTGTATTTTAGAAAATTGAAAATCTTAGATTACCTCACTGTTGCTTTTTGTAGGGTTGTATTCCTGTATACAGGAAGGAATCTATAAGAATATGCTAAACCATATTGACTTGAAGTATACATCTAAACTACAAGTGTTTTACTATTATAGTGAGATGATTGTGTATCATATCTGAGAGAAGCAGACTGAGTGCAGTCTCAGTATGTCTCCTAGTAGGCATGAATCAGTTTAAGATCAGTTGAGGCTGAGTGTGATAGTGATCATAAAGTTAAGGTGACACCCTCATTCTCTTCTAATAGTTCAGGATTAATATCATTCCGTAATTTTTGAAATATGTTTAACTATGGACTATACATATGGTCATTTCTCCTACTTCTATTACAGATTTTAACATTATATTTGTCAAATGCAATGTATATTTTATTAAAGTTTTCTTTGCCACTTTGGCTCAAAATTTGGTTTTCTCATCATTTAAATAACATCTCTAAATGAGATAAAAGAAATCCAGTGTTGGTAGTTTAAATAAAATATGCAGTATGGAAACTTTTCAGTTTTTTCTTTTTGTTGTAGAATTTCAAGAACCCTATGCTGTTGCTGTACTTCTAGAGAAAGATCTCATCGTAGTTGATCTGACACAAACCAAGTAAGTTGTTCATAATAATGCCAGCCACTTTTTAATTCTATTTAGTACAATAAAAATGCAGGAATTCTCTAGAGAGCAAGTTTTCCTTTTGTGAAAATTGTCTTAATGATGTTATAGAAATGCAATTTAATTAACTGATGAAAAATGAGCCAGGAGAGTTTGGATGAGGAGAAAGTTGTGTGTCATCTTAAAAGCCAGCATGGAGGTTTGGACACAGCATTTGAACTCACAGAATATAAGTGATCGCATTTTTTGCCTTGCCTTGAGCAAAGACAATTGTTACAAAAACATGAAGCGGTAACTACTGGCCATCTCTTAGTCTATTGACTGAAGGAAAACTGATAAAAGAAAATTACATACGATGAAATTATTTTGAGGCTTCTGCAGCTAATAGTTCCAAAGCCTGGGAAATTTTAGGAACAAAAATGGAGTCTACCTTTTATTCTTATTTTTAAAATGAGTTAAACATATAATAAAAAGTGAAGGGAATTTTTTTTCATCCCTGAGACTCAATGTGTGTAACTGAAAGACAATATCCATCAATTTTAAGTCTATTTTATAGTCAATATAAAGTAATAGAATATACCAGGCAGTGTCAAGTTTGGGCTCCCTCTCTTGGCACTGGCCTCAATTTAAGCCAGTCATTGGTTGGCCACTCCCACAAGTTTTGTGCCACCATTGCCCCAGCACATCTTGCATGCAAGACATGAAGTTTCCTCTTCACCTCCAAATGCCCCCCAAATTCCAGCCATCTCTCCCCAAACTGTCTTCTTCATCACGCCCACCTCTTCTCTCCTGTTTCTGTCCTCACCCATCTCTAGTCCACCAGCAAAATCTATTATTTCCTCTTCCCTGGGAGATTTTGTTTTAAGATAATATAAGTCTAATTTGTATAGATACTGTACTTTATTTATTCATCTGTGTGACCATTGAATTAGAACTATCCATTGGAACGTGGTGGAATCATCAATGGATCCACAATTAAAGACAACAGTTCTCCTTCTCCCTAACTCTACCACTAGGAAATAGTCCAGTGATGAAAAACAGAGCCTTCTGAGAGCTTCCTCTAGCAAGCCTGGACTGTTAACAGTTCCATTCTTGTACATACTTAATGAAGGTATCCTCGTTTGCTTTGAGTTTGTGGTTGCAATAGCTGTGCCTTGGCAGGAGATAACATTTCATAGCCATCTCCCTATATCAGCTCTTACATTCTTTTCCACTCTGCTTTTATTTCAGTGTTTCATGAACTACAGACAAGATGGTATAAATTTCAGATTGAGGGCTGAACACTCATTCATAACATGTTCTCAGTACCCTGTGCAGCTATAAATCTCTGTTTTAACTACAGTTCACTGGAAAGAGAGGCTTCTCTGATTAAGGCTGAGAGAAGTTATCTGTATAGGTAGAAACAAATATTTAGAAGGTATCTTGATCTATGTCAATTGCTAAACAACAGTATTCTGTTCCCTACTAGAGACTATGATCTCCACAGCCATGAGTTTGTGTTCAGATTTACAGAAATAGACATGGATTCTCTCCTGCAAAGTGGGTCTTAAATCCAATCAGAAATTGTTTACTTCCATAATGGTAGGGCCACTATTGTACAAGTACTATTGTACTTGCCTTCCAAGTTGGTCTTTTAGGTCATAGAATTCACAGCTTGGTACTTTCCAGTTCTTGGGACCATTTCCCACCACTTCTGGCTCCTTCCTAGGTTCTTGGCTTCTGGTAGCAATCTAAATTGAACATACAAAATTAGAGATTTGAAGTTAGGATTTATATATAATGGAGAATTGTGATGTTCATATGATGGGTAATGTATGGTCTTTGTTTTTATGTGCCTGGATAGCCTCACTCAGGAAAAAACTTTTTAGAGCCATCTATTTACCTGCAAATTTTGTAACATCGTTTTTCTTTGCAGCTGAGTAAAATCACACTGTACTGCATTTTTATTATCCATTCATTAGTTGGTAGGCATTTAGGCTGTTTCCATTTCTTAACTGTTTTGAACAAAACAAGTTTAAACATGGATGAGCAAGTATTTCTGTAGTAGGGTATAGAATCATTTGTGTTTATGTCCTAGAGTGGAATAGCTGGAACATATGTGGTAGTTCCATCTTTAGCTTTTAGACAAATCTCCACAGTAATTTTCTTAATGGCTACAAAAGTTTACACTTCCACCAACAGTGAATCCTATTTCCACAAATTTTTGCCATCATTTGTTGTCATTTGATTTCTTGATGATGGCCACTCTGACTCGTGGTTAATAGAATCTCAAAGACATTTTAATTTGCATTTCTCTGGTGGCTAATGATACTCTTCAAAAGTGTTTATTAGCCATTCTATTTTTTTCTTTTGCGAAGTCTTTGTTCAGACCTATAGCCCATTTTTAATTGTTTTTTATTTTCTTGTTTTGTTTTGTTTGTTTGTTTAGTTTTTTCATGTATCCTAGATAGTAGTTCCTTGTCAGATATATAAGTGGCAGAGTTTCTTCCATTCTGTAGGTGGCCTCTATACTCTACTGACTGGTTCCTTTGTTGCGCAGAAGCTTTTTAATTTCATGAGCTTCCATTGGCCAATTGTTGGCCTTATTTCTGAGTGACTATAATCCTACTTAAATATTCTTATATATCCCTGTATGTTGTAGTCCATTTCTTCCCTTCTCTTCTAGAAGTTATAGAATTTCATATATTACAGGGAGGCCTTTGATACATTTGGAGTTTCTTTTTTAACAGGGCTGGAGACAAGAGTCTAGTTTTATTATTCTACATGAAGACATTTAGTATTTCCAACATCTTTTGTTGAAAATGTCTTTCCTCCAATATGCATTTTTTTGTGAAAAATAAGTTATATATAGTTGCATGGGCTTCTATTTGGAACTTTTAAGCTGTTTCATTGATCTATATATCGTGTGTGTGTGTGTGTGTGTGTATGTGACTACAACATTTCTTAGTACTATAATTTTGTTGTATGATTATATCAGGAATAATAATGTGTCTATTATTTTTTGTCAGGATTGCCATAGCCATCTAGGGTCTTTTATGTTTTTATACGAATTTTAAGATTTATTTATGTTTCTGTGAAGAATGGCATGGGGATTTTGATTTGGATTGAATTCAATCTATAAATTGATTTTGGTCGGATTATCATTTTCACAATGAGCATGGGAAAACTTTTCATCTTCTAATGTATTCCTAAATATTAAAGTTTCCATTTTAGAAGCCCTTCATCTTCTTGATTATGTTTACTCTGAGAATTTTTTAGGGTGATTGAGAATGGAATTATTTCTGTGATTTTTTTTCCTCAGTGTGTTTCACATTGGTATATAGAAAAACTATTGATGTTTATTTATTATAAATTAGTTATCAGAGTTTTCTGGTGGACGCTCTTGCATCTCTTATGTGTAGCATCATATTATCTACAACCAAGAATGCTTAGAGTTCTTTTCCTATTTACATCTCTTGTCGTGTTACAATGGTCTAGCTAAGACTATGAGCAATTAATTGAACAATAGTGGAGAGAGTGGACAACCTAATATTCTTCCTGACTTTAATGGTATTACTTTGAGCTTTTCTACATTAAAGATGATGTTAGCTATGAATTTGTCACATGTCTTTATTGTATAAAGACGTATTCCTGCCAACCTTATTCTCTTGGGAACTTCTCCCAGGAAGGGACTTTGAATTTAGTCAAAGTCCTCTTCTGAATCTACTGATGACTTATGAGTTTTGTTTTTAAGTTCATTTCTATAATATCTTTTATTGGTGCACATAAAATGTATTTTACATGCAAAAAATATGTGCATGTGTTGAATCTTCTCCACATCTCTAGGATAAAGCCAATTTGATTATGGTGAATGATCTTTTTCATGTGCGCCTCTATTCGATTTGCCAGTATTTTGTTGATAATTTTTGCATCTACATTATTTGTTGTTGTTGTTGTGTCTTCATCTGGTTCAGGTATTAGAGTAAGGCTGGCTTCATAAAAGTTGTGTGGGAATCTCCCTTATACTTATGTTTTATGGGATAATTTGAATAGCATTTGTTGTTGTAGTTCTGATTTAAAGAGTTGATAAAATTCTGTTGTGACTGTCTAGACCTGATTTTTTTCTTTTTAGTTGGGCAATCATTACTGCTTCAATCTCCTTTCTTGTTACTAGTATGTTTAAATTATTGTTCTAATCTTGGTATAATTCTCATAGTCTGAGAGTTTCTTCATATTCTTTTCAAGAATTTTTAAGGAGTTATTGTTTTACTTGACTGAATGACCCAATTCTTCTACTTTAGCTTCAAGCTTTGATCAGAATTATGCCTTTGATGTGAACAATGTTGGAGAAGCTTTTTACTGAGATTTTTTATTAGACTTATTGAAACTTCCTTTTCAGATTAATTTCAGTTTTAATTTTCTTAGGTATTTATATATCTTTATTGAATTCAGTGTTCATACCCTGAATTATTTCTTTTCTCATTTGTGTTTTCTTGGCCTTCAATAAGAAGCGTATTCCTACCCTCTTTAAATTCATTTCAATGTTTATTGATGTCCTGAAATTTTTGAACATATTTAAAATTATTCTTTTAATTCTAGGACTCCAGTTTTGTCTAAGTTGTCCTTATTGCAAACAGTTACTATAGGTTTGATGATCTTTGGGGGAGACATAGTGTCTTGGTTTTCATATTGCTTGTAATTTGCAATGGAAACTGGGCATCTGGAATTAGATTATGTTATGTCTTTTGATATGGATTTTTAGTCCACTGTGTTAGAGTTTACAGTTAGGGTAACAGGCTGGGCAGATTGGGGTAGTTCTGAGGAGGCAGAGCTATAGGGACATGACTCGTACTGGGCAACACAGCAGCTGGAGGACAAGGTGTTGTAGTTATCTGGGCAGTATGAAAGGATCCCAAGGTGAGAGCAGAAGAGACCAATTTTCTTGCTGGGCCTAGCTTCATGGGCCAAAGGCATGGGGAGAGTCCTAGGTAGGAAGGAAGGTATGGAGCCTATGTGAAGCCGAGGTGGATCTCTTACAGGGGACTGAGATTTGGACCTGGTGTTGCCTGGAGAGACATAGTGATATTGGCTTGGGGTCCTGGTGTAAGCAGTTAAAGTTTGGAGCAACCTAGGGAGGAGAAAGGAAAGAGCTTTTCCTGATGTTATGGCCTGTGCAGGGCCCTGAGAAATACTGGCAGGGATTTAGGTGATCCTGCTAGGAGGAAGGAAGGGACCTAGTCTGTGGCAGCATCAGCACAGAATCCAAGGAAAGGCTTGGGTTGGGTAGCTTAGAGAAAAGGAAAAAAAGAAAGGCATGGTCAGTGTAAGATCTCAAGGAAGGTGAGGATGGGAAGCCAAGGCAGTAGGAAGAAGAGTAGCCTACCTATGGGGAAGGTCTGCTCAAGGTCTCAGAAAACACAGGCAGTAACTTTGGTGGCCAAGGGAGAAAGAATGAGAGGGGCCTACCTAGTGGCAGAAGGTCATGGGAAAGGACTGTAGGGAACTGGGTGGCCTAAGGATGAGGAAGGTGAGGATTTTACCTGGAGACATGAATGGCAGTGCAGTCCTAAGGTAGGACTGGTATTTGGCAGCCCAGACGGAGAAGAGAGGGACTCACATAGCAGTGCAATCAGCAATGGGTGAGCGGGTAGCCTAGGGAGGAAAAGGGAGAGGGGCTACTATGGCAGCATAGTCAAGCCATGTCCAGGAAAGGCTGGTGGAATTGGGTAAGGGTAGTTAGTTGGTCTAGGGAGGAAGACCACCCAGAACTTTGTTGTTTGTTTTTGTTTGTTTGTTTGTTTGCTTTTTTAAGGTAATTGACAATGTAATTGCTCCAGTTCTTTCTCAGTATGTTTGTTTTTGGTATATTTCTGCATGTTAATTTTGTACCTTACCACTTTGCTCAAAGTATCTATTATACACAATAGTTTTCTGGTAGAATATTTATGATCTTTTATGTCTAGAATTATGTCATCCGCAAATAAGGATACTTGACTTCCTTTTCTGTTTATGTTCATACTTCTTTCTCTTGTGTTGTTTCAGATAAGACTTCAAGTACCATGTTGAATAAGAGTGGAGGAAGGGACACAGTTGTGCTGTTCTTGATTTCAATAGACATGCTTTATACTTTTCACTCCAATTGGATAATGTCAACTATAGATTTGTCATACACAGTTCTTATTGTGTTGAGGTCTCTTTCTTCTATTCCCAATCACTTCAGGGCTTTTATCATGAAGTATTGGATTTTGTTAAAAGCCTTTTCTGTACCTATTGCAGTGATCATTTGATTTTTATGCTTGAGTATATATATTGGTATATACATTAATCGAGCTATGTGTGTTGAAGCGTGAAGATCTGTAGAATGATTCTAACTTGAACACATGAATGATCTTTCTGATGTGCACTTGAACTCAGTTTGCAAGTATTTCACTGAAATTTTATTGATGTTCATTAGGGAGCTGGAGCTATATTTTTGTGCCTTTATCAAGGCATATCAAAGTAACTTCATATGAAGAGTTTTTAGTGAAGACTTTAGGGTATCTTGTGTATGGAATCTTATTATCTCAACTAAGGTTACTTTGTTTTTGTTGTGTCCTTATCTAGTTTTGGCATCCAGGTCTTTGCATAGGGAGTTTAGTAATGTTCCTTTTCTTTTAATTTTGTGGAACAGTTTGAGAACTACTGCTGGCAGCACTTGCTGATGGGTTTGAAATAGTTTGGTAGTAAATGTGTCTGTCCTTGTGCTTCTTTGTGGGAAGAGTGTTGCTGCTGTAATCTCATTGCTCATTATGCATCTTATTAACTTAGTTATATCTTATTGATTTAATTTTGCTAGGTCATATGTACGTGTAGGAATTTAGAGATTTCTTCTAGATTTTCCTTTTCAAATATGTTTTCAAAGTTTTCCTTAATAATCTCTGGATTTAAATAATAATAATCTCTGTCTGTTGTGACAGAACCTTTTTCATCTTTCTATTAGTTTGCATTTTTCTTTCTTTCTTTCTTTCTTTGGCTAACCTTTGTCAATATATATACCTTTTTAATCTTTCAAAGAACCAACTTTTTGTTTCATTGATTCTCTGTATTGTTATTCTAGTTTCTGTTTCATTAATTCGTATCCTGATCATTATTATTTCTTGCCACCAACTATGTTTGGGTTTGGCTTGTCTTTGTACTTCTAAGTCCTTGAAGTATATCATTCAATTATTTATTTGGCATCATTCTAATTTTTAATGCAAACACTTATAATCATTCACTTTCCTGTTGGAACTGCTTCCACTTTGGCCCAGAGATTCAGCTGTGTTGAGTTATCTTTTTCATTTGGTTGTAGGAATTTAGTGATTGCCTCCCTAAGTTTTTCAGTACCTCCCTCCTCATTGGAGAGTGCATTCTTTAGTCTCTAACTATTTGTGTGGCTGCTTCCATGTCACTTGCTTTTGGTTTCCAAAAGCTTTGCTTTTTATTCCTTTATGCTCTGATAAGCTACATGGGATTGATTATTTGTATCAGATGAATCTTATTTTGAAAGCTTATTTTTTGACCTATAATGTGATGTATTTTGACTTATGTTGTAGTTTGACTCTGATGTTTCGTTATTAATTTTTAGTTAGGTTAACCTATCTAAAGATGAGAATAGAATGTTGAAGTCACCAACTGTGTTGTATAAGGACATATGTGACCTTTTATTTCCTTAAGAGTTTATGAAATTGTGATCCTCAACATCCTGTGTATGCACATTTACTATTTTTATTTTGTCTTAATGAACTTTTCACTTTGGTGAATACTGGTAAGGAGGCTCCTTTATAAGCTAATAGAATAGTTACACCAAATGGTTCAAAACTTTTTACTTGATGGATTTATTTCCATTGTTTAACTGTAGGTCTGTGGTTGTGTTTGCCAATGAAGTGTGTTTCTTGGAGATAATAGATAATTGAATCTTGTTTTTTAATTCTATCAGCTACTCCCTCTCTCTTTTTTAAGATGATGATTTGAAATCATTTATATTTGAAGTTTTATTGAGAGAAATAAATTTCCTTTGTGCTTATCTTTAAATGTCCTCATTTTGTTGTATATTTGTAAAAGGTAGTTTTGGTGTATAAAGCGATCCTGTTTTTAGTCATTTGCTTAGAGGGCTTGAAATATATCATTCTATGCTTTCCTGAATTTTAGGATTGCTGATGAGATATCTGATGGTATTCTGATGTGTTTGCCTTCGTAGGTGAGTTGGTAGTTTTTCCTTTACGCCTTTTACACTGTTTCTATGCTTTGTATTATTGACTTCTTAATTACAATATGTCTTGGAGATGCTCTTCACTAATCCTGTCTAAGTTATAAATTCCTCTTGTGTTTTTAATTTAATTTCTTTCTCTACGTTTGGGGAATTTTCTGCTTAAAAATTATTGAATCAATTATTCATACCTTTAGATTTTATCTCATCTCTTGCTGTCCAGTGAATTCTTAGTTTTGGTCTCTTGAATGTATCTCAAAGATCTTGGGAGTAGCTGTGCTCATTTTTTCTTTGTATATGTTTAAATAGACATATATAAATGTCTTGATCAAAGAACTATAGGCAACTAAGGACTTCTAAGAGGGGGGAAATGAGTCTTCCCCAGTGATGAGCCATTTAATTGGTTACCCAGTATCAAATAGTCAACCTTGAAGTCATATACATATAAGCAACACTAAATGAACTCAGCAGATTGTTTTTATGTATTTATGCACATATATTATTATATACTTTATATAATTATAATTATATAGTCAAATATAATTATAATTAAAGAAAAAGGGCCAAGAATTTTAGAGGAAGAGGGACACAGGAGATATTGGGAGGAGGAAAGAGAATGTAGAAATGATGTAATTATACTTTAACTTTAAAAATTGAAGAAAAGTAAATGTGTTGTTGTCATGAGATGGTCCTCTATCACCAGGAACATTTTCTTTTTTTTCATTCAGTCTTTGAAAATCTTTTACATAATATTATCTGCTCACACACATTCTTCACCCTGCCTTGCCATCCTCTCATCCCCACCAACCTCTCTTCCCTTCCTCCTACCAGATCTAAATCCCACTTTCATGTGTTTTGTTTTACTTTGCAATCCACTGAGTTTAACCAGGACCCCTCACATGCAGTGGGTTGTGAATCTGTCTGTGGGAACTTGCGTAATTCATCAGGTCATACATCACTGAAGCCAGATATTTCTCTTCTTCGTCAGTCCTCGACTGTCATTCACTCCCCTGGGTGGGATGGGGCCCCATGAGTGCCTTCACTTTTATGACTGATGTTTATTGGCTTAGTCTTTTACAGGTCTTTTGCAGGCAACCTCACACATGTGAGTTTGTGAGTGCCACAAGCATGTCATGCTCATGAGGCAGCGTTTCTTCATCTGTCCCTTTTTTTCCACTCACTTTCCTGCCACGTTCTTTGGGCCTCAGAGGGGGTGATATGGGTGCCCTTTTTAATGCTGATCACTCAACTTAGTCTTACCACTTTTCTCAACCATAAGTGCCTGGATTCATCACCATTCAGTGTAAAAAGAAGCTTCCTTAATCAAGACTGAGGACAACCATCATCTATTGGTATAAACAAATATTTAAAAGGCAGTTTGACAAATGTCCATTTACTAAAACAGCAGTAATAGGTTCACCCACAAAGCCTATTACTCCCCTGCTATGGAAGTTTGATCAGCTACACAGTATTGATTATGAACTCTCTCTTTCTGAGTAAGATTCATATCTAAGCAGACATCATTTGCTTACTCCCATAGAAGTAGTACCGTTATTTTACGAGTAAAATAATGCCTGGTAAGTTGGTACTATAGCATAAAAGGTCTAAAGATAACTTTAGATCGTTGCTAACTGTGCTCTCGCAGCCATCTGTATGGAAATTTCTAAAACTATGAAGCCTAGGCAGAAAGGAGGAGGCTTCTAGCACAGTTATAGCACAGTTTCTCTGTATTGTGCTACCAAAGTATGTGATATCTTCAGGAATAGTGTCTTACTATCCAATTCCAGTGTGGAGCCAGTGGATGAAGGGAAAGCTCTTAGTTTTAGTGATTAAAATGTTAGACAGGTGTGTCCTCCCGATGAAAAGAGTTTCAGTGCCACTCTGTTTTCTTTCAGTGTCTTACAGTCTGAGGCCTTATACCTGTCCTCTACAAGATTGTTTTTTGGTATGGCAAGGATCATATTTCCTGTGTGGAATTTGTGATATATTAGGCTCTGAGGGCTATGGAAGGCATGGATTCACTTTTGTTTAGTTTTAGTGTTTTCTTCCCACTCATATCCCTCTTGGGTCTTACTAATGCACCACAGTCTTTGCTTGAGAGTGTGTTTGCCATGTTCAGTATATATCTCATGTTTCTGTGTTACTGCTCACCTAGACTGTGGTGGACACAGTACCTAATATAATTTCTTTAGGCTAGTCGCTCTAGGGAGCTTGTGGAGAATCTCATATTCAGGCCCCTGTATTACACTTTTGTTGCAACATCCTTGACCTGCTTTGTCCATCTCTCTGTTTATCTTATCCCCATTTCCTGGTCATGTTTGTTTAGCCTTCTTATTCTCTCTCCACTTGGTATTCCTACAGCACCTATCCTCAAGAGGGGAAAGTACCTCCTTGATGACTACTAATGATCTTGGGCCCCAGCAGGCAGCAGGTATTAGTTAATGTCCACCTTTATCTGCTGCACAGATTTTGTAGATGCGACCTCAGCTTATGTTTTTTTTTCTGCATCAATCTTCTTTTCCTCACACGTTTCAGCTGTTCTTAATGTGATTCTGATATTTTTCTGTTTTTTATCTCTTATAAATAAATCTATTATTTTACTTTTTAGGATGTATTTTTTATTGTTTTCAATTATGTGTAAGTGTGTGTGTGTGTGCCTGCATGTGTGCATGTGCATGCAACTGCAGGTTTTAAAGCTGATGTGGGTGTTGGGAACTGAACTCAGGTCTTCTGGAAGAACAGCAGGTGCTCTTAACTGCTAAGCTCTCTCTCCAGCCCCAGTCTATTCTTTTATTAATCCTGAGACATACAGAGGCAGCTTCTGTTCCACCATTATACCCTGAATTATTCTTTCTCTAAGAAATTGCAATGTATTTTTTATTAAAATGTATTATTTTTTCTTGATATTAGTATTCAATTGTGCCATCTATGTTGTTTCCTCTTGCCTTATTTAATTGTCTAATGACCACTAGATGTCTTACATAAAATTAGTTTATATATACACTAAAATAGTCTGTGGTAAAATATGTGTAACACAAATTTCTTTTTTTACATGTTTATTTTTATGCTGTGTGTATGTGTGGATGTGTGTGGCGTATGTGGTTGCATGCATGCAAGTGTTCAGGTGCATGCATCCATGTGCATATATGGAGAGAACAAAGGAAGTCTTGGGATGTCCTCTTCTATCGCTGTCCTGCTTATTGCCTTTAGCTGAGACTCTCACTGACCTGGAAGCTTGCTGCTTCTGCTGGGATGAGCTGCCAGCAAGGTCTAGCAACTCACCCATATCTTCCTCCCAGTGTCTTGGTGTTTATAGGCATGATCAGCTTTTTACATGGGTACTGGGATTCAAACTAAGATCTTCCTGCTTTTAGAAAAAAGTGCTGATACCCACTGAATCATTTCGCCAGTTTTTATGATTCTTGTCATTTTATGTTAAGTATATGAGAAACATTTTGTTGACAAAAAAGCTATTTTGTTTACTTAAATAACACAAGTAAAGCTTATATAAATTTCCACTAGTGTTGAATATTAGATAAATTTAAGTATCAAAACTGAATATATTGTAATTCCCTCAAATAGTTACTTTTCAACCACATTGAATGTTAAACAAGTTAGAACTTTAGAGTAGTCTTTCCCTATGTCCCTCTCCCTCTCCCCACCTCTTGCATGCAGTCTTTCATTTACTCTTCAACATGAAGGGAAACATGATGAAAAAAATGTTCCCCCTTGGTTCTTAGATTTTCCTTTCCTTTTTCGGGGGAGAGGGGTAGAGTTTTTTATTTTGCTTTTATTGTTTAAAATAATTTTTAATTTTAAATATATTTTGATCATATTCTTCCCCTCCCCAAGTCCTTCCAGATCTTCTCCCCTCCCTACCTACCCAAGCACTCTCAAAAAAAACCCCCAATACAACAAAGCCCCCCCAAAACAAGAAAACAAACTAAAGCAACACCCAAAAAGAAATACACACACACACCAAGCTGTAACCAAATAAAAGTAAACAAAAAAGCTGTGCAGTCAATAATATGTTGGCCAACTACTTGTGAACATGAAGCCTGCCCTGGAATGGTTGGCATACCCAATGTCACTCCATTAGAGAAAAGTAATTTTCCCTCTCCCAGAAGGTATAAATGACAAAGTTTAATTGTTAACCTTTACTCTAGTGCCTAAGTTTTCATTCATTCATTCATTGATTCATTTACTTTTTAAAATCTAACGAAATAAAATATAATAAGACAAAACAAAAGCTATCACAACAGAATTGGACAAGAAAAAAACAATGGAGAGGAAAAGAGGCCAAGAGAAGAAACAAGAATGATAGACCTACTTGTTCACACATACTCAGGATTCCCATAAAAACACTAAACTAGAAGCCATAATATAAGCATAGAGGACCTGGTGCAGATCTGTGCAGGCCCTGTGCATGCCACTTCAGTCTCTGAATTGATGTGATCTTGATCATGTTAACTTAGTATAAGGGGATGCTTTGAATGAGGGTTTTTGGTTTTTTGGTTTTTTTTTTTTTTTTTTTTTTTTTGCTGTTGTTATTGTTTTGTTTCTTTAAAAACACAAAATAGCATTTGGACTGTTTTTGTTCCCATCCCACCATCCCAGGTATACTGAATGATAATGAGTTAGATTTGGACTGTTTATTGTTGGTGGCTATGATTTGATTATGTGCACCCCTTTTACCACATGCAGTTTGTTCTTACGTTGCATGCTGCTTGGACTTCTGGTAACTTTGCTTAGTATATAAAGGAGAGTGGAGTGGGGTGGCAATTGGAGGGTTTGTTTGTTGGCTAGTCCAGCTCTCTGTCAGCTCCTGCTCTCCAAACTTCAGACAGAATATTTCTCTTTCTCTCTTTCTCTTTTAAAGCTGCTACAAAGGCAATGAAGATTTCTTTCTTCCTATTCTTCCTTTCTCTTTCTTGAGCTAGAGGGTTTCTTTCTATCCTTCCTTTCTCTTTCCTGAGCTAGAGGGTGAAAAAGCATGGTAGCAACCTGTTAGAACTTAGAGGGCCTTGTTTTCTTGATGTCCTCCATCCTCTCTGGTCTTTCCATCTCTTCATCTTCAGGGTTCCATGAACTCTGAGAGGTGGGATTTGATGAAAACATCCCATTTAGAGCTGAGTGTTCTAAGGTCTCTCTTTCTTTGCATAATGTCTGGCTGTGGGTCTGTATATTTGCTACCATCTGCTGCAGGAGGATCTTGCTGAACAAGGCTCTGATCAATGAATATAGCAAAATATCATTAGGAATCATTTTATTACTACATTTTTTAAAGCCAGTATTATTTGGTTTTATCTAGGGAGGCATCTGGGCTATATAGTCTTGGTTCTTGTTCACCCAACCAATGTTTGGTATGTGTTCCATCTCATGGAGTAGACCTTAAATCAAACCAGTTACTCGTTGGTTACTCCTACAAGCTTTGTGCCACAATTGCCCTGACATATCTTGCAGGTAGTATACCATTGTAGATAAAGGGTTTGTTGCTGGCTTGATGTTTATGTTTCTCTTTTGATAGCATGTAGTGTATTTGTTTGGACCAAAGATGCTGGAATGAAGGAGTTAAGGCTCTGTGTAGGCACCAGCTCAGCATCTCTATGTTCAATGAGTTGCTGTCAGTTTGTGGAGAGAAATCTGTAGTTTTGGCAACAGCCTGGGTTGTTCCTGTGGGGCCCCTTTGGCCTACAATTCAATTAGGTGTAACTCAATTCCAGTACTGGAAGCTCTGTTGAGTGACTGAAGATGGCCAGTTGGGAGTCTGTCTCCTCCATTATTTGGCAATTTCATTTAGATCGCCTTCATATATGTATATATTGTAGGGCATTTTTATGGTATTCGATTTTATATCACTGCTCAAATGCTCCTAATTTTAGCTGTCTCTCCCCTTATTCCATCCTACAACCTCCTTTCTCCTCACCCTTCCTTGATCTTCCCATTCCAGGTCCCCATTTCCTTTTTAATTTCACACATTTACATCAAACTACCTGTGGTAGGGATTAGGTTGAGTAGTGCAGCACTTGTTTAGCACGTGAAAGGTCCTGCATTCAGAAAAAACAAAATGAAATGCCTAAGTTAAGAAATTTAAATTATGTTTTTCTTTTATATTTTGTGCTTACTTTTTACGTACAGACTAAAGTAGTGTTTCCCAAAATATCTTCACTGCGTCATTTACTATTTTAGCAGCTTGTCATTGTTCCATACTGCTGTTATCAAAATTCAAGTTTAGGTCTGGTCTTCAAAGTGATTCATTCTTATTTTCCCCCTAATTATTCAACCTTAACCATGATCAGAATGTGTTGTATGAAAAAAATCTATTTTCAATCAAAAAGGAAAAATGATAAAATTAATAATTTGTACCTTGAAATCAGGAATTTCTGATTTACTAAGTTTAGCCTACTTGTCATTAATTAAATATGATTTTGCTTATGCTACTGTCAAAATCTGAAATACCGTGCTCTTTACAGCTCTTCAAATTGGCAGAAAGTGAACTCTTGGACTAGTAACATGGCTTAGTGGATAAAGGCATCTGTCACCAAGCCTGACAACCTGAGTTCAATCTCTAGAATCCATATATAACTTTCGGTTTCTGCCACAAATATTTAAAAATAAATTATATACTTCTTTGAGAAAAATAAAAATTTACAAATATTTTACTACTAAAATTTACAAATATTTTAAAGGTACACTATACTTTTAAATATAACACCTTTAAATATAATACCTAGTTGGTATAAATTTTAAGACATTGAACTTACTGAATAATATTTTAGTTTTAAAAATTATTGTATTCATAGTAACAAAGTATGTCATTATGGGATGTTAAAAGCCTGGGAAGAAAATTTATTATTTTCTATCATATTAACATCTCATTTTATAGATAATTATATTTTAAAAGTATTCAAATAAAATGATTCTTCTTATGGTACTGAAAATAATGAAGTTTATAATGTTTGTAAACATTTTAGGGATTGATTTTGAAAATTATTTCATGTTTTTATCTTTGCAAAATGACTCTAATTTATTGCCTTTATCTATTAGTTTTCCAATCTTTGAAAATCCATATCCAATGGACATTCATGAGTCACCAGTTACATGTACAGCGTATTTTGCCGATTGCCCTCCAGATTTGATTCTAGTACTCTATTCTATAGGAGTCAAGCATAAAAAACAAGGGTACAGTAATAAGGTAAATTTTTCCTGTATTTGTATGTATGGTCATGCTTTTGCTCATAATTTTTATTTTCTGACTTTCCACAAAATGACTTGAATGAAACTTTGGAAGTTGTAAGATAGCACTGACAAAGATATACCTAGTGAAATTCAATTTCCTGACTGTGCCATGGTTCTAAGCCTATAAGATTATAAATTTCCCATACACTAAGAATGTAATTATATATTAAGATCTATTTATCAGTCATGCTTATTCTTGTACTACATATAAAATCTATCATAATAAGTATCCTTTAGTTATTTTACATGGATTATGTTTTAAGGACATTGGTTTTTCCTACTTTATCATTTGAAAGACATAATTATTAAACCATTTGTTGCAAACATAATGAGATTTCTTCTTTACAATGTTTAAGATTCAAGTATTTATAAGTATCACAAACTAATATGTTATTGTTATTGTCCTAGGGTAACTGAAAGGTACAAGTTAAAGAAGTACTATTTACATAGTTAAATGAATGGCACAATCGCTTGGCAACACACAATGAATGGCATATATTGCAACAATGTATTTATCTAATAAAAATATTTCTCTTATTGGTGTATATAAATGGAAATATTGATTAAATATTTTAAAGGAGTTGTTATTCTGCATTTACAGTGTTTTTGTATAATAAAAGAATTGAAGATAACTGTACACTTCATCTTTGGCTTATTTGTAATGATTCAATATTAAATCATCTTTTTACTATTTTTTAACATTTAATTGTAAATTTCTAAGCCATTTAAACTGAAAAATAAAACCTGTACATTCTCCTTGATAATCTATTTAGGAATGGCCAGTTAGTGGAGGAGCTTGGAACCTCGGAGCTCAAACGTATCCAGAAATTATAATTACTGGGTAAGTAAGATGTCTTATGAGTTGTAAATTATAAAAGATTATAAATTAATAGCAACAAAAGTATTTGTTAAGTCTTGACACTATGTATGACATGTATGACACTTGTGTACTCTATGCAGGTGAATCATTTCAATACAAAGAAGAAGTAAGAATCTAAGAAATAGCTTTAATCCATAGTTCTTAACTTGGGTGAAAGATACAATCAGATTGCTGGAAATAGAATTATAACTGAAGAATTAGATTTAGATTATATTAGCAGAAGAAATCCATAGGAAATTTATGAGATAGATAGAATATTAACTTCAGGAAAGTTCGGAGAACCTTATGATTCCTACAGATTTGTATCCCCATTGCTATATCTGAATATAAGATGTCCTCCATAGGCTCAAGTGTTGCTTGCTTGATGCCTGTCTGGTAGTGCTATCTTGGAAGAAGGAAGAAGGTCCAGATGGTGGAGCCCAGCTGGAGGAAATAGGCTGGTGCATGTATACTTTGAAGGGTTCTACCTGATGCCTGGTTCATCATCATCATCATCATTATCATTATTATTATTATTATTTTGCTTCCTTCCCATTTGCCTTGAGATGAATAATTTGTCATATGATCCTGCTGCCATGATATGAACTGTTCTGTCTCTCACAATGGACTGTAAACCCTTAAATCAGATATTTTATACAGTGGCAAAACATTCATTATATGGCTAAAATTTGCTTCAAAGTTTATAGCATCGGAAAAGTACTACTTTGTACACCAACTCTCTTCATGTTCTAACACTAGGAATTGAAAAGAGATACAGCTAAATATAAACACAAAGTCTACATGTTAATAAGAAGTTCCTTTGGCTAAGTTTCTCCATAGGCCAAAGAATGAGAAAAGGATCACCTATGGAGACATGAATCTTATATGAACTAGTATCTCTAAGTTAAATCACACACACACACACACACACACACACACACACACACACACACACACACACTACCAAAATACTGTGGCCCCAACCCATTCCAGCAAAGACCAATTCAAAGCTTAAACTTTCATCATCACCAGCCCTAAAGAAGTACTGCAGCTTCCTTTCACAGAAGGCAGAATGGAGACCTGAGACTTTCATCTCGACTGAGTAAAACCCATCTCTGGTGATATCAGTAGAAATCACTTGGAGCCAGTATTCCCAGCAATAGTGAACAGTCACTATTCCCTATCCCTTTATCAGTGACAGTCATGTGAGGTGGGAGAAAAAAAATGTGGACAGTTCTTAAAAAGAAATCCAAGAAATAGTGGTTGAAGACTTACCAAAGTCAGCAAAAAACATAAACCTGCAGAGTTAAGAAGTTGGAGTAAACCCCAAGAAATCCACATCAAGATTTATTATAGTCAAACTCTGGAACAGTAAACACCAAGGCAAAGGGTTGAAAGACACAAAAGAGAAAACGCCTCCTACACATACAACTAAACTAACATGATGAATGACGAATTGTATATCAGAAAACCTTGAGGACAGCCAGTTGTGGACTGAGTCTAGGTGCACAGCCACCATGATGGGAAGCAGCATGTCTGAATGCTTGGCCAATGCCATGTACCAGTGCTACCCAGACCCGGTTTGCCCCTAGAGAGCACATCATCAACAGAATGAGGTATACTACCATGAGCACTGCTTTGTGTGTGCACAGTGCTTCCAGCTCTTCTATGAGTTTGAGGGCCAGTACTGAGAGCATGACTTCCAAATGCTGTTTGTTCCATGCTGCAGTGAGTTTGTCACTGAATGCATGATAAAGGCCATGAAGTTGGTGAACTGGCAACCAGGCTGTTTCCACTGCGAGCTGTATTTTGTGGAGCTGGCTGACATGGGCTTTGTGAGGAATTCAGGCAGCCACCTTGCTGGCCTTGCCACAGTTCATCTACCAGTGATGTCATCTGGCCATTGACGAGTAGCCCCTCATGTTCAAGAATGAGACCATTCTGCTGCTCCCACTGTGGGAACGAGCTGACTTCTAAGGATGAGAATTGAAGGGTAAGCAGTACTGCTTGCCTTGCCATAACATGATGGGTATCCCCATCTATGGGGCCTGCCATATGCCCACTGAAGTCTGTGTAGTAGAGGCACTTGGAAAACAGTGGCATGTGGAGTACTTTGTCTGTGCCAAGTGTGAGAAGCCATTCCTGTAGCACCAGCACTATTAGAAGAAGGGCTTGACCTACTGTGAGACTTACTATAATCAAATCTTTGAGGGATGTCTGCTATAGCTGAAGTCACATGACTGAGGGTAATGGAATGGTTTGTGGAGTTCTATACGAAGCCTAGGTTAAAGAGGTGCATTTCCTCTGAAAGTGAAGAAGAGGCTGAAGAAGCTGTCTGATCTAACCTCCTGCAAGACCCAGCCCAAGTCTGTGGACATGATCTCAGTCTGAGGGTCTTGGCTTCCATTTGCCTGCCTACAGAACCTCTGTCCTCACCCTCCTGTCCAAATTCCTGATGGCCATCTCCTACTTCTACTCTGTCCCAGACTCTTCTCTCTGGTATGTTGCCCTTTTTGTTCCCAGTCTATTCTGGGGCACATAGTCTTCTTTTCTGTGCTGAGGCCTGGTACACCCTCATAGTCATTTCATCTTATGCCCACATCTATAGGGACAGGAACAAATTGGTAGTGGGGTGGGGGTAGCTGATGGACATTTAGGTTGTTAGGGAACTAAACAGGGAATTGTTGAGGAACATTTAATTTTTTAATCCAGCAGCATAGCTACTCTAACAAAGAATTACATCAAAAGGACAAAGGCCTGAATGAAGAGATCACATTTAGAGGCCTGTGATCCAGATGAAATGCTCTAAAGGCAATGATAGTGACATCTTTAATCTCAAACTCTGAGATTGAATCAGAGTGGAGTCTGAGATTGACTCAGAATGAAGTATGAGATTGAATCAAAGTGAGGACACACCCAACTCTGAGGATATAAATGGAGGCTTTCGGGTCACAGTTCAGTTCAGTTCAGAAGGAACAGTTCAGTCAGTTCAGATGAAGAGTTCAGTAAGGGAGTTGGAGAGTTAGGCAGCCAGCTCACAAACAGAAAAAGAAGCTGAGAAGAATAGAAGCCAGTCCAGAATAAGCGCAGAGTCAGAAGCAGATGGTTTATGATTTATAGTTCGGAGTTTACAGTACAGATCAGAGTGAAAAGAGGTAGTTCAGAATATAGCTAGTCAGAGTGAGCTCAGTCAGCAGTAAGTCTCAGATGTTGAAATATTCTAGATTTAAGTTTGCAGATTAAATTGTATAGAGACTGAAGCCTTCTAGGTCTATGCTTAAGATTAGATGGTACAGAAGCTAAAACTTTCTAGACTGGGGGTTGAATTAGCAAAGAATAAACAGCATTTTGTCATGAACCCAAGAGAATAAATAAATATCAGTGCTTACGTCTATGACTATAGGGAGTTCTCAGTTGAAGAAATTAAAATGTCTGAGAAATACCTGAAAAATGTTCATCCTCCTTAGCAATTAGAAAAATGCAAAAGACAAAAAGACTTTGAGATTTCATCTTGCTCCAGTCAGAATGGTTAAGAACAACAAAGCAACTGACACTGCTGGTGAGGTTGTGGAGAAAGAGAAATCCTTATTCAGTATTTATGGAAAAGAAAGTTTATATAACCACTCTGGAAATTAGTATGGAGAATCCCCCAAAAAACTAAAAATAAATCTTCTATATCATTATACCCAACTATACCCATTCCTTGGCATATGCACAAAGGAGGCAATATCCTGCTCCACAAATACTTGCTCAGCAATGCTTACAGCTACCCTATTCACAATAGCCAGGAATGGGGGAAAAAGTTTATACATTGGTTTGAGTTAACTTTGGAAGCATTCTAAAGCTAGATTATAGTGTCAGTGTGAATATTATATAAGTTAATTAAAAATATTGAGCTATATTGATGGAGTATAAAATTATATTTCTATAAATCTATTGAAGTAAATGACTTTATTTATGGCTCCTGTCCATCAAAAACTATTAAACATAAATGTGAATCAACGACTAATATGTTCCATTCACATGCACACACACACACACACACACACACTCCAATATAAAGTAGCTTCACTATATCTTTAGAGTCAGACTTAAACTACAAGTAGTTTGAGTCTTCCTTTTGTTACTCAGAATTATTTTGACTGTTCTCATTTCTTTACATATAAATTTAGAATCAGTTTATTTATTTTTTGGCCTATTTCAACTAGGATTACATTGAATCTGTCTTATTTGTGGAGACCACAACAAGTATTATAATCATTGGAAACATAATATATCTGTCCTTTTATAAATACTTTTTCTTTCTCTGTTCGTCATTTTTTATTTTTCAGCATCTGGCTCTAACATAACTTATAATGGTTTATGTCTAAGTATTTTGTATTTGGTTACTATTATAAATGGCCAATTTATACTACTTTTTATGTTTTTTGGTTACAAAGAAACAGTATTGATTTTTGTATGCTTGTCTTCATTGTTCAGTTGTGTTAAATGTATTTAAGAATCACTTTCATTGAATTGTTGAGATTCTGGTGCATATCAATTATAAGCTCTACAAAGAGAAGCATTTCTGTTTCTTCTTTTTCAGCTTGTTGGTTTATAATTTGATTTTCTTACCTTCATGCAATGTTTATTACCATAGCACTGAATAAAATGATGAAAATAAATATTTTTGCTTTGTTCCTGATCTAAGGGGGAAGACATTTATTCTTTTAGAAACTTGTATGTTAGGCAATGTTTATAAATGGTTCTTAGCTGCCCTTTATCAAATTAAAGGCATTTATCTTCGTCATCAATCATGTTTCTTAAGGAATGAATGGTGAACTTTGGCTATTGCCCTTCTGCATAATTTGGCATAACCAAATGAATTTTATTATGTAAGTTTTCCTTCTAGCTAATTAGAATTTCAGTGACTTTTATTAAAATTTCTACTTGGCTTTGCATTCCTAAGACAAGTTCACTTGGTTAGGAGAAATTACTCTTTTTGTATCTTGCTTGGCTTTTACTTACTCATATTTTCTTGACTTTTTTTTTGTTTGTTTGTTTAAGCTTAGTGAGATATTGTTGATTTTCTTTTTCTTCAAGTATCTTTTTTCCAGGTTTGGTGTCTGATAGTGCTGACATTCCCAAATGTGTTGGGAAGTACTGTGCCTTCTTTGTTTTGTAGATGATTTTTGATAGAATTAGCATAAATTGTTAATAATCATGGCAGTTTTTGAACAGTTTAGATATTTGCTTTATATTTTGATAAATATCCTAGTTGTCATTTTCATTAAATGTAAATAATTTTATTTTAGAATTATTGTTCAATTTCATAAGCCATTTATTGTTCACTATGACATGTATAATGATCTTACAAAAAGAAAATCTAAGGATTTTACTTTTTCTCATCTAGAGTTCAATGTATCATTATTTTAAAAAAAAATAATTTTCAGCTTACAAATGGTTTGTCATATATCAGTCTTCATTACAATGGTATTTAAATAAAAATATTGACAATAGTAACTCAAATTTTTTGTGTATTTGGAGTGACTATTTTATTTTACATACTATAATTATGCTAATTTCTTTTTATTTAGTCATGCAGATGGATCAATAAAATTTTGGGATGCTTCTGCAAGTAAGTTTTATGTTTATCTCCATTCAACAGAAAGCATTTTGCTATTATCTATTTATGGTCATCCACCACTTTAATTTGAATAATTGCCACCACAGAAATGTTTTAGTATAATTATAATTATAGTACCTTGTTACAAAAAAATATTTCCTATATTTTGGATCAGCTTAAAGTATCTCTACCATAACTTTATTCAATAATATTAAATAAAGAACACTAAGGCCACTCTTTCAGGTATCCTATCAAAAATAAGCATGTTACATCAGGAAAAGAACCAAGCTTTGCAGATTAACAGTTCAAGGAATTCCCTCTGTGTCCTACCTGTGTGGCATTTGACAAGTGCTTTTATTCCTCTGTTCTCAGCTTCCCTATCCCACTTTATAATATTCCATGAGAATCAAAAGAAATTATTTTATAACAGTAAGAATTTTTTTTTTAATTTTCAGATAATTAGATAATTCAAGGAATGATGTATGTGGTCAATCTGGAAGATCCTATGAACTTATCTAAGTCTTCATTATACCCATATATGTCATTTACAAAGTATGTTCTTAAGAATAGAGAAAGAAATGCACATGTGTAAATACATGTCAGACTATGAAAATTCTAAATGTAGTGTAATCAAATGCTATTTTAATCAGAAATGGTAAAGATTTATTTGGACCAGTAAGTTCTGAGAAAGACTATTTGTTTATGTATTTATTTTTCAGATAGGATATTTTAGATAGCCTATGCTGGACACTAACTTAAGACTCTTATGCCTTAGGCCTCCCAAATTCTAGGATTAGGCTTGTTTACCACCAGCCCTATTAGAAAGGATATTGAGATGTGTAGAGAAACATTTAATCCATTAATCTGGCAGCATGACTGCTCTATGGTAGAAAGAATGTTAGTATATGCTTTTAATCCCAGCATAGCACACTCAGTAGAAGCAGAGCAGGAGACTGAAGAAGCTGGAGAAGAAACAAGGCTGAGTTCACAATGTGGAAGCAGATCTCAGGGAGTAGAAGTAGAGTATGGAGGTAGAAACAGGAAGCAGAGCTGAGAAAAAGGAAGAAGCAGGCAAGAAGCAGTGAGAGCTCAGAGAGTTGAAGCAGAGTATAGAAGCAAGGTGGAAGTAGACAAGAAGCAGAGATGAGAGTTAGTGCAGTAAGGCAGTTTGAATGCAGTCAGCTCACAGACAGAAGGAGAAACCTAGAAGAACAGAGCCAGTCTATAATAAGCAGAGAAAAGGCAGAGAGTCAGAAGCAGACAGTTTAAGATTTATAGTTTGGAATTTATAGTACAACTCATAGTAAAAAGAGTTAGTTCAGAAGATAGCTAGTTAGAGTGAGCTCAGTCAGCAGTAAGTCTCAGAGGCTGAACTGTTCTAGGTTTAGGTTTGTAGATTAGGTTGTATGAAGGCTGAAACTTTCTAGGACCGGAAATTGAATTAGCAAAGAATAAATTGTCCTCTGCCATGAATCCATTAGAATAATTAAATATATCAATATATATATCTACACCTATAGTAATGGATTAAGTTAATCTGAATTTTGTTAGGTAGCTATAATTTAGACAGTCAAAAATATAAGGAAAAGAATAAGCTAGCAAGTTTCTGAATTTGGAACCAGTAGGTAACAATCTTGAAAATAAAATAAGAAATACATGAAAACTGATTAATATGACATAATGCTGTTGTCCATACTACAAGTCTGTTTTAGCTTTTGCAGCTATCTTAATAATATCTTTTGTAACAACAACAAATCATTATTTTTCATTTAGTCATATTTTGAAATTTTTAAAGTCTAGAGTGGTCCTGAGTATTTCATGTCTTTGACAATTTTTAAAAGTTCAGGCCAATTACTTTGTAGAATTGTCTTGAATACTGTTCTTGTTAAATTCACGCTGTGTCCTTTTAGCAGAAACTTCTGGCTTTTGGAACTCTCTTGGACATCATTTATAGAACAGGAGTCTTTTGTTTGTATGGAGAATTTTGTTTCTATTATGTTCTGAAGTGGCGATAACTTCCCCAAATAAATATTATTGAAAATCATTTATAAACCCAGACTTTTATAAAATTATACCTGAGCCTGCTTAACTTGAAATACCCAGATGAGATCGTTCCTAAAACAATTAAAGGATTTCTGTCTTTAAAAAAACATCTGGAGTATTGTATCAATCTCTTACCAAGCAATTAAATGGGTTATTATGAAAAAACATGGTAGCATCTCACCTGGGAGAGATTCATGTTCTGTAAACTTTCTTACACTGTAAACTTTCTTAGTCCCAAGGCTCATAAACAGTCTTTTCCCTATATAGTTTGTCTTTTGATGCTATGACATGAGGGCATGACACTGAAAGTTTACTATATAAATGTAATTTGCCTTACTTTATTTTACTTTCATGGTTCAACAAATACATTGAAAAAAATTTGAACAATATCTAAGAATTAAGATCAGATTAGGAAATAACTATATTTTAATATTTTATAGTGACTCTGCAGATGTTGTACAAGCTAAAAACCTCAAAAGTATTTGAAAAGCAGAAGGTAGGAGATGGCAAACAAACATGTGAAATTGTAGAGGAAGACCCATTTGCTGTTCAGATGATTTACTGGTGTCCAGAGAGCAGGATATTTTGTGTATCGGGAGTCTCTGCGTATGTTATAATTTATAAGTTCAGCAGACATGAAATTACAGCAGAAATAGTGGTAAGTTACTTTAAATTTAACTTTCCTATTTATAATTACTAAAAGAAAAAAATTTTTTTCTACTACTACCATTTTTTTCTACCAACAACTACTTGTTTTTTTTTTAAGTTATCAAGAGTACAGTATATAATCTATATTTAATATAATCCATAATATATTTAATTATTGTTACTTAATATATTAAAAAGTAATTGATTTTTGAATGAACAGTTCTTTAAAATAATTTCAATGTCAAAATGAACTTGCTCTTAAAAATTAATCTCACTACAAATTGAACATTATATTATCCTCTATTGTTCCATATCTTTGTGTCTCTTCAATTTTGCATTTACCTGACTAATCTGAGTTAATTCCTCTTAAATATTAATTGTCACAATTATAATATCAGCATCATTTTTATAGTATATAATATACTTTAAGATAGGTATTGTATAGTATATACCTAAACGTGTATATGCATATATGCATTTAATTAGATAGTGTAGAGTTTTATTTCTGTATAAGTGTCAAATTAGTGTAGCTTTGTCCATTTCAAAAATTTGACTGCTTTATGTTTTCTTGTTAACTAGCTATCATAAATTATTATTTCCCAACTATAATAAGATTACTCTAAATCCTTTTTTATGTAACAACGTTCCATATGGTAAAAATAATTATAATATTACCTTAACAAAATTTTAATTTTTAAATTCATTACAGAAGGTTCTGTTTATACGAAACAATGATGATGCTATTAATCACATCAAAGTTAATATACCTATGATTTTTCTATTCTGTCCTATAATTTTTACCCTTTTTTATACCAGAATATAAAGATTATTCCATATACACTTTTTTTGTGTGTTTTTATGTCAACTAAAATTAATGTCATTCTTTAAGAGTATATTGAATGATAGGGGCTTGGGGTCACAGGTACATACGTTTTAACCCTAACTTTACCACTTTTCCACTGATTATCTGTGTTTTTGGCTCTGAGCAATTAATAGGCAGTAATGGAATCTGGGTACAATTTATTCTCATACCCATATAAATTTGTGTAAAAGAAAAAAAAGGAAAGTAGAAAATAAAGGTAAAATGGAAATACTCACACTAATTTTGCTGGCTTTTATAATAATGTTATAGCAATCTCAGCACTGTGTATTAGCAAGTACTCATCTGATAACCAGATTGTCATTGCTTCTAGTAGTTTAGAGATAATTATTATAAGTTTGGTAATATTGCAGCATTTATACTGTATACATACTAGAATTCATTTTTAAATATCAAAATGTACTCATTACATTGTAAATTAAATACTTTTTATAATGTTTTTGTATTTATAAATATAGTACTTTTTACAAATATATGTGCATATTCATTTTAATTTCTTTCATTGGAATAACTGTTAATTTCTCCTTTTGTTTTAATCATCCACCAAATTATAATTTATCATAAGAAATCATCTTAGTTAGAGTTTCTATTACTGTGATAAAACACCATGACAACCACATCAATCACTAAGAAAATGCTCCCAAGGGTTGGCTACATGCCAAACGATTGGGGGACATTTTCTCTATTGAGGATCCCTCTTACAAAATGATTCTAACTTATATCTGGTTGACAAAACAGTCTGAGAAAGCACAGGAGTATTCATTATTTAAGAACTTATTTTCACTAATAGCATCTTTCTTTTAGTGTTGAGGAATTAAAGATAATGGTTTTCTTGGTGATTGCCATTGAATAATCCATATAATTCACTACTTAATTCAGCTTGAAATAATTCCAAAATTGAGTATGGTATTGAATTTACTGGTCTAAAAATTAAGAATAATTTCTAGAAACTTCTCAGATATATTAATGTGGTTATTATTATTATAACTTAGACTAAATTAAAACTTGACTTTTTTTTTAAGTCATTAGAGGTACGACTTCAGTGTGATGTTGAAGACATTATTACCCCTGAGCCAGAAACAAGTCCCCCATTTCCAGATCTCTCCTCTCAACTTCCTTCTTCGAGGAGTCTTTCCGGAAGCACTAATACTGTGTCCAGTGAAGGAGTGACAAAGGACAGCATTCCGTGCCTTAGGTAAGAACTGTTACCAAATGCCAAAGCACTTTCATCTGTGAATTATGTAATTCTTGCAAACTGTCATAGATAAAGTTATTCTCTCTTGTTAGGTAAGTTATGGGGACGTCAAATGTCTTTGAATAACTTCCCCCAAAGGCACAGTATATTATACTTTGTTTACCTATTTATATTTTTTCCCAGAAGGATTTTAAAGAAAACATGGCTTTGCTAAAATGTATAGCTTAACAAGGCAAAACTCTGAACTATTTTTTCTAATTAATGATTTTTATCAAACTTTTTACTCAATATATCTAAATAAAATTTAGAAACATAATAAAATCTTAGTAAAGCTCATAGAAAAATTTAACGTGCTTTTAATTATAGGATTTATAAATTATAATTTTACATTGCCAAATAAATGTTTCTAGTGTTAACCACTTGGAGAATACAGCCTAAGCAGGGGTTTACTCTAAGCCTCATATTACAGTATATGTATGTATTATTGAAAGAACTCTAGACAGTTTGTTTTCTCACTTCTTATGCAAATATGTATGGAAATTTTAGAGATAAGATTTCAACAACAAAAGCTATATAATTGACAGTAACCCATAACTTCCCTTATTTTTAAAAGACTTTTAAAAAGGAAATATAAGTAGGGATTAATTAGGAAAAAATCTACAAGTGAGAAAAAAGTCAATAAATTTTAGAGAGTGAAAACTGTTATGAGTTTATAAATACATTTATTTATTTATTTATTTATTTATTTGTGTTCGTGTACATACATACATACACACATACCCACACACACACACACACACACACACACACACACACACCCCATGGCATACATTTAAGGTCAGATGACAACCTGTAGGAATCTGTTCTCTCCTTCCACCTTTTGGAGCCTGGGGATGAAGCTCAGTTCTCAGTTCTTTCAGGCTTGATGACAAGCGCCTTTACCTGGTGAGCTATCTTGTCAGCCATATATATTTCATTTTTCTTAGCATCAATTTACTTCATTTAACTGACTTCAAAGCAAATAAAAACCAGTAAAAGAACAGAACATTTAAAATAGCTCTATAGACCTATTTGTTTGACATTGGTTGACAAGAAAATCTATCATTAGAGCACAAATCTTCTAATATCTTAGATATTTGTAAAATGTAGAAGAATTTTACATAGGGATAAGCTTGGCAGTGGTGGTGCATACCTTTAATCTTTGTACTTGGAAGGCAGAGGAAGGTGAGTCTCTGAATTCAAGGCCAGACTGGTTTACATAGTGAGTTCCAGGAAAGCAAGGACTACACAGAGAAACCCTGTCTCAAAAAAAAAAAAAAATCAAAAAAATAAAGAAAAAAGGTGGGAATAGATACTGAAGGAAAATTCATGATATAAAGATCTGTTGTGGAGATGAAGTTAGCATTGACAAATGTTGAAATGTAATATGATTGACTTGAAAAATACTGAAGTAAATCTCAAGGATTATTAAAACCAAAAGAAAAAGCTGCATAATTTTATATTATGTAGCTTGTGCCTAGAGGTCAAACACACACAAAAAAATCTTACTAGTATTCTATTAATTAGATTATATTATGAAAGGTTCTTCAGTTGCAGATAGTCCATGCTTCTCTTAATCTTGGTTGGCATTTGTTACTTTGTTTTGCTGAAATTAGACTCTGCTAAAACCCTTAGCTGGTAAATAAGCATCTCAACTAGCTCATCCTTTGTTTTTAGCAGTTTGTAATTCTTATCAATATATACATGTTTGCACAGCTGTTTGTTTTTATTTTTATCTTTTTGTGTGCTTAGTGAATATTTATCATGGGCCTCATTAAGAGAATTAGATTTAAAGAAAAACTTGAAAGAGTTAAGAGAGTTCAAGAATATATGGTGGAAGAAGTTCTAGGCAGAAAGAATAGCTAGAGCAAAGGTCTTGAAGTGCTTGGCATGCTTAGGACAATAATTAGGCCAGTGCACCTAGAGCTGAGAGACGCGTCCTGATAGTAAGAGGTAATATCACATACATAATACAGCCTTATTAAAAGGGTATTGTAAGAGTCTTGACATTTATTTCAAGTGGGAAGTAGGGAATCATTGTAATGTTTTGAATAGAAAGTAACATGATTGGGCTTAAAATTCAAATAGATCAGTTTAGTAAGTGAATTGAACATGGGTTTGAGGATAGAGGGAAGAACAGAAGCTAGAGATAGTTATGAGGCTATTGAAGTAAGTTAATTGATATTAAATAAAGGGCTAACATTGTTTTAAATAAAACATTGACTTTTTTAATCATTTAATGTTTAATTGCAAATAAACAATGACTATTTTATAATATATTACTAGAATTGCAGTGGGTATACATTTAATTTCAAAGGCCGTTTATTATTTATTTGAAATTTAAATTTCAGTGGATATCCTATGTTTTTATTTAGCAGTTTTAAGATCACAGCAGCAGAAACGTAGAAAGTTGTTAGGCTGTGGCTATATTTTCAAAGTAATTTGGATAGCATTTGATGAGCAGTCGATTATCACATATAACTATGAGGATAAATATAAGAAGATAGTAGTGAAGGATATCCATAAATTTTTTCTGTGTAGCTGGAAGTAGAGGAGGTTTGTCAGTTAAACAGAAGAAAGCTCCAGGCAGAGTAAGTTCAGAGGAAAATGAAAGAACTATGAGTGGCTGTGTTAAACTCTTTGTTGGGTAGTAATTTATTAGTCATAGTCTTAGTTTGATTTCTATTGCTGTGATAAATCACTGACCAAAAATAATTTTGGAGAAGGAGGGATTTAGTTGGTTTATGGGTTACAGCCTATCACTGAAGGAAGTCAAGGCAAGAACTCAAGGCATGCACTGAAGCAGAGATCATGGAGGACTGATGCTTACTGGCTGGCTTTCTCTAGCTTGCCTTACTACCTTTCTTATAACGGTCCAGCCCCACCTTCTCAGGAATGGCACTGCCCACAGTGGTCTGGACCTACCTGTATCCTTTAACAATAAAAAAGACCCCCACAGACATACCCACAGGCCAAATTGATGGAGGAAATTCCTCAGTTGAGACAGTCCCTCAATCAAAAGTAATTAATTATTTATAATTAATAATTAAAGGTACTATCCCCAAATACAAAAAGAAAATGTTTTATCAGTCAGAGTTGTGAAACTGACTGAAAAATAACTGAGCAAGTATATGTAGCTTGGTACATCTTAAGAGAGTGAAAAAACATTGTCCATCTTCATACTTGCCCTTCCCCATGTTATATATTTTTGTAGCATGATTCTATGTAAATTATCAAGGTGCATAGGTATGCTAAAGCTGCACATGACAGAATTCTACTTTCTCTTTCTTCTAGTGTTAAAACACGGCCAGTGCGGATGCCGCCAGGCTATCAAGCTGATCTTGTTGTTCAGTTGGTGTGGGTAGATGGGGAGCCTCCTCAACAAATTACAAGCCTGGCTATAAGCTCAGCATATGGAATGTAAGTAATTACACATTCTTTCTGGTTTGGATTATCTAATTCTGAATGGTTTGTAAATATTTCTTTTATAATATGAAGTCTTAAAAATTAGAACAGTCCCTTAGCTCAATTTTTATTAGATTGGCCATTGTATGATAAAACAATAATTAAGCTTAAGCTATGATTATTTTATTTGTTTTCTTTTTCTTGATTTCAAATTAGTGGTAATGTTCTCCTACTTCAGATTTTTCTTTTTGGATTGATTTGGACTTTCTGTTTCTTTATCCCTTATGTTTCACTTTGAGTACTTTTTTTGACCTGTCTTATAAAGTTTATTTCAACTTTGTCTAATTTGGTTTCAGTTATTCTTGCACATACAGAAAGCTTTAGATTTCTGATGATAACTGACTCTTTTATCGTGATCAAAGTTTCATCAGACCTGGTCCCAGTTATAATATACTTGAACACTATAATTCATAATCCCCATTACTTGATGTGGTAAGAGCATGTGTTAATTTCTACCCTAGATAGTTACCTTAAAGATGAATGAGTTCAAGCAGATCAAGATACCATTTCCAAAAGATTGGCCTTCAAAGACTGGGGAGGGAACTATCAGAATTAAAAGAATGTGGAGATGTGCCACTTAATTTAGGAACTGAAGAGAATTAAAGTAGATAATTAGAGAAAACATTTCCCATGTATGGGAACTTCACTGAAGTGCATATAATATATGAGAATGGCAGTTTGAGTGCTTGCCTTGTAGAACTTGGGTTGTCAAAAAAAATTCTACCTCAAATCATCTTCGAAGTAAATTCTGCCAACTGTTAAATAAATAGTATAATTATTATACAGAATATTTCTGGGATTTATGAAAGATGAAATCATGCTTGTCTTTTTTTATGATGTAACATAAATTTGAGAACTTGAAAGGTTATAACAAGAATGGAAAATTGTAAGTCTATGACTTGTATGAACATGAATTGAAAATTCTAAACAAAATATAAATAAAGTTATAAAGAAAAATGATAAAATTATTCACATCCAAAGTTCATTTACATCAGAAATGTAGATTATTTTACCCTTTTAAATGAACCAGGGCAATTTATCAAATTGACATAATAAAGTAGAAAAGGCTTATGATTATATCAGGGATGCCAAAACAAAGAGCATATGGGAAACTGCCCATGTTACCACAGCTAGACCGACGTCCATACGCATACTGGAAGTACTGAATAGACACAGTGGGCAAAGCAACAACATGGCCATTTGAAGTTGGAAAGGAATTGTGGTGAGGGGAATGGGAGAACTGGAGCAGGGAGTATGAGGGGTAGACTTGATCAAAGCACATAAACAAAATTCTCAAACAGTAACACACACAAGTATATGTTAAAAGTTCAGTATTCACTGGTGAGTTTAAAAGAAACTACTAATTACAATATGAAGACAATTTTCTTACTCTAATACATTGCAACAAACAGTATACTTCTTGGTGAAATATTAGACATTTTACCTTTGAGTTTAAAAAAATAAAAGACAAGTGTCTTAGTTGGGCTGTTGTAATAAAATATCTTAGACTGGGTAATTTGTAAACAACAGAGATGTATTACTCAGTTCTGGAGGCTGGGAAGATCAAGATCAAGGTATCAAGATCAAGCCCTAACAAGGGCTCACTGTTTCAGAGATGGCAGCTGAGTGCATTCTCATGTAGAAGATACAGAAAGCAAGCTTTCTCTCCTCATAAGAACCTGATCTCATTTGTGAACCGAAAGTCCTCAAGACCTGAGGACTTCACATCTCATACTTAATAATCTATATTATATTGGTTAATTGTCATGTGCTGTTTAAGCTTACTGAGAAGCTGGCTCTGGAAAAAGGGTTAATCTGCTCCCTTGTTTCAGGCCTAAGCTTGTTTTTCTCAAAATGTCCTCCAAGGCATTTGTCTAGGGACAGACTGGCCCAATTGCATTGTAACATGGAAAAAAAAAGCAACCAACAGAGGGTATTGAGAATATTGTGTCCTTGAGAACAGCTACAGAGAAAAACCACTTTCAACAGTGGCTTCTGTTAATTATCACATACTGTAAAAATGTCTGCAGTGGGAGTGAGAAGCCAGAAGCTCATCCAGAAAGAGAGCGTGCAATTTGGATCTCCAGCTGACTGCCTCAACTTCCCCAGTTGATTCCTGTCAGATAAGCATTAAATTTTATATTATTTTTGTTTGTTCTCTCAAGCAGGCTATTCCTGAATGTTCTCTTCTTAATGTTGTAAATAAATTGAGGGTGTTTCCCTATGTATCCTGTACTCTTTTGTTTTTTCACTTCTGCTTGCTATAAACTTATTAAATTCACTAATTCAAAACTGAAAATATGGCTATTGTAATTCATTCTCTATAGAATACATATAGAATAGACCATATAAAATATAGACCATATAGAATACATGATTTTTGGGGAGCCACAAAAGTTCGGATTGTAACTTTCTGCTCCAAAGCTCCCAAAATTCATGTATTTATCACTTGTAAAATAACTTCATTCAACATTAAGAGCTCCAAAAGTCCTAACATTTCAACATCAGCTTACAGGTTTTAAGCCTGATGTTTTGTCTAGATGTCATCTAAATCAGATAGGCATGAGACTCAAAGTACGATTCATTGAGAGGTAAACTTTGCTCCCTCAAAAGTTTCATCCACCTACCTAATGAGTCAAGTTCTTCCCCAGCTGGGATCCTATGAAATTATATGCTTCCACAATGTAGTGGTAATCATTTTGTCCTGTCATTCTAAAAGTCAGAAATATGAAAGAAGGGTCATATATTCCAACTAAAACCAAAATACAATGTGATAACATTACATCTTAAGTCCAGTTAGTGACTTGACTTTGTATTCCGCCTTTTAAACACAATGAGGCATAATTGGACCTGAAGGTTAGAGTATTCTTGTTGCTAGTGAGAATAGCTGATATTGCAACTCTCATTGGCTGAGGTCTCAACCCTGACACTTTCCTATGGTAAAGTGGATGCTGGTAGATCTCCCATTAGGGAGTCATGACAACTCCAGTAGTCATTGTCCTCATAGGTGCTTTGTTGCTTTTTGTCAGTTTTCTGGCTAGGACCCATCCTAGGATGCCTTAGGAGGCGTCCTAAGAAATGTGGTGAAGATAGCAAGCCCGTTGTTTTTATATTCATGGGCCGTTGGAGCTGACATGAGTTGGGTATCATCAAATGAGTTCTCCAGAGGGACACCTACTAAGGCCCATAATACACTTGAAGCTACTGAAGCCATACATAGAATTGGTACAAGCCTCTGTTCCAGAGTATGAGTAAGAGAAACACACCAAGGTTCCTTAGTCTTTTAATGTCCCTTTTGTGGTAAGTTCCATGCTTTAAACCTTCACACTCTAGGACTGTGGTGGTCATGTAGGCCCATTAATCTAAAAAAAATGCCTTTATCATTATCTTGTTGGTTAGTACCTGGCTTCTGTTTACTTTGTTATAATTCTTAATGCAGTTTCAACATTTCACTAAAAAAGAAAGAAATTATTTCTTTATAAAATCACCATTAATTTAATAGCTTAAAATCATATTTCAAGATGCTTTAGAATATATCATCCATATTCTTTATTTTCAGATTTAAAAATGTTTTTCCATTTTAATTAATACACAATTGCACATGTATTTGGAAATAGCAATATCTCATTCACTATATAAAATGTATATTAGTCAAATTAAAGTAATGAGCATTTCTACCTCACTTAATTCCAGTTGTCAACTTTTGCTTTTGTCTCTTATTCTTTTTTAGGCTCTATCTACAATCATTGCCTGTACCAAGGTGTTTCTTTTATTTTCCAGTAGTTTCTCAGTTTCAGATCTTACACTTAGGTTTTTCATTTCTTTGAGGTGGTTTTTATATAGGCTGGAATACAGTAGCTATCAGTATTCTGTGCAAATAACAAGTTTCCTCAGCACTATTTATTGAAAAGCCTATCTTTTCTTCAACATAGATTTTTGGTGCCTATGTTGAATATAAGTTGGCTATGTACCCTATACACACACATATATTTGTTTCTGGGATTGCCCTTTTCTTGGATAATGTGTCTGTGTTAGACTTGTTTTGACCACTATGATTCTGTAGATCTTGAGATCCAGTACATTGCTGCTTTCAGCTTTGTTTGTTTATTTGTTTGCATTATACTTGCTTTGGTGTCTTTGTGCTTTCAAGGAAATCTTAGGGTTTGGTTTTTTGAGGGGGGGAAACAGGGGGTTCTGGTGAAAAATCACATTGGTAATTTTCCAGGGGTATATTTAATCTTTTTAAAATTAGATTTATTTTATTTTATGTATATTGTTATTTTTCCTGCATTATGGATGTATGCCACATGCATGCCTGGTGCTTATAGAGGCCAGACAACAGAATCAGATACCCTGAAATTGGAATTGCAGAAGATTCTGGGAATTGAACCTGGGTCCTCTGGAAGAACACCCAGTGCCCTTTGCTGCTGAGTCATCTCTTCAGCTCCTATATCGACCTATATTGAATCTTTCTATTACTGCAGTTAATATGAATATTTTAATAATGTTAGTTTTTCCACTCTAAGTACCTAGCAGGTCTTCCTAATTTGTGTATTTTTCTCATTCTCTCTCTCATTCTCTGTCTCTGTTTGTATGTGTGTGTATGTAAGTATATGTATATTTACATACATGTCCAAATGTGTGAGGGCCTACATGCACATGGGGACCAAGAATTAACATGTCTTCTTCAATCACTATTTACTGTTTGCTTAGGCGGTCTTTCACAGATCCCAGAGCTGCCAGCTCAGCTACTCTCTCTAGCACACTTGTCCTGGGGAATCCATTGTCATTGTCTTCCTCCAGAGCTCTTAGATTACAGGCAGGCTGCCATACCCACTCAGTTTCTAAAGTATGTAGCAAGTACAAGTAAAAGAAAAAAACAGCAACAACAGATACATAAAAGTAAAAGATGGATTACAAAACATCAAATCAGTTCACAGCATCCAGCAGAGATCCTGATTGATAGCCTGATTTGAGAGAGGTATTCTCAAATGAAAGGCTTGCAAATCTATACCAGAAATCAGCTAGGGAAGTTGAAGCAGTCAGTCCAGGGTCCCAGGTTGATACTTCTGCCCCTGGAAGAGCTTCTGGCTTTTTGTTTCTTTTGCAGGCATTGTTATACTATGCGATAAACAATAGTAGCCTCTGTTGGAAATGGCTTCTCTCTAGTTGTTCTCCAGAGCACAATGTGTTTGTTCTTTGACTATCTGCTTCTCAGTTCACCTTTGCAGAGTCAGAGGGAAAGCCTGATCCAGGATAGAGGCTTTACAAAACATATCTGAGTCTGAAACAAAGGTCTCTCTATTCCCAGAGTATGTTTTCAACAAACTTAGATGACTACCAATTTACCAATGTAATTGACCTTATACAGCGCAAGTACTATATCGAGTGAACCATATCCCCAGCACTCTATTTTGCAATTTCTTTCATGAAAGTTTTGTGATTTTCATTGTTAAAACTACCAACTTTCTTTATTGTTTCTACTTAGAATTTTAAATAGCTATTATGAACTGGATTGCTTTCATGATTATTTTCCCAAAATTCATTATTGATATATAAACACACGCGCACACACACACACACACACACACACACACACACACACACAGAGTGTTATATATACGCATTTCTTTTACTTTGTGTCTTGAAATTTATTGAATTAGCATGAGATAATACCATTTCCTATTTCCTTTAGGGGTGTGTATTTCCCCTCAGTCTTTTCTAAAAACAACTGCAATACTCTTTTTTATTTTTGTTTTTGTTTTTGTTTTTTCGAGAAAGAGTTTCTCTGTTGTAACTCTGGCTGTCCTAGAACTAACTCTTGTAGACCAGGCTGGCCTTGAACTCACAGAGATCCACCTACCTCTGCCTCCCAAGTGCTGGGATTAAAGGCATGGGTGGGCCACTGCAGCTGTCACCAACACCTGACAATTGCAATACTCTTAAAGATGTGTGTCACCAATCTCTAGGTGATTGTAGTTACTAATCAATTGCCTACTCATTTTAAGAATTGACCAAGGGCTACTGATAACACAGATGGTGAAGGTTAGATATTTTTGCTTTACAAGCTAGTAAATTAGTCTGCCATGATTGTAGGAATTTGTGAAAAGAGATAGAGACAGAGAAAAGAGAGAAGGAGAACAGTTCCCTGGGTCAGAAACAAGGGTTATTATTGACTTCAACCATAACTGCAACAGTCTCTGGGTGTCTTGCCAGCTAAGTTTTTCCAGTGGCTTCCTTTATGGACAGGAATCTCTTGAGCAAGTAAATCTAAATGAGCTGCATTTCTGTCAAAACTGTATGTTTTCTGAATCTTCCTGCTCTTTTTGTTCCAAATTCTTATTTTAAAATTGGCAATAAGCATCCATTGCCACCACCTTCTTGCTTTTCTGCCTTTATACATTCTTATGAACCATCACCTTTAAGTCTATTACCATTAATATCAATTTTCACAGTCTCAAAGGAATAATAAAAGGCCATACATATAATACATTCAAAGTATTTGCATAGTGTGACAGGAATAACCTCTCATCTGCTTCTCAACAGTGTCCTCATTTCCATCTGAAACCTTATCAGTATAGTTTTTGATTTGTATTCATACTCTAGACTCTTTCTAATTCTCATTCTGATAACTTCATTTATGCATATTCTAAAATATGATCATATCCACTCTCTCATAGCCTTCAAAGACTATATTCTTCCCAATATATCCCCACCAATTTCGTGTCTTTTATTATGTTTTATCATCATCATCATCATCATCATCAATCATCATCATCATTATTTTGATAACCCACCAAATGCACTTAGTATATGAGTGTGTATGGGACCATTCCCTGCCATTCTAGACTTTTGAGCTATCAGAAAAATCAATCATCCATTAAGCTCTGCTTATAGATCTCAAGCTTTTGTGAATTTTCCTATAATCAGTTCTAAAAGCTTCTCATTCTCATGTTGGATGTAGTCAAGTCTGATCTGTAAAAGTGTTGTTTGTCAGCTTTTTGCTGTTGTGATGCCTGAGGAAATCTGCTTTAATACAGGGAAAGTGCAGTGGTTTTATGCTAATAGAGAATTCATTCAATAACCATTTGACCCTTTGCAGTCCATGATCACCCCTCATTCCCTGGCACCTCAAGATCACTGATTTGTTAGCTATCAATAAGTTTTGCATGTCGTTAATTTTTCATAATTAGAATAAGTAGTGTTTGTTTTGTCTGTCTTAGAATAATGCCCCTACATCTATGTGTCATATAGATTGTTTAAGATTTATTATTTATTTATTTATTTATTTATTTATTTATTTATTTATTTATTTATTTATTACTTGATGCCTTTTGCTGTTGAATAGCAGATTCATTTATGCCACTAAAAATCTCAGAATTTCCTTACCTTTTTAATCAAATTAGTATTTGATTGTGTATATATGCAATTTCTTCTTGCATTCATCTATCAGTAAACACTTAAGGCATTGGCTACAGGTATGTGGATAAGTTTTCAGGCTACTGGTTTTATTCATTTTTAGATATAAACTAGGAAATTAGATCAATGGATCATATAATAGTTCTTGTTTTAATTTTTTTGAAGAGTCTCTATGTCGTTTTACATAATGGTTGCATCGGTTTACATTTTCACCATTAATACAAAGGGCTTCAGTTCTTACTGACGTATTTCTCTTCCTGGTGATAGCAATCTTGTCAGGTGTAAGGTGATATCTTTTCATGTTTTTGATCAGTATTTCCTTTAATAATGATATTAAACATGTTTTTATTTAACTATTTACAGTGTTATTTCTTCCTTGAAAAATATCTATTCTGGTCATTTGCCAAATTAAAAATAATTCCAATGCACACTCATAAGCATTGTTTTCACGGTGGATTTGTATGAGTTCCTTATATTATTTTAAATACTAATTTCATTAGAAACATGTTTTTTAAACATTTGCTCTAATTATGTAGGCTGCTTCTTTATTTTTGTGACTAATACCTTTTGCTGTTCAAAAGCTTCTGAGTTTGATGAATCCTACTTATTTGTGCTTTTGTTGTCTGTGTTTTTAGTGTCATATAAAAAAAATCATTGCTAAGAACAGTGTGAAGGAGATTTTTCCCTATGTTATCAGGTAGGCAATATACGGTTTTAGGACTTATATGTAAGTCTTTAACTCATTTCAAATTAACTCTTGTGAATGGCATAAGATAAAGGTCCCAATTCATTCTTTTAAATATGAATATCTAGTTTTTAGCATCCATCATCCCTTATCTTGTATCTTTAGTTCCTGTGTCAAAGATTAGTTGGCTACATTTTGTGGACTTATCTCTGTGCTCTCAATTCTATTTCATTGTTCTGTGGATCTATTTTATAATAGCACCATAGTATTTAAATAATTGTAACTTTGCAATATACTTTTTAAACCAGGTCTTGTGATGTCTGTCGCTCTGTTCTTTAGCATGCATAGCTTGACTAATTCAAGTCTTTAATGGTTCCATACAAATTTTAAGTAGAAAAATTATTGTAGGATTTTCCTCTTTTGGAAGCTAAATAAAATTCCATTGTTAATAAAAATATCTTGATTTCTCTGTACATTTCTCTATCATTGGAAACTTTTATTCCTGACTATTGTGAGCAGTGATGCTGTGAATATAGGAATGCTGATTTTTTTTTTAACTTCACATACAAACATGAGGTCACTGCATCAAATAGGTCTATCTTAATTTTTTTAATATCAATTTTTTTATGGAAGCTACCCCTGTTCTCTTTTAATTCTGCTTCCATGGAATTGTGTGTCAGCCCATGACTTTTACCTTACTGATGTTTTAAAAATGAAATGAGTCTTTTGTAGGCAGCATATATAGTCAGGTCATGGTACATTTTTTTTTTTAAATTAATTCAGCCTCTCTCTTTTGATTGGAGAATTTACACCATTTACAAATAAATAATTATCCCTATATAAGGAGTTACTAATGCAGTTTTCTTCAATGTTTTGTTCTTCGATGTTTATATATATATTTCTTCAATGATTTTATATTCCTTTTTCCTCTTCCACTGTCATGCTTTGGGCTGTGATGATTTTCTATAGTGATAATTCTTTGATTTGTTTTGACTTTACTGTGTCTATTACATGTTTTTGTTTTAAAGCTGTCTGCATGCTTACTTGAAAAATCCTGTAATTATGATGTAGTCTAACATGATAACACATCTCAGCTCCAATTACTTTAAAGCTCTACACTTCTACTTTCCATGTCCTCCACAGATCCATTCTTGTTTGTTGTTTAAATAAAGATTTTAATGTGTACATTAGCAAAAAATTTTTTTAACCATAGGTAGTTTAAAAACGTTTCTTTTTACCTTTATCTCAGAATTGAATTGACTTAAATGCTGTTATTTCCTTAACATTATGAATTTAAATATAAATTTACCTTTACCAATGAATATTATACTTTCAAATGCTATCATGATACTAATTATTACCTATCCATTTCAACTTTAAGAATTCCTCTTATGCCAGCAGTTTTAGCTGTTTCGGAGGCCTGTTACCCCTGTTACTGAGAAAATTGAGGCAGTAGTATCACAAGTTGAAGACTATCTGGACCATATAAGTTAAAGCTGCCCTGGGCAAGACCCTGTGTAAATAACAGTTACACAGGCTAGAGATATAGCTTGGTGGTAGAATATCTGCCTGGCATGTAGAAGGCCCTGAGTTCAATCTGCAGTAGTGTAGAGATGAATGTTTCAGCATTTCTGACAAGGCAGAGGTTAGGAGGGTAAACTCCATCCACTTTCACTTGTCTCTTATTCATTTTAGAGAACTTACAGAGATATAGTATTTTTGATTGGCAAGGTTTTATTGTTTTAGTTTATTCCTTTTATGTAACAATGAACTTTTCCTACTTCCAAGTATCTCTTTGCATTTGACTTTTGCCATTTTAATTAGAGTTGCCTCAGAATTGCCTTTGGATTAAACCTCTTTGGAACTTTAAGTTTTATGAATTTGGATGGTCAATGTCTCTCCCCAAACTTGGCATAGTTTCAACCATTTTTCTTTAAGTAAGCAGTCTACTTTGTCCCTTCTGTTTCTGATTCTCCCATAATATAACATGCGGGAGTCTGAGTCTAGCTCTAGTCCCCGCGATGGGTTCCTCAGCTTCCACAAAGGAGGGTAAACAATCGAAACTATGACGAGTGAGCTCAGTATCTCACTCTTCTATGGGACCCTTAACTGGCAAGCTTAATGCTCCTTCATAAGACACATAGAATACGTCTTATGGTGTAGGGCTAGCCGGCGGACTTCTAAAGAAGCAGGAGACATTCCAGGTCGCTGCAAAATGCACGAGGCTTTATTGTTAACTAGCGCGTGTCTGGGTCTCGCACAGATCAAGCCTGGTGGGCGGCGAGCTTGGCACGGGCGGGCGAGCTTGGCAAGAGAGCGAACCCTCCGTCCCCAGGGCTTTTATCGGAGTCCAGGGGCCAGGGCCCGGGGACAGGGCTTGTGCAACTCCGATTGGTTCAGAGCTTCTCAAACCTGTGCCCCTCAACCTCGTTGGTCAGGTGTTCGCGCCTGCGGGAACCAGAGTGGGGGGTAGTCACTTGGTACCCTTGGACTAGCCCCTTGAGACAGGGTGGTGCCTGGTTTGTCGGGGAAGGACAAATCCTGCTGATAAGCTTAATGGTCATTTCCCTGTGGGTGGGGAGGAGACTGAGGAGGCTGTTTCTGGGGAGGCATCCCCCCTTTCCCCATACGTGACTGCTAGCACTCAGGTGATGAGGCATCTTCCCCAATACGTGACTGCTAGCACTCAGGTGAATCTCTAGGTTTTACATTTCTTAAATCCTTACAATAAACCTGGGTTGCTCTATTGCAATTTACTTCTGAATAGCATGGCTGTGTTTCATTCCAGCCCACAGTGGCCAGCTCAGGGATTAATTTTGCTATTACTATTAGGCTTATGCAGATCTTATTATTGATGAGAGAACATATGTCACCGTACAGTAAAGATAAGAAAGGGGTAAGGCAGTTAAGGAATTCCAGTTCCTGACAGTGGACGCCCAGGAACCTTGTCAAGCTGAAACTTCCATAGTCTGGGTAACCTGGACCTCAACAATAACAATTGATTGGTTCCTTTGATGGTTTTGATAAGTTTCATATGCTTTTTTATTCATTCTTATTCTTGTTTCTTTTCGCCATACTTTTAAAAGATTAGAATCTGATGAGATGGCTCATTTGGCAAAGTGATTGATGTGCAAATATGGCAACCTGAGTTTGGATTCCAAGCCTCAAGGTTAAAAGCCAGGCACAGATATGTGTGCCTGCAGAGAAAGCGGGTTCTTGGAGTTGCTAGCCAGCCAGCCTTGTTGAATAAGGGAAGCCTAGGTCTTAGTGGGGGGGTCCTTTCTCAAAACATAAAGAAAACAGTTCCTGGGGAAATGTCACTAAGGTTGATTTCTGACCTCTACATTGCATATGCACATATGTGCATGTGTACATGTACACACATAAACACACACAGAGAGAGAGAGAGATAAAATACCCATCTTCAAGTTCACAGATACTTTCTACTTAATCAAATCTGCTACTGAAACTTTTTTTATATTTGTCATTTTATTCATTATTCAACTCTAAAATTTTTAAATGATTTTTTAAGTCTCTCACTTCGTTTTTTTTCCCTGGAGTTTGCTGAACTATTTGTGCTCTCATGCTCTTATAGGCATCTGTAAAATTATTGTTTGGGGGAGTGGGGAGACGGTTCAGTTGATAAAGTACATACTATACAAACAAGGACCTGAATTCCTACTATTCACTTAAGCTTAGTACAATGTTTCATGCCTGGGGAGGCAGGGACAGGAGAGAGTTCCTGGGGCTTGCTGACCATCTGGATCAGTGAGCTCCATATTCAGTAGGAGACCTTATCTGAAAAAAAAAAATTGATGGTGGCTGAGGACTGATCCTTAAACTTGACATTTAGCCTCTACATTCATGTGTGTACAAATACCCTACACACACACACACACACACACACACACACACACAAAAACAACTTATACACATACCAACACACCCATATAAAAATTAATAATAAGAGTATAATTTGTGATTTGTCTCAGAAAGCTCCATTCTTTGGAATCATTTGTTTGGTTATTATTGCAATAGTTTCTTACTTTTTTAATGTTTCATAGTCTTGCATTGGTGTCTGCATTTTAGAAAGAATGTTACTTCATCATGTTTAAGTAGATAAAATGAGGGAAAACTTTTACCTGTGGATGGTTGTAAAGGTACTAACTAGGTGAGGTAAGAAACCTTCTGCTCAGAAAGGATTCAATCATCTGGTTTCTATATACCTCTTCCTGCTAAAGTCTACATTGGTGAAGCCTGCAGGAATCTTTGACTGCTGAAGTTTTCAATATCTACAATAGCTATAGCATCAAAGGCCCTTTGAGTTTTAGAGTACTTCTGGTTTTCATTTGTCCTTTTCTCTCATGCATGAGATTCTGTCTAAGAGTATCCATCTTTTCAGGTCTAAAGTGCTGGAGATACACAGGAGATCTACAATATAGATTCACTTTTCTTGGAGCATATTTGAACTTATTATCAAATATTATAAACTACATGTATTTCTGTGCAATAATAAGCTGTTTATCTAGTATCCTGAACCACTGCCAGAAGGTCACCTTTCTTAGCTGTTGGAACTAGTTTCTTAGGCATGGTCTCTGAAATGCAGTCCAGCAATTGTCTACTCAGTAGCCCTTGACTGGAGCAATCGTCCTTCTAATGTTGACTCTGCCCATTGAGATATTTGTGTTTAAAGCATCTCATTGTATTAATGCTAATGGAGGAACTTTATGGGGTTCTGCCCTCAGCCTAAGTACCAGGCAGGAAAGACCTTGCCAGGGGACTTGACTGACCAATAAAATGACATCATGTCATCCAGCAGAAGTTGGGAGGTTAGTGCACTGTAAAAGTCCTATTCGTTATGCATTAAGGGCTGTGTCATGGTGCGCAGTGCTTCCTTTCAATAAGATACCTAGATGTCATGTGCTGGGGGTGGTGCCAGAAGAATCAGAGCCATGGGAAGCTGAGGCCTGTAAGCCATCCATGTGAGGCGAGACCCTCTGCCTTAGATGTCCAAGTTTTCCATCTCAGAAAGTTGTATTGGCTCTTTATTGAAACCTGCTGGAATTATTAATTTTAATTCCTTAACACACTTTCGTTAGGATGGTGGCACTATTTGATATGGAAGTGATCAGGACAATAGGGAGTCAGGATACTGTGGATGGAGGCACACAGAATTGCTGTGGCAACTGGGACACAATCATAGTTGTTTTAACCTAAGAACCAGTGTCTGAAGCATGAATATTTCTAGATCATTCATAGTGTCTAAGCCAAAGTCTCTGGAATGTGTTGTGATTATTTGAACAGGGTGGAAAAGAGACCAAACAGTATCATGGGTTCAGGGTTGAAAGGTATAAATGGATCATAGTAGGTGCTGGATGCAGAACAGCAATATATGAGGCCCCAGTGATATATAAAAGTCATTACCAGAGACCCAGTGAGACAGTCAATTATTTACTTATCAATAATTGATCCACCATCATGTAGTAAAAATATTTCATTTTCCTCTGTATTGCTGTTGCCATTTTGTCAAATAGCAGCCCACAATGCATTCATAAGTTATGCTTCTTTTCTACTATTATGCATATAAATCTTTATGTCAGTAGTATGCTGTCTTGATTCTTGTAGTTTCACTTTAATTTTTTATTTATGTGTGTATTTGTTTTTCAATATTAGCTTATTGCTATAGGAGGACAGAATTAAATACTTTCAGAGTCAGAGATCTGTAGCAGGAGAATGGATAGCAACAATGAGAGTGAAGGAGGGACCAAATTTACTAAGCCAAACTTACTAAACCACTACAACAAACGTTCAGACATGTATACCCCAGAAACTCTCCACATATAAAGTCCAAGAGGGGTATAGTTGATCTTGAGGTAGATCTATTCCCATATTCTTAAAGAACCACCACGCTGATTTCCATAGTGGCTGCACATGCTTGCACTCCCACTACAATGGATGAATGTCCCCTTTGCTCTACATCCTCACTAGCATGAGCTGTTCCTTGTTTTATTGGTCTTAGCCATTCTGATATGTGTAAGATGAAGTCTCAGAGTAGTTTTGATTTGGATTTCTGACTAAGGATGTTGAATATTTCTTTAAGTGTTCCTCGACCATTTGTGTTTCCTCTTTGGAGAAGTCTCTGTTTACAGCTGTCCTCCATTTTGAAAATTAGGTTATTTGTTTTCTTGATGTCCAGTTTTTAAAGTTCTTTATATATTCCAGATATTTATATATTTTAGATATTTGTTTTTAATATTTAATATTTTAAAATTAAATTTAAAATTAAAATATTTAATTTTTTAGATATTTATATATATTTTAGATATATTAGCCCTTTATCAGATGTATAGTACATAAAGATCTTTCCAATTCTATAGCCTACTACTTTGTTCAAATATGGTATTCTTTGCATACAGAAGCTTTTCAGTTTCATGATGTATCATTTATTAATTGTTCTTAGTGCCTGTGCTATCAGTGTTCTCTTTCCTGTGCCCAACAAGTTCAAGACTATACTCCACTTTCTCTTCTATCAGATTCAGTGTATCTGGCATCATGTTGAGGTCTTTGATTAATTTGGAGTTGAGTTTTATGCATGATAACAGGTATGGATCTATTTGCATTTTTCTACATGCAGTTTGAGCAGCACCATTTGTTGAAGATTCTGTCTTTTTTCCAGTATGTATTTCTGGCTTCTCTATCAAAAATCAGGTGTTTAGAGGTATGTAGACTTATGTTTGAATTTTCAAACCTATTCAGTTGATTGAGTCTGGTTTTTGTTGTTGTTGTTCTTGTGTGTGTGTGTGTGTGTGGGGGCGCGCACATGCGCTTATGCACACATGCCAATACCATACTATTTTTATTACTATAGTGTTGTAGTACAATTTGAAATTAGGACTGGTAATGCCTCCAGCAACTATTTTGTTATTCAGGCTTTAACTATCCTAATTTTTCTGTGTTTCTATATAAAGATGAACATTTTCTTTTCAAGTTCTGTGAAGAATTGTGTTGGAATTTTTGTAGGATTGCTGTGAATTTGTAGGTTGCTTTTGGTAGGATGGCCATTTTTACTATATTAATCCTACTGATCCATAAGCATGGGAAATCTTTCCACCTTCTGATACTTCTTCAATTTCTTTCTTCAATGTCTTTAGCTTTTATTATATAAGTCTTTCATTTGCTTGGTTAGAGTTGCTGCAATTTTCTGATAGATTAAATAGTCTTAAAATTATTTACTTTAACTATTTTAACTTTCCTCCTATTTTTCAAAACTGTTTGATCTTAGTTCTTTATATTTCCATACATTTTTTACACAATCATATTTTCAGTTTCTTAAATAAAAAGTCTGTCTGGTAAGAGTTTGTTTGAAATAGTTCTGAATTTGGAGGCATATTTAGGAGACAATATTTAACTGTGACTGTGAAGCATGGTTCATGTCTTTATTTGTATAGATAGTCTTTAATTTATGTGTATAATAGACTCAATTTTCAGAGTATAGATTTTTCTACCTGTTGCTAAATTTATTTTGTGTATTTCATAATTTTGACAAGTTGTAAATGTTGGTTGGAAAGCTGTGTAGCTTTTGGTTACATCATGGAGACTGATGATATTCTTACTAATTTGTCTAATTTGTTTTTGTCTAACTTCTATCAATTTTCACCAAAAAATATTTGTGTTCTTATTTTCATCATAGGTACATTTTTTTCTTGTTCTAACAGTTTTCCTTCATGAATTTTGAAGCATTATCATTTAGTGCATCCACATTAAGTATTACATAAATCCCAATGAATTGACTCCTGAATCATTTCCTATATTTGTGCCTCAAAGGTTTTCTTGTTCTTAAATCTAATTTTATATTAATATAGTCACTTTAACTTTTTACTTATCTTTTGCTGTATGTGATCTCCAGCATTTTATATTACATTTAAATAATTGATGCAGACTGCACGTAGTTGGTTCTCACTTTTTATTCACTCAGGTGATCTCTGCCCAAAGTTGGATTGCTTATACCATTATGTTGTGTGGTTCTCTACCTATTTGGGCTTAAGACAAGCATTCTCACTTCTGCTCTGTTTGTTCCATTTGTTTTATGTTTTTCTTTCTATGAAATTTTGTATATTTTAATTCTATATTGTGTCAGTTTAAGCTAGTGGGTACAACTATGTTTCTTTTTAACTTTAAAAGTTAGGTATTTAACTTATTTGGTATTTATATGTGCAAAGGAGCAGGTGTTTGAGAGCTTCACAAGAGTGTACTTCTGTTTCCCTCCAGTTCTTTCACTGTTGCTTCATCATACATTTTGCATCTACACTGTATGAACTCCAATGAATTTTTGTTATTTTGCTGTTTTAAGTTGTTAATTTTGTTTTCAAGGAATGAGAAAAGACTTTAACATTAACCTTCATGTTTCACATTTCTTATGCTCTGCATAGAACTAATTTTTATCTGTGTCATTTTTCTTCTAAACATTAGTAATCAGTAATAAACAATAATAAAACATTTTATTGTTTGTTGTACTGCTAAATTGCCCAATTTGATCTCATGTCTGAAAGTTCATCTCATGGAAAAACCAATGTCCAAGAGACAAATTTTAGGAAGGAAGCTGTTGGGTTTTTGAGTTTGTTTTTGGTTTTGTTTGCTCCCCCCTCCTTTGTTTTCAATAACCAAAGAATGGAGAAGCAAAAGCTTTTGCTTGTAATTGATCCTCTCAACTCCAGGAAGTTGAGAAACTACAAACACATTAAAAGGAAGAATATTCATTCTCTTTAGAAATAGGTGGAAAATTTCTTATCATTCATTTCATACCTGCTGTTTCTGGCCATGACAACGGATTGGTACATTTTACCTCAAAAGAAGGAGGGAAAGATAAGACATGTCTAGATGAATTAACTCTGTATTATATTCCCAGACAAAACATTTCTCAAATGGCTAACATGTGACATGTGGAACAGGATAGAACCTACCAGAGACCCTCCCCAGCAGGTCAGGGCTTTGAGGAAGGGGGTGTGGAGTTGGCAAAAAAATCCCTCATGCACATGTTTTCTTGAATGAAGATCTCAGCTCTCTTTATTCATACTTTCTCTAGACAACATCAGACTTTTCTCTTTACTCAGACTTTTTCCTTTCCCCTTCTCTCTCTATTCAATTTAATTTTACCTACGTCTATATACCTCTTGTAGGAAAAGGCAAATTTCAACAATTTTATTCTTTTCATTTACCATAATCACTCACTCATTCACACATTCTTGCATCATGTGGATGGAGCAAAGCCTCAATACACACACACACACACACACCTCATATACACCTACATCTTGTAAGCTCTAACATATATACATCTTGCAAACTCTCTTGTAGATGAAGTCTTGTAGATCATGCCTTGTGTATTCATTCTTGTATATTCAATCCAACCTTGTGTACTTCAATCTTGTGCATTCAACTTTGTAGATACCACCTTGGTCATTCCACCTTGCACATTCAACCTTTTTGATACCACACACATACATCTTATATACCTTTGAACAAAAGCCCTTAAGCAGGTTACCATGAAAATACCCAAACATAACAAAACACCTCTCATATGTTCTGTTCCCATTGATGAAAGCGAAATATTTTCTCTTAGTCAATTTCCTTGTTGGCTGTAGCTTATGGTAACCAAATAATAATCAATCATTCTGATTTTTTCTATTAAAGTTAATCAAAAGATCATAAGTAAGAGAATTTTTACTTTTTCTTTATCATAATATAGAAGAAAGTCTATCTGTTCCATTGTCTTTATGTTCCCAAGGTGAATCAGCAAATTCATAATAATAATTGTAAAACAAGGAAAATCAAATTTGATCAAACTTAACAGTGGGCACTGAAACTCACCTGTCTTCTATTAATCATAGACCCTAGCAACTGCACTCCTTTTCTATTTGCTTCCTGATCTAGCAAGTGTTCAGCAGCCAAGAATATGTTTTGCTCTACTCAGGTACCTTTCTCCACAGCAGCTGGCAAACATAGTCTTTTTAACTTTTTAAAAGTTATTCTTTCTGGAGTTTCAGTTGAGTCATCAGATTAGCTGAGTGGTAATATTCCCTCAGAAAATCGCTGTCATTGTCATGGATAGTAGTGAGGGACTGAAGACCCCATGGAATTTTTGTAGCACAGAGAGATAAAGTGACTTTAAAGCAGTTAGCATGTCAGAGTCCAGCAGCAGCAGCAGCAGCAGCAGCAGCAGCAGCAGCAGCAGCAGCAGCAGCAGCAGAAAAGGCTATTCAGGAGACAATACCCTGGAAACAGTGGGATATATTCCTTAAGCCCCTAATGCTGGCTGCATCCTCTCACTTTGCTCTCAGTAAGAACCTAACTCAGAGTTAAAGCAGCAAAAGAATCAGATACAACACAAGTCAGTGTTGCCCGCATTTTCATATTACTCCAGTTACCCACTGGACATTACACACCCCAAAGTGGAATCAGGACTTTCACCTTTCAAGTCACTAAAACAACCCAAGCAACTGTTACTATCATTACACAGCGAGAGGTGTTATCTATAACACATCTAGGTGGGAGATTAAGAAATATATCTAACTGTGAGACCTCCAGCATTAATAATATTATGTTAACTGAGAGCAAGTAAAACTACAGGTCTTTTACGTTGTCTTATTTAGTAACCCCTCAGATTTTGATCATATGCAAACTTCTTGATAGAGTTGCTAGATAAAGAAATTAAATTTGACAGAGTATTTTCATTTGTTTTTTAATAGTCTTTTGGTTTGTGTAGGTTTTTTTTATGGGTTGTTGCTTTTCTTTTACTTTATTTTTTCTTTTTTGTTTAGGAAATATGTCTTTATTTCTCTGCCTGATTTAAACATTTTCCTCCATTCTTAGTTCTCCTCAGCAATGTAGTGCTGAATCATGATGCTAGTATTTTTTTTACATGCCTATTCTGCTTAGGACCTTTTGAGTTTAAGTCTGTATGTTTATTTTTGTCATCAAATTTGGCTATTTGGAAGTTTGGAAGTTCTGGATATTATTTCTTCAACTATGCTTTCTTTAGCCCTTCTTCCCTAAAGCCCTTTCCTATCTCTCTCTATGGTTTAATTGTAGCCTGTAAGACAGTAAAGTCTTGGTTTGGTTTTACTTCTTTAATGCTTTGCTTGACTTATTTTTCTACTGTTCTTCAGATTCATTGTCTTAATATTATCAAAGAACACCTTGGGAGTTTGTTTCAACATGGGAATTTTTCTTCTTTGTTTATTGAAAGAATTTTTTTCATATAAAAGTTTGATTTCCCCTTGCCCAGTTGCTCCCAGACCTTCCACCCACCCAATCTTATATTCTCTCTCCCTCTCCCTTTCCCCTTCTCTCTCTCCCTTTCTCTCTCTCCCTCTCTCTCTCTCTGTCTCTCTCTCTTTCTTTCTTCCTCCTTTTAGTCTCTCTAAAAAACAAAAAAAGAATATACACATACTTTTCTCCTCTGATAGTATGTATAGTAACTTCCAGAACCATGAACATTGGTCAGTAGGGGTAAAGCTTCTAGCTAGGCACCAGCTTGACTCTCTTGTGTTTGATGAGATATGTAAGTGTTGTCTTCATCAATAAACTCTTACCATCACATTGTGGAGAGTAACCAATAGTTGTGGCAAGATGCTGTAGTGTTTAGGGGTTTCCATGAGGCCCCTTTCACCAACCACTCTGCAACCCATTCCTGGCACCAGAGTTTTACTTGGTAGTGTAGGATGTCTGGTTGAAGCATTGTCTCTATTATTTAGTGACTCCACTTAGATTCCTTTCTCATATGTATGTGTGTGTGGAAAGATAGACAAATAGATATATAGTTAGATAGGTAGATAGATAGATAGATAGATAGATAGATAGATAGATAGATAGAAAGATAGATAGTAGCTTATATAGTAGTAGGTTTCCATATGTTTTTTCAAATGGCCTTTAATGTTAGTAGTCCCTTCTTTACCCTTCTCTCCATGTTATTCCCTACTTAATCATCCTAGTATAGTTTCTACCTTGTCTCTCCACTACAGTATATTCCATTTCCCTTTCCTTGGGAGATCCTCTTCTTCCTTCTACTTCCTTACTAGGTTTTGAGAGAGAGTAAACATTCAGACCATAGAATTCATTATCTTATTTTCTGCAGTATCTAGGGTTCAAACGACTTTTCACTCTAAATGCATTTTTATTTCTAGAAACTTGAGTAGATTTTTGTAACTTCCATTTCTTATTTTATCATTTTAATATGTTTTAGCCTTCTGAAATGATATTATTTAGAATATATATATATATATATATATATATATATATATATATAACTTTAAATATCTTTTTCTACTACTTTTTTTAATGTTTCATTTCTAGTTATATCTGTAGATGAGTTCAATTTCCCTTTTGTGTTCAGTTAAAATTTTCCTAATTCTTTCTATGTCTGTTAACTTTTAAACGCTGATTATTGTAACTTTTCTTTTTTGATGCTATATTGTTGGGTGCTTGGGAGTTTTCTGGAAAATGGTCACTTGGAATTATTATTTTAAATCTTTTCTAGAGTAGGTGAAGAATTAATTGTATGGCTAATTTATCCAACTATTGATTCTGACACCTTGAAGTCTACTGTTCCGTGTGTTGTATAGTTCATAGTAACATGAAATATTTTATCTTTGGGAACTACTCTGCCTTCTCTTTTAATGTTTTTTCCAAGCTTTTTGTAGTTTCTTCACGTGGATATCCAGATTAATATATAGCCAACCTTTGTAGGAATGGTCTTCAAACCCCTCGTATAGTCTTCATGTGTAGCTCTCTCTAATATTCCCTCTTACGTTCTAGCTTCTTTTGCAGCCTTACTTCATGATATCTATCTCTTCCATTTAGTGAGATCACTGATCTTTTTTTTTTTTAATTTGTTTCTTTTACCTCAGGAAATTTTTGCTAAGCTAGAACATTTAGGAGATTGTCATTCTTCTCATACTCCATCCTGCCTGATATTGCCTAATATATAAAAACTGTGGCTTAATATATTTAGCTCTGTAAAGGGTTTTTCTTTTAAAAAGTGGTGTGGGTTGCTGTTTCTGCTGTTTGGGTCTGGGCTCTGTATCTAAGTTTTCAAGCTTTGTAATTGCTACTTTTTCATTGGCAACTCTACTCCACTCCTCTGTTCCTGGCTGAAAGATTTCTAACTGTAACTTTTAAACCTCAGTTAGCTCAAAGGGTTAAGAAGTAAAGGAAAAGAAAAAAAAGAAAGGCTGTCTTAATCTGTCTAAGTCTGTGGAACTGAACTAACTCTAAACTTCCTTATCCCAATAATGTTATAAACTCCAGTTATTTCAGTCATTTCTGCCTGCTTTCCTACCATCAACTTCTAGAATTGACTTCTGCCCTGACACCATCCCAAATTGGTGCTCATTCCACCCCTGTCTGGACTCCAACTATCTTCCAGCTGTCACTCTCTTATATACCTTCCTCCAAGCTGTTCCTAGAATTCCAAGCAGCATGTAACCATAAGGGGGAGGGGCTTTTCCATTACATAGCTCAGTTTTTTTCAATTGTTTAAAGTAGAGTAAGTCCAATTTCTTCACAGACTGTTCAATAACTACTTCTTGTTTTCCTCAGTCTTACAGTATAACCTTGCAATTCCTCATTTTTAAATTCTTATTTTTAAATCTAACATAAAAGTCATTATTTATCATTGCTATACATTCTAGTTGCCTGTTTTTCCTCTGAACATTCAATTGAAAATTTCATTATTTCTTTTTATAGAAATAATTGGCATAATTTCAGTATCATAAAGGCTAAAGATTTTATTGCATAAACTGTTACATTTACTCATATTAAAATTAGTTATTCCTTTTTATGGAAAAGTTTCAGAGTACTTTAAAATAATATTCTAATTTGACTCTTACAAAAAATTTATGAACTAGATTCATTAAATTCTCCCAAAGTTACATAATCTATAAATCTAACTGCTAAAATAACCTAGTTGTTCTGATTCTTATATTAATACTTTTTTCTGGGTTTCTGGTCTCTTTACTGTAATATACAGAATTTCAATAGAACTAGCAAAACGTTTTAAGAGGGCAAAAGTTTTGTTCTGTCTTATTTTATTTGCAAGGCTGACAGTGTGGCAAAATGGAAAGAATCATATTGAAACTATGCATATAGTTTATAAACAAGAATCAATTTAAGTAATAACATAATATGAAACTTCTAAACAACACATAAACCATAGTCATATGGAATGTTTATCTAGTTTAGGAAGCAAAAATGACAGCATGTTGTAAATAGGCAGATGCGAGAGTTAATATATATTTAATGGTTCAAGTGACCAAAATGCCTGTCTAGGGAAGCTGCTTTAATTAATCAATTAATAAATTAGTCAAACTGTATTTGTCATTTAATACATAGGAGAAAGTAAAGAACAAAGATAAAAGGAATATTTTTTCATAAATCAAGATGTATTTCTTTATAGTTACTATGGTATCAAACCTTTGATATGTTCCAAGTAAGGTGGTGCATACCTTGTCCCCTGGGAGACACGGGTAGGAAAATTACAGCTCAAGGAGGGCCTGGCTGCCTAACGAATTCTTGTTTTAAAAAGAGGCCAGAAGGAGGATGGGGAAAAGGTTAAAAGAAAAAGAAATTGATTAATTTGAAACAAGATAATCACAATCTTATTTGCAAAAGACAGCTGATTATTTACCTAAGCATCCATGTCTATTTAATGTGCCTATTTTTTGCACTATGGCTCTTTGCATAGGAAAAACGATTTATGTCATTCTTCTATAAAACTATAAAATCAAATTAAAGACCACATTACTAATCACAACTTAATGTAAAACTTGAAATGAAATATGATTGCAGGACATCTCTAGTTTTTGCAATAATCAGTCATGGTTATTACACTTTATCTGTCTTAAATACAATGAGTTTATTTCCTGATGTTAAAGCACCAATCACTGCCTCAATCTTGGATTACTTTTCAGTAATTTTACATTTAACTTAAAGATAAAAATAATCCTGCTTATAATACAGTCTAGTTCCATGTTTTCCTCCTCTCAGAGCTGCATTTGGAAACTGCACTGGGTTGGTTGTGGTGGATTTCATACAGAAGACAGTACTACTAAGCATGGGCACCATTGACCTCTATAGATCAAGTGACTTGTACCAGAGACAGCCCCGGTCTCCTCGAAAAAACAAGCAGTTCATTGCAGGTAGGAGACAAAACTAGATTGTTTCTGAACGTGATTTGCTCATTTCTTTTCTTTCCAATTGTCTTTCTTGTGTGGTCCCATTCAAATGCATGGTAATACTGACTCAGTGTGTAAATAACTGAATTTAGAAGAAAACAGCAAAAATCTTCAAACAGGCATGAGAGGTGCTTAATGTGCAATTTGCTGTTGAAGTTAGGAAGCATCTCAAGTGTCTTGGGTTAGATTCCTAAATAACAGAAAATAAGAACCTATTGGTGTGAAATAGGGACTGATTGAAAAGCTGTTTAAAATTTTTTGGCCTAAACAGGTTAATTCTCCTCTAATATGGTTAGATCCTTTCAATTTCAGCTTAGGATCATTAATCACTTTCTTATTTTTTAAGTAACTGTACTGTGGTCATCATCTTTTCTTTACTGATGATGACATATTTTTCAAACATAATGAATATCATTTTATAACATTTTAAATCTTATAAAAGATGGAACTTTTCTTAGCAGGGAAAGCAAATTAATTTAATGATAAGAGAAAAAGGTTTAATTAGGATATGATGCCAAACTTTGATAGTCTGAATTACACAAAATATTACTGGAATTTCAATATATATCCAAATAGGTTGCTTTAACATCCATACATTTTGTATTTTTATTATCTACTGGAATACACTAGTTGTCAAAATTGGCTGAAAGTTTGCTTTTAGAGTGTTATACATTATTTTAGATAATGCTTTTACTTTTTCTTTTTACAAATAGTTAACTGAATATTGAGACCTCTACTAAAGATGGCCATAAAAAGAATATTTTATGGTATATGACAATTATTATTTTCCAAATAGCAGACGGGTCAATTTTAACATTAAATGAATTTCCCAGTGTTTGCTTTACTAGCATTCTCCTTCTTTGTTAGCTTTTCTTCTGTAAACCTTAATGCTTACTAATTTAGGCCCTTTGCCAGAACCCGAGCATTTATCCTTCAGAACTTGCCTGGTTTTTGTTGATCTCAACTTTGAGTAATGTCTTAGCGTCCTGGAAATTTTAGTTTTGTGTGTTCTGCCTCTGTCACTACTAGCTTCTGAAAGAAAATCAGAGTAAGAAGTATTCTTTCATGTTTGGGAAAGAGGAAATTGATTTTTGAAAGTTCTGAGTGTCTAAGATTGGAAGATGTTAGGGGTAGGTAGTGAGAGGCTGCTGCGACGCTGGAAGTACTTATTGATCAGAAAAGCTGTAGATCCTCTACCAGCATCACAGTTACTTGCTTGATATCCACGTTGGGGTAGAAGAGCTAGGAAAATGTATTTAATTCAAACTTATTGAGTTTTGACAACATTGTTTACATGTTAGAATTTTGATAGCTTAAATGTAAGAAAAAATCTGATAAAGTTGTAAACTCAGTCTCTTTTATTTTATAAGGTGACTACAATGAGTGCATACTTTATATTATAAAATAAATTAGAAACTAAGCTATCTTTTTAGTTGATCAAAGGTTAAATATACTAATCTTAATATTAAGAAAGAAATTTTATATAGTATAAAACAGGCAATTCCACCATGGTAAAAATGTGTAAGAATATGCCATCTGTTTTATAAGATATTTGGTTAAATGAATGGCTGTGGCATTCTCATCATTCATTTATCACCTTTCTGATTTGTTTTTAAAATATCTCCTCTCTAATTTGATTACCTAATCTTGCTACAATTTCTTCATCTTGGCTGTTCTGGATTCTGGTATGCTATCACTTCCTTTCACTTTAGACTATTTTCTCTCTCTTTCCTCTGCCTGCTGCTGCTGCTGATGCTCTGGCATGTTCCAAAGACAACTTTTGCATGCGTGGGCTGTCTAACTTTTATCCTGATTTAACGAAACGGATCCGTACTTCCTATCAGAGTAAGTTCTATAAAGGTTTAGGCAAATAGCTTTTTTTTTTTTTTAATGTCATAATTCTTAAATCCATTCATGAGTGCTTTGTAATGTGTTTTTCATGAAACACATTCAACATGCATGCAAATTTTTGTTTTGTTATGGAAATGCAATCTGATGTTCTAATACTTTTGTTTATTTAATTTTCATAATTTTGATTTAAATATTCCAAACCATTATTGTCATGTACACATTCATTCAATTTTTGTTTCAGTGTCCATTTCCAACCATGTCCTATTAATCCAGTAAGTATTGTGTTTCGTTTTGAAGGAGGAAGAGGTGTGGTTTGCTCAAAATAATGAAACTGACATGCCATGTCAAAACAGTTCAGTGCCTTCTTGATTTTGTCGGTGCTGTGCTTTTGATAATTTTGCAGCCTTATTCTAGCTAGTTTAACAACATTCTTTTGTAGTTCCTGAGGATAACTAAATATTCCTAAATCATGATGCCTTTTATTAAAATGGAATACCTCAAAGAACATTTCAATGGTGATTTTAGGTACCAGACTCTATGACATAGAGGAATTAAAGTTGTAACTAAAAGGTGAATAATACTAATATTTTCTAAGGTAGCGAAGGAAGATGTAAATACAGGTGAAATAATTATAAACATTGGTGCAGAAAGTGTGAGAGTGTATCTATAAATATAAATATAACTATATATATTATATAACTATAAATATATCTATAAATATAACAATACTAATGATATTATGGGTAAATAGTTACTGACATGAAAAAATGTTAATATTATGCTATTATATTTGGTGAAATCAGATTGCTTGCAAAAGTATACACTATGGCATTATAGTTGTATAAAAATATACACATGTACATATAAACACACACACATTCGAATATGTATATTCTTGTAACCTGAATTTCTTCAGACATCCTCTTACTAATGAATTACACCCCATTATAAAACATAAAACTTAACAAGTTTAATGTTCCTGGCAGGAAGCTGGTTCCTGTGGAACTTAGAATCTTTCTGGAGTACCTGTTGTGACTTATTCATGATTGTGCTCTCTACCTTTCTACTTCATCAGTCATCCTTTGAGGGTACTGACCACCATCCCTGCTCCAGGTGACTTGTGTCACTTTGGACATCTGTCTTGGCTTCTGCTACTCATAAAACAAGAAGTGATACTAGGATATTTCTTGACATTTTGAATGCTGTGAAATTCAATTTCAGTAATACTCTTTTATTAGAACAGAGCTATACTCTTTCACCCACATGTTTTCAATGGCTGATTTTTCATTTCAATGGCAGGACTGAGCAAAAGCTCACATGTCCCACAAAGCTATCACTCTGTGTACATTTTTTTTTTAAATTTGCTGATCCCTATGCTAAACCATTTTTTCACATCCACTCTGTACAGCCACATAGTTTGTAACTTTCCTTTAATAGCTTCTAGTATATCTGAATACCATTTTAGCCTCCCAAAATATTCATGAATATGAGATTCAAGTTTTACCAGTTTCTCTATATGATGTTTTTCTATATAAACATGTGATGCTCTTATGATAAGTACAGCATTGAGAACAAATGCTGGCACTGAGCTTGTCCAAATTCTACAATACAAGCCATGCATAAAGCATTGGGAAGCTTTGAAACTCGATGATTATGTTTATATTCCCTCCATAATAATAAGATCTAAGCTTTTTAACTTTCATTCATCCTTCTAAGATATAATTTCTTATTACTTATCTATAAAAATATGATAAAAACATAGTATATTTTTCTACTCTTGTAATTTATTTATATCTCCTCTTTATAAGTGCCCTGCTCAAGTTTCATTTTCTATAATAAATTTTTTTTACTGCCATCTAAGCCTTCTTGTACCAATTTCTTTAATTAAATGCCTGTGGTATGCAAGCTTGTACACAATATGTCAATAGTGTTTCAATTCATTGATATAACTATGTATTTTTAATACTTTATTTATTTTTATTTTATGTGCATTGCTGTTTTGCCTGCATATATGTCTGTGTGAGGGTGTCAGACCCATAAAACTGAAGTTACAAACAATTGTGAGCTGTCATGTGGGTGCTGAGAATTGTACCTGGGTCCTCTGAAAGGGCAGCCAGTGCTTTTAACCACGGAGCCATCTCTTCAGCCTGAAAGCTATGTATTTTTTGCTTGTACTCTGAATCTGAATATCATAAAATTGAACTTTTAAATTTTAAATTTAACAGATAAAAGTTCAAATTTGAAAAAATAATTCATTATATCCTTTACATCCAGCGTAAGTTCTAAGATTAGCCAATAAACGACAATGCAGTAAGACAGAGTACGACAGAAAGGTATCTTATTGGCCATGAGCGATCAGGTGATTTCTCATATTTGACAAATAAGAAAACTAACTCTTGTCAATACTGAATTGATAAGAATTTTACAACAATAAGATTTTTTTTTCGAATCAGAGATCTGCATAAGCAAAAGAGAAGTAAAATTGGGTCCTTATAGCACTTAAGTATGAATTCTGTGTTCCTACTAGGGCTTTCTGTGGTTACATGTATAGCACTGAAACTTGAATTCAGACATCTTAAAGTTTTTTCTTGATGGTAAACATTGTATATTATGAGACAGTTGATTCTTTAATGATTCAAATATATTTATTAGAAATAAATTTTATAAAAATTGGGTTGAATCTTTAGTTAATATTATCTGATTTAGTTGTATAGTCCTATATTAGAGGCATTATATATATTATAGTATTATATAATACTATATTATATAGTCCTCTATTATAGTCCTATAATAGAGATAGTGTGTCTTTTACATGAAATACTTTCTAACATTTAGAAATGATGTCTGTGTTGTCCCTATCTGTGAAGAGAGATCCCATTTCCTTAGACATATCATCCTATCCTGATTGTACTAGTCAATTTGTTTATTTATTTATTGGCCATTATAAGTCTTTGAAGGTAATAGAGATTAGTTGATATATTCCTCTATAGATGATACAATTGACATATAAAGCGATGAATTTTGTTTCTTAATATTATAAAGGACAAGTCTGACAAACTCACTCAATATAGCGCTAAGAAGACCCCATGTACTTTTCACCATATAATCCTGTGATTCTTGGTGCCTCATAAAGTTTTGGTCACAATGGGAACAAATCCATCATTCTATAATAAAAAGCCAGTCCCTTCCCGTATTACACATTATCAATAAAATAATATTCAAAATTGAGCCAATTTGAATTTGTTTTTTATGTCTTTGAAAAGAAGAACTAGGTAATGTACTCCATATATACATATATATATATATATATATGTATATATACTTTTATTTTCATTCTATTATATCAATTTTCCTCTTGAAATAATGTTGCATTCATATTTAAACCTTATGATTTCAATTTTGATAAAATAGCTTAATTTGAATCTTTTCTTGGTCTGTTTTTCTTATTATCTAAATGTCTAGTTAGGATCCAAGAAGCTGCCTTTCACAAGCCTTTAAATTCATGCCTGCAAATCTCTTATATCATAAAATAATAAAATTTTGTGACTGAAATAAAATCTCCATATTTAGCAAATTACTGTTTGTGGAAGCAGTGAAATACTTTGGAAAGAGTATCAGCCACATGTTCAAATTTAGATCAAGTTCTACCTTTTCAACTTATTGACAAGTTATTATAATCTTAAAGAAGATACTTAAATAATTGAGATTTCTTCTCATATATGAAATAGCATAAAAATCATTATCTCCATTAAAGAGTTTCAGAACTCATCTGGGTTGATTTTGTAAAAGAATTATAACTATTAGATATTTTTCTTACTAATGTGTAATGCAATCAAACTCCAGATGGTTAAGTGATTTCCAACACCATGATCATTATTTGGAAGCCATAAGGTTAAAACCCCATCTTCAGGGTCAGTGCCTAGTACTCTGTTTCTGAGAATGTCAGAAATGTTGCCACTTAAAAACTGATTGTATGTCACATAAGTCAAAGAGGTTTGAAAATATACTTAAAGTGTGGTTAGAAACATTTGCTTGTGCAAATTATGCATAATTCCTTAATTATGCATAAGGAATCCCTTGAGATTCAAATTTTCCAATGTTCACTGAGTGAGATTTTTTCCAGCTTAGGGAACAGCAGGATGTCCTCAAAATACAAATAAGAACAAGAAAAGGAGGCAAGAGGCTAATTATGAAGAAAAGGAGAGGATAAGTGTAAGAGGACTAGCAAGGGAGGGCAAAAATAAACATCAGAAAGCAGAAAGTCCAGAATGGAAGAAAAGTAAAGGGAAAAAAAGATAAAAAAGATATTTCATAGAGAGAGAGAGAAAATTTCAGCATAAATTGTGATAAACAAAAGTTCCACTCATTCAATTTTTTTTTTCTAAGAGCTACTCTGTTGAACAACTTTCTTTAGGCCTTGAGTATACTGTGGTGAGAGAAACAATCATGGTGGTTTACTTGCAGTTACTATTGTCAATATACAGGTAAATAAATCCATGGGTAGGCTCTTATAGTGGAAAGGTGGTGACATCATGATGAAGAAAATGAGGAAAGAGGCTAATTACAGTCCTTATCTTTGTTTTATCAGAGAAAAGGCTATTCAAGAAAGAAACACATAAGTGAAGTTTTGCATGGCGACAAGGAACCAGTCAGAGCTTTGAGTCTCCAGGTCCAAACAAGCTAGAGTCAGAGCACTAGATTGGATTTCTGCCAGAAATAGCCAAAGCCAATTTTTTTAAATGACAAAATAAAGAAACAGTGTTTTCTTTAACGACATATGGCTTAAAGTGATGTTTAAAATGTCATCTCTGGCAGATGGTAACAGAAGATATGAATCCAAAAGAGAGTTCCATGTACTGATAGTTTCTAAACTATAGCAAAAAGAAGGGAGGCCCAGATGGAAACATAATAGTTCATTCAGCTAGGGAGCTAGGAAGAGACAGATGAAGAACAAAAAAGCAAACAAACAAAAAGGCTAAGTCATGCTGCTTTTCAAAGCACTTGGCTTTAAAGGCTGTAAACAAGTGGGTCAGTACTTGGATTGGATAAGCTGTTAAAAGAAGTTTTTCTTTTTCATTTAAAAGAAAATAGCATGCAATAAAGTTATGTGACTATGAAGCAATTTATTCAGAAAGAGATATGGGATAAGGAAGAATAAAAGATACTAAAGAGAACAAAATTCTTAAGAAGGTGAGGGTATGGGAATCAGCATGTGTGCCTGGATTGACTTTATTATATCATATAGGTGACACATAAAAACTATGTGACAGTATTATAATTTGTAAAAATTTAAATGAAATAGAAAAAAAACTCTAAATAGAAAATATGAACTTGAAACATATTGTTACATTAAAAATAATCATAAAAGGAAGAAAATAAGACGAAACTATGATATAATTATACATCTTCATGTCATATAGATATAGATTCACCACCAGATGTAGACATTGATTCAGAGTAAAACACTGTTTATTCTTTGCCTAATTAAATTACCAGTTCTTAGTCCTGGAGCCCTGGAGTATTTCAGCCTCTGTACAATCTACTCTTAAGCCTAGGACTGGAAGGCTTCAGCCTTTATACACTCTAGAAATTTTAAAGCTCCATTTACCTCCAAGACTTACTGCTGACTAAGCCACTCTGACTAGCTCTTCTCCAAGTTGACTAGTTCAAACTGTCTAATCTGGCTTACTGTTTCTGACTTCACTCTTCTGACTTTGGCTTACTCTGGTTTACTCTGGCTAACTCTCTAACTGCCTCAGACTGAAATTCTATGCTTGGCTTCAAACTGATTCACTCTTCCTGCCTGATACTGACTTCTGCCAAGCTACTTCTGTGTCTCTGTGTCAGACTCCTCAGACTGCTTCTGTGTCTCTGTGCTCTCACTGCTTAATATTGCCTCTGTAACTAACTCTAATGTAGCTGACTGACTCTAACTCCTTCTGAGCTTCGTCTGCCTCCTGTGTCTACTTCCATACTCTGTTTCTGTCTTAGGGATTAAAGGCATAGACCATCCCTGCCTTCTGAATATTGGAATTAAAGGTGTGTCTGTGTTTCACCCAGATCACATAGTCCTCTGAATTTAAACCTCTGGAATCTAGGCCCTTCCTAGCTTTCACATAAGCCTATTTCTTTATATCTTACATCACTTTTTTGTATCATTTTGTTATTTATATTACTTTTTATATCTTCTCAGTCACTAATTTTTTCTAATTCTTATATTGGAATAAACACTATACCCATAGATGGAAAAAACATGTATTTCAAAATAATTATTGTTTTTAATAATCGCGTTGACTAATAATAACTATGTTTAGCATGAGTAACTTGGAGCATGGAAATAGTTTTACCATTAGATCCATTTTAATCAAGAAGAGAAGGAGCTTGACAAATAACACAGTGAGCAGTATAGAAATAGAAATAGAAATATAGCTTATCTCTGTGTTTGCGCTCCTGTATGTGTAAGTACGTACAAATAGAGGTGTATGTTCATGTGTCTATGTATAAATGAGGGAGTTGTGGTCAGTCTCAAGGGCTATTCTTTAGAGGTAGTCACCTTGTTCTTTGAGGCAGCCAGTGTCTGCAGTACTAGGGTTACAATTGTGTGTCACCATATCTGGGTTTTTTACAATGGTTCTGGGGATCATGCTCAGGTCTTCATGCTTGCATGACAAGGATTTTACAGATTAATCTATCTTCCTGCCTTGAAACTGTTTTTTTATACTTTAATTTTTAAATGATGTTTTCTAACAAATACTTCATATTTCTTGCCTATTAATATTTTGTAATGATCCAATCTCATTTCTCCTATCACCTACTACTAGCTCCTACTTGCCTGAGAAATTTATGTAATGGTATCTACCTCTTTTCTGATCAATATAAGAGTAACAATATAACTTTTCTCATGGTATTGTAGATGTAAAAAAGGTAACTTATATAAATTACCTAGCAGCATATTAGGTACAAAATACTACTTGTTATGAACATGTGGACATTAGGCATTCATAATTTTGATTATTCAAAGTCAGCAAAAGTTTTCCAAGTCTTTTGGAAATTTTATAATTTTATAATCTATAGAATTTTTCCTGCCATATATATCACTATTAGACATTATAATTCTTTTTTCTGTCACTTAAACTGTTGTTTCACAATACTTTTCATAATATTTATAATTTAAATAATATCTTCCTTTATGTAACCTACTATTTCTAATTGGACTCATATAATAAAGCCTATTGAAGTAAAAAAAATTCAAGGACTATCTAAGATAGTATCATAATGCTGCTGTAAATTAATAATTCATTGTTTATTTAGTTATAAACTTGTTTGTATCTACTATTTATCTCTGGGGCAAAAATGTACTCAAGACCATTTAAATTAATTGTTTACTTTCAGATTAATATTAAAACATATCAGTAAATATGATAACTATATAATGACTAAAAGTAGAAATTTAAGGGTTGGGTAATTTTATTAAATTTAAAAAAATCCTGAAAGTTTGTGATAAAATCAGAAATAGACCAAATAACATGCACTGAAGCTCATGCTCAAAACTCTATGAGAAGAATAATAGTGTTTATAACAATAAGTACAAACTTTTTCTGCATGTTCCAGTCAGTGACAGCTCATATAAAAGGATGGTGCCAGAAAATATGATGGAGCTGAAAAATTCATTTGATCTTGAATTTTTACTCTATCTTTTGTAGTTTAGAAACACAAAGACTTTACAAAAAGTGTGTAATCCAGGAGAAATAGATTATATAGCATGAATTTTTTAAGACTATATAGCTCAGACTTGTGTGAGTATACTGTATGATATGTATGACAGTCATCTGATGATACATTTCTCAGAACATAGTCTGCCTGTGAGTGATGTGTGGATACACACACACACACACACACACACACACACACACACACACATATATATATATATATATATATATATATATATATATATATGTTTCTGTTTAAGCTCTATCATTGATTTAATTCTGTGATATTATGTATTCAGAAAAGTATATGCTCTCAACAATTTGAACTTATAGTATCTCATTTATGAAACATAGGGGTTAAGCCACATTTTTCTAATATGACATTATATTTTCACTTTACAAATTCTATGAGGATTTTTTTTCTCATTCCTATATTAGTTTCCTTTCTGTTGTGAATGATAAAATACTATTGACAAAAGCAACTTAAGAGAGAAAGAGTTCTTTGGCTTTAAGTTCAAGAGATGGTGCAGTCTATCACAGCAGGGAAGCATGTCACAGGGGCATGAGATTTCCCAGCAGTCAGAAAGCTCAGAAAAAACAGGAATTGGGGCCAGGCTATAAAACTTCAAGGCTTTCCCCAGGGACATCATTCTGCAAGTTCCACCTCCCTAAGGTCCTCAAATCTTCCCAAACAGCTCCATCAGCTAGGACCAACTATTCAATTCATGACCCTATGAGAATTTTACATTTCTACTCTTGGCCTCCATATGCTCATGGCCATCCAAGATGCAAATGCATTCAGTACAACTTGAAAAAGTCCCCATAGGTTTTAACAGTCATATCAGAATTTAAAGATCTAAAGTCTCTTCTGAGACTCAGGTGCAACCCCATGGAAAGTAATAATAATAAAATTTATTCTTTCAATTTAACAGTGACACAGAGTATACATTCTCATTCCAAAAGGGAGAAATGGTCGCACAGTGAAGAAATATTAGACCAAAGTAAGACCAAAATCCAGCAAGGAAAATACAAAATCCTATAACTCCATGTCTAGTATCTAGGATTTCAGTTTTAATGGGCTTAAGTGGCTCCACCCTTCATCTATGCTTCCTGCAGTATGTATCTTTCTCCTGGGCAGTTTGTACTACTTGTATGTAGTCCTTGTCAGGCGTTTCTTGGCTTTGGCATATCCAACATCTTTAGGTCTCCATCACAACTCAAGCTTTGTCTTCACAGCCTCACACAATGGCCCCTCAAGCCCTTCTTGTAAGTACTCCAACCCTGCTAGACATTGTCTAACCCAATAGCTGAGACCATGATCCTCTCAAACTTTCATGCCTCCAAACCAGTACCACATGGATAACATTGCCAAGTTCTGCTTTCAGTGAACATGGCTCACGGTCCCCTTGGAACACAGTTGCAATAGCTTCTCTATGCCAAAGCTAAAAAACAAAACAAAACGAAACAGAAATGAAAACCTCTAGAGTATTTCCTTTCAGGAGCAGGAAATCCTTTGCACTCTCTCTTGCCACAAGCTGGAGCCTTTAGTGGATGAGGACTTATCCTCAGAATACCTTTCCTGTTGTTCCAGTGTACAGCAGATGACTTTAAAAATGAAATTAATCTCTTTAGAAATTACAGCCTCATGTTCAGCACACACCTTAGCTGTAATCTTTAACTTCCTAGTGTTCTTTTATTCTCCAAAAAGCAGTTTTTTTCTTTCTGTCTCCCTTGTTGCCCTTTTCTTTGTAGATGTGTGTAAGTGTAATTAATAATAACAAATGATAGAAACTAAATGTTATATTGTCTTAAAATTTCTTTGATGGAGGAACATTTAATACTTTAATCCAGCAGCATGGCTGCTTTAGCAAGGGATCACCTTCAGAAGCCTGTGCAATCCACCCAGAATTCAGATTCATGTTACTTAGACTAATCCTGTCCTCCAACTCAGAAGGGAATGGTAGCACATGCCTTTAATCCAAACTCAGAAGGAAGTGGTGGCACATGTCTTTAATCACAATTCTTGTGATATAAAAGGAGCAGTCAGTAGAGAAAGAGAGCTCAGAGAGTAGAAGCAGAGTGTAGAAGCAGAGGTAGAAACAGCAGAGTTCAGAGAGGGAAGCAAGGTGGAAGCAGACAGGAAGCAGGCAAGAGAGAGCTCAGAGAGGAGAAGTAGAATGTGGAAGTAGAGTGGAAGCAGAGCAGAAAGAAGCAGAGAGTTAGTTCAATTGGGCAGTTTGAGTGAAGTTAACGCATAGACAATTCAGAAGACGCCTAGAAGAGCAGAACCAGTCCAGAATAGATAGAGAGAAAGCAGAGAGTCAGAAGCAGATGGTTTATAATTTGCAGTTTGGAGTTCACAGTACAGTTCAGATGGAAAAGAAGACAGTCAGTTAGAGTGAACCAAGTGAGAAGTAAGTCTTGGAAGCTGAAACATTTTAGATTTAGGTTTGCAGATTAGATTGTACAGAGACTGAAGCCTTCTAGGTCCAGGCTTGTATCTTGAAGATTAGATTGTATGGAGGCCAAAACCCTCTAGAACTGGGAATTCAATTACCAAAGAATAAACTGTCTTTTGCCTAGAACCCATCTGAGGAATAAAAAATCAACACTTACATCTACGCTTATACTTCTCTACCAAAGAAATTAGTCTATTACTTTTGAATGTAGGCTCATGCAAATTCTCAGGACATAGGCAGAGTGTGTCCATATTCTTTGACCAAATATCATACAAATGTTTCTGTTAACTTACAGTTGTAGAGAGGCTGCAGTCTATCATGGCAGGGTCTGGTAGTAGAAGCATGAGACTACTCAGATGAGAATAACAGAGCAAGAACAAGAATGATAACAAGCTATAAAATCTCAAAACTTCATTTATCAAGGCTCCACCTCCTAAAGGTTCTAGAACCTTCCCAAACAGTGCCACTTGTTGGGACTAATATTTAAACACAAACCTATATGTGAACGGGGGAGATTTCACATTCAAATTACAATAGGACTTCTGGCATTTGTTATATAAATAACATAAAGGAAAGGGTTAGAGAGGAATATGAACAAACAATTTTCATCCTTCACAATACCTCTCAAATATTTCTAGGCATGGAAACATAGATAAGTAATAAGTACAAACTGGATATTTATGGACAAATAAAAGACTATTTTATTTGTCCCTATCCATCAAGGATAGGAAACGATGATGAAGGATATTTTATGACTATTATAGTGAGAGCAACAAAATGTATATTAATCTGTCTTCCCTTATTCCTTGTATTTGTCCAGAAAGTGAGACAATGGAAAGTAAGAATTAAGAGAACAATATAGTGTTTGTTGTAACTTGAACAAGTTACATTGAAATTTGAACATTGTATAGTTGAACAAGTCAGTTCTATGTAATACTAAAAAAATATATAAAAATTTTAATCTGTAATATCTCTTAAAAGATCTTTTTAAAATCAGTAACTTCCTGAAGTAGATTTTATTATGTCTTTTAGGAACACTTTCTGTTTCCTATTATCTTGGTACATTTGCTAATGAAATTTGGTTATTTATTAAAGTAGTTAATTTATGAGTAAATAATATATAGATTTATGTTTCCACCATCCTTGTTTAATTACTTTTCATATATCAATAAGTTATTGCCCTTTACTTAATTCTGTATCACATATTTTTCAAAATAATTTATATAGGATGGATTTGTTGAAGTAGTTTTCATAAGTTAAAAAAAAAAAAGCTTAAAGCAATTACAAAATAAGAATTACCTATGAAGTGTCAGCAAAATTTATCTCTCTCTCCACCCGTCTTCTCTTTCTCTCTCTCTCTCTCTCTCTCTTTCTCTCTCATTACATTTTCAGGCTTAACAGAACTGAATGATAGTCCAGTTCCCCTGGAACTTGAGCGCTGCAAGTCTCCTACTTCAGGTAAAACTTCTGGTAATTCACTGTAGTAAGCTATTGATTTATTTTCATAACTCTTTTAAAATTAGTAATTGATTCAGTTTCCAAAATTTAATCATAAGTAGTTTTGTTTCCAAAATAGATACAAATGAATGTCTTTTAAAATATCGTTGGCCCAAAATCAAAATAAGATCAGATGTATGAGTATAATATTTTCGAGTTTATCTTAAAGAAAGATCATTTTTCAGATAGAGGAAGTGCCTAAAATGTGTCAAATAAAAATGGGGAATAGATACACAACTTTGTCATCTGCTTGTATTTCTGTATTTGTGAGAAATATACATTTTTTGTGCAGAAAAATATTATAACATGCACCTGGACCACTATTTCATGATGTACTTATTTATTGACAGACAAATTAAAATGAAATCTAATATGGTAAGCAATAAAATATCTTCAAGGTAAAGTGTAAGCCCACTAAATGTATATATAAAAACATGAGGAGAAAGATTCCTAGAGATAAGTCTTTAAGACATAAATAAATGAATATCTTTATGTGGTAGATTCTGAGTGGTTGTCTATTTTTTTTAAAAAACTGATTATAAATTGTCTCAAAAATTTTTTAAAATTATTTTTAAAGTATCTGATTATTCTGAATTTTTCTATAATGAGTATATAGCAATATATAAAATTTTAGCACCTAGTTATCATGTATATCCTTGATAATGGATAGATCTATTCTTACCAAATTTCAAAAGAAGTGAATGAGGCGCTAAATGGTAGAGTGTTTGCCTAGCATGTATAAGCATGGGTTTGAGCCCTAGCTCTGTTAAAAAATTCTCAGAATAGAAAAAGATAGCATTACTTTTTATTTAATTATTCTTACTACAAATATATTGAATTATTAAAGTTTAATAATGCTTTTTAAAGCATGTGTCTGAATTATTAGAAATTATTTTAGAAATTATTTTAAAATTGTAGAATTTCTCCAATTTGCACTACCCTTTACAAGTTGTTAATTATTTTTCCTTGCTCTTCAGGAGTCTAGCCTATGTAGAACCTATTGTGTCCTGTATAAAGTTTTATTTTAATAAGATCTTTTAATTCTTATTTTATTGCTTTTTTAAAAGATAATTTTATTTGTATGTGTGTGAGACTATAAGAATACATGTGTACAACATATGTACAGGAGCCTGAAGAGGCCAGGCAAGGGCATGAGCAATGAAACTAGAACTATAAACAAGCGTATGCGTATGCTGGGAATGAAACCTAGTTCCTCTGCAAGAGCAGTACTCTTAATGACTTTTAACCATTGAGCTATATCTCCACCCCCCATATTGATTTTATTTTAAGACCGTATAATACATCCTTCTTTTTGCGTCCTCATTGGCACCATCATAATCTAGAAAATTATTCCCTCATGCGTAGAGTAACACAAAAATGTTCTAGAAAATGTGTTGCCTTTTATACTGTACTCACAGTTCATTCTCCATGTCATGTTGCAGAATTAACTTACTTAAAATATGACTTTTGTCATATTTTCTTGTAGTTAGCAATCTTTCATATAATTCAATATTCTGTATCTAATTGTTATGCCAACCTAACTTTAAATTCCTTTCCTTAACCTGATTTTGAATAATAAACATTTAATTCTCCCTTCCATTCTGTCTTCATGCATTACTTCTATCCTCCTGAAAAACTGAATGCTATTATTAGTTTTTTTATTTATTTTTCCAGACAATTTGTGTTTGAAAATCATCAAAAAGACATCCATTTTAGTCCCTTGTTTTATGTAATTTACTACAATCATATTTTCATCAATTTACTGTATGTATAATTTGTACTCCCACTTCACTACATTAACTATTTCTTTATTTTTATAGTTGTATAAAATTTAATTGATGCATATATCACAATTTATCTAATCAGCTCAACTATCAAATACATTGAGATTGTTACCAATCTTCTACTATTACATACTGATGCAAAGAGAAACATAAGCACATGACTAATTTCAAATTTGTGTAAATATCTATGAGATAAACTTCTAAAGTTAGAGTTTGAGGGTCAAAGATTATATGCCTATTGTAATTTTTGTAAACATTTGTAAAGGGAAGCTTTGCCAAAGAAGTGTTCCGTGCTGTCACTCCATCTCCCCTCCTTTATGATTACATTCTGCTTAAATTTCTGGGAACAGCTTGGAGGGAGGTATATAAGAGAGAGAAAGTGTCAGTTGGAAAGCAGTTGGGAAAGAGACAGGGGAAGACTGAGCACCAGAGTTAGCTGGGTGGTGTCAGGAAAAGTGAACTCCAAAAGCTGATGATAGGAAAGCAGGCAGAAACAAGACTCAGATAAAGACAGATAGTTCTAGAGAGTAAGAAAGAAGGCAGAAATTTACTGAGATAACTGGAGGGAAAACGTTATTGGAAAAAAAAAAGGAGCTTCGAGTTAGTTCTGTTCCCCAGACTTACACATGTTAGCTTCCTTCCCTTTCCCTTCCCTTCCCTTCCCTTCCCTTCCCTTCCCTTCCCTTCCCTTTCCCTTTCCCTTTCCCTTTCCCTTTCCCTTTCCCTTTCCCTTTCCCTTTCCCTTTCCCTTTCCCTTCCCTTTCCCTTTCCCTTTCCCTTTCCCTTTCCCTTTCCCTTTCCCTTTCCCTTTCCCTTTCCCTTCCCTTCCCTTCCCTTCCCTTTCCCTTTCCCTTTCCCTTTCCCTTTCCCTTTCCCTTTCCCTTTCCCTTTCCCTTTCCCTTTCCCTTTCCCTTTCCCTTTCCCTTTCCCTTTCCCTTTCCCTTTCCCTTCCCTTCCCTTCCCTTCCCTTCCCTTCCCTTCCCTTTCCCTTTCCCTTTCCCTTTCCCTTTCCCTTTCCCTTTCCCTTTCCCTTTCCCTTTCCCTTTCCCTTTCCCTTCCCTTCCCTTCCCTTCCCTTTTCCCTTCCCCTTCCCTTTTCCCTTCCCCCCTTCCCTTCCCTTCCCTTCCCTTCCCTTCCCTTCCCTTCCCTTCCCTTCCCTTCCCTTCCCTTCCCTTCCCTTCTTCCCTTCCCTTCCCTTCCCTTCCCTTCCCTTCCCTTCCCTTCCCTTCCCTTCCCTTCCCTTCCCTTCCCTTCCCTTTCCTTTCCTTTCCTTTCCTTTCCTTTCCTTTCCTTTCCTTTCCTTTCCTTTCCTTTCCTTTCCTTTCCTTTCCTTTCCTTTCCTTTCCTTTCCATTAATCCTTTGAGCTAAGTGAGGTTTAAAAAGTTACATGTTAGAAATCTTTAGGCCAGGAACAGAGCAGCAGAGTCAAGTTACCAGTGAAAAAGTAAAAACAGCCTTAGAGAGCCCAGGTCCAAATGGCAGAAAACAGCCACCAACACACCCCTTTTTGAAAGAAAAACTGTTACATTTTGGGGTTAAAAGGATGAGAAATTTGATTTCAAATGTAGAGGGAAAAGCAGAGGAAGAAGGGATGGTTTTTGTATTCAAGAAGCCAACAAAGTATAACGGCTGTTACTATGAGAATATATAGCACTTTGCTCCCTGTCATGATATGCTTTTACTTTTCCCTCTTTTTCTTATATCCCCTCTCCTCAAAAAAACACAATAAGGAAGTGGCTAGGCACTTGAGTTGAAAGGGTAATTTAAAAAGTCCAGACAGGAAAAACAGAGCTGAAGGGAAAACAAAAGGGCACAATTCTTTTCTTTTTCTTCCAAAAAGGAATTGGTGATGCTGTTAAAAGAAATGGGGAGGGGTGTTCAAAAGAGTAGAAAAATAGAAGTCTAAGGAACTGGAAACATAAACTTGGGGAGAATTGTCAAGGGTAGAAAAAGAAACACTGAGGAAATGAGAGTACAGACTGAGGAACTGGGAATACAATGGGGCTCCTTCCCAGGGATAGAGAGAAGGATTTTCCCTCTAGTATATATAAGGGGACAGGGGATTGTATAGGATGATGGTCCTGTGAGGAAAACAAGGGAAGAGACTGTAGAGGAAAATGATCCAAAAAGGCAGCCTAGGGTCACAAAATGACCTTCAGCATTTCCAGTAGCGATCCAGCATATTCCACCTGATAAAGATCATCCCCAAGGTTATAATGAAACAAAATGGCATCCATTAGAAATGGGCAATTTAAGGTAATTGAAGGAAGCTCTGGTATTGTATGGCATGCACTCACCCTATGTAAAGCAGGTCCTGAATAACTGGGCACTGCAATATCGAATAGTCCCATTAGATTGGAAAGGGTTAATATCAGCAATCAGAGGTAGATCCTCAGCTACAATGGTTAACCTAGTGGAGGGAAGAAGCAAAAAATATGAAGCAGTAGAATAGTGCTAAAGGAATAAATCTAAACCGAAATCAGCTCCTTGGTAAGAGTCAGTATGCTGAACTACAAGAACTGATTATGTTTGATGACTTGACCATAGAACAATGTCATTTAGCAGCTTTATGAGCTTGGGGAAAAATAGAGGAACCAAGAAAAAAAGTCCACCTCATTCACAAAAATTATACAAGGCTCAAGTGAAGCTTTTACTGATTTATTACAAAGATTAACTGCAACAGTTAAGAAGAGCCATCTCAGACCCTGAAGCAAGACAGTTGCTGATTGAGATAATGGCATTTGAAAATGCAAACACACAATTTAAGAAAGTTTTAAAGCCATTAAAAACAACTTATGTACTATTGGATCAATGGATCTGTGCTACTGCAGATACTGGTTCTGATTTTACACCCCTGCTGTAATAGGACAAGCTATAGTTACAGGGCTGAAATACCAAAATATCCAATGCTTTAATTGTGGAAGACTCGGGGATCTGCAAAGAGACTGTGACCAAGCTGCTTCTAAAGGCAATGGTTTCTGTAAATATTAGTCAGAAAAAAAGTTTTCCAACTGTGTGCAGATGGTATGGAAAGGGTCGACACAGAGTAAATGAGTGTAGATCATCGAGAGATATACAGGGGAATTCCTTGAAGTCAGGAAACACCTCAAGTGGCTGAGCTCAGTCCTCTGGAGAAGAAACTAGCTGCTTGTGTCCTGTCATCTCTGGAGTAGCATGCAAACAAAAAGACCCAAACTCAGTGTTGGAGATCTGATGCATGCTATTGAGGGCAGTGCTGCATTAGATCTGGCTATGGACAGACAGCTTACCCTACCCCCCAAACGTTCAGTGCTATAAACTTGCTATTGGAATTTATGGTCCTCTTTCCCAGGGACAATAGGAATGATCCTAGATAGAAGTAGCCTGACTAAGGGTTTTATTGTGCATCCTGGGATTATAGACAGAAATTTTAAGGGAGAAAATAAAATTATAGCCTATGTAACAAGAGACCTGCAATTTAATGCAGGAGATAGGATTGCTGTTACTGAATTGTTGAAACTGTTACTGTTTCCCTATATCAAGAGAAAAGCTGCCCCTTTAGAGAGAATAGGCAGATTTGGGAGCATTGGGAAATGAGTGTTCTGGCAGGCAATCATTAATGATAAATGGCCAAAATTAAAAATCCAACGAAATGACATTCAAATAGAAGAGCTGGTGGAAACTGGTGCAGATGTAACAATAATCTCCCAAGAGTCCCATTTGGCCCATTCAGGAAGTTTCCACACAGTTTACAGAGCTTAGGAAATTATCCCATGTAAAGCAAAGTGTGAACTAGGTTAAATGTTTGGGACTAGAAGGAGAAAAAGGAAAGTTGAGGCCTTATATTGCTGACATTGCTATAAATTTATGGGGAAGAGATTTATTGCAACAATGGATAACTCAAGTTAACTCCCTTCAATCCCAGAAAGAGTATATAAAATAAGGTCACAAGGAGAAGATGTTCTTAATAAGGGGGATGCATAGGCTGTATAGGTTGTCCAAAAGCTAAACATAACAGGCATTGAGTTTCCAAATTTATAAAAGGGGCCACTGCTGAAAATATACCAACTGATCTACCCTTAAAGTGGTTAACTAACAAGCCTATGTGGATAGAGCAGTGGCCCTTAAAAAAAATCAAAGAGTACAAATGCTTGAACAGTTGGTAGAGGAGCAATTAAAGGCTCAACATATAAAAGAATCTACCAGCCAATGGAACTCACCTGTATTTGTTATTTTAAAAAATCCGGAAAATGGAGACTGTTAACTGATTTCAGGGCTATAAGTAAGGTGATAAAGCCCATTGGACCATTACAGGATGGAATTCCTTTACCTTCATTTTTACCTAAAGCATGGCCTCTGATAGTGATTGATTTAAAAGACTACTTTTTTACTATCCCCTGGGAATGTTAAAAAATCCTAATTTAAGTCAATAATTTGTGCAACAGTCATTAGAACTAATTTGAAAACAATTTCCCCAACCTATTATTTACCATTATATGGATGATATTTTGTTAGCTGATTCTGACCAAGATATTTTGGAGAAATTGTTTGATGAAACAAAAAGAATCTTATGCTGTTGGGGTTTGCAAATAGCTCCTAGAAACATACAAAAAGGAAACTCTATTAATTATCTAGGTTATAAAATAAGTCAGCAAAAATCTCAACCACAAAAGTTATAGATCAGAAGAGATCAGTTGCAAATTCTTAATGATTTTCAAAAACTTTTGGAGATATCAATTGGATAAGACCCACAATTTTATTAACTACATAAGATAGTAGTAACTACATAATAACTACATAACTACATAACTACTAAGCAATTTGTTTCACACACTACAAGGAGACTCCAACCTAGATTGTCCAAGACACTTAACTGGGTAGTGCAGCAGAGCAAAAGTTAACTCTGATGGGAAAGAGATTGCAAGGTGCATATTTGGGTTGCATAGATCCTCATCTGAATTGTAGTTTGGTCATCATTCATTCAAAACATCCCTCTACTGGAATTCTTATGCAGAGAGAGGATAATATCTTAGAATGGATATTTATGGCACATAAGCAGAGTAAAAAATTAAAGACTTATATAGAAAAAGTTGCTGATTTAATTATAGAGAGAAGAATAAGACTCTATCAGCTGTCAGGAATAGATCCAGCAGAAATTGAGGAGCCTTACACAAATAATAAGATTATGTCATCATGTACAATCTGTGAAGATTGGCAAAGAGCTTGCAGAAATTATTTGGGAGAAGTTAATAACAAATATCCTAAGGACTGAATGGATACTTCCACGTATAGTGAGAGAAAAACCTATTTCTGGAGTGCCTACATTTTATATTGATGCAAATGAATTAGGAATGGCAGACTACAAATCAGAAAAAAAATTAAGCAAAGTCAATCAAAGTCCATATGATTCAATTCAAAAATCAGAGTTGTATTCTATTCTTATGGTACTGTTAGACTTTCCTGAATGTCTCAGTGTCATCACTGATTCTCAGTATACAGAAAAGTTGTTTTGCATATAGAAACTGCTGAATTTACTCCTGATAATGCAGAATTAGCAACATTATTTATGTATCTGCAACAAGCAATTGAGACAGAACTTGTCCATTATATATTACTCAGATCTCGTACAGGGTTGCCAGGCCCATTACCACAAGGGAATGATGAGTTCAGTCAGTTATTACTAGGAAACGTATTCAAAACCTCAAAATTTCATGAAAAGGACCATGTAAACAACAAAAGTTTAAAAAGGAATATCTTCAATTACTTGGCAACAGGCCAAGAAAATTATTAAGAATTGTCCAACGTGTTCCTTGTATAATCAATTCCCTTTGCCTCCTGAAGTACCTAAGGGTACTAAAAGAGAAGAAATCCATGAAATGGATGTGTTCCATATTGCAAAATTTGGGAAACTAAAGTTTGAATATCATACTATTGATACTTATTCAGGATTTCAATGGGCTTCTGCTTTGAGTTCTGAAAAGACTGATTCTGTAATTACACATTTACTGGAAGTAATGGCTATTATGGGAATACCTTTACAAATCAAGACTGATAATGCCCCTGCATATGTCTCCAGTAAAATCAAAATTTTTTTTCATACTATGGCATAAAGCATATTACTAGTATACCATGCAATCCTACAGGACAGGCAGTTATAGAAAGATCTAATAGGGCATTAAAGGGAATGTTTGTAAAGGGAATAACAAAGACTCCCAGAGATAGGCTACATAGTGCACTACTAACTTTAAACTTTCTGAATGTTAATGAGACAGGAACTACAGCTGTTTAAAGACTTGTATATAGAAAAATCTGCTGTGTTGAATCAACCCATATATTATAAAGACATATAACATCTGAACGGAAATCAGTACAAGTTTTATGCTGGGGGAAGTGGTATGCTTTTATTTCCGGTGGAAATGAGAAGTTGTGGGCACTATCAAAACTGGTAAAGATTGAAATTGAACCAGGAAGGTCTCCTGAAATCCCTGACCACTAACCTGGAAAGTGATACTATGGAAAGAAAAGTTCTGTTAAATAGATACAGCCTTCTAAAGATTGTAGTAAATTATAAAAACTAAAGGCAACAATCAGCCCTGGGTTATGGAGTAAAGTTTCTGAAACCTAAAATTCCATGACTCCATACCAGTGACAGTAAAGAATATGAGGAAGATGAAAATTATGAAGCCTCGATGAGCAAATTGTCCCCATGTGAATCTCACTTTGGCTGATTTGGAACAGTTGGCTGGCAGTCATCAGATGGTTCCAAGAAAAGATAATAAGAGTAATGGCTCATCACTGCAAGTTTGACACAACCTCCAGAGGAAGAAAACACTTACAGCAAACAGAAACCAGAGGAAAACATCTTTAAACTTCCAGACATTCAAGTGAATAGGCTGTCTCTTTGCAAAAAGAGTTAGTGGATGGAATATTGAAACAGACTGTTGCCTTTAATGATATCAGAGTTCCTTGAAACATGAAGGTCCCTCAAGCATTCCTATAGATAATGTATTAGTGCAAAGAGTCAAAAGAAAGAATCTGACAGAGTCATTGCCATCTGCCTGAAAGTAATAGCTTCAGAGAAAGGGAACTGATTCCAGCAACCTCACAACTCCTGAATTTTTACTCTCTATTAGTAATACATTATGCATGAATGCAAAAGATAAGCTCAAAAAGACCAAAGGGGAAAAGAGATGGCCTAGCAAAAGGCCTCAGGGAAAAAAGCAATCCTACTTCACTACATTAACTATTTATTTTTATGGTTGTATAAAATTTAATTGTTGCATATATCACAATTTATCTAAGCAGTTCAACTATCCAATGCATTGAGATTGCTACCAATCTTCTGCTATTACACACTGATGCAAAGAGAAACCTACACACATGACTAATTTTAAATTTGTGTAAATGTATCTATGAGATAAATTTCTAAAGTTAGAGTTTGGGGGTCAATGATTATATGCCTATTTTAATTTTTGTAGATATTCTCATGTTTTTGTCCTTAAATCCTAAAGAGCATTCAAATATTGTTTATTTTTTAAATTTATGTCTGATGAATAGATTAAAGGGATATGACAATGTTACAATTTACATTTTATGTGCTATAAGTTTTGTCAATGCCTTTTCTTATATATTTAAAGACTCAATTTTTCCATACACTATTTATGCAGTAATGTGTCCATATTCTTGTACTTTGTCATGTATTAATATTTTTATGGCATGAAATCCATATAGTTTCTCAGTTTAACTTTTAATTTCATTTGTTGTATATCTTCTCCTGGGCATTTTTTTATATAAAAAGACATCAATATTTTATGGCCTTCCTTCTTTCCTTCCTTCCTTCTCTCCTTCTCCTTATTTTTCTCCCCCCCCCCCAGCTCCCATGTGTGCTCATGTTTTTTATGGGTGCATATTTGTATATATGCATGTTAAGGCCAGAAGTCAACCTCAGATATCTTTTCTCAGGAGCTGTCCACATTGTTAAGGTCCCAGGTCTCTCACTGGGACATAGGGCTCACCAATTAGCCTAGTCTAGCTAGCCAGTGTGCCCCGGATACCTGCTTATTTCCCCAACACTGGAATATCAGCACCTTCCATGATGTCCAGCTTTTTGTGTGTTCTGGGGATCCAACTCAGATCCTCATACAAGTGCAGCAAGCACTTTACTAACTGAACCATCCCTGCCCTTTTTTCTATCTTTTTGCTCAAGGGTTTAAGTATTACTTATTCTTTAAGGTTTAAATACAATCTGTCCATTAAAACAATCAATCCATATATTCTTTATTTGCATTCATGTGCTTTCTCATTAAAGAAATTTATCTCCATTATGGAAATATTTAATTTGGCCTTAAACAATGTTTTACTCTTACTTTTAACTTAATTTCTGCTTTTATCTTTAATTACTTCTGTTTTCCTTTTACCTTACTTTTTTCAACTTTTAATGGTATATGTTTAATCCTTTTATGTTCATTATTTATTACATGTTTTTATAAGTATTCAGTACTAAATTTTCCTTTGAACCATAAATGTATCACAGATTTTATAGATGATGATTTTATTAAAATCATTTGATGTAGTATGCTAATTCTTTTTCTTTTTTGAAAATAGATTTTTTTCGTACAATGTATTCTGATTATGGTTTCCCCTTCCTCTACCACTCCAAGATTCACACCACATCTCCCATTTAGATCCACTCCTTCCATCTTTTGTTAGAAAGCAAACAGTCTTCTAACGTAATGTAATATAATTTAAAGCAAAAACAAACTAACTGAAATAGGCCAAGACAAACCAACAGAAGGAAAAGAGCTCAAGAAACAAATATAGATGCAGAGACCCACTTGTACACATACTCAGGAATTCCATAAAAACACAAAACTGGAAGCCATAATACACACCACACACACACACACACACACACACACAACCTGTTGGGCAAAAAAAAATAATTAAAAAAATAAAATGGTATATAAAATAATAAAAACAAAGAAAGAATGAAAGCTCTGTCAGATATGAGACAAGGAACCTAGAAAGATGCTGTTGAATTTGTTTTCTGTTGGCCATCTACTGCTGGCAATTTGACTTACCTTTAAGAGTAGTTTGTTTTCCCAGTGGAACTGTCTAGGAGAAATCTAAAATTTAATTTTCAAGTGGTTGTCAATTGAAGATAGCTTCTGGATTGTGTCCAGAAGCACCAGGACCCCATCAGGTGCCAACCTGTGCAGGCTCTGTGCATGCTGCCCCAGTCTCTGAGTTTTATATGTGCTTTGGTCTGGATATGCTTCGGTCTTATTTTCTTGATGTCCTCTATCCCACCTGTCTCTTACTCTTCCTCCTCTTCCATAGCGTTCTCTGAGCCCTGGGGGAGTCGTTTGATGGAGACATCACATTAAGGGTTGAGTATTCCAAGGTCTCTCAGTCTCGGTAAACGTCTGGCTTTAGGTTTCTTTTTTGTTCCCATCTGCTGTAGGAAGAACCTTCTCTGATGATGGATGAGCAAGGCACTGATCTATGATGATAGCAGAATATCATTAGGAGTCATTTTATTGCTACTTTTTTAGGACAATAGTATTTGGCTTTCCCCTATGTCCCTGGGCTATCTAGTCTCAGGTTATTGGTCATCCAAGTAATGTTGAGTATGGGTTCCATCTCATGGCATGGGCCTTAAGTCAAATTAGATATTGGTTGGCATAAGCTTTGTGCCAACACTATACTAGCATATCTTGCAGGCAGGACACCACTGTAGATTGAAGAGTTTGTAGCTGTGTTATTGTTTGTTTCTCCTTTGGTAAGGCACAGAGTACATCCCATTATCAAGAACATTAGTCTGTAGGAAGTCAAGCCTCTACCTATGCTCCAGCTCAACATCTCCATGTTCAAATAGTTTTGTAGGTGTTGTTCTCAGCAAATGGGGCCTTGCTGTCAATTTGTAGAGAGCAACTAGTTGTTTGGGGTTCTCATGGGACCTCTTTGGCCAACAAGTCAGTGAGATGTAACTCAATCTTGGTACTAGAAGCTTCAATCAGTGACAAGAGATAGCCAGTTGGGCTTCTGTGTCTCCCATTATTTGGTGATTTTGTTTACATTTCCTTCATGTACATATGTGTTTTAGGAAGCTTCTACTGTGTTAGTTTTCCATACTATTTCTCAAATGGTCCTTATTTTATCTGTCTACCACTGCATTCTCTCCCTTGTCTTCTTCTTCCTCCCTTTCCCACCCCCATTTGATATTCCTATTCCAGCTCTCCTCATCTATTCATAACCATTGATTTCATTTCCCTTTCCTAAGACCACTATCTTCACCCCAGTCCCTTATTCTATACCTGACCTGTGTCGTTCTATGAGTTGTAGCTTGTTTATCATCAATTTACCAGCTAACATCGACATATTAGTGAATATGTCCATATGTGTCTTCCTATGCCTGGGTTACTTCACTCAGGATGATTTTTTCTAGTGCCATACATTTACCTACAACTTTCATGATTTCATTTTTTAATGGCTGAATAATATTCCATTGTGTAAATGTACCAGATTTTCTTTATCCATTCTTCTGTTGAGGGACATCTAGGTTGTTTCCAGTTTCTGGTTATTATAAGTATAGTAGCAGTGAACATGGTTGAGAAATTTTCTTGTTGTAGGATGGTGAATCCTTTGGGTATATGCCCAAGAGCATAATAGCAGGATCTTGAGATAGATCTATTTCCAGCTTCCTGAGAGACTGCCACACTGATTTCCATAGTAGCTGTACAAGTTTACATTTCTACCACAATGGATGAATGTTTGTTCTGCTTGCTCCATATTCTCACAAGCATGAGCTGTCACTTGTTTTATTGATCTTAGCCACAGGTATAAGATGAAATCTCAAAGTAGTTTTGATTTGCATTTCCTTGATAGCTAAAGATGTTGAACATTTTGTCACATGTTTCTCAAACATTTTAGTTTTCTCTTTTGAGAATTCTGTTTAGATCTGTACCCTATTTTTAAAATTGGATTGTTTTCTTGATGTCTAGTTTTTAAAGTTCTTTATAGGTTTTAAATATTAGTCTACCATTGGATATGTAGTTGGTTAAAAAAAAACTCTTCCCATTCTGTAGCCAGCCACTAAGTCCAAATGATGCTGTCCTTTGCCATATAGAAGCCTTTCAGTTTCATGAAGAGCCTGTGCTATCTGTGTTCTCTTTAGAAAGTCTTTCCCTGTGTCAATGAGCTCAAGATAATGTATTTCTTATATTATCTTCTATCAGGCTCTGTGTATCTGGCCTTATGTTGAGGTCTCTTTTGTGTGTGGTGATAAATATACACCTATTTTCATTCTTCTGCATGAAGTCATGCAGTTTGACCAGCACTGTTTGCTGAATATGCTGGGGTTTTTTTCCAGAATGTATTTCAGGCTTCTTTATAAAAAATCAGGTGTCCATAGATGTGTTGACTTATGTCTGAGTCTTTAGTTCTACTTAATAGATCAACATGTCTGTTTTTCTGCCAATACCATGCTATTTTTATTATTATAGCTCTGTAATTTAATTTGGGGCTGGTAATGCCTCCAGCAGTTCTTTCATTATTCAGTATTGTTTTGGTTATCCTGGGTTTCTTCTGTTTCTATATGAAGCTGAAAATTGTTGCAGGTTCTCTGAAGAATTGTGTTGAAATTTTGATGGGATTTCTTTGAATTTGTAGATTGCTTTTGATGGCCATTTTAACTGTATTAATCCTACTAATCCTTCAGCATGGGAGATTTTTCCATCTCCTGATACCATCTTTGATTTCTTCATTTAATGTCTTAAATTTTTTATTATACAAGTCTTTCACTTGCTTGGTTAGAGTTACCCCAAGATATCTTACATTATTTGAGGCTATTGTGAAATGTGTTGTTTCTCTGATTTCTTTGTCAGTTCATTTGTCATTAGTATATATGTAGGTATAGATTCTGGCCAGATGTAGCCATAGATTCTGGTTCAAAGATGGTTTATTCTTTGTCTAAATAAATCACTGGTTCTAGCCTGGAGCGCTGGAGTATTTCAACCTCCATACAATCTAAAACATTTAAGGCTTGAACTAGAAGGTTCTAGCCTAAGCCTCTGAGACATACTGCTGACTAAGCCATTCTGACTAGCTTCTTTTGAACTCTGATTCTTATGTTTCAACTCATTCACTATTCTGGCTCAAACTCTTCTCCAAGCTGTCTGGTTCAAACTGATCTTCTGAGCCAGCATACTGTTTCTGATCAAGCTCTTCTGACTCTGGCAGACTCTGGATGACTGACTCTCTACCTCAGGTGAAACTGCTCTGCTTGGTTTTGAACTAACTTACTCTTCCCACCTGATACTGACTTCTTCCAAGCTGCCTCTGTATTTCTGTTCCCCTACACACATACCCTTTCTGCCTGCTTCAGACTGCTCACCTCATATTGCCTGCTATAACTGACTCTTCTGAACTGACTCTTCTCTGAGCTGAGAGCCTGCTTTTATATAGTGAGAGTTGGGCATGTCCTCACTCTGACTCACTCTGCTAACTCTTCCTCTGATTTTTCACTATGCCTGTCCTTTACTGACTCATCTCAGATGTCATTTATTGTGTGACACTGACTCTTTCTGAGATTTGCTTCCTGTGTCTGTTTCCATGTGCTGGGATAAAAGGTGTGCACCACCACTGCTGTCTGAATACTGGGATTAAAGGTTGTCTTTCTACCCTAGAGCAGCCATGCTTCTGGATTAAAAGATTAAACATTCTTCTACATATATATGGGAGGGCTACTGATTTTTGTGAGTTAATTTTGAATCAGCTACTTTGTTGAAAATATTTATCAGCAGCAGGAGTTTCCAGGTGGATCTTTTAGAGTCACTTATATATACCATCATATCATCTTCAAATAGAATATTTTGCCTTCTTTCATTACAATTTGTATCTCCTTGTTCCCCTTCATTTGTCTTATTACTCTAACTAGAACTTCAAGCACTATATTGAATAGGTATGGAGAGAATGGACATCCCTGTGTTGTTCCTGATTTTAGTGAAATTGCTTTGAGTTTCTCTCCATTTAAGTTGATGTTGATTGTGGCCTATAAAGTGCCTTTATTATGTTGAGTTGTGTCCCTTATACCCTTAATCTCTCCAGGACTTCTATCATGAAGGAGTTTTGAATTTTGTCAAAGGCTTTTTCTGTATCGAGTGAGACGATCATGTGATTTTTTTTCCTGAGTTTGCTTATGTGGTGGATTAGATATATTGTTTTACATGTGTTGAACCATCCCTATATCTCTGGGATGAAGCCTACTTGATCATGATGCATGATCTTTCTGCTGTGTTCCTAGATTCAGTTTGGAAGTGTTTTATTGAGAATTTTTGCATCTATGTTCAGAAGAAGAATTGATATGTAGTTCTATTTTTTGTTGGGTCTTTATGTGGTTTGGGTATCTGTAACTGTGGGCTCATGAAATGAACTGGGCAATGTTCCTTCTGTTACTCTTTTGTGGGGTAATTTGAAGAGTGTTGGCATTAAGTCTTATAGAATTCTCCACTAAAACCGCCTGGTCCTGGACCTGGGATTTTTCTTTTTTCTTTTGTTTGGTAGACTTTTAATGACTGCTTCTATTTCACCAGGGGCTATAGGTATGTTTAAATTGCTTATCTGATCTTGATTTAACTTTGATGAGTGAAATGTGTTGAGAAATTCATCTATTTCATTTCTAATTTAGTAGATTTCAGGTTTTGAAAATATATTCTCATCATCCTTGGTTTCTGTTCTTATGACCTCTTTTCATTTCTAATTTTATTAATGAATAATCCTTCTCTGTCTTTTAGTTAATTTGGATTAGGGGTTGTCAATATTATTGATTTTTCTCAAAGAACCAACTTTGTTTCATTGACTCTTTGTATAATTGCTGTTGTTTTTATTGATTTCAGCCCTGACGTTGATTATTTCTTGCTATTTACTCCTTTTGGGTGTTATTTCTTCTTTTTGTTCTATAGCTTTCAGGTGTGCTGATAAGATACTAATACGGGATCTATCCAATTTTTTTATGTAGACACTTATTGCTATGAATGTAATTCCTAGACATTAAGGAACATGTAACCTTTTAATCCAATGACATGGCTGTTATAGAGTATGCAGAATATTAGCACATGCCTTTAATCCCAATGTAGAACACACCTTTAATTCTAATTCAGAAGACAATGGTGGTGCATGTCTTTAATCCCAGCACTTGAGAGGCAGAGGTAGAGCTTAGAGGGAGAAGCAGAGATTAGAGGCAGAGTTCAGAGTTTAGAGAAGGAAGCCAGGTAGAAGCAGAGTATGGAAGCAGAGGATATGCAGAAACAAGGTGGAAGCAGACAGGAAGCAGAACAAGAGTTCAGAAGGAAGCAAAAAGTTAGCTCAGTCAGACAGCTTGAGTGCAGTCAGCTCACAGACAGCTCAGTTCAGAAGGAGAATCTACGAAGAGCAGAGCCAGTCCAGAATAAGATAAGAGAGAAAGCAGATAGTCAGAAACAGAAAGTTTAAGATTTATGGTTTGGAGTTCACAGTACAGCTCAGAATGAAAAGGAGTTCAGAAGATAGCCAGTCAGAGTGAGCTCAGTCAGTAGTAAGTCTCAGAAGCTGAAACATTCTAGGTTTAGGTTTGAAGATTAGATTTTAAGGATACAGAAACCTTCCAGTTCTAGGCTTAAGATTATATTGTACAGAGGCTAGAAACCTCTAGGACCAGGGATTGGGTTAGCAAAGAATAAATTGTCCTTTACCCTGAACCTATCAGAAGAATAAATAAATCAATGCATACATTTACAGCTATACCTAGAATTGCTTACATCTTAGTGATTTTTCACAAAGTCTTTCTTATATTAATTCTTTGTATTGTTTTTGTTTGTTTGTTTTCACTTTTATTGATTTCAGCCCTGAGATTGAATATTTCTTGCTGTCTACAATTTTGGGGTTTGATTTCATCTTTTTTTCTTAGGGCTTTCAGTTGTGCTAAGTTATTAGTATGAGATCTTTGAACTTTTTCAATAATGTAGGAACTTAGCTTCCCTCTTTAGAACCACCTTCCTTTTGTCCCATAGGTTTGGGCATGTTGTATGCTCATACTCATTCAATTTTAGAAAGTATTTAATTTCTGTTTTAATTTCTGTCTTGACCCATTTTTCATTTAGTAGTGAGTTGTTCAGGATCCACGAGTTTTTAATCTTTCTGTTTGTTGTTGATGACATCCAGCTTTAATACATGGTAGTCAGATAGGGTGCAGGTTGTTATTTCAATTTTCATAGTTCTGTTGAGACTTGCTCTGTGTACAGGTATGTGGTAAATTTTGGAGACAGTTCTATGAGGTGCTAAGAAGAAGGTATATTCTTTTCTGTTTTGGTGGTGAAATGTACTATAAATGTCTGTTAGGTCTATTGGTTTATGTCAGTTAGCTCCAGCATTGTCCTATTTAGTTTTTATCTGGATAACATATCTATTGGCAAGAGTTAGGCACCAAAGTCTCCTAGTATCAGTGTGTGGGTGTCAATATGTGATTTAAGCTGTAGTATTTTCCTTTTCAAACTTGAGTGTCCTTATGTCCTCTTAGTGGATTTTTTCTTCTGATGGGTATGTATTGTCCTTCCCTCTCTCTTCTGATTAGTCTTTATTTGAAATCTATTTTATCAGATACCAAGATGGCTACACTAGATTCCTTCTTGGGTCTATTGTTTAGAACACCTATTTCTATCCTTTAACCATGAGATAATGTTTATACTTGATTGTAAGCTTGTTTCTTAGATTCAGTAGAATGGATCCTGTTTTCACATCCATTCTGTTAGTCTGTGCCTTATTGGGGAATTGAGGCCATTAATATTGAGAGATATCAATGAGCAGAGTTTATTGATTCCTGTTGTTTTGGTGATGGTAGTGGTGATGTTTGTGTGTTGTGTGTGTGTGTGTGTGTGTGTGTGTGTGTGTGTGTGTGTGTGTGTTTCCCCTCTTTTGATTTGCTGGTCTGAGATTATTTAGTCCTTGTGTTTTCTTGGGTATAGTTTGTAGTGTTTTGATTATTTTCTTTGTAGTATATTAATTGTTAGGTGTTGTAGGGTATTTCTTTTCTGTCCCAGTTCTGTATGCTTCTTGTATCTTGATAGGCATTTCTGTCTTTAGGTTAGGGAAGTTTGTTTTTTTTTTCCTATGATATCATTCAAAATATTTTCTGTGCCTTTGGCCTATATTTTTTCCTCCTCTATCCCTATATTAGACTTAGTATTCTCATAGTGTCCCATATTTCCTGGATGTTTTGTGTCATGACTTTCCTAGATTTAATATTTTCTTTGTCTGAGCTATCCATTTCTTTTATCATATCTCCAGTGCATGAGATTCTTTTCTCCATCTCTTGTATTCTGTTGGTGAGGCTTGCTTCTGAGGTTTCTGTTTGAGTTCCTAAATTTTTCATTTCCAGATTTCCCTCAGTTTTGGTTTTCTTTATAGATTCTATTTCAACTTTCAGATCTTGAATTGTTTTATTTAGTTCCTCCCACCATTTGTGTTTTCACTGATTTTTTTAAAAGAAGTTTATTCATTTCCTCTTTAAGGATCTCTTTCATATTCATAAAGGGTATTTTAAGGTCTTTTTTCCTATGCTATAGCTATGTTGCAATACTCAGAGTCTGCTATGGTAGGGTTGTTATGGAGACATTGTTCTGGATGTTACTGTGTTTTTATGCTGGCATCTGGACATCTGGGTTTGGGAAAATTGTGATTCTGGGTGCCTATATCTGGTCTTGTCTTTGTTGGGTGAAAGTTGGGTGCCAGCTGTAGGGGTTGAGTCCAGCTCTAGTCGGCACGAGGGTTCCTCAGTCTCCACGAAGGTGGATAAACAATGAAAGTTATGACAGTGAATTCACTCTTCTATGGGACCTGATATGGCACACTTTTCATGCTTTAATGGCATGCATAGAACAGGCCTTATGTATGATTATGTCACACACAAGAGCCATTTTTATTAATAATAGTAATATAGAAAATTAAAAGTTGGAAAAGTTAAGAGAGTAAAATTAACAATATGCACATTAGGGAAAAATTGCAAGGCTCCTCTCCAGACAAAGATCTTGCTCTAGCTAAAATAGCAAAAGCTATAGGTTTGTTTATCTAATGGAATGCAGATGTCAAGCATACATCAAAAAGGGAACCAATGCAAGAGAGTTCATCCCCTCCCAGCTGCAGACCTCTAATCCTCAAGGTTAATTTTAGCGAGTAGTCTTAACACAATAGTTTAACGAATAGCTGATTTTAGGTCTGTGTATTTACTATTAAAAGGGAGGCAGGCATTCAGGGGTGAATTATCTGTTTGCTTTTTTAAGCTTGTTGATCTACTGTTTAGACTCTTTGTTTCTGATCTTAATTATGGCTCTGTCTCCATGGGAATGTCAGTTTAACCAAGAATAATTTTTATGATATGTCTACAGGAAGCATGAATAGTTCTTACACTTGCCAAAACTTGAAGGTCAGTAAAACTGTCACAATTACTTAGAGTTGAGATGGCAAAGTCTCTCTCCCAACCAGCTCAGGAATTGATTTGAGTTTTAACTATTAGGCCAAATAGACAATATTATTTTTGAGAGGCTTTTGTCACCATACAGTAATGATGAGAAAGGGGCAAAGCAGTTAAACAACTCCAATACTAGCAAGGGGCCAGGAACCTTGTCAAACTGGCACATTCATTGCTTGGATTATTGGATTCCAACAGGTTTCTGTTGCCCTCTCTGGTTCTTAGGAGAAAGTGATGTCTGTGTGTTTCCTGATAGAATATTCTTCTGGGATCCTGCTAGGTGTGGCCACTGGGGGCTCTAGGTAAAATGTGTTTCTAGGTTTGGGAGCTGACACTTAGTAAGGAGGTGTGGCTAGGAAGGGAGCCAAGGGAGTCAAAAGGAAGAAGGAAAGCAGGCTGTTCTACCAGGCTCTGCTTAGTTCCCTGGTAGTAGCGACAAAGTGGGGGAGAAGCCACAGCAGGTGGTCTGCTACAGAGCTTGAGATGAGACTGGGGGATTGGATTTGGAAGAATGGAGCTAGAAGATCTGCTGTTAGCCCACCTGCTTGGCTGGAGAAGTGATCTGTTTGTTCTCAAGGAGGGCCTGCTGGAGTTGGGGACTGGGATGAAGCAATGAGTAGGTAGAAGGTATTTTGGAGGAGTAGATTTGTGTGATCCACTGGAGGTGTGGGTAAAGAAGAAGGAGAAGCAGCAGCAGGTAGTCTGCTAAAGAGCTAGGAATGAGTTTGGACTTGGAGGAAAGGAGGAATAAATTAAGATCTTCAGTTAGCCTAGCTGCTTCTATTTTCTCTTTTTCTTTTCTTTCTTTTTATTCTTTATTTCTTGTTTCTTTTTTTTAACCAAGAGTTATTTGAAGTGAATTTGTAGCACCAAATAGTACTGTTACTTTATTTCTTGTGTTCTTACTTACATTCTGCTTACTTGACCTACCAAGAACTGAAAATAAGTAAATTAAAATATTATGTGACAATGTATTTGTTGTTTTTCTTTATATCTGCTGTGCTTTTATTTCTCAGACTATTTTTTGCTTACTGTGTCATATTTATATGCCAATATATAGAAAGCATATCCACATTTAAGTGCAACTCTGCCACTCAGTATAATTGTTTGCATTATATATTATATTCTTTACCTGAGTTTCACCTATATTATCAATATCACAACTCATGCTTTTCTAATTTCTAATATTTTAGAATAGCTGGACCCTAACCCTTCTGGTTAAACTTTTTTAGGTTCTAGTACATAAGCTTCACAGTGGATTTATCTTGAAATCGCAGTCAGATTTGTTTAATAAATAACATATACCTTGTCAAACACCTAGTTCAAAACAGAGAAGGTGTGTAACCTTAGAACCTCCTACCCCTGCCATCTACAATAGTTCTCTTATCTGTTCTCTTATCTTATCCTGTTCTCTTATCTTTCTGTATTATCACTTTGAGTGTTTATTACCATAAATCAGAATTGTGGTACCTTCATTTGAATGAAATTGTGGTGTTTAGCTTTCATCACCACCTCCTCTTTCTGTCCCTTCCTTCTCCCCCCCCCCCACTGTATCCTTTTCATCTTTGTTGCGACATCATTTGTATTGCTTTATAATATCCTATTATATGAATATACCTCAATTTAATGTTGCAGAACATTTGGTGGTGTGGGGCTTTTATAAATGAGGCCAATATGACTATCTTCCCATTTATAATGCAAATATGGATTTATTTCTGTGGCATATATATCTAGATGTAGGACAGAATTTCAATCATGCAAACTGAAGATTTAGCAAATATACTACCGATGAGTTTTCTAAAGTAGTTGTACCAATTTACTTCCACTTAAAGTACTCAAGAAGTCTATTTCTTTAATATACTCCCTCATATTCAATATTAGGATACTCAATTTTAAAAATCATAGTCATTTTGAAGTGTATATAGTATCTCATTGTAGGATTAAACTGGATTGCACATCTCTAATTTCTGATGATTTTGAAGAGTTCTATATGTACTATTTATTTTATTTTATAAGACATTTAATTGTGTCATTGTGATTGGATAACCAACCTTTCTTCATTAATTTCTATTTACAGAGTGTGTGTGTGTGTGTGTGTGTGTGTGTGTGTGTGTGTGTGTGGTGCTGGACAGAAGTCTTTTATGAAATGTATGTGATATAAAATATCTTGTTCCTTCTTTGTAACTTTCCCTTCAATGTCAGTGCTACTTCTAATATAATTCAACTTGGCAATGTTTCATTTTATTTGTGTGCTTTATGTATTTTTGCTTAAAGAAAATCTTTGCCTACTCCATGATCATGAAGCAACTCTTAATGCTATCACATAGAAGCTTATTGTTTTAACTTCCATTTGGAATTTGTTCTATATATAATGTGAGGGAGGAGCTGTTTAGCTTTCCAGTTGAAAAGTGAGATTTATTTGGAAATTCACCTTTCCTTCACTGCACAGAAGTGGAATGTTTGTTGTAAATCAATGAACTTTATCATGTGTGTGTGTGTGTGTGTGTGTGTGTGTGTGTGTTATGTGTATGCATGTGTGTATATGCTTTATCTTCTATTCTAAATAGTATGTACACCATTTATTAAGATCATACTGTTTTAGTTAGTGTAGTATCATAAATATTGCTGATACTAGTTTCTCTAAATTTTGGGTTATTTTTCAAGATTATTTTATATATCCTAATTTTTGTAACTTTTAGGAATAATTTATAAATTCACATATAAGCATGTTTACATTGCTATTACAAATTCACTAGTTATATATCAATTAGATATAATTTACATGTTTAATAATATTGAATTCCCCCTTTTTATTTTACAGTTGTATGTATTCTTTATCTCAGTAGTGACTTAATTTTCCCTGTAGAAGTCTTGTTCATCTTTCCTTAGATTTATTCTTTCATATGAGATTTTTCAATTATAAATATCATTGAATTTTCTAGTCATTTGTGGCTAGAATGTAAAGTCATAATATGTGCAAATTATACTTTCATCCAGAAAACTTATTAAATTTCCATTTCTAAGTTTAACATTTTTTTGGATTCTCTGCATAGTTAATACTGTTCCTAGTGAAAATGTCATTTCTATTCTTCTACTAACGAAAGATGCTGTCTAAGTCCTCCATATAATATTTCATAGATGTGTTAGCACCTTCTTTTTTTTTGTCTCTTATATCATGGATATGACCTTAAAATGTTATGATAATTTCTGAAAGACTTTGATCAGCAACCTACTTTTACCCCTCTTCCTATAATTTTTGTTCTTTTATGAGAGAACATCACTAGAAACATCACCACACTCCTTTTCTGAGGACAGCTTCAGGGGCCTTGTGTGTAATCAAATAAATTACTTCAAAACAGGACAGTTTTAACTACCTATGTGTTTTCTTTCTTGGAGATAAAATTATGTATTATGGTGGAATTCATTAATCACTTCAACACTAATAATGCCAGTTGAGTATCTTTCTAAATGGGGTAAATGTAGTATTGGAGTAAAACAAACTAGAAGTTAAGGAAAACAGGACTCATTATATAGTTTTTCTATGTTCTCAAAGTCTCTTATACCATAATAAACTACAAATAACAGAGATGAAGACTCAGATTATGAAGTGTTTCCTTGAGGTAATGAAAGAGAATAGAATGTAGATTGGGAGCTACAGAATCCAGTGAGCCAACTGGAATCTGATGTTCTCAGTATTCAAGATAATGTAATGCTTTCATATTAGTAATTCATTTGCTGAACTATTCAACCAGTATTTCCAAGTTTCCCCAATTAGATATTATGTTCTCTACTGAAGAAAAATTAAGAACAGAAAGTAAACCTATTTCATTGCAAATGAAACCAGAGTTCATTTGCAGAAACAAGTATTATTCTAATAATGTTAAAATTAATGCTTTTTAAACCTCTATTGAACCTCTATTGTTCTCAGTAGGTATGTTGTGTAATTTGTGTCCTGTATAAGCTCATCTTCCAAGAGGTTAGGTAGATACCAATACTCAGTTCTACCCCCAGTTGTGTAACAGAACTATAACTTTCTAAAGAAAACAGCCCCCTTTGGGACAAAGAGTTGGAAACTCACCAAGCCTTTAAATATAGTGTTATATCGTCCCAAGAACATGGGCCTTTTCTAAACTTTTGCCCAGGAGAGCATCCTCTTCCATGCTCCCATCGGGCCCTAAACCCCTTCTATTTCTATCATTACCATCAACCTTATAATCCCCATTTCCCATAGTCTACAGAAAACTTATACAACCACGTACATTGAAAACTAGAGTGACAGATATTTATTTTTATTAAACATCTTTATTAAAAGGTCATAAAAGTGGTGTCATAAAATAGTCAAAAATGGAGTGGCCAACTCTGCCTTTCTCAGGCTTGGGTTTGATCTAGATTCAATGGCCTAGTTTTAGTGTTTTTTCTGGTAAATTCTGTGTACCTAATATCCCACTGCATCTTCAGAGAAACTTTACTTTTCCTTCCCATGATATATATATGAATATGTATAATATACATATTATTACAAATGATATATATGTATAATATACATACATATTCATATACATAACATATGTAAGATATATATCCATATTTATGTTGAAGAAAGGCACAAAATAGGGCTGATGAGATGGCTCAATGAGTAAAGTACCTGTGACAAACAGTGAGTACTGTAGGTCAACTCCCAGCACCCACATAAATGTGAGGCAATGTGGCAGGCTGCTTGCAATTCCAGTCTTGAGAGGCAGAGTTAGAGAATTCATAGAACAAGCTGGCTAGCTAGAGTAACTGCATCAGCAAATGAGAAGGCCTGCCTCAATATAGAAGGTGGAGAGTGATTAAGGAAGATACTTGACATCTACCTCTGATCTCCATATGCATGCACTTACATGCATACACACAACCCAATACAGCACGAACACAGACTTTCTGTGTAGTCATTAGGAGATTGACCTTTAAGATATATTCTTAGTTCATGTGGACTGAGAAATTATATGCCAATAGTCTTGTATTCCCTTCCTTTAGGACTTGCTACCAGAACTCCTGAGGCAGCATCAGGCTTTTATAGGAATGAAATGCCAGCTGCGAGACAGAGGAACCAAGTACACCACTTGCCAGGTGAAGGTGAAAATCTTTTCTATGGACAAATGAAATGCTGATTTCTTCCCAATTTGCTTCACAGTTTAAGACTTGATTCTCATTCATTGTGATGAAAACACTGGTCAAAACATGGCAAATAAAGACATGCTGTTGGAAGCATTTATTCAAACCAGAGACACTTAAATCATATTATAAAAGTAGAGATTCCTAGGACCTTTGTCTTGATCTTGAGATGTTCCATAGAATACTTTTGATACTTAAAAAAAAAAAGTACAACCAAATAACTTCATGAAGCCAATAAGAAAGTAGGGCAGGACAAAAAGGAAATTCAGAGAAAATTTAAATGTTCCCAACTAGTGAGATTTTATTATAGAGTAAACATTAGTCTTTATAATCCAGTGACTTAATTTCTGTAACCAGCAATAACCATAATGATCACGGGGTCTGTATCAAAGAGTTACCACTTTGGAACATCTTACTGAAGAAGTATCCTTCACAGATTTTATTATTGCAATACTATGCAGAGGTCTTAAATCCTAAAACTGCTGTTGGGATTCAAACAAACTCAGACACAAGGCTGTATACTCTTCTTAAGTTAGTCATTCACTAAAAAGTGGATATGGCCAGACTTGTAACTTTAAATAATTATTAATGAGCTCAAGTAAGATCAGTAACCAAGGAGGCTCAAATTAATTATTAAAGTTTATAGACAGTAGTTTCTATATGCCTTTTCTGGTGAGAAAATTAAAGTTCAGAGTATTTCAATGGAAAGAGGTAAAATTTCAACTACTTATATTTGGTTGGAAAATCTAAGATCTAACCAAACCTGGATCCCCTGCCTCCAGAGTGTTCATTCATTAAATGAGAAAAACAATATGAAATTTACATGATAATTGCTATTAAAATTATATGACCCAGAGCAGCAAGAAAGAAGTAGGTGAGTTATAAAGACACAATATTTTTGTGTGTTTTTTGTATTTTTTTAAGACAGAGTTTCTCTGTTGTAACTCTGGCTGTTGTGGGACTCACTCTGTAGACCAGGATGGCCTCAAACTCACAGAGATCTGCCTGCCCCTGCCTCCCAAGTGCTGGGATTAAAAGTGTGTGCCACCACTGCCTGGCATCTTATTTGATTTTTACAGTCTGTGAGTTGCTGAGGAGAAAAGTTCCATAACTCACTCCGGGTACCTTTTGAGCAACACCTCAGTGCAAGTCCAGATCTCCAAGCCTCAATACTCCATTACCTTCTGATTACTTGGTCCAGATTAAATGGTCACCAATTATTTGGCCTCCTGCTGTAAAGCTTAAAAAAATATGTTGAGCTCTTATTTCTTCTACCATCATGTAACTGTACCTCTGAATCAGGTTTTTGCCATGCTGTGTCACAAAACTTTCAGAACCAAGTAATCCCTGGCTAAGAAACAAAGCAAAATTGTTCTACTCCTCAATAGATCCACATGAAAACTGGTATCAAAATCATATACAACTCCAAGAGGAGACACTGGAAGTGAACTGGTCTGTAAGGATTTACCCAAACAAACAAAACAAATATAAAAATAATGATCACCAACACAATTATGTTGAAACTGAGACATCTCTTGAAATTTATAATTCAAGATTATACATTAAAATAATCAGAAATAGTCTCATAGTAAATGAAGAAGCATATGAAATTAACAGTCATTAATATTATCAAAATAAAAATATACATGCTATAAGATAAATTGTGATTACACATTTTTATGCTAAGGCAAATTCTAATGACAATAACTCTTTCTTCTCTTTTCTAAAAAAGGGGGGCTGGGTATAGCAATACAGTTGGAGAATACAAACCTTTCATGGCATAGTGACCCCAAAATGCTTACTTTTTTAACTTTATATATATATATATATATATATATATATATATATATATATATATATATCCGTTGTATTTGTGCTTTCAATTTGGGAATTAGAAAAGTAGGCACAAGGAAAATACAAATGCCATACTCAACAAGTCATGATATAATCAAGATACATTGATAAATATGTAGGTGCACAGGTAAATATCACAAACATTTTCAGGGAAACAACTTTTATTTTAAATTAATGAAAGACTTGTATATTTCCAAGAAGATGTCTAGACCATACAAGGTAGTATTTTGTAGGTGGGAAAGATTATGCTGCTTGGTTTAAAGGATATGACTTTGAATTTTTTAAAAAAGTGACCTTATCTATTAAAAAATCTATTATTATACTAATTATTATTACTATCTATTATTATACTCATTAATATTATTATGTTATAATAATATTATATTAGTAATATATAATATTTTTAATAATATTATATATTATTATAATCTATTATTAGTAGTAGTAGTATCTATTATTACACTCACTAATAGCTTAGCTTTAAATGCTTGTTAGTGTCCAGAACATAGGTGTACCACAGTATATGATAGTTACCATCACAAAGACATGGGTGCATATCCACAGCCTAAGGAGAGTAAGTTTGTTCTTGACCAATCTAGGCTTGCAAATGTTCTTTGTGGCATAACCATAACAAGTTCAAATCTTTTGCTAGGAATTAAAAGGTAAATCTAGTAGTTCAAGAAGCATTTGATCAACAGGCTTGAATTAGAAACTTTTAACCTTCTCTTTATAGTATTTATCATTAAAGCCTGGTAGCCATTAACACTTTGATTCAGGGTTTAACCTATTTCTAAGATGCTGAATCAGCAGGAGAAAGGAGGATGTAGCTGAAATTTATTTAAAGTCATTACATCTTTTCGATGAGCCAAACTGTACTATCCACTGACTTTAAATTGAATGAAGAAATAGCAAAAGGGCATGTATAGGTGATTAAAGAACATGATAAAATCAAGACACATGAAGCCACCTAAGCAAAACCATATTTTAATGTTTAAAATTCTGTTCATATTTAAGGGCTGACTGGCAGAAGGTATGATAAGTCCAAATTGATGGCTTTGCTTTGTTGTTAAGATTAAACTAAATTTAAGAAACATGAATAATAATAGTCTTGCAAAAGTTAATAATCTGCTGATGTGATTATCTTTAAGCCCAAATTTATAAATAGATGTTAATATGCATTTGCTATAAACAAGTCCTTTTATTTATTTATGTCATCGTTGTTTTCTCATATGATCCTACATTTAAAAATTTCAGGTAAATCAGCTGGGGGCATAGCTCAGTTGACAGAGTGCTTGCACAGCATATATGAAGCCTTGAGTTCAGTCCCCGGCACAGCACGACTAGATATGGTGGCTCATGCGCATTATCTCGGCACTCAGGGTGTGCTACAGAAGAGGTCATGAATGTAAAACTGGCCTCAGCTATTGAGGCCAGGAGGACTACATGATAAACTGTCTCAAATGAAATAAAAATGAAACCTAGGGTGATAAGTGTGATTGACTAAGTGGTGACTGAGTAAACTGTGGGAAGGCTATCCTTGGCCCTTTATTTCTTTAATGTCAGATGTATTGAGTTATAACTAATGTAGAATAAAATTTAACCCTGTAGTGTATAATTCTGCATTTTCTTTCCATTGCTTTTATTTTTATTTTTAGAAAGTATGCCACGACACATTAAAAATAACAACAAATTCTGATAATTTGCCCACGGCCAACAGGGCTAGGGTCATAAATAAGAAATCAAATGGAGCTGCTGCTGTCGCTCAGTAGGAACAACGATTGGGCTCTTACCTAGCATGCATGAGGCTGTGAGTGAGTTTCATTCCCAGGAGAGAGGAAGGAAGAGGGCGGGAGAGAAAGATCAAGCTGTAATACTTGTGGAAACAGCTAAATTATCTATAATACTGTTTTTCTATTACATTCTGTAAACCAGTCAAGTAGCTCTTTCAAAATGAATCTGTTCTGTGTGAAGATGTGAAGATTTTTATGGAGAATAAGTCATTATGGATGAAGTGTGTGATGTCACTCTTAAAAAGACATTTTATATGGTGTCTACCATACAAAAAAATGTCAAAATTATATACTTCAAAATACTCATAATAGGGTCACAATGCCCTTATAAAATGGATAACCATTCATTATGAGATTAAAAAACTTAATCAAGGAAAGAGCCAAAAATATTAACTTAAGAAAAAAAATCTAAAATAACCAATTTTAAGACATAGAGTGGTAATGTCTGTATCTATATGTATATCCATATATATGTAGCTAATTTAGTAATGAAGAACTACATAGCTTCTTTTATACGGAAAACTGAAATGCGCTCCAGGTAATACTTCTCATGGAAGTGACCTGGAAAGAGACCTGTTGGGTGGTTGCTACCTGTAAAGGGTATATAACATTATTTCTCAAAATGTGATCTACTAACATTTAGACTTCAATATTGTTTATAAAAACATCTTAAAATACAAATTTCTGCTAACCTGAGTCCCTTCCAGTGTTTTAAAATCTGGTAATATAAGATGAAGACTGTTATGCATGCTTTATTGTTTCAAATTCAGATAAATGTTTTTTATGAGTTTATTCTTGAAGAGATTCTGTAGCAGCTAGAGTAGCATATTAGAGAATTACTCAAGCAGATGAAGTGGAAAGAACTTTTTAGAAGTATGTGTGATAGTGAGGGCATCAGCTTGGGCAGCTCTACATGTCCTTTGAAACAGTCCTCTTCTTCTGTGGTCATCAGCCGGGTGGTAAGAAAATCCTACATCGTTTTCCATCATTGGCTAAAATGACGAAATAGAAATGCAATGTACATTTTGCTTACTTAGCAATAAAAGGGGGAAATTTGAGGGCCGCATGAACTTGGTCACATTGCATAAATTACATTTTATTCAAACCCAATCTGCTCTTCTTTGCCATTTACCAGCTGTCTCAGTTTGCACCTCTTGAGTAACTGATTCTTGATATCATATGCTAGACCTAAAAGCATTGGGGAAAAAATTCACTGCTACTTCAGGAACTAAGTATGAATAAACTTTCTAAATATACTTCTCAATATTATTTGCCTCTTATTCTCTTGACACTTGAACATCTGCTCACCCTTCATTATGGTAACCTGAGATACATCCCCAACCCAGTTTTTGAGGTTTCTTGACAAACAAATAGTAGTTTATTTCCAGGAAAGCTGAAGAATATTGAATACATAACAGAGACATGTTACTAGCATTGCTATTAGGGAAATTCCTTCATCAATACTTTATCTAATCACTCTTCCTCCTGTTCCCTTCCCCAGTAGCACAGGAAAAGACTGATGAGAATGGTCCTAGGTTTCTGGTAAGAACTAATCTCTACAGAGGGCCAGAAAGGTAGGTGGTAAGCTGGGTGGGAGCCGAGAATCCCAAACACTAGAGCAGATCTGAATATAGGTGGTGAATGTACCATAAGAAGGATGATGGGTGAGAAGGGCTGCGATGTGGCTCAGTTAGCAGAGTGCTTGCCAAGCATGCATGAAGACTTGGTTCAATCTTTAGCACCCTACAAACCAAAGTATGTGATGCACTTCTATAATCTTACCACTCAGGTGGTGGAAACAAGAGAATCTTCATTTCAAAGTCATCCTTCAAGGTCAAACTCAAATGTTTAGTGAGTTTGAAATCAGTTTAAACTAAATGAGGAAATCCTTCCTATTAGAAAAACAAAACAATAGACTAGTAGGGTATGTGAACCTGTCATTGGAGTCATTTTCCTACTGTATGAACCTAGCTTAAAGAAAAAAAAGCTGGCTAGTTGTAGACCTTTTTGAAAGAATCATTCTAATCTGATATATATGTAACATATACATATGTGTGTGTGTATACACACATATATATGTATAAATATGTATATAAATCAGGTTACAATGTGTGTGGTTATATTTGCATACATATGTTACATACATACATTATATGTATGTATGTAAATATGTATGTACATTACATGTATGTATATATATATTTGAAGTAAATGTGCTAAAGATCTTATTTAAAATCATAATAGAAGCAATTTTAAAAATAAATAAATACTTACCTCTTCAATCTGTCTGAGTTATGAAATAACCTCTTCTGAAGTACCATTATATAGTCAAATTTGAACCCATTAATAGTAAGCTCAAAGTAACCAACAATATGTTGGCATCACATTAAGGACAGAAATGAAAACACTTCCTTGGTGCCATTTAACTAAGAGCAAGTCCAGGTTTGAATCCTCTTCTTCACTCTCCCTATGTCTTCCACACTCTTGTCTATCCGTTACATGAGTCTAAATCTGTACCTGTGCTGTGTCTCCTCTCTGCTCCTGTGTATGTTTGTCTGTTGTATCTGTGTCTGCTGGTGTTCTATATCTGTCTGTCTCTAAGAAAAGGCTTTGCTCTCTCATTTATTGAGCAATAAAGACAGCATCACATGGGGAAGAAATAAGGAATTCTTTTCAGCAATACTTAATAAATATAAGAGGTTATGTTACAAATTACAACTGACACAGATAATAAGTAATACTACAAGCATCATTGTTTATTAAGCAGTATCTTTATGTTGCTTTCATCACCTTTGATGAATATTCATTTTCTATGACTGCCTTCAGCCTATAGTTGCTGTTTTAAGCAAATTATTGTCATAAACCACATGCATTACTCTGGGTCAGGGGAATGGGAGAACACATAACTTAAGATTGTATTAGCTTAGGTTGTAAAAGCTGATTACACAGGGGATACAAGGCAGGCAAGGTTTATTGTTACGTTGTTCACTTAAGGCAGGTTAAACAGTCAGGCTGAGTACACATTAGGGTAGCAGTCTTAAGGCTTAGGTGACCTTAAGATGTATTATTAACTGGATGTGAGGTCCAGCAAAAGTTCTAGTCATTTGATATTTTCCTAGTACTGAGTCACCACACCACTATCACATGTTTTTGTTTGTTACATTTTGGTAAAAATAACATCTTCCATTTGTGCTCATTTGTGCTGGTAATTATAATACCGAATTATTAAAATCTGTGTTTATTTCTTCTCAGTCTTTATAGACTGATATACAAATGTCTTTTCACAAAGATGAAAGCCCAATGCTTCCTTGGAGTTTTTGTTTGCTTTTATGTAATATAGCATGGCTTGTTATAGTCAGTAGTCTGTAGCAACTGGATCAAATCATAGCTGGGTCAAGTTTGTGTAACTTGTGAAATATGAATGGATCTTACATCTTTAGATTATTGAAGTAAAATAAAAAGAAAAGTAGTGTTTGAGAACACAAGAAAACATATATTTAAGGGACAGAAATACGGCTTAGTAAAGATGATTGCTGCCATGCTTGATGATTTGATAAACTTATAAAATGCATAACAATGATAAAAGTAAACACTGATCAACACTAACAGTTTTTAAATCAAAAGAAGAAAATTCTATTATGTATGATGTAACCAATATACTGTCCATAGTGGATGAAATAACACTGATGTTGGTAACTAAGACGTTGAAGTTGCATAATATTTGAAAATCAACTCAAGAAAATTATTGTAAAGCAAGTTAGCTATAAAGTTTAGCATATGTTTTAACTTTTATCATTGTTATGGATAATGTAAGTTTATACATTGGTTGTAATACCTACCTGTTAAATATGTCTGAAATTAACTTTTGGTATTTTCTTACTAAGAAATTGCTTGTATAATAAGCTGTATAAATATTCACTTAATTATTTACTTTGGAAACAAATGCTTTTCTCATATTTGTGTGAGTATTTAATGTTTGCTACTGAATGGCAACCTAACAAACACTGGAGTAATATTTCCGTTCCCATAAATGTGTAGTAAGTGTAATTTTCAGAAGGATGCTAGTGACTATATGATGAAACATACTGCCCTCCACACTCTCCTCAATTTCGTATAATTAACAGCTGCCTTTTTCCTCTTTATGTTTTTTTCAGTCAAAGGATCAAGAAAGTTAAGTCTGCCAACAGATCTTAAGGCTGATCTTGGTACGGTAGGCAAAAGCCAACAGCTTTAAGTTTTCCTACATTCATTTGGCTGAACATCTTTACCAACCAATCCATAAATGGCATAGCCTCCTAGATAGACATATTTACTAGCTCTCCAAAATGGCATTCTTAAAAATCACCATAGAGTTCTGTTGGCAGCATTGAACATTTTATTTGTTAACAATCATTTTACAAAATTATGTTTTACGCACCAAGGTATATAATGTTTGTTGCTTTCTTTTCATCATAAAAATGTTTTAAAACATTTGTCACATACAGACTTTATGACTATAATCCTGTAAATGAGCAGTTTTCTGGAGTTCTTTTCCCTGGCACAAAATAAAATGGAGTTCTGGCTCTATTTTTGTTTTCGAATCAAATTTCACAATTGTAGGCAATTTGATTCAAAGTGCTTAGCTTTTTGTAGTGGTTATAGGTTTATTTATTAAATCTCACACTGAAATAAACTTCCTTAAATAAACCATTACACTTCTTTCAGCACCTGGATCGGCTTGTTCCAATATGGGACTTTTGTGTTTGCTTTTGAAACTTAATTAAATAACCTGTATTTTAATTTCCTTTACCCTGACACAAAGCTACAGATTGAAATCCAACCAAGGTCATGTTAAAATAGACAAACTATACTTTATGTGGTATCTTCAGGTAAAAAAAGCTATTTTACATTTTCTTTTTTTGCAGCTCTTTAATATTGTTATTATTATTCACGATCTTTTTTTTTTCTTCTAAAAGCAGAAATTAAGATCATTGCAGCTAACTTGTTGAACTTAAAATCCATGACATTTTGATGGTCTGGTAGAATCCTGTGCTAAATCTATCTGGGCTTGAACTTTGGTTTAGTTAGGAAATCATCAGTTCTGCCTCTCTCTATCTTAATGGGTGTTATGGGTCTGTTTAAATTATTTACTTCATATTAACTTCAACATGTCATAAAAATCAAGAAATTCACCTTTTTAGGTCTCCCAGTTTTGTGGGATACAGATTTTAAATCTTTATGAATCTCTGAATTTCCTCAATATCTGTTATAGTGTCTCCCTTTTCATCTCTAATTTTATTAATTTGACTCATCTGCCTCTTTCTTTTGATTAATTTGGCTAAAGGTTTGTCAATACCAGGATTTTTTTAAAGAACCAATTCTTTGATTCATTGATTTTTTTCATTTATATTTAATTAATTTTGCCTCTGAGACTGTTTATTTCTTCTCATCTACCCTTTTTAGATGTTGTTTCTTACTATTTTTCTAAAGCTTTCAAGTGTAACATTAGGTTATTAATATGAAATATCTACAGTTGGGGTTTGTTTGTTTGTTATGTAGGAATTTAATTCTGTGAGCTTTCCTCTTAGAGCTGCCTTCATTGTCCTAAAAAATATGAGCACATTATGTTTTCATTTTCATTAAGTTCTTGAAATTTTTTAATTTCCTTCTTGATTTCTGCATTGACCCAGTCTTCATTCAGTAGTGAGCTGTTCAGCTTTCATGAGTTTGTATACCTTCCACCACTTCTGTTGTTGAGATCCAGCTTTAGTTAATATATTGTGGTAATATAGGATGCAAGACATTTTTTCAAGTTTTCTATATTGATTGAGACTTGCTTTGTGTCCTAATAGGTGGTCCATTTTGGAGAAAGTTCCATAAGTTTCTCTGCTGAGAAAAAAGTGTATTCTTTTGTGTTTGAGTAGAATCTTCTGCAGATGTCTGTTAGGTCAGTTTGATTTATGGTATTATTTAATTTCAGAGTTTCTCTATTTAGTTTTATTGGTGATGGTGGGGTATTGAAGTTACTCACTATCAGTGTGTTGGGTGTGTTATCAGAGTGATTTTAAATCTAAGAGTATTTCTTTTCTAGAATTTGGTGCCTTGTGTTTGGTGTGTAAAAGTTCAAGTAAAGACCTACACTCAGGTTAGCTTTCTGGAACACTATGGCACACATGCACTTACACTCACATATGAGTGTGTGTGTGTGTGTGTGTGTGTGTGTGTGTGTGTGTATCACATATATATATGTGTGAGTGTATATGTATATATGTATATGAATACACACACACACATAACCATGTTTCATACACACAAAAATTAATTAAAAAAAGAAATGGGTAAAAAGAAGTGAGATTATGTTAATTTAACTTTTCACAAGTTTGGTAATGATGAAAATCAATTTGTCAACTTCTCTTATGAGACTTCTCTTCCACCCAGAAGAACAAGACTGCTACTGTTGGCAGTGGGACATCATTTATTTGTGTTTTTTATTCAGCTATGAAAATGACTGATGAATATTAAGCCAATTCATTATGTGTTCCTCAGCCTGAATTGACATCTAAGTAATGTTTTACTGAAAGCATGACTTAAGAGTTCAATGCAGGACATTTCTAGATACATTGTTTAAAGTTAATGAAAGATCAACCAGTGTGTCCAGGAGTACCAGACACCTTTTGATTGGCTAGTGTCAGAGTTTAGTGACAATGAAAACTAAGTCCCACTCTTAAATTTTGTCAAAATGTGAATTCTCTATACTGAATAAACTATAAACACATCATCCATACCTAATAGCTCCAACACTGTGCAGGTGTAAACTTAAAAACAAATCATCTGGTTCGGAGAATACCATTGTAGTAATTGGCCGTCATCTTTACAGTGATGGTGAATACCTGAATCTCCAAAATAGGCATTCTAAATCAGAGCTTCAAGCACAACAGGAGCCATGGGGTAATTTCACAAAAATGATAAGGGTTCCACACCGAAGACATAAGGTAGAACCGATTATTTGTTGTTTTTTCTACAATGAGAAAGGAGCCATGACAGCTTAGAATTTCAAGCCATAAGCCGAAGTTCTTCAAAGAATGTAAACCTGACTGAAGCTCTGCCACATACCGTGAAAATTTCTACTGCTTGCACCTCTATTCTTTATGTGGTAGTGGGGAAGCCAGCAGCAAAGACATTGAAAATATATACTCTGCAAATATCATTTTCATTTTATTTTGCTTGAATGTGATTGACTAAAGTTCTAGGTTTTAAAGTCAGCCTTCTGTTTAAATTTTTACTTTTTCTTTACTTCTGTTTACTGTTTTTATTCTATTCTAAACCAGTGCTTCACTGTAAGCAATTTATTATGGAAAATAATTATATATAAGAGAAGTAGACTATTAAATTATCTCATCTAAATCTCCTTACTTATTACAGGTCTGTTAGGTTGTTTATGCCATCCTATTTTAATTTTGGTTGGCCATGTGTGTCTAGAAATTTACCTAGTTTATTAGAATGTGCAGTTTCCAAATATTCCCTAGTACTACTGTAAATTTCATTGAAAATAGTTGTAGTAGCTCCATTTATATTTCAATTTCACTATTTGGGATGTTTTTACCTTAACATTTTGAAGGAAAAGTCCTTATTTTATTGGGTTTTTTTTTTTTTTTTTTTTGCTTTTGTATTTTTTTTTCAGTTCGCTCTCATAAATTTCAGTCCTGATCTTTTTATTTTTTCTTTCCATCTACTATTCTGGCCACTTCTTGAATTTATACAGTCCTATAGTGCATCATAATGCCTCTGGTCTGTTTTTTGTTTTTTAAATGTGGGCATTTATAATGACAAAATATCTTAGAACCACGTTGATTGTATTTCACAAGTTTTAGCATATTGTGTTTTCATTTTCATTCAATTCCAGGAATTTTTAAATTTTCCTCATGTTTGCTGTGATGATCTAGTCACCATTTTATAGTAGCTCAATCCCCCCCCAACTTTTTATATGTTCTATAGCTTATCTTGCTTATAACTTCTAGTTTTAGCTTATTTGTCATATAGAATACGAGAAAATATTTCAATTTTATTGTATTTGATAAGACTTATTTTGTGCACTATAATGTAGTCTATTTATGAAAAGAGTTCCACAAATGGCTGACAAGAATCTATAATCTGTAAGATGTGGGGGGGATCCTCTGCAGATGCCTGTTGAGTCCATTTACACTAAATATTATTAATCTCTTATGTTTCTTTCTTAATTTGCTTTGGTTTGCATAACTTGTGCATTAGGTGAAAGTATGGTATTACAGTCATCCAATATTACTGTACTGAAGTCTATCAGTGCCTTTATGTCCAGTAGTAGTTAGTTTTATGAAATTGAATGTATCAACATTCAGGGCATTTATGTTCAGAATTGTAATATGAGATGATTTTCTGTATCTCTTCTAATTAATTTTGATTTGAAGTCTTTTTGTTAGAAACTGGAATTGCTACATTTGCTAGCTTTCTGCTTCCATTAGCTCAGGGTTTCTTTTTCTATCCTTCCACTCTAAGACTTTGTTTCCTTTGCAGTTGGATAAGTTTCTTGCAGACAACAATCTTGTTTATATCCATTCTGCTAGTATACGTAATTTGAAAGGGAAACTGAAACTGTTAACATTCTATTAATTTTGACAGTATGTATTCATACTTGTCCCTTTGTTGTTTCTGTTTCCTAATTCTCATTTGCTTATTTATTGTTCTAGTGTGGTTATTTTGTCCTGAGGTCTCACAGATGTGTTTGTTGTTCTCTTCAGTATGGAAGATTCATCTGAGTATCTCCCATACTGCTTGCTCAGTGGCTATGAATGCTTTTAGTTTGTATTTATTGTGGAAGATTTTTTTTCTTTTCCTTCAATTATAAAGGACCGCTTTGTTTGAGGTAGAAATATGGGATGGAAGTTATTATGTTGCAAAGTTTAAAACATTATTCCATATGCTATTAAGAGTTTCTCCTGAAAACACTCTGCTATTATTTTGATAGTTTTACATTTATATGTGTTTGGTGCTTCTCTATCAAATATTTCGATATACTTTATTTGTACTACATATTTAGTATTTTAATTGTAATATGAATTGTTTTCTGTTTTTTCATTCTAAATGACTCCTATACTAAGATAGTGTTCTTTTCCCCTGGATTTGGGAACTTTTGTGCCATGGTTTTATTAAGTATATTTCTATTCATTTAACATAAAATTCTTCTTTCCTCCTTAGCTATGAAAAATATAGACTTATTTTTCATAGATTCGGTTAATAGTGACCCATAGTATCCTGGATAGGATATGTCAACTTGATACAAACTAGAGTTATCTGAAGGAAGGAAACTTGAAATGACAAAAATGCCTCCATGAGATCCAGCTGTAGGACACTTTCTTAATTAGTCATTGATAAGGGAGGTTCCAGCCCATTGTGGGTGTTGCTATTTCTGGGCTGGTGGTCCTGGGTGCTGTAAGGGCGCTTTCCATGAGCAAAGCCATGGAAGTGGATTGGTAAGTAGCACCTTCCATAGCCTCTGCATCAGCTCCTGCCTCCTGGTTCCTAAAACAATGGACTACAATATGGAAGCATAAGCCCAATAAATACTTCCCTCCCCAACTTGCTTTTTGCTCATGGTGTTTCATCACAGCAATAGAAACCCTAAGACGCATATATATTCTGGCCATACTTTCTTATTGATTTATATTTGTAATTGTCTGAACATTTTAATTCTTCTACCTTAACTCCAAACTATGATATTTCTCTTCCATTTGGTCCATTCTATTGGTGGGGATTTCCGAGTGTACTACTTGACTTACTGTACTTTTCATTTCCAGTCTTCAGTTTGGTTATTTTTTAGCATTTCTACCTCTTTATTGAATTCTGATTTCATTTCCCATATTGGCCTACTTACTTCATTCAGTATGTTTGCTTGAGTTGCCTTTGAATTTGTTCAAGAGTTTATATCCTGTTGGATTTCTTTAACACACTTATAATCATTGTTTTGAATCCTTTATCTTGGGTTTAACCTAACTACTTCCAGTGGAGTTCTTTGCTGTGGGATTAGTAGTTTTCAGGAGAGTGATGTTGAATTGGTTTTTTGCTTCTTGTATTTTTGAGGGACTTACACATCTGGGATTAGGACATTGGCTGGATTTATTTTTTAGTCACTCCTATTCCTTTCGTGGAACTATCCTCAGTGTTCACCTGAGATTAGATTGTAATAAAGTTGAGGTATCAGTTTTTTTCTACTGGACTGTGAGTGAAACTTAGTATTTAAACCCTAAACCATGTACTTAACCCACCAGGCTCAATACCCAGTACTACTATGAGAGTGGAATGCTATCTGATGAGGCAATTGTAGCTGAAGTATAATACCACTATGAAAATATAGTAATAGTCAATTAAAAAGCAATCACCCTCAACACCATTAATTTTTGGTAAGAAAGGAAACAAAGATAGAAATGTATGCTATAAGATACAAGTTACTGAGGGCATGAGTGGGATGGAAATAAACAGAGTAAGACAATTAGTATTAGGGTGATAGAAAAAATAGAAAGAAAAAATAAGGGGAAACAGAAGACACAAGGAGAGGGCATGAAACAGTTCTGGAAGCTAGAACAAAAAAGAAAAATGGGGAAGAGGAATCCAATTCCACAATGCTTCATGTGTCTATCCAACTTCCTGAGCATTGTATATTGAAAGGACTATCCTTTCAACAAGTGTATGCTCTTAACGTCTTTATTAAAAACCAGTTGGCTGTAGATAGATACTTTTGCTTGTAGGCTCTCTGTTGTATTTTATTGGTCTGAGCCTCTTTTTATATCAATACCATGCTGTGTAGACTACTACAGAGTAGTAGTAGTGTAACACCTCCCTTTTTCTCCTTTTAGCTCACAGTAGCCTTGACAGCTAAGGGAGTCTTTTGTAGAGCCATGTCAACTTTTAAATTTTCTAATTCTATAAAAAATGTCATTGGAATTTTTAAATGAATATTGCATTAAATCTTTAAATTGCTTTGCATGTTATGTTTCTATTAATAATAGTCAGGACTACAGGTATTCACCATCATTTTCAGCAATTTTGTCTATTTTTACTGATTTTGATTTAAAGTTTATATTTTCTGATGCATTTTCTTTAAATTTCATTTGTATGGAAATATCTTATTTATTCTTCTTTCACCTCCAGGCTCTATTAATACTTAAAGGAGAAATGAATTTTTATAATCAACACATAGTTGGATATTTTTTAATTTTCAATATTATTTTATTGTCATATAATAATTTTATAAAATAATGAGTTTCACTGTGAAATATTCATATATATTATATACATATGAATTATATAAATTATATATATGAATATATAGATTATATATGAATATATATATAATAATATTCTTTGATCATATTGAATCCTTGTATTATTCTTTCTAATTTTCTTCTTCCTTTCCAGATTTCTTTGTAAACATTTCTAATAATAGTTGGAGCTTTGAAAATTTAACCCATTTATATTCAAATTATTGATCAGCAAGGTCTCATTGCAACCATAACATAACTCAGTGTCTTGTTTTGTTATAATTACCTTCTCCCGCTCATAATCTTCCCTCCTTGTAAATGATCTATGGTAGCATTATGTCTTGACTTCTTTTTTAGTATGTTAGGATTATCTATTACTGTTACTAAATTTCATTTTGATTACCCTGAGACTTATAAAAAATATATTTTATTATAAAAAGTGATTTTGAAATTATAGTAACAGCTTAATGTAACAACAGAAACACACACAAAATAACATGATAAGATATACTAAGTATGTTCTATGTTTGTACTCTACTCCTTTCCTCATTTTAGATTTCTGATAGCTCACTTTTACATCTTTTTATATTGTCTGTCACTTAACATATTGAAGTAGATACTCTTAGTTATTTAATTTATATTTTATATTATATTTATATTTTATACTAATATTCATTCTTCATACTAAAGATAGGAGTGACTTACACTCTACACTGAACTTCTCTGTATAATTATTCATATCACTGTTCATTCATTCCTATGTTTTATTCTTATTTACTACTATCTCTTTTAATCTGAAGAGTTCCCTTAAGCATTTTTTTGAAATGGGTCTAATAGAGGTATAGTCTCTCAGCCTTTGTGTGCCTGGGGATATCGTTATCTTTCTTGTGATCATGGCCTAGAAACACAGATTTAGGTTCCCTGAGAAAGGCTATTAAGAAATAGCCTGTCTTCAAACTCATTGGTTCTTTTTCTATTTGATCTACCTTGATACTGATACCCTCTAAAGCACTGTATTTTTCTGAGTTTATTCAGCTCTAAATGATTTTTTTTAATTGCTTCCATCTCTTTATTAAGTTTCTTTGTTAGAGTATTGAAACATTTCTTAATGTTTTCTCTCCCTTCCTTTCCTTCCTATCTCTATCTCTCTCTTTCTTTCTTTTTAAGGGAATAAAAGATAGTTTATTCTGAAGCCATTTTGAGTGATCATGGCCTGGAAACACAGATTTAGGTTCCCCTAAATTCCATATTTGAATGTGAAAGAAGTTTCATGGAGTTTTTATAGTTTTACTGAACAGAGAAATTCATAACTCAGGACAAGTTTAAAATACATTGATGGGTACACAAGAGAAGCAGGTACATTGAAATGAGGAAAACTTTCCTATAGGCTCAATATACTGTCTGATGGTATTCTTAGCTTTTGTATTAATAGAAGCTAATTGCCTGCTAAACCAGTAAATTCTAACAGGCTTTCATCTTTTGTCTCAAGAGGTTAGTTGAGACACAGGGAACAAGGAGGGCCAGAATTTAGCCTAAAATAAGGTAATTAGCCTCAGGACCTGTGACATTCCAATGTCTTCGCACTACTGAAATTCTAATCCACCAATTCGTCTCTACAGACACAGATTCCTTTTGGAATTATCATTCACAGTGAAATGCAGCTTCTTTTCAGAAGTCATTGTTCACAATTTCTCCTGTTGGTCAACCATCACATTTTTTTGCATGTGGGAGGGGCACATATTATTTATAAAATATTATAAGGTTCCTCATTGCTAGGAAGCTCATTCCTATGATTTGATGTAGATGAGGCTGCATAGTGTGCAGGTTACCAGTGTTCAGCATCAATTTTCATGGCAGTCTTAACCCTATTTATTACCTTGTCCTACCCTCCAGTGGAGTATTCTACCATACAATGCTGCCCAACGTTGAAATGGTGATATGAAAAGAATTCTGTTGCTAAATGAGTCATGAGAGTATCATGGTCATAAGAACCTGTACAGTCTCAGGAGTCCACCAAGACCATGCCCTACCTGGCAGTGATATAGTGTAAAATATGAGTCTCTCCTAATGGAGCATAGGAGTCTGCCTAATTCCAAGAGAGTTATAGAGTGGCGTTGTGAACGCTTACCTGGTAATAGCTGAGTTCTCCAAGTTTAGGGATGGATGGTGAGCACAGCTCCATGACTGCTAAGGCTGATGCTAAACTTCGTTGAACCTGAGTCTCTTATCTGCATGGGCCTTGGAAAAAGGTGTGTGTGTCGTGGGCTCATTCTAAGACTGGAAATGATGGAGCAAAATCAAAATCCAAGTCTGTCCATCAGTCTTCACGTGGTTTTGTGTGTGTGTGTGTGTGTGTGTGTGTGTGTGTGTGTGTGTGTGTGTGTGTGTTTGTCTCGAAGCCTGATTTGTGAGCTCTAGTCTGCCTACAGGTCTTTTATTCTTACCAGATACTGACTCTCATAATGACAGCATGACACTGGGCTCTAAACAAAGCCCTGTGCTAGATAGCTTTTGCCTCCATGAATGCAGACCTGCTTTCCACTTTGTTGGAAGTTGGAGGAAGAGTGGTAGAGGAAGATAGCCACCTTTTCTAATGCAATGTTAGTTGCTCAGTCTACAAGTTTTGTCTGGTGGTTTGGTTGATATTTGCTCAGTATTTGGGATTAGGATTCAAATCTAAGGCCTGGGCTTAATTTAGTCTTCTACCCTAAAGGAGATAGCACCTTTCTCTAAGCTGTACAGCTAGAATTGGGAGGTAGAGAGGGCAATGCAAGAATCAATCATTTTCCCTTATCATTCTCTTTTACCTTGATGGTGCAATTATACTATGTTTTGTTTGGTCTTGTTCTTTTGCCTTTCTAGTAATTCCTTTAGAATTTGCAATATACCTTTACAACTAATCCAAGTTTTTTTTAGCTAGCACCATACTGCTTTACAGTTGCTGTATCATATAATAACTATCTTTTATATCATTGCCATTCTCTTCACTTACCCATATGCTATTCTGAACATTTTAGACAAGTTAATGTAGATATATAATTCTTTTAAACTAAAAATAAAAATATTTTTCTAAAAATGTTATTGTATCCTGGACAAAGTCTGAAGAATCTTCAAACAATTCTTAAAGCTCTTTAAACAATAACATATAATAATAATCTCTAGAACCTACTGAAGCAGAACCTATGAAGAAGAGAAGAATATTAATCAATAGAAACCGACTTAGAAATTACAGATAGGCTAGAATTAGTAAACTGCTATTAAATATACTTCAGAGGTAGATACAGGTCAGTGGTTGCCAAAAAAGAAGGATAAAATTATAGAAAGATCTAAATTAAACTTTAAGAGATTAAAGATATTGTCTTTACGATAATAAATGCACTAAATGGGTTTAATAAAAAGAATTGACACTGCATAAGGAAAACCATTAATGCCCTAAAAAATTCACTGTATAGGATGAAACCATGTGCCACTTAATGCATATTTTGCAAGAATTCCAGAAAGAGAAAAGAATGGGGGGGGGATAATGTTATAATGTTTGAATAAATAATGCTGAACAATTTTCTAATTTGATAAACAATAAAAATCCACAGTTCCAAGAGGCATGATGAACCCTAAGAATGAGAAATATGAAGAAAATTGTATGGAGTTCATTGTAATTGAAATTCTTTAAAAGAATATTAGCCAGAGATGGGAAATGACATTTTAACGTGTCAAGTAGCAAAAACAAGAATAATAGAGATGAAATAAATGCTTTCTTGGATATATAAAGGCTAAAGCCATGCATGATGACACATATCTGTGACATTCCCAATACTTGGAAAGGGGAAATATCACAAGTTTGAAAGCTGCCTGACAGTGATACCCTGTCTCAAAAAGTGGCAACACACACACACACACACACACACACACAACACACTTAAAAGAATCAAACACCCAAAAATTAAGATGTCACAAAAAAAGGAAAAACAATACCAAGAGAAATCTTAATATATACATAAAATGAAGAGGACTAAAAATGGTAAATATCTGATAAGTTTACTATATTATATAAAATTTAAAATCTCTTTAAAAAATAATTCATAACTGGGAAAATCCAAAATATTCATTGAAGGATAAATAATTAAACAAATAGTGGTATACCCAGACAATATTCCTCAGAAATTAAAATAAATGATTGCTTGACACATAGAACAAAAAAGGAACTTTAGACTAATCATGATGAGTGAAAGAAACCAAGCAAAACCAATATAAACTGGTTTCTGATTAGCCTATATAGTAATAATATAACATAATAATATAACAACATAATATACATAATATAACAATATAATATATTATATATATATATAACGATATAATATGTTGTAATATATTATACACATATAAAACAATATAATAATATAACACTTTGTGGATAGCTAGATTTATTTTTCTTTTAATTTAGCACCATTTTATTATCATAAATTTCCAGGTTGAATGACTGAACTCTGACTGTTTTCCATCCTTATATTAATTCTTATCTATCTTGAACATCTAAACATGGTTAAAAAATTATTACTGGGCATGGTGGACAAGCCATAGGTCCTAAAGCAAGGTACCGTGTCTGTAGAAAGCACAGGTTTTTTCTGACTGCTGTATTCAGGATGGGGTATGATTGCAAACTGTATTCTTAAAGTAGTGGCCATTTTCTGATTCTCACTAAGTTGTTATTTTTATAATGGAGAAGGAGAAATAGAACTCTTGACTTCTTCTTCCCAATGTCTGACTCTACATAAGACAACTTCTGCCTTTTCACCTTATTCAAAATAAAAGATGCTTGATTCCAAAATGACTAAATTTCAATATACTTAATCAACTTCTTAATGCCATTAAATATAATTTCAAAAGTATTAATCTTTCCCAAATATTTTAACTAATTCTGTAATCCAGTGTTTAAGAGTATATATCAACTGAGAAAATCAGTTTAGAATCTTGCCTGATGGAAAAATCTTATTTTTTTTCTGTTCTTCATTTTCCTCATTTTATAATGTTACAACAATAATAAATATATAATGTCCACCATTTAAATATAATAAATGTTAACTCTCATTTTAAAAATTAATAGGAAAAATTCTAGTACATTAAAATGGTGAGAAGTTGTTCCTGCCCTTGAGTAGCTGCAAAGGAGTCCAGGAAGTGCACAAGTTTAGGCTTTGAAACTGTGCAACACAGAAAGGCTATAATGGATTGTCTGTCCCACATATTCAACATTGCCAGTAGGCATTTCCATGTAGCTCTGTCTCAAGGATGACCAAAGCAGAATGGTCCATAATGCATTCTTTACATTGCAGAACTATGAATGACATTTGGTATTTCAAATACAATTTATCAACTTTAAGAAAAACGAGAATGTATGTTTTCATGGATGGAATCCATGCTAAATGAGTTTTCTACCATTAAGATCTACTCCTAACTTCAAGTTTTCAAAGTGATATCCAAACAAACATTAGATGGACATTCTATACATCAGTAATTTTATACTCTGAAACAAGAGCAGCAATAACAAAATTTTACACAATATCTATTGCAGCTTTCTGTGTAGGACATGTATTCCAAAAAAATTATAGAACTGCATGAAGTGGACAATAATATTCTACATTACAGAATAAGAAACTAAAATGTGAAGATTTCAGTAGGGCAGAACTAATTAGGTGTCAGAACTGGAATTTGCACCTAGGCAGTTTGCCTCCAAACCAGCATCTTTAAGTACCATTCTCAAGTGCATAGTATAATGCTCTCTTTCTACATATTAAACTCCAAATAATGAAAAAACTCCCCAAATTTACATAAATTGGGTCTGTTCAAATAATGTGACAAAAAGTAAACTATTAAAACTTATTTCATATTGCCATTCAATGATATACTAAACACATAGTTTAGATATACAGTACATTTCAAGCAATGTTAATTAGACAATTTATGAAAGTATATACTATACATAAAAAGTATTTTGATTTTTTTATAATCTGAAATTGTAACTAAATCTTAAAATAACAAGGAATTAGTTATACACAAATGGATTTGAAGAAAGAGGAATTCTTGTTCCTCTCCATTTTTTAGCCTATGCCTCTGGATTTCCTCATCTGAAGACTTAATTATGATATTTATTCTGCCTTCTTCCTCTTGGTACAGACCATGTAAATGGACACTGCACAAGTCCAACCTCTCAGAGTTGCAGTTCTGGAAAACGTCTTTCCAGTGCTGATGTTTCAAAAGTAAATCGCTGGGGTCCTGGAAGACCACCATTTAGAAAGGCACAGTCAGCTGCTTGCATGGAGATTTCTTTACCAGTTACAACTGAAGGTAGGATAAACATATCAATTTTGTGAGTACAGTTAAAAAAATTGGTTTATCATGGTAACAGGTTCTGGGAAACAAGAGATGGAAGTTACATTTAAAAGATGATAAAAACATCAAGACATTGAAAAACTGAGATCCTGCTTGGCTGTGGCCACAACTCCAATTTTATTCCTCACTCTACCTCCTTCCTTATCTGTAAAACTAAAGTGATTCCACTGTAGGTAGGTTATACAAAAGGAGATAATCCGTAACTACAACCTTAATTTCCTCTACAGTCAAATGAATATAACCAAGTTTTAAAAGACATGTTATTAAATTCTAAAGTTTAGAATCATAGCCGGGTCTGGTGGCACAGGCCTGTAATCCCTGCTGCTGGGGAGGCTGAGGCAGGTGGATTGCAACTTCAAGAACTGCCTGGGTGACAGAGGGAGCTCAAGGCCAGTCTGGACCATTTAACAAGACCCTGTCTCAAAGCATAAAGTACGAAAAGCTCTGGGGATATAATTCAGTCTGCATAAGGTCCAGGATATATTCCAAGTACCACAAAAATAAATAAATAATAACTAATAAAAATCAAGTTTATAATCTTTGTAAATGTTTAAAGGAAGGACTATTTCCTTAATTTATAGAGTAAGTGTGAGGATGGGGAGTCAAATACAAGAGGAAAAAAAACAAAAAAATGTTTAGAGGAGAATCTTGTAATTTTGTTTTTACTCCTTTTGGTAATAAAGATTGTAGGAGGAGAGGGAGGGAAATAATAGAAAGATTTGGGTATAATAATTTTATACTACCCTTTAAAATTTCAGACAACAATCTACTATTGTTCTTCAAAATGGTTTTAATGAATTCATTACTCAGTTTTTACTTAATATTATGCCATGTTAAATCTGGTCCTGTAGACATGAAAAATGACAATATTATCTTCCTAACAAGTGTTTGTGAATATCATTGTTGAATGGTGATAATCATGAATGGAGAAGTTTTGGAGAAACATATTAACTGAAAATGTTGTAATAGGAACAACAGGCAATGATTATAAGAGAAAGAACATAATCATTGAAATAAGTACTGCAAAATTTGAGTTGTAGATATGTCTTCCTCTAGTTTGTGCTAGAAAACAGTTTAACTATGACTCTGTCTTTAAATTTGTAAAGTATATAGATGACAATCTAACTTCTGTCTCATCTCTAAATTTTATGATAAGCTATTTTGTATTCATTGAGTAAGAGATAGAAGGGCAAATTAGGAATATTGCATTTTGATCCTTATAAATATATTTTTGAAGAACTCATATTTCATCTGGTTCTGTGAAAACTATCAAGACACACTCAGGTCTATCAAGAGGAAAAGGTGAGTGAAAACTGTAGAAAGAAATGTAGGACACTGTATTTGAAGAGTAATTTAAAAACAGTGTGACTGTATTGCTATTTAACAGATGGGTGAATTTATGTTGGAGGATGCACATGTGCAGGGGTTGATAAAGCAAGAGCACCCCAAACCATACTGTTTTCTAAGTTTCTTTTCTCAGAAAAGCCAGAGTTAACAGGATGGCACAGGTCCTTATTTGATCCTTGGCAAGTTGGAACTGATTTGTATTATAGGTAGACAGCTCAAAGCAAGTTTACATAAATACCTTTACAGGTTTGAACTTAAGTTAAAACTTCCATTTTTATAGCTTTATTTCCTTAAGATATACAGTTTGTTACAGAACATTTGTGATCCAGATTAGCCCTTTCATGTTAGTAGCCATGATATTGTTGGCAAGTTTGCATTGCCAATAAATCATTAATAATGCTTTCTATGATCAAAGGATGAAAAGGAAAAAAGCAAACTGCCATCAGAAAATTTTGTAATCTTGACCATTTAGGGTTAAGATTTTTTTCCTGATTAAGGAAGTTTAACTAATATTTCAGGAAATACAGAAAAGAAAAATGGTGTGCTAGGACTCAAAAGACTCAAATGTTAGTTTTAATTCTGCCTAGGTTTATGATAACACATATAGACTTCAGAATCTCCATCTCCAAAATGAACCTGGATAAGGTGCCCTTCGTATCATTAAACAAAAAATAAAACTTTTCTTTCTCTCTTGATTATTAAATTTGACTTGTTTTATAGATTTACTAATGCTTAATTTTTCCTTTTAAATGCTCATAGAAACCCGAGAGAATTCCTATAATCGCTCCAGGAGCTCTAGCATCTCCAGCATTGACAAAGATTCTAAAGAAGCGATTACAGCTTTATACTTCATGGAATCATTTGCACGGAAAAATGACTCTACAGTTTCCCCTTGTCTGTTTGTTGGAACTAGTCTGGGAATGGTATTACTCATCTCCCTAAATCTACCATCATCAGATGAACAAAGGTTTACAGAGCCGGTGATGGTATTGCCAAGTGGTAAGGGTTTTTATTTACTCATTCCCTTGTTGCTACTTATTCAACTTTAGATCTTAAGAATTAATAATATGTGTTGATTTTTGGACAAACATGAGGAGTAAGCCTCACATGTAACATGAACTCTTCAGAATTATATAACTCAGATACTCTTCCAACACTTACTGATCCTTCTGGATAACAGTACAGTTGTTTATATGGTGGAAAACAGAAAGTCCTGTCTAAACACTGCCTTTGGAAATAAACTCCTTTAATATGCTGAGATAAATGTTAATACACAAGTTCAATGTATTTTTAATAAATTGAAGCATTTTTCCAAAATTCTATGTCATCCCAGAACTTATGAGTATTTTCACATCTTTCTTGAAGAAGTCAGAATGATTAAAATAGAAGCTATATGACCTGTGGTGGATATCTGAAGTCTGTCTTTCCTTTACACAGTAGAGCCTCAAGAATTCAACTTAGGCACTTGTTCTGATAACAGATTCTAATCATTAATTTTATGGTCTTTCCTACATATAATAAGTGTTTTAGGTATGTTACGCTAAAAGAGAATTTCACTAATATGTAGGGTAGGAGATTATATTTTTAAATAGTCTATATAGCACGACAAGTTAGAGAGGGTTCTTGTATTAACTTGTGCTATACTCATACAGATAGATGGCAGGCAGAATAGTCAGCTCTATGAGTGTGGCATATTCAGGTAAAACCCTTGTCTCTAAACAAAAGGTGACATAATGTTCCAACTTAAAGTTGAAATTCTGCTTCTCCTCTTCACAGCTCATTGACTGATGCTGTGATGGTTGTTCTGATCCATTCTCCATTCTATACCCACTGACTACAACTCAATTTATGGAAACCCCGATGGTATTGTCCATGGTATCATTATCTATGATAAAGTACTTCACAGTGTAGCTCTAGAACTTATCTTACATAATTAAAATGTTATATTACTTTTTAAGCAATTCCTCATCTCCTATTCATGGATAAAGTCAGTTTATTCTTAGTGCATTTGTGTTTCGCTGTGTCAAATGCCTCATGAAGACCTAGGTTGTTTCCACATGTTCACATTATGAATACTGCTGCACTGGAGTATGTATGTCCTCGCAGTCCTGGGATACGACCCCAGAGCTGGATTGCTTCATTATATGCTAGTTCCATTTTTAATGGATTTTGAAAATCACCATACCCTTTTCCATGTTTGTTCACCACTCTAGTTGCTCTAATTGGCAGTGGAGTCTGGGAGAATGGAACCTAAAAATGAGGCAGACTAAACTCTCAGGCAGTAGACAGCTTTATTCAGAGCATCAGACAATTTATACTCTGAGGGTTAATAAATGTCACCTAAGTAAAGTTCCCATGAGTTCAAGCTATATATAATCACAAGGACAAGCTGCACATGGCAAAAGCATGTTTGTCCATAGAGGCATATAAACAAATAACAATAACCAGTTGTAATGACTAACCTGAAGTAAACTAATTCCTATCCACTATACCTGGGAGGGACATGAAAGCACATTCCAAAAACAATCCATGTTTTGAAGAAACTGAGGTCCCAAGACTCTTGCTTTCTTGGAGTGTTCTCACAAGCACTCAGAATTCTCCTCACATGATTCCATTCTTGGACCATCTTGCAACACATGTCCATTGCACTAATTTGCATGTGTGGTTATACCAGAAGTGTATGTTTTAGTTTCTCTACTTCATGTGATCATTGTTATATTTCAATCCTGACAGATGTGAGGTTATACCTTATCATGGTTGCTCTTCCAACAAACCGGATAACCTAAAGGAAATGGATACAACACTGGAAACACACAGTGCACCAAGACTGAGGCAGTAGAAAGTCTGAACAGACCCAGAAGTAGTAAGGAGGTTGAATCAGTAACTAAAAAGGATGTGACTGAAAAGAAAATCCTACTTTCCTTTTTGAAGGAGTATTTTCACATGAATTATCTTACTTGTCCTAGCAACAAATTCTTAACAGTGATACTGAAATTTGAAGTGTATTTAGTCATTGAATTGGAGAGTTGGAAAACACTTAAGAGACTATGTGTCTTTTCCATAATGTCACTTTTGTTTGCGTCAGAATCATTTGAAGGTATTGTTGCAATATGGATTGATGGATTAATGATGACCCCCATACCCTTTGATTAGGTCTAAGGTAGAGTCTGAGGATTTGCACTTTTAGCAAGTTCCCGAGTGATGTTAATCTAACAATGGATCATTTCTTGACCATATTGCGTAATGATATATTGCAGTTTCCTTATTAACAATTAATAAAAATAAAGCCCAGATAGGATAAATAACATACTTCAAGAAAGCTAGAGAAAGAATTTTAAGCTGAGTTTCTTGAATCTTAATTCATCATATTTTGTAATTGATCATCTTGTGCTTATTACTCAGTTCTACCATCTTATGTCAAATTAACCCTAACCCTAATCCAGCGCTAACACTAACCCTAACCCTAACCCTAACTCCGGATAAGAAACTGGGTTAGAAACTATCAGTTGTACCTTACCTCCCAGTCCTGATTCAGTGAACTGACCTGCCTAAATCCTGTCTTAAAAGTTCACAGAGACTTAGGATTCTACCCTAAGGAAAGGAATCAGAGAAGCAAAGATTAGACAGCCTATCTTAACATAGGCCCTAAAACTTCAAAGCTGCTTTAAAAAAAGACATAGGGGAAACACTTAGAGATTTAGGTACAGGCAATGATTTTAAACCAAATAAGATCCCAAATAATTGGAGGAAAATGGCAAATTGGATTGCATCAAATTAAAAGAGTTCTGCACAGCAAAATAAACAAAAGAGTGGAAGAGACAGAATAAAGTATGCAAGAAAGTCTTTGCTGGCTGTTTATCCAAGAAAAAATTAATAACCAAAATATAGAAAGAACCATAAGGAAAATACCAAAAGTAAATAATCTGAACAATAAATGAATCAGTGGAATACTTTTCTCTTTTGATATGTTATTAGCATATGCTATTTTAAAAAGTAACATATAACTTCATGTAGGTGGTTATCTGCTGTGGTCATTCAACCTTAGAAAATACAAGTTTGTAACCCCTTTCCTGAATTAAGATACATAAATTTGCCTAAGAGTTGAAGATAGTTATTTTTAATAGACAAAATCTTCAAATTATTTTATTAGATGCCAAAATGATAAAGTTTTGAGTTTGACAAAACCTGACTCTATCTTTACTTATTTTTTTAAAAGAACTTGTTTTTCATACAGTTAATTTTGCCATCCCAGCAGGCATGGTGACACATGTCTTTTAATCCCAGCACTGAGAGGCAAAGGCAAGTAGATCTGAGTTCAAGGACAGTCTGGTCTACAGAGCTAGTTCAAGGACAGCAGGACAGCCAGGGAGGGCTACACAGCGAAACCCTGTCTTTAAAAAAAGCAAGAGTAAATAAAATTGCCATCACTTTTTGACCTTTTGGCTAAGATCAAAGATCAAGTATAAAAATTGGCAGCATAGAGTACTTCTGAAAGTTGAAATCACACAGTATTTATTGAGGGTTTAATGTCAGAAATTAAAACCTGTGGTTCTTGGTCTAGGGGTGGGGAAAATGGGAGGGGCTCACTGGAGATGCTAGAGGCAGGAAAGGGGAGGGAGAAGTGATGTAATCCTATTACAACTAAAAATATATTAAACCAAAAAGATAATAAATGACATTTTGAATTAGAAAAAATGAATCTTGGAAATTAACTAAGGAAAGCTGAGTTCTAGTCCAGACTTAGCTACGGCTGAGGCTCTTAGTCCAAGTTGTATGGCCTGTCCCTAGGACCATTATACTTCTGGCTCTGTTTTCTCATTAATATAATGGACAAGTTTGACAAAATGATATTTTAGGCTCCCTTTAGAAATAAATTTTATTAATCTAAGTTATGTCAGCAGATTAACTCACAAACATACTGATTTTTGTATATTGTTTCAATATTATAGCACTAAACATGTAAATTATCAAAATGTGAAACATTTGTTGCCTATCAGTAAATAATAAATAGCTGCTTTAGAAAGGACTTCACATATGAGTGATGTGAATTATTTTTATAGGTACATTCTTCTCATTGAAAGGAGCTGTGCTAACATTTTCATGCATGGACAGAACTGGCGGCTTAATGCAGCCTCCATATGAAGTATGGAGGGATCCAAACAACACAGATGAAAATGAGAAAACGTGGAAAAGGAAATTGGTCATGAACTACTCTTCTTCATCCCAAGAAATAGGCGACCATCAGTATACAATAATTTGCTCAGAAAAACAAGCCAAAGTTTTCTCACTGCCTTCTCAGACCTGCCTTTATGTTCATAACATCACAGAGACATCATTCATACTGCAAGCAGATGTCGTGGTCATGTGTAACAGTGCCTGCTTGGCCTGCTTTTGTGCAAATGGACATATCATGATAATGAGGTACTGGCATATATATTATTAACTGGTAATCCTAACAATGCTAGCAACGTATAATGGTGAAAAGTATGTTTATACTGTTGGAGAAAGGTAACCTGACATGATGCTTTGTTATTTTTGTGAATGTTTTGTTGTTCAACAATGTGAAGAGAGGTTTGTGGTTTGGGTGTGGGGATGGCTGATTTTGGTTTTGGTATTGTTTCCTAATACTTGGCAATGATATATATATATATATATAATTGACATCAAAGATTCTAAGAAAATAATGGCTCCGAATCATTCATACATTACTTATAAACAAGTAATTATTGGGAATATATTAGGCACTAGATACAAAAGCTATATGAAAATGAAATTATCTGTTGTTTTCACTATTACATGAGAACTTTACACACAGAATTTCACTTGATTCTCATAGCTTTGCAAGGACATTGACAAGTATTATTTTCGTCTTCCATTTCACATGTTAGAAATTAAGGTAAAATAATTGACCTGAAGGTATAAAGCATAGGAAAAAGTGAAGTCAGCACCCAATAGACTCTAAAAGCCATCAGACACATTAAAAATCAGATATAAGCTTAGAGAGTTCATTATACTCAATGAAATTACTTAAAACTTATGAATCATAAAAATATTACCTAATGAACTTATGAATTCAGCAGTGCTAGGCACTGCATGAATAAACTACAAGAAAATGAAATTTGGTCAATATACTAAGAAGTGACTGTCATTCTTGTCAATAGCTCACCTTGTTCCAAATCATTTAAACAGTAAAATATTACACTAGGCATGAAAAGGGGATAAAAATTAGTAATACATGATAATAGACAAATAATTAGAAAGCACAGAAAATGAAAATGCCAGTAGAGGAAATGTAAATTGAATTTTCTTTTGACAAACTAAGTCCCCAAAGTTTAAAAGCATTGAATCATTAAATGTATAATAAAAGACACAAACGGTTAAGGACCTTGAATGATAAGCTAATCTAAAATTTATAAGAAATGGGATTTTAAAGCAGGTAGTTAGCCTTCTGTGGACATGCACTAGAAAATACTCAAGTTGACAAGGCTTGCAGATCTTGAGCTGAAACAAAAGCTATCCACAAGGCAGAGAGGGCAGAGCCATAAAGAAGGGAAACTTTCTGCATGCAAAGCTGATTTGTTATACAAGGTAAAGGAGATCACTAAGTCTTGGGATTTGAGGAATTTGTATTACAGTAATGCTATTAGCAAGTAAGAAAGTGAGGGGAATTTGAAAAGACTGAAAATAAGGAGTTTGAAAATGGATTGAAAATAAGTTTGACACTTGAAGCACTCCTAAGCCATCTAGCAGAAGGTTAACAGCAATTTAAGTTCTGTTCTCTTGAGGAAATGTGAGCTTAAGCATCATCTTGGAAAACTAATAACAGCAAACAAGGTCATCAAAAGATCTTACAAAAAGAAATGGAAAGTATACTGCACCAAGGATAGAAGCATGGGGCTAGTCTCTGCATTTATGCACTGGAGAAAAGAAAATCTGAATAAGGAGGTTGTGAAGCCATCAGACAAGAAAGGGACCAGAACAGCACAACCAAACTGCTGAAATAAAAAGGAAAGGAAAGTATCATAACAAAAGAGGTGGTCAAGAGGTAGCAAAGGTAGCAGAAAGGTCCAAGAGTTGGGGTGCCTGGAACAAAACTATAAACTGGTTGTTTTGGAGCCTGCCTAGAATCCCCATGGTGAAAGCAGGAGGTTCCAAAGTTCCAGGTAATCCTGTGCTACATAGTAAGTTGGAAGACAGCCTGGGCTGCATGAAACCCTTAAATTAAGTATAGGAGCATGGTGAAGGTGAAGGCAAATGCTAACTTTCAGGAGAACAAGAATAGACAGAGTAGTGTAGATACAAGATTGGCAAATGATAACAAAATTAGCCCCCTGTCTGATTTTGTACAGCTTGCAAGCCAAGAATAAAAGTTAAATTTTTAAAATTCTGAAAAAGTCATAGAATATGGTTGATAGAAATTATATGAATTCAAATGTTTGACAATAAAAGTGTCTTGTAGCACAGCCATACCCATCATTCTTATGTGGACAATGACTATTTTCACACTACAAAACAGAACTGAATACTTGCAAAATGGTACAGGCTGAAAAGCCTAAAACATTTACTGTCTAATCCCTGGCCTCACTGTGGGTTATTCAATCAGAAAATTTTGTGGTAGAGAGAGGAGTGTAGCAGATAGGTACTTGTAGCTCACCAAGAAAGACAAGGAAGCATTTTCATATCTGCAAACCCTGCCAGACCTCAGCAGAGAAAACCACCATCATAGCAGCACCATCTTGGACAGTGGAACCCGAAGCATCTCATCTGAGGAGTTTTTATTGATACCTAATTTTCTCAAGTGTTCTATTGATAGAACATGCAGATCATGAGGAGTCAAACATCTTTTACGTAAAGCCAACACCTGTAGACAATACAAAATGCCAAGGCCCAGCCTCCAACAATGCACAAAACAACCATTTCAAACATAACTAGAAGTAAACTTCTGAAACAAAGGAGAGGTAGGAAAGTAGCTCAAGAGTAAAACCAGACCCTCGTGATATTTTATCACATTATTTCTATTGAGGAGACATAAACAGGTGTATAAGTAATTGGTGAAGGAGAAACTTTGAGGCGGGGGGCAATCACGGCTTCCTTATTCTCATATATTTCTGATTCTTTCTCTATCTGATTATCCCTTTCTCAAACTATTTTAAAGATTCCCAGTGAAGATCATTCCATTTTGTTTGTAAATGATTTAACCCCTAGACATGATTTAATTATAGGGATATGAATTTATGAGGGGGGTGTAAATGATACCCTTGCCACCTCTAAGGTTATGTTTATCACTTAAAATTTATATTAAACCATTATTATAACACATTATAATAAGCATGTGTGCAGGTTCCCTTAGAGTCCAGAAGTGAGTGTAAGATTCCCTGGTGCTGAAGATGCAGGAAATTGTCAGCTGTCTGATATGGGTGCTCGGATCTAAACCTGGGTCCTCTGGAAGAGCAACAAGCTCTCCTAACCTCTGAGCCATCTCTCCAGCCCCGTATTTCAGATAATTTTTTTATTATTAAGTCTTTGAAATTTAGTATGCACTTTGTACTTTCAGCATACCTCAGTTCTGATTATCCAAGGATCAGCTGCTCAATAGTCATATGACTAGTTGGTTAAAATATCAGGCAGCATGATGTTGGAACATCAATAAATATTTATTCCAATAATACAGGTTTCAGTCCCCATATTATATAGTAAAATTTCAGCCTCAAATATAGTTACAAAATATTTTTAAAAGAAAAACGGCACCTTTGGGGATGCTATTTCTGTATTCTAGGTTAAATTAAAATCAATGTACACAAAGAATTAGAGTAGTTTCAAAGTCTGAGGATTAAATTAAAGAATCCCTTTGCCCTTGATGTTCAAGGAATAATGAAGAAACAGTGGTATTGTTTTTCATTCATGGTTCATAAAATTGGTGCCAACCACAGTATCCAAAAGGGCATTACTAGGACTATTTAATCAAAATTATAGCTTTAGGATAGGAAGGTACTACAGATGTAGTCTTTCTCCTGTGTAAGTGCTGATTACTTATAACATACTCATTCCCGTGGGCTTTGGCCATATTTATTTACCAGTCATGTTTTATAGATTCCTTAAGATACAGAAAGATTGCTGGTGGTGGTGGTACACACCTTTAATCCCAGCACTTGGGAGGCAGGGGCAGGCAGATCTCTGTGAGTTCAGGCCACCCTGCTCTATAGAGTGAGTTCCAGGACAGCCAGAGTTACAACAGAGAAACCCTGTCTCCAAAAAACAAAACAAAACAAGATACAGACAAAAGATACAGACAGGTTTCATTTCCTGGGAAGAGGGACTAAGGAATGGAGAACAAAGCACTCTCTGCCCAGGCACACTGACCCCACACATCACGTGTCTCTGTTGGTACATAAGGAGTTGTGCTTAAAGAGAGACCATAGACCTCTACATTAATCCTTTAAGGACATTTGCTAAGCATTTATATGGGCTAAGATAGAACTGTGCTCATGTATGTGTGTGTACATGTGCTTATATGTGAAAGTCTAATCTTTAAATCTTTGAAGATCATATTAAGAAAAAACTATAAAATAATAACCTGAAAGATTTCTATTAAAAGATATATATCAACATAAATATGAAATGTAGATTTAATTTTTTTTTCTATTCAGCTTACCTAGTCTTCGTCCAATGTTGGATGTTAATTATTTGCCACTGACAGACATGAGGATAGCACGGACATTTTGTTTTACTAATGAAGGACAGGCATTATACCTTGTCTCTCCTACTGAAATTCAACGGTTAACATATAGCCAAGAAATGTGTGATAATATTCAGGTAAGTAAAGTTCTTTTATAAAAATAATAGTTTGAGAGAGGATAGAATAAGAGAGATGTCTATAAGCTAAAATATCATTGTGATTTTACACAAATAAATACACCTTTCCTAGAATATATATTTTGAATATTATATTGATATAATATATATGTTATATATATATAATATATATTGAAGAATATATATTCTTCAATGTAATCCTACCAACTTCTAGTATGGCTCTAGGTATACATGGAAGTAATAAGAGGAACAGGTTATAATAATCATTTATAGTAATAGGTAAATTGAAATATATTTCTTTTATTCTAGGGAGTTTTGTTTTAATCATTTGGTATAGGTTTCTTATACATACAAGTGGGCTTTGTAATGACATTTTTTATGCAAGTGTGTCATGTACTTTGATCATATTCTCCCTTGTATACATTTTACTTTCTCCCCTCTCACCCTCCCTATAATTCTGTGGGTTTTTTTTTTTTCAGAGAGTCTAGGTTCTACTTTCTTGTTTTACATGCAGTGTGTGTATGTGTGTGTGTGTGTGTGTGTGTGTGTGTGTGTGTGTGTGTGTAATTTTATGTATTCATATAAACTTTAGGACCCACAAATGAAAGAGAACATGTGATATTTGTTGTTTTAAATCTGATTTATTTTGCTTAACAAAGTAATCTCCAGACACATACATTTTCCTGAAAACAACAGAATTTCATTGTTTTTTAATTTTTAGAGGTTTATTTATTGTTATTTTAGTGTGTGTGGGTGTTTTGCCTGCTTGTATATCTTGTGCATCATGTGTGTGGCTGGTAGCTATGGAGGCCAGAAGACAGTGTCAGATCATCTGGCTCAACTGTTACACAAGGTGCTAGGAATCAAACCCAGGTCCTCTGAGAGAGCAGCCAGTGTTCTCAATTGCTGACCCGTCTTCCCAACCCCCATAATTTCATTCTTTTCTGGGATGGCTCTTGTTTTCCATCTCTCCTTGTACTGTCTTAAGGATCCAACTCTGCTGATGGGAGAGCAGCCGCTTATGTTACAAGTCTGTCACAGCAGATTATTAATATGCAGTGCCTCAGTGGAGTTCAGGCAGGTTACCTGCTGGGTTGAATTTTTGCCCAGATGTCAGCAGGAGTAACTTCTCTTTTAGGGGGATTCCACAGAAATGTAGTCTACTGAGATGAATTCAATGAAATCCCAGACAAAGAGTTCAAAGGAATGATTCTTAAGAATTTTCACTTAAATCAGAGGACAAAATAAGTTCCTGGATGAATTCAAACATAATAAAAATTAATGGCACCCCTAGATTTCAGCATGGGATTCCCCTCAGAATGATTTTCAGCTGGCCAGCTATTGTCTTCTTTATGTGCACCCAGCACATGAAGGACAGAAGAAAAAAAACTTCAGACAACCCAACCACAAGCTTCATGGAACAGACACTACATGAAGCTTATGGCTGAGTTGTCTGCAGTTTTTTTTCTTCTGTCCTTGTAGTTTTTCATTTCCCCTTTCTCTTTTATTTAAGGACTTTCAGGAGCTAAGGGAAGAACTGTGTACTAAGCAAAAATCACACGGAAAAGATATAAAAAGGCTGTCTTCATGATGTAATATTTCACAGTGTTACCTTTCAGTTATTAACTTAACCTTAGTTGCTCTAATACTCTTTTCTTAATTGCTGCAGGACATGTTAGGCGATTTGTTTACTCCCATAGAAACACCAGAAGCTCAAAATAGAGGCTTTCTCAAGGGTCTATTTGGTGGAAGTGGACAGACATTTGACAGAGAAGAGCTCTGTGAGTAAATTCCTTATTATAAAAATTCATCACAAAACTGAATACTGGCTTGTGTTTATGTATGTGGTCTAATGTACTCTATCTCAAACTCTAGACCATGGTGTTTTTGTTTCTATCTTAACGTGTGAATATCATTTTTCCTGTACTTTGAAAATTATTATGCTTATTAAACATGAATAAAATTAGTCACTATGTTAGGAATAATTAAGTACAAATTATATATACACATATATATGTATATATACTTCAAATAAGTATTAAGCAAGCTAATAATCATCTCAGTTACAGATAGGCCCTATCTTCATGGACAGTTGATCATATTTGACTTTTTAATTCTGAAAAAAACATTTTATTCTGCTTTCCTGTAATTACTGCTAGGAAATGGATTCTTTATTCATAATGCAAGTGTATCAGTACCGTGGTGGGGGGAACTAATTGGAAAATTAACCAGTGAGACTCTGATGAGCAATAATAAAAAAGCAATATGAGGTAACTAGAAAACATTTTCAGAGGACAGATAAGAATAAACATTTCAGATAGTACTACCACCATTTGGTTTTTCATATCAAAACTCCCAACCTTGAATCTGCAACTGTGCAAAAACACATAGTACCACCCTATAATTGAACATTATTTTAGCCAATAAAGGGAATAAAGTGGCAACATAGAATTTCACAAATATCACACTAAATCAGAATGAACAGACCCAAAAAGGACTACATGTTCCTTGATTGCATTCGTATAAATAGTCTAGAATAGGCAAACACATGGGTACTAAAAATTTATCAGTGGTTGCCTGAGGCTAGGGCAAGGAGATAATAGGAAGTGATTGCTAACGAGTTTGAGGTTTCTTTGGACATAATGAAAATATTCCAAAATCAGATAGTAGTTACAGTTATACAACTTTATGAGTCACTAAAAAACAATGACTTAATTATATGTTTTATTAAGGCTTCCTTTTATGATGTATGAATTAGATATCAATGAGGCTCTTATTTTTAAAAGCCTAGGTTCCTTTCCAATGTAACATCCCTGAATTATTCACTAAATATCTGCCAAGGTTGCTGTTTTGTTTTGTGAAAGAATCTCATTCTGTAAACCACTCTGACCTTCAACCCTTGATTCTTTTTCTCCATATCAACAAGAGTTGAAATTATAGGTCTGTGCTATCATATGTGGCTAAGATAGAGATTTTGAATTAAAATTTTTGTTTTACTTAAGCTAAATAAAATATGTTTGTTCCTAACAAAGAAATTTTCAGTATTATAAAAACCACAAAATTTAACTCATGTTTACTTATATAATCCTGTGCCTAGTTCACTAGCATTTACAGAAAAGGGGGGAACCTTACAAAAGCTGATATATAAAGATTAAAGAGAATATTGGACAGAATATAAGTACATGATCAAGCCTCAGATTGGAAGAAACTGTCAGACATGAGGTCTTACATATTTGAGAATTCCAATTCATTCATGTTAATAAATGAATTATAGGACTAGAGAGATAGGAATGTCAGTAAAGTTCTTGACTTGCGTATATTAGGAACGGAGTTCAATCCCCAGAACCCACATAAGAAAGCTGGATGGGGTGATGTGTACTTACAATCTCAATGATGGGAAAGCAGACATAGGTAGACCACCGGGGTTCACTGAACAGCCAGCCTAGCGGGCTTAGTGAGTACCAGGCCAAGTGAGAGACCCTGTCTCAAAAACCAACATAGCTCAGCTAGTGGAGGCACTTGCCACCAAACCTGATAATCTTTTAAATCCTAGGGCCCTTATAGTAGATGGAAAGATTCAATTCCCATAAGTTGTCCTCTGGCCTCCAAAATTGTACAGTGGCATGAACCAAGTCCATTTCTTCCTCCCTTCTCTCCTTCTCTCCCTCTCTCCCCCTCTCTATGTCTCTGTCTCTCTCTGTCTCTCTCTGCCCTCTCTCTCCCCCACTCACACACACATCATATACACAAAAACATGAACATAAACAAACATATGCACCAGAAACCAAAAAGAAAAGAATTATGCCATATTGTGTGAAAGTGCAACCCCATGTACATACCACATACACACAAAGACATATGATATCCTAGTTTCTCCCTTAGGCATTTTTCTTAAGTATTCATACCTTTAACACATGCACATATATAAAATACCAACTATACTATCCTTCGAATGAAAATTATGACAGTAGTGGAAATTAATGAGTATTCTTGGTGACTATCTTGACTATGAATTTATTGACATGTTTTAAATGTTTATGGCTTGAATTCTCAGTCGGGGAAGCTTCAGCAGGAAAAGCATCTCGCAGTCTTGCACAGCACATCCCTGGACCAGGTAGTATAGAAGGCATGAAAGGTGCTGCCGGAGGGGTGATGGGAGAACTGACCCGAGCCCGAATTGCACTTGATGAGAGAGGACAGAGGCTGGGCGAGCTGGAAGAGAAGACTGCAGGCATGATGACCAGTGCAGAAGCCTTTTCCAAGCATGCACACGAGGTAAACTGCCTAAGTAAATACAGGCATCTTCGTACGGTGGACATGTTCAGGTCCTCGTAAGAACCCTAAGCAGAGGTGCCATGTCACCCTGAATATCAGAAGTATTGTAGTTCTCTCCTTCTCAGGGGAGGTAAAGAAATACTATATTAGGTTGAGACTTGTTTACCTTTTGCATAAAGTATTTGTTGGTATTTCTGATATAGTAGGTCTGTATTGTATCACCTGCTTGAAAGGTGCATAAGGATAGTCCCCCAAGAAAGGTGGGGGTCAGTAAAGGCTAGAATACATGTCTTTCATGTTGTCTCAGTCATTAGAAAGCATTTCCTGTCAGCTAAGTCTATTCAACTTAAGCATTCTTTAAGCCTTTCTCATGTGTACTTTGTCCCACAATGTAAGAGGCCATACAGTTTTATTATGTTTTGAGATTTAACTACATTTCCATGATTGCTCGATATTGATCTGCTGAATAGCATTTTTAAGAATTTGTAGCATCTCGTGATTGCTATTTTTCTCTTTGCAGTTGATGCTGAAATACAAGGATAAGAAATGGTACCAGTTCTAACCTTCTAAAGAAGCTATGACTGCTTTGAGAAACCATTATTCAGGGAAACCAAATTTATTCCCAGCATTACTATTCAACTGCTAGAAACAAGTTTCTTCTACAAAATGTTCCATTATAGTCCATCTGAAGTTATCATAAAGGAGACAAAGGCAAAGACGCTGTACAACATAAAGGCTGGAACCCTGGTTAAAATCCCAAGATAATGGCTGAATTTGTCTTTTCCCCATGTGGAATAGATGTTATTATCTTGGCATGTAATTTGCTAAGAATTTATGTTTGGAAACTATGGGGAGTCCTTTTGATTTGAAATTTCCTGTACAAACAAAAGCATTAATGCACTTAATGAAAAAAATCTTTGCATGATAAATTAACATCTTAAGAGGAAAAGAAACAAAAGCATGTTATAAGAAAAGAAAAAGGATTTATGGTAAACTACTTTTATGAATTGGGCCACACCCAGCAATTTAAAAATCTACATTAGAAGATGTCAGTGCATTTCAAGTGTATTTGCTATACCCAACTGAAAAGGAATCAAAACAAACCCAGAATTTTCTTCTAACCTGAAACTTTCCTTATCATACTAGGACGTTAATGAATTCTTACAGCAAGAATCTGATTAACATTTTCTCTGTCCATAGTATTTCACATCATTTACAGCTCTCATTCATAAGCAAGTATTGCCAGTATAGTAAAGTATTCCCAACACATTTGTTTTCATTTTTGTCACCTTCAAAGTAAATTTCTATTTTTAGTCATAAATTGTGGAGGGTCGAATCACCTCAAAGAATTTTTTCAGCCTGGTTTATATTCTACAGAGGAGTTGGTGATAAGTTTGCAGAACTCGACTATAGGAACAATGCAGTTGGCTTTGAGAACTGATTTCACAAAGAGTGGAATTTCACATATTCTAATTTCAGTTTCCAAAGTGATATATTTTTAAACCACCATTTGTATCCTTATCTGCCAATTACACAGTATATTACTGTTCAAACCCAATAGGGTCTACAATCCCAAGGTGCTTTTGCAGCCTGACATTCACAGACCAAACTGGTCATCCTCTTCGATGTGATTCAGTAAAACCTCAGTTAATGTTTTGGAAAAGAGATTCTAAGTTGTTGTGTTTCTGATTAACAAGGGCTTTCATTAAAAAATACTTGGGTTTCAATACTTATTAATAGAAACCTTTATGTAATGTAGTGGTGTTTTAGCTATCTTAGCCACATTTATCATTATTGATAACACAAATCCAGAGATAATTTAATGATACAAAATCAATAATTTTGCCACTAATTAGATTGATTAATATAAGTCACAAGAATGTGTCAGTAAATACCACCTTCTTAAGAACTCTAAAAGTAAAGACTAGCCTTAGCATGATAAAATTATCTATTATAACCCAACACAGAAACACCAAAAAGAAAAATAAATGAAGGCTCCTACTTGCTGTATTGAACATGCTTGGAAGTCAGAAATATAGATCTCACCTAACAGTATGTTGTTCCTGTTTTAAAAATCTTAATTATGTGATCAGTTTATTGAATTTTGAAGATTTGAGGTCTTACACGGTTTAACATTTGTATTCAAGACATCATCATTTCCTTGAATCAAACTTAATAGACAAAACTATCATTTCCATCGGTTTTATATTTTTTGTTTGAAGTGGTGCTTCCTTTGAATTTTTCTCAGTAATTCTAAAGTTAAAACAGAGATGATTAAAGAGCCAGAAAATACACATCAGAGTAGCATTTCTCAGAGTCTTTGAGTTCTGCTTTTTCAAAAACATTTCTCTGTAAATCCACCTGCTATTATAACATTAGCATAAGAGGACTTGGCTTGGAAATACAGACAATATATACATTTATACAGTAAAAAGATTAATAAAATTTAAGGCCAGGATCTGGAAAATATTGGTAGCCAAATTGCAACCCACAATTTATAATATCTGTTTTAAGGACCCGAATTTCTGATTTTTCTGGACACTTTAACATTTCTACATTTTAAAATAACTTTAAAAACTGAGATTTTTTTTTGTTTAGAAATAGTGAAACTCAACTCAAAGTAGCATTGAATTCAATGGCTATCTCTGAAACTCCCAGTAAGATTTAACTTGTTTTAGAGATGAAGTTCAGGGTACAGTGCTTGCCCACCACATGTTCAAGACCCTGGGTTCAATCCTCAATGTCATACAATTTTTTTTTTACTTGTTCTAAAGCAATGTTCTCAATAGCAGCATCATTAGCACAAAATTCTGCGTAGCATATTGTGGAATGTAACAGTGCCCTTGGCTTCTGCCCTCTAGATGCCAGTTGTATGTCCTACAGAAAACACCATATAGTAAGAACACATTGTCTTAGCAAGAGAAGTCCTGCCCAAAATTACATGTATAATTCATAATCAATAGAGTGCAATTTTGGAGACTCAGTGAACTAACAATTTTAGACTGTTTCAAAGCACACAGAGAATATATTGAAAAGGGCAACCATATTTCATAATAGATATGCTTAAAACTCTGGCTTTAGCAAATACATCAAAAAGTTTATGAATAGACATTATTTGGAGTAGGTGTTTCTGACATGCTTGAAAAGAATGAGTTCTCATAAATATTTAAGGCTTAAAAATACTTACAAAATTGTTTGCTGAGCCCTCTCTTAACATAAGGGTAACATATCCCCAAACCAATGATTAGCAGAATCCAAATTAGTGAGGTTTTACTGTATCAAAATTATTTTTATAATTCAAAGAGATAGCAATAACAATAATTTAACCATGGATGTGATTATTCTCTTTGAACTTTTCTGTTCTGTTGTACTAACCTCAATAAACACACACACACACACACACACACACACTCACCTACTAACACTCATCACCACCACCACCACCATTTTGTCATCATTGCCATCCAAGGGAAATGAGTAGTGTATAATGTTTTACATTTTCTCATCTCTCTTCTGTCTTGGGCCATAAGAGAAACCACCCCCCGAAAGCATTAATAGTGCAGAAGAAGGCAATCCTGAGCCTTGTTTATCATCAAAATTACATTCTGTCTTCGAAGTGGCATCAAAAGATAAGGCTTGCAAAGCACCATCTGGACAAGGTGACTTTACCTCCCTATTCCTTCCTCAACAGAAAACCCCTTCTTAGTGTTCCAGCAGAAAATGGACCTTCCATTCTATTCATCAATAATAAAAGAAGTGTTTGTTCCCTGGTTCTTACAGTAACGTAAGCAATGATCATGAAATCATCCATTTATCTTGGGGTTAGGGTGGAGGATGATTGACTTATCATTTATTTCAATCCCCTGAAAAAGTTGTGCTTCTGACTTTGCTTTCTACATTTCACTGAGTCTCAGACTTAGGACTCAGTCACCATGAGGTCATTGTGTGACTACAGCTTCAGGTGTACAGTGACAAAATTGAGATGTTTTCCAGCAATTCCATCATAGACACATTTCTCAAGTCTTTTGGAATGGATTCTTGATAAAATCTAGGTCTCTATCCCTCAAAAATGTAAAGGGACCTTCAAATATAAAGTTCCCTCTTATATGGCCCATCAATACTATTAAAAAGGCATCATTTATCCATTATCTGTGCCAGTTTGAGAAAATAAAAAGATTAGGCCCAAGATTGATTGAAAGCTAAGGTTCTTTGAGATACTTAGCTATCTGGTGTTTGGACAGAGAAATAAAATGAAACTGACCTGGAAAGGAAGACTAAAATTTGTTTTCTTTGGTTTAGGATTAGGATATTCTTTGTATCACAAGCTTCTTTGGGGGAGGGTGTAAGCACTGTTCTCTGACTACACTGGTTCACAGAGGGCAATAACAAAGAAAGCCAGCATGTCAGATCAAGTCTTGTTCTCTCTGTGTTAGGAGAAATAGCAGCTTCACAGTTTCCTCACCTATTGTCACTCAGCCCCAATTAGGTGGTAGTATTATGTGTGCACATTGCTCAGAGTACCTGAGATAAGTCACGAACTTAGAGTAAGTGTTGTCATCATACGCAAGATTCCAGGAAGCATGGCTGCTAAAATGTTTAGTATTCCTATCTCTAGACCATGTAGCCTCGAATGGAAGAAATAGGTACAGCCTCACCTAGAAACAGGGGAGAAGGTGCAGTATGGTGGGAGGGTGGGGTGCAGGGAGGATTATGAGAGTCTGAGGGAAGTAGTGATGTTTTGATGCACCAGAAGCACAGCAAATGCACATACATACACACACACACACACACACATGTATATATACATATATATGTATGTATATTTTTTTTCTGGAAGAGTAATTTTCAGCATCTGCTGTGCATAACAATCACTTGAGATTTTAAACTCCCAATGATATCAAAATGTCTTAGGCTGAGAATAGGACATCAGTACTTTTGAAAGCCCTAAGAATGTGTCTAATGTCCAAAGTTGCTAACCACTGCTTTATGACCAACTAGGAAGGATTCTTGTTCTCCTTGGCTGGTATCTTAGCCCCTTCCAAGGGATCAGGGAAGACAGCATGTCTTATCTGAATTGGCATTTATTCTGTGGCTCTCACAGAGCAAAAGTGAATGTACATTTCTAACCAGATAGCTCCACTAATTCTTTGTAGCTCTATAATATTATTGTGTGTAACCTGATCTTTAGTTATTTTAAGTCAAAGTTGTAAGCACTGATTGTCTTTTACATAAGGTACCACAAGATACTGGAAATAGCACCATAAATTCAGCAGTATATAAAGCTAAGTGGTAAAAATAATTCTCGATATTTGGACAGTGGAAATTCTCAAAATAATCATTTACTAAGCCAGCTCCAAGTTTATCACTCACCCTTGTTCTGGAGCAGAAGGTGAACAACTCTTGTTCTCCTACAGATACCCTGCTGGACCTGATTTTAGCAAACAGGAAGAACAACTCTTCCTTCTTTGATTGTTGTCTCAAAAGCTCCCAGGGACAGTTGCACTTATTCTCTTACTTACTGGGTATGTGTGTAAAGGGAAAATCTCTATTTGATGACCAGTACCCTGAAAAAGTGCTTACAGTCCCAGAAAGGAAGAGTCCAGCCAACAGAAGGCAGCAACACAGAGAAAATATTCAGAGTTCTCTCCCCTTGTGCCAGTCCCCCTCTGTCTTGGCCCACCCTTCTCAACTGTAAAGCCAGAGGATAATCTAGGTGGTGGTTTTGGACAGTTGTACACAGGATCAAACTCTCTAATAACCTATAACTTTTAGTACTTAATTATGTGATGTTTTATTCTAGGAAATAAGAGACAGACGACACCATTGATGTATCTTTCTTTCATCTTCAGAATTTTTGCATCTTTTCAGAAAATGACAAATTACTATTTTTCTGTTGCATTCAGCAATTGTGACTATACCTAAAATTCTTGTAGTCTGTAGAGATCAATAAAATTGTATATGTTTGTACATATATGCTTTCTTATGTCATGATGTCATATATATTGACTTTTGCTGAGATTAAATATATAGAGGTAAAGCCCTCATTTGCAAACTGTGAACTGTGGTTTTACCAAGATGAATGTTTTGAAAAGACGTGGAGGGGATGGGAGAACATAATGATTTTAACGAAAAAGAAAACAAATTTGAAGTTCCCAATATTGTATAGATTGTTAGAATTAGTTGATTGAAAGGGTTAGAAATAACCATTCAAAATTCCTATCAAACTGGGCACATACGTAACATTTTAGTGAAAAATTTAGACAACTTGCAAGGTTATTGATTGAATTGTACCTGTGGTGGAATTAAAGTGGAAGCAAATTGGTTGATAGTACCCATGAGACCCTGCTGTGATTCAACGACTTAAGAAACTCACACAGGTCTTGACTTCCTAGCTTCCCCCCCCCAACCCTCGAAAAATGAATCTGTTGTGAGTTTATACTACCACCTAGTGGTCATGATCAGCGTTCTTCAGCCCCAGTATGGTTAGTGCTTTCATCAGTATAGTTAATTCCCCTTCTGGCATTTTTTTTAGATTTATACCGGCGGCCTTAGCCAGCTCAGCTTATTCTTCCAAGTTCTAATTATCTTAGACCAATTCTTCCTTCACCACAAGTTTTCTAATACAATTGGACCTATATAAAATTGAAAAAATAACAACCAGTTCTAGGCTAAAAATTACTTTTGAGTAAAAAAGCAAATATATAGGCCCTTTAAAATATAAATGCTAATCTCTATTTCAGGTTCTTCTCAGGAAGATCAATTTATCTCATCTTTCAATTACAATGACTCAAACCCATAAACCTGCATTCAATATTTTCTTCCCTCTTTCATCTCTTATTCCTTCTGTCACTCTGTTTCTGCCTCCCTCCCACCTTTCTCACCTCTCCATCCCTGCTTCCTTCCTCAAGTTTTTCCTGCCATTCACTCTATTTAAAGGGCAGCCACACCATTGGAGCAGGTAAATAGTGGCAATCTCACACAGGACCTCCCTGGGGTAGGATGAGAAGAACAGTCCACAAAAGAACAGAGCTGGGGTGAGGGGGCAGGGGAGACTTGGGTGGCCAGTAGCCATGGAATTCAAGGTCTTCTTTGGAGCAGGGCAGAAGGCAACCCATTTGGCTCAGAAGAGTGGCCATGTACAAGGAATTGAGCATTTAAATAAACTCATTGAAAATATTGGAGCCAAATTTCTCACTTATGGAGACTATAGAAGGGTATACAACTAAATGAGAAAACTAGAAAGTTTATAAATTTTGGTGCTTCTATACAGCAAGGTAAATTGAAGTTCATAATTTTTTTTGTTTCAAAATGGGTAAAGGAGAAGATTTTTAAATATTTCACCACAAAGAAATGATAGTTGAGGGGATGGTTACGCTAAATAGCCTGGTCTCATCATTACATAATGCATATATGTAAAAAACTATCAAATTATTCCCTGTCAATATATAATTATTATTACTCAGTTAAAAATAATAAAACTTCTTAAAGAAGGAAAGTCAGGATAAGCCTGGAAATGTCAATTAGAATTGGAGTTATCAGTGTGAACCTTATATGTTTGTGTATATAAATAGTTTTATCTATATAAATAGTTATATACATAGATACACATATAATACACATCGTGTATGTGTGTGTGTGTGTGTGTGTGTGTGTGTGTGTGTGTGTGTGTGTGTGTGTGTGTGTGCTGAAAATGTATACGTATGTTGTACATAAATATTTTCCAATTCTGAATGCTGAAGGCTGGAAAGATACACACACAGCAATCAGAAAATCTGGCACTGGATTTTGATTCCCAAATATTCTTCCCTGCTAAAGGTACTGGAGCATTTTGAAAAGAATGACTGGCTTAAATCCTGGAATATACTCTGTATCAGAAAATGAAGTATTCAAAGAAAGATGGCATGTCAGAAGCACTCAAAAACTTCTCGAAGGAGCTTACACAGGCCAAGTCAGAGATAACTTAGCCCTAAAATGTAATGACAGTAATTGGATAATATAGGCCACTGAATTAATACTGATATAAATTAATATGAAGGAGAGCCAACCAATAAATGTAAATCAAATTTAAATATTGCTGTTAGATAACCATTGTTATAATATGGTGGGCAACAAAATATTAGTCAGTGCTCATATTAACAGGGTGAAGTAGGATGTCAGTATAGGATGAGTTACATTATCTCCAAGTGTCTTCAAAAAATTGCTACGCATTAAAATATTTACACGAAAAATACGGTAGATATCGTATTTCTTATTGAGGGAGCAAACTCCTGCCACTGGTAATGGGTCAAATGGGTCAAGTCAACATCCTGTACTGTCTTTGAAAAGAACACAGTATTCCTGCCAAAATACAGTCTGAATCTAGTCCTGTGGAAACATTAGACAGAACTAAACTGAGTGACATTCTATAAATGGATGCCCCTTAAGAACTTTTTTTGGTGTGGAAAGACAAGGAAAAACAGATATTCTTAGATCTAGGAAGCCAAAAAACATGACAACTGCATGCAATACAAATCTTAGATTAAGACATTTTGCTGTAAGTGTCATGACATAAATGGAGCAATTATCAAAACTTGAGTGTGGTTTCCCACTTGATTACAATTATTTGTACCATTCTTTAAACTTTTATTTAAATTTGAACTTATTTCAAAATAAAAATATAAAAATAAAAATATTTTCAATTTGTTGTATTATTTGTACTCCAGTAGCATTATCTTATGTCTTTCAGAGCAAATGGATAGCTGCTTGTGACTGAGAGGACTCTGTAAGCTTTTTGGAAATCCAGTCATTATTTAAATATTTTAAAAGTATTTAATTTCCATTGGGTATATTTACAATGTTACCTAAGAACATTTTCATACAGATATAAAGTTTATATTGACCATATATTCTCTATATATCTTCCTTTCTTCCTCTGTCCCTTCCTGTTAGTTCCTTTTGTTCTTCTAGATAGTTTTGCTTCTATTTTTGAATCATATATATTTGACTTTATGAATCTACATAAAATCTAGGAATCATAAATCCAAGAATATATGATGTTTGTCTTTCTGCTTAAGTTACTTAATATGATTATCTCCTGTTGCATCTATTGCCCTGAAAATGGCATAACTTCATTTTTAAAATATAATTTTTTAGGTTTGTGTCTATGCTATTGTGTGTGCAGCATGTGCATGCAGGGACCCACAGAGACCAAAAGAAGGTATCAGATCCCCTGAAACAAGTTACAGAGAGAGAGTTGTAAAGTGCCTTGTGGGTGCCGGGAACCCAACCTGGGTCCTCTGCAAGAGCAGTAAGAATGATCCCTCTAGCCCATGTAACTTGATTTTTATTTATAGCTGAAAAAATATCCATCAATAAAACATGTTCTCTTTATCCATTCTCTATTGTTGAGCAGCAAGGTTGGTTTCTTAGCTTAACTACTGTGACTAGTGGTACAACAAACATTGATGAACAAGTATGTCTGTGATGTGTTGACTTGGAGTCCTGTGGGTAGATGCCTGGGAGTGATATAAGTATATCATATTATAGGTCTGGTTTTAGTTTTTTGAGAAACCCCCATATGGATTTTCATAATGGCTATAGTAGTTTACATGCCTACCCACATGTTACATGTCCACCAGGGATATATAGAGCTCCCTTTGGTCAACATCCTCACCAGCATGTATTGTTATTTGGGGTTTTATTGTTGCTGTTTAATACAAACTCTGTGTAGCTCTGAATGGCCTAGAATTCAATATGTAGACCAGGATGGCCTTGAACTCACAGAGATCCACCTGCTTTTGCCTCTTCATTGCTAGGAGTAAAACCACTACCATGTTATTGTTTTCTTAATGACTGCAATTCTGATTAGCACGAGATGTAGTTTTAGTTTGTTCTAAATTGCCATTTCTCTAATGTATGGTGAGGTTGAACATTTCTTTTTCATATGATTATTGGCTATTTGTATGTAATCTCTGGGGGATTTCCTGTTCATTTCATTAGCACATTTGTTAGTAGAGTTGATGGTTTCTAGTTTTACTATTTGAGTTCTTTCAATAATCTAGATATCAACCCTCTGTTAGGTGATGCAGTATTCTATTTCTCTGAATTGAAGCTTTCCCTCCTGGAGGAAGGCAGGAAGCTCAGAAGACTTAGAAAGTAAATAAAAATTTCAAGCTTCGGGGAGTTGTAAGATTCAAGAGACTCTCCCCCGCTCCCGCCCCTGCCCCCCGCCCCCATCCCCAAGTCACTAGGTTGTAGAACCTGTAACAGTTGCAAAAGAGGAAAATCTTTGACCAGCTGAGCCACCTGCAAATTGTTCTGGGAACTCCAGGATTGTGGCTTCCCTGAGCACCTCTCCTGGGGTTGGTTTTTCACAACAGCTGCCTGAGTCACTCATGCTGCTGTAAGAAACCCCCCTTGCTGATTCCTCAAGCTGGAAGTGGTAGAGTCATTTCCTTTGGTGTGTCATCAGTGCCCTATCTGGGTAAATAGATATTTGTTCACCAGGAAAAGCCACACAGCAGGTGTATTGGTGTTCTGAATGAGAATTTTCCCTCGTAGTCTCAGGCCTCTAAATACTTGAACATCAGCTACTGGCACTATTTGGGACAGCTTATGATGTGTGGCTTGCTAGAAGAAATAAGTCAGTGGGGATGGAGGGATTGTGGTTTCAAAGTGTCATCCCATTTCCAGTTTTTGCTCTCTCCTTTCTGCCTGCAGGTCAAGATTTGAGCCCTTAGCTGTCCCTACTTCCATGCCTGCTACATGTTGCTATGACAGCCATGACTGCCATGTCAGACTCTGTAGAGTCCTCTGGAGGAGTTAAGTCCAAATAAGCACACCCTTCTATAAGTTACCTGGTTTTGGTGTTTTAACATGATGATAGAAAAGTGACTAACACAGGTGTGTGATGGTTTGAATAAGAATGGCCCCCATAGGCTCCCATATTTGAATGCTTAGTCACCAGGGAATAGCACTGTTTGAAAGGATTAAGAGGTATGACCTTGTTAAAGGGAGTATGTCACTGGTGTATGCCTTTGAGGTTTCCAAAATCCATGCCAGGCCCAGTCTTCCCCTCCCCTCCCCCTCTCCCTCTTACTCTGTCTATCCATCAAGATGTTATTCTTAGCTATTCCAGCAGCATGCACACATGCCACTATGCTCCCCTCCGTGAAGATTAAACCTCTGAAAGTGTAAGCAAGCCCCCAGTTAAATGCCTTCTTTTATAAGAGTTTCCTTGGTCATGGTGTCTCTTCACAGCAATAGAACAGGGACTCAAACAAGGTGTATAACTAGAAAAGATTTTCTACCAGTCTGTGGATGGTGTCTTCCCTGAGTGAACTGTTTCCTTTGTTGTGAAGATTTTATGTATATGAGTGCATTGCCTGCATGTACATATATGTGGCCATAGATAGTTATGAGCCACCATGAGGATGCTGGGAACCTAACCTATGTCCTCTGCAAAAAAAAAAAAAAAAAGCAAATGCTCTTAATACTGAACCTGCTCCTCAGCCCCAAGAAATGACTTTTTTTACAAGATGAGAGTTTGGGATTTAATTTCTTTCCTTCTGCATGTGGATATCCAATTTTCACAGCACCATTTGTTGAAGAAGCTGTTTTTCCCCCCAATGTATAGTTTTGGGGGACTTTTGAAGTTGGACTAAATGCATTTTGCATTATGATATGGCCATGAGTCTGTTCAGAGCATCCCTAGGGAGTGGGATGTAGTGGCTTGAATGTGAAATGTCCCTCATAGTCTCAGGGATTTGAACACTTGATCCCCAGTGGGTGCCATTGTTAGGGGAGGTTTAGGCAGTGGGGCCTTGCCGAAGGAAGTACATCCCTGGCAGCAGACTTTGAAGCTAAAGCCTTGCTTACTTCCAGTTTGCTCTTTCTGTATCTCACTTACAGTTCAAGATGTGAGCTCTCAGCTTCCTACTCCTGCCAGCAGGGCTGCTGATTAACACCATGATGCTACTTTACTATAATGGATTCATCACTGTGGAAAGAAAAGCAAATACTCTCTCCCTTAAGTTGCACATTGTATGGTATTTTATCACAACGGCAGAAAAGTAACCCATGGATGAATCGTTCTCACAACAACATAATGACTTTAGACAAAGTGAATGCTACTTTTACTGTTTCCAGGCAAACATGTCTCAGTGCTGCAGCATGTTTGTGTGTCTTTTGTTATCTTCCCATGAATGATTGAGTCTTTCTTCTTTCTGTCATCCTTCCTCCCTCCTTTTCTCCCTCCCTTCCTTCCCTCCAGCCCACCCTATCTGCCTGCCTTTTGGGCTTTGAGCTATTGTCTCAACTTTGTCGGAAAGTTTACTTAATTTTCAATTTTACTATTTGAGAATTTCATACAGCATATACTGTGTTCTGATCAAATCTGCCCCCATTCTTGCCCCTTAAGTTCTTCTTCTATCCTCACCATCGCTTTTCTCTCTCAACTTCACAGAGTTTTTGTTTTGTTTTGTTTTGGGTTTGGTTTTGAGACAAGGTCTCCATAACCCAGGCCAGCCAGAAAACCCTGACCCTCCTACTCCTGCCTCCCTCTGCCTAAGAATTTTTAATTGTTAATTTGTGTATTACTGCATGTATGTGTGTGCCTGGTGTCTGCAAAGGGCAGAAGAGGACACTGGACTCTGCTGGAACTGAAGTTACAGACCATTGTGAGTGTGTTCTTTTTAAAAATGCACTGAGTCCACCTGTATGTGCAGGTGCAGAACCTTCTGCTGGAGCATAGGTGGCCTCTATGGGCCCTGCAGAAAACTATGAGTCATTCATTTGTATTATGCAGTGGACTCAATAATCTATAATTTATCATTTTACTAGTAGCAAGCATTGATATTTTTCTATCTTTTGGTACTACAAGCAAGACAGCATTGAACATTTACACGAGCATTTGCTTATGTACAAGTGTAGGGGAAGAGCAAAGTCTAAATCAAGCCTTCCCACTTCAGCCTTTTAAAATCACTGTTGCTAGTTGGCCTTTCTGTTCTCCAAGTTGTGCTTAGGAACGCTGTTGCTTTCATCTCTGCGTACTCTCAAACTTCCATCTTTTTACTTTATGAGAATATGAAAGATGAAAATGACATCTTATTTTAAATAAATTTACTAATTATAAGCAACTTAAGTGTGTATAATTAGACACTTAAGTCCTTATCTATTACTTGTCTGTATATTTTGACTTTTTTGTGTACAGTTGTGTAACAGGACCCAATTTAGTTTAAGCAGGGTCATCTGTGTGAGCATTGGATTGGAATTATTACCCTTTGGAGCCTGGTGAAGTTACCAGTTGGGTACCCAACTGAAGTCAATGACTCTCCCTCTCACTGACTCTATCTGTAGTAAATATTTCCATACTGAGGGGTAGACCCCCTGAGTCCCTCTTTCATACAAACCTGTTGATGGGCCCATTCTTACGAAGTTCCAGTGTGAGCATCCACAGCTGCTGTGAGTTTAGGATTGCAATGGCTGTATCTTGCCCAGAAGATGACATTTTGCTGCCCTTCTCCCTATCTTCTGTCTCATACTTCTTTCCTCACCCTCTTACAAAATGTTCCCCGAAACTTAGAGAGGGTGGTTTTGGTGTCCCGTTTAGAAAGGAGCACACACCCACTACTACTCTGAGCAGCCTGAATCTCTCTGTATTTGTCACTTCACCGGGAAGAGAAGCTTTACTTGTTGCAGTTTGGGATTTATGACTTGAGGCTATTTGAGGTCTTTGTGCTTCTGGATGATTTTCAGAATTGCTTTTTCTGATTCTGTGATGAATGTCATTGGCATTTTGGAGCATTACATAGAAGCCATATACTAAGTTTGGTAATACAGCTATTAATTCTTTCAACCTAGAAACAGGATGTCTCTCCTTGTGGCTATACTTTTTTTTTTTTTGAGAAAGAGTTTCCTACTAAATCATATGCTCATTGGTTTAGCTAGGCAACCTACTAGCAACCCCCAGGATTCTCCTGGCTCCCCTTCTAACAGCTTGATTTATGTGTTACTGTGTTTTATTTTTATATGGCTTCATATAAAACTATGGATCCAAATGCAGGTCTTCCTGCTTACACAGAAAATGCCTTACCCACTGAGCCATCTCACCAGCCCTGTCCACGAAGAGGTGTTGCATTAAATACTTTTTCTGTACTTGTTGAGGCGATCATAGGATTATTCTTCATTGTGTTTATATGATATAGTGTTTACTGATTGAGTGTACTAGTCCCTCTTTGCATTTCTTGAAGGGAAATTAATCAGGTCACAGTCTTATGGTTCTTTTAATGTGATGTTGCATTTAATATGCTACTATTTTGCTGAAGATTTAGCATCTATGTTCATCAGTGACATTTGTCTATATTTTTCTTTTTTCTTGTGCCTTTCCATGCTTTGACAACAGGGAAGAGCTGACCTCATGGAATGAATGCTGAAGGCTTCTCTCACTATCATTCTGTGTAGTAACTTGACAAACAATATTTAGTTCTTATTCATAAAATTCAGCAATGAATCCATTCAATCCTAGTTTTACTGTTGTTGTGGTTGTTTTGAGGCTTTTTATTATTGATTTAAATAACACATTATTGATCTATTTGGCTTTTCTATACCAGTTTGGTTCAATTTTAAATCATATGTTCAAAAATTTGTCCATTTCTTCTAGATTTTCCAGTGTTTTAGTATATAGTTTTTCAGATTAGTTCCTATTGATCCTTTATATTTTTGTGAGTCTTAGATTTTAATTTTTAATTTTTTTGAAATTGAAATTAAAATTACATCATTTTCCCTTTTCCTCCATCCAACTCCTTCCACGTACCCCCCCCCCACACACACACACTCTGGTCTTGTTCTGCTTTTTAGGCCTTAGCCTTTTAATTGTTGTTTTACACCACACACATACACACACACACACACACACACACACACACACTTAAATATATAAATATAATCTGCTCAATCCATTTTTTATTATTTGTGTGTGTGTGTGTGTATGTATATATATATATATATACATATATATATATATATATATGATTTCAGGGATGATCACATGGCATTAGATAACCAATTGGGAGATACTTCTCTGGAGAAGAATATTTTTCCCAACTCTCAGTAAACCTTAGTTTCTTGTAGTTGTTTGTTTAGGGTTGGGGGATCCATGAGATCCATGCTAATATCTATTGGTGACCTTCTTCATGCCTCATTTAGGCAGCCATGTTGTTGAGACTTCATGGGTGTAGCTTCGTTGATATTTCTAGGAGATGCAGTCTCACAGCAGACATCTGTTCCTCTGGCTCTTACAGTCTTTATCCTGAACCTTGGGTGCAGGAGTTGTGTAATAGATGAATCAGTTGGGCTGAGCACCACACGGTCACTTGATCTCTGCATTTCAATTGATTGTGGGTTTCCTTAACGGTCTCTAACTGCTGCACAAAAAAGTTCCTTCATTGAGGAGTGAGAGCTACAATTATCTGTGGGTATAGAAATAGTTAAGACAGGAATTATGCTGGTTTAGTACAGTGATAGTCATAGGTTCTTCTCTAAGATCCATGGCCTCACTAGCCCTGGATGATAATTAGTGAGTTTCCAGTACCAGACATGATTTCCCTCTGATAGAGCAGGGTTTAAGTCCAATTAGAGAGAGGTTGGTTACCACCAAAGTATGAGTACCACTATGGTACCCTTAAGGTTATTGTGCCATGGTGGTCATTGTTGTAGGTTGTTAATAGGCATAATATCTGAGTAGTACTATTGGTTTCTTCTTTCAGTTGGGTGCTTGCATGGCACTTTCTGGTACTTTGAAATCTAGTCCTCAGGGAGGAAACTTTCAGGTCAGATTAGCTCTGACTTTCCACTTCCTGTGTCCAAAGAATATGGTGTCTTCAGCAATAGAAATTTGCCTTTAACTTCTAAAAGGCAACCAAGAGCAACAGCAGTAGCCTAAAGTGTTTGGAAGTGAGGGCTCTTTGACTTCCCTGACCAACAACTCAAAAGAGGGCTTCTCATGCTTGGGATTGGGGTTTTTGTTAGTCCATGGCTCTGGGCAGAGAGCATTTCCAGACAAGGTGGGAAATTTTTATTTTAAAATATATGTGTATATATATGTATCATACGTAATTTTAGGTAAATAGATAATAAGATTCCTTATGACTTCTTCAGACATTCTGTTTTTTTAACTCTTATTTACCTACCTTATTTTACCTTTCCCAATAAACCAAACCTCCTTTTTTTTCACAACCCTTCAAATTGCATTAAAACTGTTATTTCTCTCTTTATCACCTCCCCCCCCCCCCCCGATTTCATGGTACCTTTTTACTTTCTTTGCTTCTGCTGTTACTCCAGATTATAGATTCACATCTGAAGATTTGAATTAGGAGCTACAGGTGAATGAGAACATGTGATGTTTGTCTTCCCAGAACTGACTACCTGACTCAATGTAATCTTTTATAGTACCATCCATTTGCCTGAAAATTTCATGATTTCATCTTTATTTACAACTACATTGTATTCCAAGGTGTACATTTGCATTATCTAGTCATCAGTTGAGAGACATTTAGACTGTTTCCATTTCCTAACTATTGTGAATAGAGCAGCAATGAACACAGCTGAGCAAATATCTATGGAGTATGAGGTCAAGTCCTTTGGACACATGCCTAGGTATGGTACAGCTGGATCATTTGGTAGATTTATTTTTAGCTTTGTGAGTGTTCTCCACCCTGATTTCCAGAAAAGCTGCACCAGTTTGCAATCCTACCAGCAGGAAATAAGGGTTCCGCTTCCACCATATCCCCTCCTTTATTTGTCAGTTGTTTTGATTTGCATTTCCCTAGTTACTAGTGATAATAAGCATTTTTGAGATAATTCTTAGCCATTTTTATTTCTTCTTTTGAGACATCTCTGTTCAGATCACAGGCCCCCTTTTTGAATGGATGGTTTGGTGTTTGTTTTGTTTTGTTCTGGGCATTAATCCTCTGTCAGGTGTATGAGCTGGCAAAGGTTTCTCCCATTCTGTAGGCTTCTTCACCTGGTTGATTGTTTCTTTAGCTGTGCAGGAGCTTTTTAGTTATATGAAGTCCTGCTTGTCAATTGTTGGCTTTTATTATTAGGCAGATTGATTTCTATTCAGAAAGTCCTTTTCTAAACCTGTATGTTATAGGATAGTGTCTTTGTTACCTTCTAACACTTTCAGTGATTCAGGCTTCACATTGAGGTCTCTGCTTCATTTGAATTAGTTTTTGTGTAAAGTGATAGATATAGATCTAATTTCATTCTTCTACATGTGGGCTTCAGTTTTCTCAGCACCATTTGTTAGATGCTATATTTTCTCCAGTGTCTGATTTTGGCATCATTGCCAGATATTAGATAGCTGTAGTTACTTGTACTATGTTTGGGTCTTCTATTTTGTTCTATTGGCCTACAAGTTTTTTTTTTGTGCCAGGACTGTAGTATTTTTATTAATTTGACTCAACAATATCTTGATGTATGGAATGACAGTTGTTCAAGTGTTATTTTTGTTTGGGATTGTTTTAGCTATTCAGGTTCTTTGATAGTTGCATAAGAATTTTGGGATAGTGTTTCCTATTTCAGTGAAGAATAAGATGAAAAATTTGATTGGGATTGAATGAAATCTGTAAATGAATTCTGAAAGGGTGGTCATTTTCACAATATTAATTCTATCAATCCATGAACATAAGATGTCTTTCCATTTTCTACTGTCTTTATCTCTTTCTTCAGATGTTTAAGTTTTCATTGTAAAGGTCCTTTGCCTTAGTTAGGTTCATTGCTTATATTTTATTTTCTTAGATGCTATTGTGAATGAAAATGTGTTTATGATCTTTTTCTGTACAATTGTCATTAGTGTATATAAAAGCTATTGATTTTTTATAAGTTCTATATCCTGACATTTTATGGAACTGTTGACTTTTTCTAGAGGTTTTCTGGTAGAATTTTTTGGATATTTAAATGTAATATATCATATACAAAAGGATACCTCCTCATTTGTATTCCTTTAGCCTCTTCTTATCTTATTGAGACAGCTAGTGCTTCAAGTACAATACTGAAAAGGACTGGGGATACTGAGCAGCCCTGCATTATTCCTAATTTCAATGGTATTTCATCAAGTTTTCTGTCTAGGATGATGTTATCTGTGAGTCTCACATATATAGCTTTATTATGTTCAGATATATTCCCTCTAGTAGTATTCTTTCTAGACCTCTCGTCATGGAGGTATGTTGGATTTTGTCAAAATCTTTCTCTGCATCTATTGAGATGATCATGTGCCTTTTTGTCTTTTAAGTCTATTTATGTGATTTATTACATTTATTACTTGTATATGTTGAACTACTCATAAAGCCAAATTGATCATGGTGGATAATCTTTTTGATGTATGTGTGTATTTGGTTTGAGAATATCTTATTGAAGAATTTTGATTCTATGTTCATCAGGGATATCAGCCTGTAGTTATCTTTTTCTTTCTTTCTTTTCTCCTTTCTTTCTTTAATTCATTTTGGTATTAATGTTGGCTTCATAGAAGGAAATTGGGAATGTTCCTTCTCTCTCTCTCTCTCTCTCTCTCTCTCCCCTCTTTTCTCTCTCTCCCCCTTTCTCTCTCTCTCTTATAATGTAAGAAGAGCTGAGTTTTGTTACAGGTCTGCTTTCGTTGTTGATCTCTTCTTGGTTTAATTTTGGTGATTTGACTGAATCTAGAAAGTTGTTTTTTTAATTTCATGCCATCTACTGAGTTTGAGTATTGCTGGTTCTTGTTTTTTCCAAATTTTTGAGTTGCATTATTAAGCCACTTATTTATGCTCTGAGTTTTTAATGTAGGCACATAGAGGTATATATTTCCCCTTGTAAGAAAGATTTTAATGTGTGCAGAGGTTTTGTTGTATTGCATTTTTGTTTTCATTTAGTTCCAGCACTTTCTTCTGTTTTGTTTTGTTTTGTTTTTTCAAGACAGAGTTTCTCTGTTGTAACTCTAGCTGTCCTAGACCAGGCTGGCCTTGAACACACAGAGATCCACCTCCCTCTGCCTTTGAAGTGCTGGGATTAAAGGCATTAGCCACCACTGCCTGGCTAGTTCCAGGACCTTTAAAAATATTTCTTGACATTTTTCTTGACTGTAATTTTTGCTACTGTTATGAATTGTAATGTGAAATCTGATATGGCTCTTGGGGGATTACATTATGGGTGCCAGAGTCTTTGGCAGGAATAAAAATGCTCTGAGGCAGCAGCTCTATTCCTTCACATTCCACACAGATGAGGACCCAAAGTGCTAAGTGCATTTTTCAAGCATATATTCTGAGACTCTTTAAAGCATCAATAAATTTTGAAAGACAAATTCATGGATACTTTTTAAGAGTGAGAATAACTGTTAAATCTCCTCTCAAAATCTTGTGACACTACAGAGTCTAGACCTTGATATAAGTTAGAAACTCACCACAGAACTGCTCAATCAAGTCCATCAGACTTGAGAACTGGTAGTCACGAAGCAGGTGAAAGGGTAGTGTCTGTACCAGTCAGGTCTGGGGACCTGGTTACTGCACTGTCATACATCAAAGTCCTTCAGCTCTCCCCAGCTGGCACCTATTTTCACTTTCACTTTCAGCTTCACAGAAAGATTTATAGCACATTCCATTTCATTCTTGACAATCTGAGCTACCTACAAGTTAAAAAAAAAAAAAGTTAATAAGCTCTGCCACATCAAAGGATGCTTCCCAGCTTACCCACTGAGAAAGGGATAAAGCAGACAGGCACTCTGCATTCAGTGATGTTTAAATACAATCAGAAATGAGCCAGACATTCAGACTGTCCTGTACTGATGAGAAGTTCAGATCTTGGAAACCCTCAGGGCAAGACCTCAGACTCTTATGTTCCCCAAACACCTCTCCATCAAGAATCCCCTTACTCTCAGAATGAAGGGAAGCATGCTTCCTTCTTTTCTCCCTGAAACAACTCCACACTTGTACAGCCAGCCTGTGCTGGAGAGGGTCCAAATACATCGTGAATGGCAAAGAACTGCTCATTCTGACCCCTCTGCTGCCTACAGAATGGACTGTGCGCTGCAAAAATACCTGAACAACATCCTCTTCTGCCACTTCATATATAAGCTTGTCATGAAGCTGAAGGATGAGGAATCCTTGTCTCACAGGATGAAGCATCCCTTAAAGTTTTCTCTTCAGCAACAATCCTGACCCAAGAAAAATAGCAAACTACAGGAAGGTGGTATTTTGTTATGTTGTTTTGTTCTAAAGAATTTTGAGAAACTCAAAATTTTAATTAGTATGTTTAAAAAAAGGTCTTAGAAATAACAGGAAAATAACTACTAACTGGCTGCTACTTAGCCTCACCATCAGGCAAACTCAAATCACCAATGTGTCCTTGAAGAAAGAAAGAAGTAAACAGGATATAAAGAGCTTGATCTAAAACCCCATTTCTCAGAAGTATCCAGTGTTTTCTCTTCCCATGGAATCCCTTCACCTATGAGTGGCAGTACCAGGTGCCATGAGCCCTGAGCACTACTCCAGGAAAGAGTCAGTTCTACCAGGCTGTGTTTCATAAAGGACTTCCCTGGCCCCTGTGAGATAAGACATGTCATGTGGCAGAAGTTGTGTTTGCCCAAAGGACTGTACACTCTGGACAATTCCAAACCTAGCCCACAGGTGAACCTTAACACATTTGTGAGTACCATGAATTGTAGGTTAGTCTGTAGGTAGTCTGTGACAATGATCTGTATATTTTTAGTAAATTTGCAAAAGGTCGATGACTCATAGCATGGTGAACAATCAGTGTCTTAGACTTAGCTACTGTTTCCTAAGAGCTGGGCCCAATTACAGGCTGTGTTCTTTATAGTAACTACCTCTATCTAGTGTGTGCTCACACTTCACAGCAGCGCTTCCTTTCTGTCATACAATTCCCTCCTTATCCTTCAGGCCCAACAATAAATTTCACCAACATCTGCTACTTATGTCATAAAGTCTTTGAACTGCCATTGATTGTCTGCAGCCTGATCTTGCTCAGAGGTGGCTGGAGAAAAAAGGCAGTTAAGCCTACAGCAAGTTGCTTCCACACCAGGGTTGCAAAGCTGTGTATGTGTGCCAGCCTGGCTGAGATTTACCTGCTACAACAAGCCCACTGAACCACACAAAGACTGTCTAGATGATCTAGTTTTTCTACTTTCTTATCATAATTTTGTCCTCATACTTCCCCCAGTTCCTGGCTTCTGACCCAGAATGTCATGAATTCCTTGTTCTCTGTGTCTTCTGCTTCTTTGATCTCATGATTTATGGTTCCTTTACCTCAGCATGACACCATCTCCAGTGACACTCAACTTCCACTTGCTTCAAAGGTGCTACTGTGAGTCTTGACACTCACCACTCTGCTGAGAGGAGTCACACAACTATTTCATTCAGGGATTGTATCCTACCTTCCTTATAGAGGATTTTACATTTAAACCATAGGCTGATAAATGTTTATTTGTAGATCTCCCATCTACACTATGTAACTGGCTATTCTAGCTGCTATAACGTATACAAATCTCTTCTGGAAGTAGCAAATTCTCTCCTGAACTGCTATTTATCTTTTCTGCCCAGAGCCAGCAGCTTTTCCTTGCCCTGTATGCCCTAAACTTCAACTTTATCCAAGGAAAAACAAAGCTGTAGTCATGGATTGATGTGTCACTAGCACTGACACATGGTATTAAAGTAAAAGTACGGACACGTGACAGGAGAGGAAAAATCAAAGTTCTGCATAATTAGTAGAAGAACAAATAACTTATCCATGAAATAAGGAACAGAACCCGAAAGTATCTTAAATAAGAACAGCAGCAACAAAAGGAAAGATAGAAATATTAGCAAAGATTGCATGTGGCAAGGTCACTGCTCGCTGGCAGACTTCAGAGAGCACAGGAGATCACAATAGGAATATCTTCGGGGTCTTAAAAGTGGGCCACAGAGGATTCCCACATATGCAAAGTCAAACTGACTCTGAAAACAGCGAGACAAGTTTGTTTGCTGAGTTTGCCTTTTTATCACCTTTCCTAATTTACCTTCCAGGCAGTCAGGCTGAGGCTCAAACCCCCACATCCCAGAAAACACATTAGTATCCTAAAACTTGGAACTTATCATTGTAGACTTCACAGACTGCTGTGCAGAGCCACAAAATATGTGATATAATGGTACAGAAGCAGAGGTGGGAATCCACTTTTGCAAGCCAGACAGTAAAGAGACTTGCAGAAATACAAAATAAAGTAACTCATGACTAATTTTCTTTTGTTCCAAAAAGCTGTACTTTCATAAAAACATGACAGTTATATTAAAATATTGTATATTTATTTATGTTTAAGATTTGTTTTTAGTTCTGTGTGTATAGTGTGGGTATGTATGTGTGAGCACAAGTGCCTGAGGAGGTCAGAGGTTGGTTCCCCTGGAGCTGTTGGCACACATCATTGTGAATTGTGAGCCTCCTGATGTGAGTACTAGGAACAGAATTCAAATCCTATGTACTCTTAGCCTTTGAGCCATCTGTCCAGCCCCCTCTTTTTTGAAAGGTTTATTTTTAATTACATTGTTGTCTTAAAATGTTAAATCAAGCTTGAAAATTCTCTAATTTCCAATGTGGTAACTATTTTATATATATATATACACACCTATATAAGCAAAAATTCTTGGGTATCATTTATAATTTCCAAAAGTGTAAAGGTGTCCAGTACCAATATTTGAGTATTCTTAAAAATAAAACATAAAATACACTCTCTTCACACCCACCTTGCTGGTGCAATCATTTTTACCATGTTAGATCCAGTCTCATTGACAGACAAACCTGTTCGATCATTCTGGAGCATACTTTCCCAATGACCATGGGATTTGAAGGTTGAATGGAAGGTCTCCAATTGCTTCTGAATGTTAACTGTGGCTATTTTGACTATATCAGCAGCTGATCCTTGGACTGTTGTGTTGATGGCCTGACGTTCAGCCTATAGAAGACAATTACAGGTGCTTAATTATACATGTCAACATGGTCTCACATTTCCCTCAGTACCCACAGGTCAATGGTCATATCTGCAGCCCAAGGTCTGGACTGAAATGTGACGCAGGACATTAACAGTTAGGTTGAAACCTATAAATAACAACCTTAACAATCCTCAGCCCTACCTTGTGTGCTACCCACATGAAACTAGACTAAGCATTCTGTTAGGATCCCCTAGCTGCATTGCATTTAGAATGCATCCAGTAGTTTATTCTAGAACACCTAGAGCACTGAGGGTGTATGTTTACAAAGTTCACTCTAAAGATTTATTCCTAAAACTACTCTTAATTCTAAATAGACATGAGAATATTCTTTGTGATGTGGGTTGAAAATTTCTCATGCCAATGCTCTCTGGTCCAAAGTTTAGTCCAGCAGGTCTGCAGCCCTCAGGTCTGAACCAGAGATTTTTTATGGGTGGCAGAGGCTAATCATTAGCTACTAGAGAAAAATGTAGATCCTGTGTCCCCAGGTATTAAATCTGAACTTCCCTGAAATAATTGCTGCCAGGATCATCTTAACAGTCAACTATAAGACAGGGGGGAGGGAGCTTGTTTTGAAATCCAGGTGCAACCTTCCCATAAATACTAGTTCTGATGATCCCAAATGGCCCATAAAATGGCAAGAGTCCCTTAAAGAAGGCAGTCAATGTATCTGGAGAATTCCTCTGAAGATGCCTGTCACCAGAGCTATACCTGACTTTTAAAGAAGAGATAAACTGTTGATGAATCTACAATGAACTCATTTGTCACTTTAAAGAGTGACTGGATTTTAGAGAGTCTTCCTCTCTGCCTCTTTGAAACTATGGATCTTTGTCTAGTAAGTTGTGTCTAGTAAGTTGCTGCCTTTCTCAGTTACTACACAGCCCAGTCCATAGAGGTTTCATTTATTGACTAAATGCAACTTAAAGGAAGAATATATATGTGTATATATATATATATATATATATATATATTTAAAATAATCTAGCCATAACAGCCTTGCTTCAAAACATTTCTGTACCTGGAATAGCATTCAAATAATTCCATATGTTGGTCATTCTTCTCTCCTGTAAAAAGCAACATAAATTCTCTCTGAATAAAAGTAGTATCAGACAAGCTCAAATTACTTTCTTGATCTTTCATATGCAATGCCTGACAGTGAAAATTAACTAGGACAAGGAGTTAGGGTGGTGTAAATGTTTATTGTTTTATAGAAACTAAGAAAAACAAAAGGCCCAGCTAACATGATTGCTGGGTCCTGTCATGTAAGGCCCTCCACCATGTCTTGATGCTAAAAGAAGGCTCTCAACAGAGGCTGAACAGATACCAGCACTATACTCTGGGATTCCCAGCCCTAGAACCTGCTATCTTTGGTAACCATGGAGATAGAAAAGGGGAAAGATTTGGTCCCTGTTGTTAAGAGACTACAGTTTTGTGGGGAGGTTGGTAGAGAAGAAAAGAAACAAGGAAACACTAAGGCAGATAAGATGGTGGTGGCAGAGGCACGAGGTAGAGAGAAAAAGGTGGTGGCAGAGGCCCATCTGTGGGACAGGCAGCATCAGAGCAGTGTGTTAAGTAGAAGACGGATAGCAAGCCTGTAAGAATTGAAAAGTGAGATGCATGAGCCATGATAAACTCTAGGAGGTTCTGCTAGAAAGGTACTTGTGGAAAATAGGAGCATGTGAAGGCTATCTTGTCTCTTTGCCACACTAGTTTGGATTTGGGGTTATATTCATCCCTCTCCAGAGGCCATCAAGTTTCGGCTTTGTGTGCTATACCCTACCTTGTGATGATGGAGATTCCCACCATTTAGACCTAACATAAGGATAAGTACAACTTTCTCGTGGTCCACAGGAAAGCTCTCACAAGGATGGAACCTGTCATTGAAAGTCTCCCAGCTTCTAGAAAGAGCCAATTATCTTTTGCTCATTCCCAGCACTGTGAATTTATAATAGCCTTCAAAAATCTGTGCCAAGCTGTACCTCTGCCCTGCAATTGAATAACTGGGTATGCATAAAACATGCTTTTATACACTGCTTGCTTTCTCTCTCCCATAATTTAAGACCTATGTTTCCAAGTAGAACAATTACAGTGTCCAGTTAACTCAGAGATGATAAACACCCTAAATAGCTGCTGTGTGTAGAGGCTGGACAGTGAAGATGTGACAAACACATGTCAGTGTCCTGACAACTTTGGATGCCAGACAGGCTTTACAGTAGACACTGACATACAAAACTATGGAGAAACAACAGAATAAGATGCATTAAAATTGGAGAATACGGACTATAATAGAAGCTTAAATATGCAGATAAATGTAATATTTTATGACTTCAATGATTTTAAAACAATTTTAATAATTGAAGGAAATATCTTCGTAGATCTATAACATATGTTAAAGCAGCCTTATTCACTACTTCGGATAGACAACCTCTAATAAAAGAGATAATAAGAACAAGTGGAACTAAAAGGGTATCCAAGTTTAATGACCAGCTAACCTCTGGAGAATGTTTACAAACTTGTGATATGAGAAAGTAGGAAATGAAAGGCAGTGGAATTTGTACTTAGTTTGGTGGTGCATGTCTGTAGTCCCAACTATTCAGGAGACGGAGACTGGAGCATCCCAACTTCAAGGCTTCCCTTGCTACAGAGTGAGTTTAAGGCCAGGCTGGGCAACCTAGGCTGTCTGTCAGAAATTAGGCGACGGAAGGAGGACAAACAGGGATGAAGATGGAATAAACTTCAGCAGTAGAGTGCTTGCCTGGTATGACTGATGCACTGGGGAAAATAAAGTGTTTATTTACAACTTGTCACCAAGGCTAATTACTATGCTGAAGTATTAAGTGATCAGATGTCTATATTAACCTCCCCCAAACAGTGTCATCACTCCAAAAGTCCTTTATAAAGCCAATGGCCAACTGTGTTTATTCAGAAAATCCAATTATGTAGTTTTCCTAAAAGGAACACTGTAGTCTTTGTTGAAAAGTAAATGTCATTGAAATGTGAAAACTCAAGAGAAATTTCAACATACATGTGCTTTATGATAAGGATTGTTGCCTTTGATTCCCGGCAAATATCTACGTCTTCCCAAAATGGTCTGAACAAATCCATCTCTCCTACAGTTCTTCACTGTGTCCCTCATGAAATGATTAATCCCTACAAGGAAAATACAGAAACAATTACAACCAAAGTCCGGTCCTCCCTCTTGTTCTGACTACGCACAGCAGCCCTAGCTCTTATCTGTCACAGTGTCATCACTAGTCCATCTGTGTTCGTCTAAGTTCTAAGCCATGAAGGCAAGTTCTCATGGCCTTATCTGTAGGTGACATGTCTACGTGCGCCTGAAAGTGGGGTTCCCAGTCTTTGGCACAGTAGCCTGAGAGTTATGTGTCAGGCATCTCTTTAATGCATGTTTAACATGGAAACATGCAGCACTCACACATTGCATGCTCTGGCTTTACTCAGAAACCCACTCTCCTGAAACATTTTCCTACACTTGCTTCTTACATTTCAACTCCAAGTTAAGGGGCTCACGGTCATGTATGAAAGACCTTAGAATATGCACAGCCCCAAGTGTACATACAGACATATTGCCTGCGAACAGCAAGTGTTAAAGCAATATTTACTCAAATTTGAGGGAGGAAAATAAAAATTCAGAAACATGGGGATGTGGTAGGTAGGCTGCTGTGGCATCCTAACAAGACAAGAAGACATATTTCATAAGTGCAAACCCTGCCAAATGTCAGCAGAGCAAACCACTATCCTGGCCAGTGCCACGCTGGACAGTGGAACCACCAGCACCTGAGCTCAGGGGTTTTTACTGATACAGAATTCTTCAGGTATTCTACTGATAGCACATGCAGATCACTAACAATCAAACATCCGCCACAGAAATCCAACACCTGCAGATAGTACAAACTGCTGAGGCCTGTGCATCCCCTTTTCCAATAGTACACAAAACAATTATTTTGAACACAACTAAACAGAAACTTCCATTACATTTCTCCTTTTCTGAATAAGACAAGAAAATTGCTTTATCTCTATAACGCAATTTCAAATTACACCAGCAAAACTATTTACAAAAGAAACAATCATGAGAATTGCTAATTTGCAGGACGAAATGAAACCAAACAGAAAAACATAAGCGATGTTCGCTTATCTGGAATTCACTCATGAACTTCTGGACTTCTCCAAAGGGCTTGGATCTTCTTCTCTGGCTCTGCCCTCTGCAGCACACATAGCTTCTCCTCCAGGTTCTGGCTGGCTCCACTCCACTGCTGCTGTTCTTGGTGGTTGTCCCATGGTACTGGCATCTTTAGAACATGGGTCCCCAGCTGCAACTGGGCTGCACTTTCACCATTAGCCTCTCCTGGGCTCTCTTCATGGTACCAAGCCTCAACTTCTTTGATTCCCTCAATCTGGACCTTCAACTACTACTAAGGCTTCACTTTTACCAATGGCCTCTCCTGTCCTCTCATATTGCCCAGCCTCAGCTGCTCTCCAAAGACTCCTTCATGCCTTCAAAACCAGCATCACCTGGGTAACTCTTACAGTACCAAGTTCGGCTACCAGCACAAGATATAAATTTGGCCAGTTCTGGAAGACAGCTTCTATGTGCTGACCCTGAGGAAACACTTTCCAGATTTTAAGGTTTGCAGGAAAAACAACTGGTAACCTTGTCTGCAGGAAGGGTTCTCTTCTGGGGTGGAGGTCTCATCTCCACAGAAAATGTATCTTGTCAGGACTGCCTCACCTCACCAGTATCTGGACAGGTTTGCAAAAAATAAAACAAAACAAATGGACTCCGTGAGGTCTGGAGTTTCTTTTTCTACTTCCCTGTCTTCAATTGGATTAGTTGGTGTGATGTCAGTGCCCCACATTGCAGGTGCTACTTGTAGTAGTACGCTGCTGTGGTGGCTCACCAAAGATGTCATCACCAAAGATGACAAGGAGGCATTCTCATAGATGTAACCCCTGCTACACCTCAGCAAAGGGTATAACCATCATAGCAGGCACTATACTGGACAGTGGAACCACAAGCACCTGAACTCAGGTGTTTTTATTGATGCAAAACTTCTCAGATATTCTACTGATAGCACATGCAGATCATTAGCAATCAAACATCCCCCACATAAATCCAACACCTGCAGATAACACGAACTGTCAAGCCTATGCATCCCTTTGTCCAACAGTGCACAAAAACAATTATTTTAAACACAACTAAAAATAAACTTCCACAACATGGAGATTTTTTTTTTAAAAAAGGCATCTGCAGCAGTTTCTCAATCCAACAATATTTTTACTAATCGTGAACTACCGGCTTCCAGCCATGAGAGGTTCAACACTTTGTCAGTGAACAGTACCCACGGAGGACTGCTTTGCTCTCCCTCACTGGCTTGGTGGAGAGTTAATACTACTTCTACATGCTTTCCCTTTGCCTCCCATCAAGGACAGGGATAGATCCACAAACTAGAGTTGACACTTCACTGGGAACATCTGAGAAAGTGAGAAATACATGCATTCTGCTTCCTAATGGCTGCTCTCTGCTGAGTATGTTGAAGGGAACTTAAGCTTTGTGAGAATATAGTCTTGTTTAGTGTTATGTCTACAGGGCTCATGACTGTTCCAAACACAATGCATTATCTACAAAGCACAGCAACTATGAATACAATAGCAATTCCTTAGGACAAGGATTCCTTGATTCATTGCTTATCTGAAAAGTGAGGCTTAGACAGGTTCAGAAAATGAACAGGATTACTCCTCATCGCAAAACCTTTCATCCTACATAGATCCATTTTGCTTTTCTCCCTTATAGTGCTTGGATACATGGCCAGAGGCTGTCTGAGTACTACGCTTCAGTCTTGCCAAGAAACAAAACAAAACAATACAAACCTCTCAGCAGCATAGGCTTTTTCCTAGGGACCAGTGATTGGCCTTTTTTCAAACTTCCTATATGCTGGGTTCCTGCTGGAAGTCCCTAGTGGTTCTTAACATATCCAAACTATTTTTATTTTTCATCAACAACAACAAAACATATGATACTAAATTCCCAAACAGAGCTGATTCATGAAGGCTTTAAGACAAATTATTCTTGCTCCTCTGATTATATTGCTTTTCTTTTACTCTTTGGTATTATCATCCCCCAGCTTCAAACACTCCTACCCCCTTTGCGTATGACCTAAAGCAACATCTTATTAAAATGAATGCACATGCTAAAATAAATATCTCACACATGTCCTGCTTCTCAAAGTATTCAAGAATATTTGTATTCTCAAGATAGCTTTCCCCCTCTGCCACTCAGGTCCTTGACAGTATTATAAGAATCTCTTGGCTTAACCCAATTATCCAGGAGGGTCAGGCTCTTGTTCCTATTCAGTTCTTATCTCTAAGTTGAAATGAGTCTTCTCTCCAGGAACACGCTTTCTCTTTAGAAGCACCATCAGGTACAGAGATCAGACCGTACCCACCTCTTCACCAATATGTATGAGCTCTGTTTTCCCATAGGGCCACTCATTCTAAACAAGACAGCCACAAATATTCCCATAAATGCGCACCAGCATAGGAAAGACCTTTGAGGAGAGCTGAGCAAAGAAGTAGGAGTACTCCCGCCACACACACACACACACACACACACACACACACACATACTTTTTGGCTTACAGTATTATTTCTGTAAAAAGGGAGTAGAATTAAAGATGATTACTAAAAAGGATAAATAAACTCTCTAGTGTGATTCAGGTCTGTATCTTGGTTGAAGTACAGAAGATATGACTATACACATTTGTCAAAGTTCACAGAAGTATGTATGGGAAAACAGCAGCTTCGATTGTATGTAAATTATACTTTAATAAGCTTTAGAAGAAGAGATAGTTTAAGGTACTCAAACTGCTCTCCAACAGAAACAGAGTTTCTGACACAGTTAATAAATATATTACATTCAGTCTAAAGTTAAATACAAACACAAGTCAACATCCATTTTGGGGCAAGCATAGTATATACCATGGGCAACAAGCGTGCCTGCTGTTACATTTGACTCTGCTTTCATTTAAACAATCTCCTCTAAATGATTGAATAATGACAGTATGTTGCATGTTACTTGCCCTCAATAATTCCTGATAAATTTCTGATTAATAAAGATTTTAATAAATTTCTGTAATAAAATGTTTTAATAATTTATTTAATTTTATGTGCATTGGTGTAAGGGTGTCAGATCTCCTGGAACTGGAGTACAGACAGTTGTAAGCTGTCATGTGGGTGCTGGAAATTGAACTCAGGTTCTCTGGAAGAGCAACCAATGCTTTTAATTGCTGAGCCATCTCTCTAGCCCATAAAAAAAATATATATATGTTTTAAGTTAATGTGGTGAGCAGCTACAAGATTCTTACTTTAAACTTCTTACCTGTGTATCTGGACTTGAAAGAGTCAATATAGCAAGCAACTTCGGTTTCTGTAATGCCCATCTGTTCCCTAAAGATTTAGCTCCCATCCCATATATAATTCCATAGCAAATCTGAAAGGGGGCATCACACTCAGTAAGTTGAAGGTCAGAACTATACAAAATGTAAGTGTACAGTGTTCACTAGTATTGATACCTTTGTAAACTTTTTATTTCAGAGCGAACCAAAGAAACTATTAGATCATCTTTGGTAGATTGGACCCACAGAAGCTGATACCCAGCAAACATCTGTTCTGCTTCTGAGCATATGTGTGAAGATACAAGTGAAATTTGAATTTCAGAGAGGAGGGGTCAAAATAGGAAGATTGATTTCTGTTTGTTTTTTATCTACCAGTTAGAGCAGGTTTTAGTCCTCAGAGTATCTCAGTACTGTCTAAGGAAGTGCCTAGGAGTTTGCAAAGAAAGTTTTGTAAATATTCCTCTCCTTGCCCATGGGTAGGACAAAAGCAAACAGTTTGAGAATAGGGGAAACTTCACTGGAAAGAAATATCTTCAACTCAGCTTCCTAAAAGCTAACACTCCAAGGTATAAACAAAACAGTTGTGAATTGGCCAGAGCTTCCTGGAGCTCGCCCAGCCCCCATGCTCCCAACACTCCCACCCTCTGTCTCCAGGTAACTCCAGAGCCTGCACCTGACCTGCATCATAAGCAGAACTGGTCATCTATCCCATATAACCCAGGTGGGCTTCGGACTCTCTCTCTTTTGTCTCTCTCTGTCTTTGTCTCTCTGCTCTCTGCCCCTCTTCCCCTGTCTCCTGTCTTTGTCTCTGTTTCTGTCTCTGTCTCTCTGTCTCTCCTTCCTTCCCTCCTCTTCTCAGTCTCTCACCTGCTGTCTTGTCTCCCTCTTCCCCCCTCTTCCTCTCTGCCAACAGGGTCCTGTTGTACCCAACTCAGGGCACCCCCCTACTCCCACCCCATAACTAATAAATCTTTACTACCAGCATGCATGCATCTAAGCTCCTTCCATAGCCTTCTGCGGGTATAAAGAATTATAACAAAAGCCTTGTAAATTTTGTAGGTGGTGGAGGGAAATGAACTACATAATAATAAGTCCTACCCGGAGCCATGCATGATCTTGCCATAGCCACTGACCTCTTTGTTGCCAAACGTTTTCAACCAGAAAGTGTTTGTGTCATGAGACCGGTGTGGTAAAAAAGGAAACGGACACAAAGCAAGTGCCACAAAGGTTAAATAAAATATTAAAAGAGAGTTGGTCTGAATGTGGAGGAGCGATTACCAGAGACTGTGGGAGGCATGAGCAATAAAGGGAAGCTGGATCTGACCAGGACATGCGCAGAGTGTGCACTGTTAATAAAAACTAAAGAATTTAGCTGGTTATTGTGGCTCATGGCCATAATCCAAGCATTGGGAGTTTACGACCTGAGGATAGCCCTAAGTCTGAAGACAGCTTTGGTTACATAGTGTATTCCAAACCAGCTTGTGCTACAGAGCGAGACCCTGAATAAAATGAAACGTTTATAACTAAACTCAAGAAAAATGACATGGCAATGTGAAAAAGCAAACAGTCAGTGACTGGCACTGAGCACTCTGCACTCTAAGAACTTCTAAGACTATGCACATTCCCTGAGGGGCCAGGGATGAAGGATGTTCCTTTATTCAAGAGCGCTCTTAGACTTTGATATGGTGCGGATCTTGCAGAGCCAGATCTTATATGGTATAGATCTTATAGGACCAGGATTCAAATCTTCACTTCTGCTTTCAGACTCTACACTCTTAGCACCAATCCAAATGCCTCTTTCATGGTATGTTAAGACCCTTCTTCCCCTGAACATCAGGTTTGGCAAGTAACTGCATAGAAAATGAGCACCTTCCTTTGCTGTGTCACACTCATCTCTATCCCAGGAAGTTCATGTGACATCCAGAAAATTCTACAACTTTCTTTTCTATAAGTGCCAAATGAGACACTTAACATACCGATGTCCCTGGGCCTACAGACTCAGCTAGGAAAGGAAGGCTTAGGATGAAGTTAGCTAGGAATGCCAAGTCAAATACAGACTCAAATGCTGAATCTTGCACCAACAACTGACGCAAAGAAAGCACTCTTCCAGATGCTCTTGAGTTGCCCTTCCTAGGTGTCATCCAGCGTTGTGTGCAGGAGTGTGGGTTTTCTAAGAGCAGGGGAGCTTCACAAGGGTGCACACTTGAGTTCCTGGGACACCACAAGCAAATATTACATATGAAAATCTCTTCTCTCACAACTGGACACTTCATGTCTCACATCTCTCCTCACCTGTAGCTGTGTGTGACTGAGATACAGGGTAGATTCTTTCCATTCTGAGAAGAGGGTTCAGGCGCTTTTCCCGCTGCAGAGGGAAGACCACCTTGGTGATAGCATTATTGATTCTTCTCCATTCCAGGATCAGGCCTGGTGAAGGATGCAGGGCCTTTAACTTGTTTAAAACATCCTGGAAAGAAATAGAACAAGGCAAGGTTGGAATCTTGTCCCAATTCAATGGCAAATCAGAATGTCTCCTGGATAAAAACATCTCAAAATTTACTTTGATAAATCCTACATCCACAACACTGAATTGATTGGCTGTTTTTAGAAGTCACTATGAGGAAGCTGTAAGTACAGTTTGTAAGACAGCAATACGGAAATGCAGAATATTACCCACTTACAGCTACCTTTTTAAAGGTAAAATCAATTGAACATCAGTTTCACAAAGCATCTGCTTCCCCACACCCCACTCTTCGCAGTTTCCCTCCTCCGTTCTGTCAGTGATTAGAGGCATCCTAGCAGTCTTCCTTCTTGCCCTGATGCAGGATTTCCATATCGATAAAATCAGTAGGAACATTTTAAAATCGAATGCTTCTATGTCATGGTCCTTAAGGAACAGAAACTAAGGAGTCAGAAGGTCCAGCTAGACTAGCAAAGAGCTGTGCTAGGAAGCAGAGCTGTGAATACTCTCCAGGGCACAGGAACTGCACTTAATGGTGTCAGGGTCAAAATTCCTCTGAAAGGCAACTGGACAAAAGCCAATGTGTACACATTTCTAGCCCCATTGTCCCGATGGAACTTCACTAAACCAAGCATCTTCCCTTCTCTCCAACTAATGCAGTATCCAGGGATGGTCACGAGCAAAATTCCTTTGAAAATGGTGGATTAAGAGTCTTAAAACAAATCTATGGAAAATTTGTTATTTTTTTCTTGAAACTAACCAAAATGTTTTCTTTCTGCTATAACACTTTTTGTCTCCATATAGGTATACAAATCATATTCTATTAAAAACCCAAGCATATTAGATAATAATAAATAATGTCTGCAGGTCTGAGTTCACAATTGTCCACACTGTTCAATAAGAACAGAGCTGCTAACTCATTACAGTCCTGATTCCCATGGTGTAACATGTCTCCACAGATCATTATAGTATCTGAACCATCAACTATCTGCTTGTTAAATATGGGTAAGTTCATGTGGTGCACTATGGGGGGGCTCTTGGTGTCATCAGCACTTTTTCATGACACCAAAAAGCTAAAAGTAGTTCAGATTCTGCCCTGTGAGTGCCCCCAACGTACCTTACTAGTGCTGAACCGTCTCCCCAGCCTCAGTGTGTAGCCACTCTCGTTCCTTCTTCTGGTAGAACCCAAAGTTTTCTTGCTCCCTTGCATATTCATCTCTCCATTCGGTGGTAGCTTCAGTTCCAAAAATAAAACCTGCAAAAATTAATACTTCCTCAGAGAAGAATCACATCACAAGTCTTGTCGCTCAGAAACTACTTTTTAAAAGTTATTTGAGAATTAACACTCTACAATTTAACATAGGAGCTGAAAGAATGTTTCTTTGGACAAGCACTTTTAGTTAATAACAGCAATGACTGTGCCTCTTAGGCACTGTTTGTACCTGAATTGGGTGCTAACTTTCACAAGAGCACAGATGTGTGTATGCTATGCTAAGCACCTGACAGCTAAGCTGCTGATGCTGAGGCTTAGGCTGCTCTGAGGACTGTGAGCGCTCCTAAAGGCCTTTGGAAGGTTAACCAGCATGGCATTTAGCCACCACACAAGTCAACCCTTCTTATGGTGCTAATCATTGCGTGATTGCTGAAATCACAGTGATAATTGGGAAAGTCTGTACTGTACTGTACTGAAATTGTACTGTAACACTGGTCCACAGAAGTCCCTAGACATAAAAGATGGGGGAAGGTGGTTAATCCAATGTGGCAATAAGGAAGGATAATGAGTGGTCAATAAGAAACTAGGCCTACACAGTCAGGCCTCACTACCTCAAATCAGAGGGACTTAAAGTCAGGCAATTCAGAACCTTATACACTGCACTTACTCATTTCCTTATATACCATGAATGACTTTTAAGAAATCCTGAACTACTTTCCAAGTAGTAATTCCAAAAATGGAATCAATTTAATTAAGCACAAGATTTTTTTTTTCTTCAAGTTGGTTAAGAACCAGGGAGAATGGTGTCATATTGCTTCCCAAGAAATTATAAAAACTAAGATATGTTCCAATTCACATAGTAGCAGGAGCTGACACATTGGAAATGACAAGTATTGAGTCTTAAAATATAGGTCAGTAAGTACTCACCCTCAAACTTTGTGTTATACAAATATAAATATATGCACACATGTATATTGTGGTTGTCACATCTATTACAGAATACCTGGTTTAATTCTAACTGCATGGAACATAGTTATACTAAAACGTTTTTCTCTACAAATAATATTTAATGGCAGCCTATATTTTTAACAGGAAATCTCCTACAGTTATATGAATGATAGGATAGGAGAAAAAGTCAGATTAGTGAATAGGAAACATGGAAGGTTATCAACATACACAAACAATCCTAGAAGAGAAGAACAATCAGTTAAGACAACACAAGAACCTCACGTTATCTATTCAGACGGTCTTTATCTTAAGCTTCTCTGTTTGGTAAAACTTTCACAACTAATTGTGAAATTTTCATATACAAATTAACTCTCTTCATTTTAAAACAAAGACCTAGACAGTAGCCAATAGGGTCAAAAGTCTGCTCTGTCCTGAAGCTTGGTCTAGTGAGTGGTTGGTAAAAACTCACTCAAGAAAACAGGCATACACTGGCAGGGACCCCATATGACTGAAAATGGATCACCTACTTTGGTTCCCTGAATCATGAATCCATGTTACTTCACCCCACTTGTGCAGAAATTCACACATTCTGCTTTTGATAAGTGACCTATGTAATTTAATACATAGTCAACTGTGTGTACAGTTGAAAGTTTCTGGGCTAGAGAATTCATAAATGTGCCCATACACACATGGGGACACACACACACACATACATACACACACACACACACATATACACACACACACACATACACACATGGACACACACACACACATACACACACACACGCTACCACTTCCCACAAAAAGCACTACTGAATTCAGTACAGATGAAACACATAACACATGCTTCTGAAAAACAAAGTTTCTCATGTTATTTAAAATATAATACTCTGGCTTAATGGAGGCATTTTCATTAGGATTTATATATTGTATATTGTATATATCATATATACTTATACCATATATATTTATATAACATATATGATTATATTATATTATTTATATTATATTATTTATCACCACAACAACCTTATGAGGCATCTTACGTCACAACTCCCATTTCACTGATGAAGACACAGAGACATAAAGAGTCGCTGTATTAACCACTCAGATCCAAGGTCGTGCAGCTGGCTAATGAACAGAGAAGGCAGAACTCAAACCCAGAGGTCTGGTTGTGCAGCCTATGATCTTAACTAAATGTTACATCACTGACGTGCATATAGAAACACAGGACAGTTGGTGCTCTCCTGTGTATGAACACCTCCCCTCAAAAAGCCAACTCCAACTGCCCTTTGCAGGTAAAGAGTTTGAAGCAAAAATAGAAAGAATACCAATCTGAAAAAATAAAACATAACTTTGTAAAAATTTCAGTCAAGTTACAAAAATCTTAACTTAGGGTTAAAAAGGAAAGATCAAAAAATCTTTTTTTTCATTAACATCTCAGAAAAATATCCAATTTCCCTTTCTGAAGAAAGATGTTGGAACAAAGAAGAGGCAAGGGCTTATGAAAGAAGCAGCATCCTGGAGCCACAGCGGCACTGTCATGGGTCTGCCTCCACCACCAACAGAGCCATGGCTACTCAGTGAGTGCCTCCTCAGAAATAGGCAAATCTCCTGGAACCACATTCAAGTCTGCTTTACAGCCTTTTTATCTCAGAAGTGGGCATGCAACTTGTCATCCGGTGTAACAACACTATTCCCAATACATTCTACTTAGTTGCTTTATTTTACTAACTGTTGGTATTCAGGAGTGTACAGAAAGATGGGCTGAGACACATGTCATTTTAAATTTAAAAGTTCCTTCCAGTGTCTCTATTTCCAAGATACTACCTGTGCAATGTCATCTGCGCTTGTAAAGGAAAAGCTGTGTCCAGCTAGCTGATAGGCCTGTGTCTCAATAGTATCCAGCTTGGCTTGCATAATATGCTTCTGACTTTCACATTCTGCAGTACTAAAGCCAATTCCATTTAGTTCTAGCAGGGCCAGGCAGTACTGAGAGGGCATCTCCACTTTACAGAAAATATCTGAAAAGGAAAAAGGAGGAGGAAGGGGCAAATTACCATGTAATATTCAGTTCTTCAGTATTGCTGAAACCACACAGAATTGATTCTGGACAATCCACAGCAGTTACCCAAGCTGCCATTCAAATCCAGTCTCCTGAAGACGTCCCCAAACCAATGGAAGGTGGTAAAGGGTAGTCATTTAAGCAGTAGACACCACCTCTGTCTGTGAAAGAGGAGAAAAGCTGGCAATCTTGTGAGCAGTCTGGACTGAAAGAGACATTTCTTCCAAGACTTAGAAAAGATACTATGATCAAATCATTCAGAAAGGATGTAACTGATGCACAAGAAGAGGACAAGACTATTTCATCACAGTCACCTTAAGTAAAGACAGGGTTTCTTATTCATATTTATTCCTACAGTAACATAAAGCACTTGTCCACAGGAAAAAGGCCAGCTGTCAGAATAAACTTACCCATGGGCAAGAAGAGAAGAAGAGAAAGAAATCTGGAGGTCACTAAAATAAACAAGCATATCTTGAAATAACTGCCTCCTTTTTCAGATTTTATTTTGATTTATTTTAAATTATATGTGTGAGTCTGTGTGTGAGTATCTGCGGGTATATGAAGGTGACTACAAGTATCCTCTGAGACCAGAAAAAAAGTGGCAGATGCCCTGAAGCTGGAGTCACAGTTGCGTTACCACACCTGGGTGCTGGGAATTTAGTTCAGGATCTCTGCAAGAGCAGTAAGCACTCTTAACCTCAAGCACTCTTAATCTCTCTAGCCCCCAAATAATTGTTTCTAAACAAACCTTAATAGCTTCCCACATTCTCTCGCTTTTCTCAGTACACTTCACTTCTGTATGTCCTATGACTGAGAAAGCCGTAACACTGTATAAATTACATTTGACACTCTCAATTGCCTACTTTTTAAACTATGTAGGAATAAATCAGTGTTGGGGTGTATTTAAATAATCACAGTTAAAAATGATGAATTTAGAGTATTTGTACTTTTTTGTTTTCTCACAGATATTAAGTTGTCTTTCAGTCTAGAATAGTCCTTGCCAACAATTAAAGATTATAAACTCTTGAGCACGTTCAAGGAAAGCACTCTGACACTGAGCTACCATTCAGTCCTTGGATTTTTGAGACAAGATCTCACTATATAGCTCAGGATAGACTCTGATTCACTATGTAGCTTATCCTGGCCTCAAAATCCAGGTCTTTCTACCTCAGACTTCCTAGTGTCTGGGATTACAGCAAATACCTCCACACCCAGCTTATAAATTATATAGTTAATAAATGTCTATAAAACGTTACAGATCAAAACTCTAGCACAATCTTCAGAAGTCAGTGGGCATGAGAGAACTGATAGACTCTCCAGGACACCTACTCTGAGCCAGACTGGGTAGAGACAGGGAATAGGAGCTATGATCCAGCATTATTGAGCACAAATGCAGGAGACATTCCTATAGCAAGGGGGGCCCTCTCCTTGGTCAGCCTACACTGGCTTAAAGAGGCTGAGGCTGAAACACAGAGCTCCTTTTGCACAGGAGTTGCTAATGACTATCATTCCAGAAGAACATCCTCTATGAACATGCAAGTCAGTGTGGACTTAGTCTCTGTAATCCTGCCCCCTGGTGCTGGGGAGAACAAGAGGCTTTGTTAAAAAAGTAACCATACAACTTGTGTAATAACAAGTACCTACAACAAGTTCCTAAGAACCAGACACAAAGACTTACACTAACTTGGTGTAGGATCCTGTCCAGTAAGTGAGGCAGCTCCAACTCAAGCCTTTGATATTCAGCACATTGCTCGGCTCTTTCTGGTTATCTACTGATCAGTCAAAAATCTCATGGTACATTTTCCTCATAATGAACACAACTTTGTTCCCCTCACCATCTTTATTCTATATCATTTGTTACATTCTCTCAAGTTAAGAAGTGTATCCTGAGCCAGCAAACTGCTCAACAAATTCATCATGCCTTGAGAGAAAAGAATCACATTACTTTCCTTTGTTAGGCAAACTATTGCTAGCTCTAAAAAGAAAATGGTTCCACTTTTAAAATCTATGAAAGATCTTATATGAATATAATCATTTGATAAAAATTGAATATATAATTGTCGACAATTGAATATGATACTACTAATTTTAACCATTATAATAAGGCCGGAGGTCAGCAAATTATGGCCGAGTGAGCACCAGATGCATGCTTTTGCAAATAAATCATTGGAATACAGCCGCAGCCATTTGTTTTGATATAACCATGGCTGCCCTTGTTATCAACCATCAAGCTGAAGACTTATGATAGAGATCATGCAGTCTCCAAGTCAAGAATATTTACTACCTAGCCTTTTACAGGAAAAAAGTTTGTTGACTTCCTCAGTAGGTAATCCAGAGAATTTGCATAAAATGTGTAATTTACCCACCTGTTATGAAAGAGCGGTTAACTATATGTATGTATTATCCTTAGCCTGTAACATAAAATGCCACGAACTCTGCTTTTACCTTGAAGCTTTTCCTTCTGCAACAAAGAGTTGAGTTGATTCATGGAGTTGAAGATGAGAATGGACTCCACAGATGCTCTGTACCGTCCCGAATGCTCAGTGTTCACATTTAGCCCCAAGCTCTGAATTCCTTGGCCTGCCTCTATTCCTTCCAGGAGTGGGAGCTCATGGGGGAGAAAACTGGTCACTATGCTATGAAGAGTTGGCTCCTTAGAATCTGGATCAAGAAGCCAGCATGCCACCTGAATGAAACTTCAATCAGACATTTTCTTGGTTTTCTTCAAAGGCACTTTTTGAATTTTTACATTAAAAGGGTAAAACAGAAAATTCATTACAACTTCATGTATTTTCCCTTAACATCCATTTAGTGGTCCCTCCATCCCTACAGTGCTCTGGCTGGCCTGGTTCTGAAGCAAACCTGAGAGCAAAGATTAACTTTAAGTTAAATGAAACCATGTGTCTAGGAATGAAGATGAAGGCTTCTCTGCTCTGACTGACTCAAGCCAAGCTACTATAATAAAGATATGCCTCAATGGCTTTACGTTTACTTAGCTCTTTCAACATAGAAGTGATACATCCATGTTTTACCATTAAAAGTTAGTATCCAGGGACAGGGAGAAAGTTGAGTTGGTAAAGTCCTTGCTATGCAAGCGTGAGGACCAGAGTTCAATCTCCAGAAGCCACGTAAAAAGCTGAGGGTGATGGTACTTACTTACAATCTCAGTGCTGGGGAGGTAGAGACTGGCTGATACCTGGGGCCTGCAAGTCAACCAGTCTGCCTATTTGGCAAGCCATAGGTCCTGGATACAGATGTTATCTCAGAAAACAGGTGGAAGGCTGAGGAATGATACTTGAGGTTGACCTCTGACCTTCATATGAGCATGAACAGCATACATACAAAAAGTTAGTATCAAGAGTATCAGAAAGCCTTTCTTCCAAAGTGAAAGAAACAACTCACCACAACAACTGGTCACCTGATTGCTATTTTTAGCTTCTTTCATGAAACTAGGAAGTCTGTAGTAGCTAATGCTAAGTCTAAAAGATCATGAACTGGATTTACAAATCTAAGCCCTCTAAATACTTAAAAATATGACATTTTACGAATAATTTATCTTCTTATATGAAAATACCATAGTATTTTGTAATAAATTTGGTAATAAAACCAATAATGGAATATTCCAATAGTTTAAGGCTTAATGAGAATGTGCTATATAAGGCTACTATAGCTGTAATGAGAGATTTGTATCACCCATATTCTTGTTTGGATTCCAGAACATCAAAATTAAATGATAACTTTTTGTCTAGTAAAGGTCAGTTTACAATCTTGTCCTCTCCACACAAAACACAAAGCCAAGCAAAACCCTGGAGAAACTAAGACACTTGGTGGAGATAGCTGTAGAGTACTTAAAAAATCCTGAATCAATTCCCAGGCCTCAGTTAAAAGGGAAGGAAGGAAGGAAAGGAGGAGGGAAGAGAGGGAGGGGGGAAGAAGTAAGTGGGGGCGGGAGGAACTAATATTCTAAAAAAAATTCCTATTATATTTGACTATTTGCTAATAACTGCTGAAATAGTATAATTTCCAACTCCATTCTGTATGGTTCATGCATCTGTTATCAACACATGGGAGAACATGGTGAATCTTTAAATAAATCTCTGTAAGGCCTTAAAGTGTCAAATGTATACTGCAGTAATGCAAGCTATCCCCTCCTTGATAACTCAGTCAGCACCATAAAGCAATACCACACTTTGCTCTTGTACAGAACTGTTCTCAGGGACTAGTGATATATTTGCCTATAAACCCCTGATATCACTTCTTTTTGACATCTTATATTCACATATATCTCTATATTCTGCTGCTACCTTCACAAATATTTGAAAACTCTTGCTATCATATTCTTAAACCTAGCAGTTCATACTTCACTTATAACTTACTATGTTAAAAATATTCATAACTTATAACCCAAAATGAAGTTCTTCTTTTTAATCTTCGAGGGAGCCATGACCTTTAACATTGAGAATTTGTGATATTTCTGCTTCCACTCACAGAGGCATTTGGCACACAATGATATATTCTGGGTGAAGGAGATTACTGAACAGAGAAGTGTCTTGTTGGAAAGATTTAAGTTAAATTACTGAAGCTAAGTACATATAAAGAGTTATTCCTAAGAGTTAACAATGTGGATGTAAAAAATTATACATAAGATAGAACCTTGGGATCTTCATAACTGGCTTCCATGGAGATGCCACAGGACAGGAAGTGGACCTTATAACTCTAGATGAAGTCACATTTCTTTTTTTTTTGCAAGCAGGATTGAAGGTGCTCCATCCTCTCTGTCACAGTCAGTGTTGTATCCAAAGGAGATGAGGCTGAACTGGGACTAATATTATATTTCATTATGTGGATTAAAATCATAAATATCAAGACTTCTAATAATAAAATTATATTTTCAGAACACAGAGTTAAAGATAAGTAGAAGCTTTAGAAACTAAGTTTAAAGGGAGACATACAATGGCTGTGTCATAAAGAAAAGAAGTGCAAGTAGCTGCTCAGCCAACACAGTGATCTACAGAGACTGGAAGGACCCCATCCTCGCTGAGGAGCTGTGACCATATGGAGTCCCTGAGGAACTATGAAATCAGATCCCAAGGAATTTCTAGATTGCATCTTTCCCTTCCAGAGGCATACCAACAGCCTTGTTATTCAGCAACCATAGTTCTCTAGCTCGGCACTGTCTCTGGATGAACTCTAGACCTAAGCAACAGGAAAAGACTGAGAAGAAAATGCTATGGTCTACTGTTAATGGTCCCATGTAGCAGATGGAAGGGAGCACGAAAGTGTTTCGGCATTTACTCTGGTTCATGGGCACAGCTTCAGAGAAGAACATTTGTCTAGCAGGTATGGGGCTCTGGATTCAATCCCTAACTCCAGAGGAAAGGAGGAATATAAGGAGGGTGTGAGGGTACAGTGAAACCACCAAACTAGACCACTTCATGGGAGAAAGAAAGATCTATTGGGGATTCAGACTGCTAGGCTGTCTGTTCAGGGCACAGAACAGCAAAAATATGGGAAAGCCTTGTCAGTTTTAAGGGGACAGTGGGACAGAGTAAGGAATGGGGGTGACAAAAACATCCTGGGAGTCAAGAGTAGCAGGAGGAGGGTTTTGGGCCAGAACAGCCTGGAACTAGCATGGGGACTTTGACCTGTTGCAGGCTTATTTGGGGCAATCAGAAACTAGATGATATTTGATACCCATTGCCAGAAGCAGTTGGCTGTAGCAGGCAGATAAGGGAAGTAATGACTTTTCCTGACAAACAGAAACCCAAGATTTCTGAGGACTGCTGAATTAAGCTTTTTAGTTACCCAGAGTCCTGCCTCAGCTGAGCCCAGAGTGCCACAGTCAGTGGCACTGCCATTTTGGGGCCTGTTTTGGACCTAACAGAGGGATGGAGGGAAAGGGGGATCCATTCTATATAATGGATGTGATTATGCATACATTAGCTGCTCTCTAAATAATTATTTTTAATTCTAAAAGTAAAGCCTAGGTAATACTAGATTATTCTCAAATAATTTCAAAAAAATCTCAAAAAACAAACAGACAAACAAACAAACAAACAAAAAACTCTCTTAATTGATGTCATAGAGCATATGTGACTGAGTCAAATGGGAATTACTTACCGGAATGCTTTTGTTTCCTCTGCAATGACAAATAATAGGCATCCTTTCCACCCCAACATACTGACAGTCCAACTACGACAATGCCATCAGAGCCATGGACAGGAAATCCATCATCTTCAGCATGGGTTTCTGGGGGTAAGCTAACTAAATGAATCAAAAGTAAAACTATAAAAAATCTCCAATATTCAGGCATCAAGTAAACTATTAAAACTATGGTAACCAAAACCTTTATTTCACCTATCATGGTGTCACATATTTTATAATCTCAGCACTTGGGAAACTGAGGAAAGATGATTATAAACTCAAAGCCAGGCTGGACTCTATGGCCAGACTCTGTCCTCAAAACATGCAAACAACAACAACAGAACCTGTTTCTTTGTCTTAGGTAGGGTTTCTACTGCTGTGATAAGTACCATGCCTGAAGGTAACTCAGAGAGGAAAGGATGTGTTTCAGATTACTGCTCATGGTCTATCAAGGGAAGTCAGGGCATAAACTCAAGGCAGGAACTGAGTAAGAGATCACAGAGAAATACTACTTAGTGGCTTGCTCCTCATGCCTTACCCAGCCTGCTTTCTTATACTACTAACAACCACATGCCCCAGAGTGGAATGCCCCACGGTGGGCTGTGTCCTCTCACATCCATCATTAATCAAGAAAATGCCCTACAGACATGCCTAGAGCCAACCTGATAGAGACATTTTCTCAACTGAGGTTCTGTTTGCCAGATAAATCTAGCTTATGTCAAGATGACAAAACCCTAGCCAGCCCAATACTTAGTGGGCAAATATCTGTATATTCTAAAACATGAATTATTTGGTTGATCATTTTCAGAAGTGTGCAAGCTCTTTTTACATTTCCCATCAATTAGGACACCTGCCACTATTAAAACAATGTACCACGGTTCACCTAAAATAGATCTATGATGACTAGAGAAAAACCACTAAGTGAAAAAAGCTGTTTTTCAAGTTTCTACAACAAATAAAGACCATTTGCATGCCTCTATAGCAAATTCACCAATTTTTAACCAAAGGTACCAAGAGTTTTATTATGAACAATTAAGTGTAATTTTTGTATTTACATTCAACCTGTTTTTTCTAAATTAACATCTACTTAATTTTACAAAGGTCAAGAACTAATCAATTTAATTTACAATTACAATCATAATACCTGGAAGATACTGGTACTCAGGAAGACAACACACATTTGTTACATTTAAGTGAACTTTATCATATGCTTCTATAAGAAGCCTGATATAGAACATGGGATTAATTTTATGCTTGATGGATTAGTGTTAAACACTAAAAGCACATAGAATCTGTCATTAATACACATGCTCCAAGAACTGATGATGAGACAAATACCATCAGCTTAATGACAAATGCATAAATTCAGAGCTTTATAAAATCCAATCAAACCTCTGAATTCTTACGACAGGTTGACAAGCTGACTATAGCTACTCTTCAGTCACAGGACAAAATGCTCATGGCATCATTTGATTAAAGGTTCAATTCTGGAGACCTAGAAAGGGTCTTTAAGAATGTGGAACCAACATTTCAGAATAGATTCATTGAAAGGCTACCTTTGGAGATAATTCTTTCATTTGATGCCCCCTTGACCCCAGACTGTTTCTCAAAAAAAAAAAAAAAAAGAAAGAATAGAAAAAAAAAAGAAAAAAGGAAACAAAAAGGGGGTGATGTAGGCCCCACCTGCTCTCCCCTCCCTCAGTGAGTGTGCTTCAGGGGTCTTTGTCTCACCATCTGGTGCCCCTTCCTCTCAGCTGCCACTGCACTGCCATCTGTGCTTCTTCCCTGGAGCAAACTTGGCTTTCCCCAGCAGCCTGGCCCCTTCTGCAGCCAGCTGCCTCTTGGGGTTGCTGCTTGGCTCCGTTGCTACCCCTGGGCCCTGGCCATCACCCCCTGCACCTATCATGAGCCCCAAAATATGCTGAGGATCACTGGGGAGCCAGCACATTCCCCCTTTGCAGGTGTCTGGTTCTGTGAGGCCAGGGAGCTCTGGGGCTTAAGACTCCTCCCATAGACCCCCCCCCAAAAAAAAAGAAAGAAAAAAAACTACCAGGGACCCAACTCCTGGCTGTCTGCAGTGTGCCCCAACCTGGTAGAGCAGAGCTGAAGTGGCCCAACTAACACACATGGCCCCAAGCTGGGTCCCATAACCCTCTCCAGACTAGTCAAATAAGGGTAAAAAGTCCCACCTTGTGAAAGCCTGAAACTACTCTCAAGGGTTATACCGAGACATGGAAAAGTTTGTGAATGAATTTGAATCTTTTGAGATGTTCTGAGATTGCAGAGAGCACTGAAAGGCAAGAGCCGCAGGAGGAATTGCAGACAGATTATTACAAAGTCCTTCTGGGGTCCTACACAAATGTGAGCATCGAAGCAGAAAGTATTCAACATGTAGAGGAAAGCATGAAACAAGAGAAGCAAGAACTGTACGGAAAGTTAAGAAGCACAGAGAGAAACAGAAAAGCAGCTGTGGGATGCAAAACAGGAAGTGGGAGAGATGAAAGAAAAGATGAGACAGTTTGCTAAATCCAAACAACAGAAGATACTTGAGCTGGAGGAAGAGAATGACCCGCTTAGGGCAGAGGCTCAGCCTGTAGGAGGAGCCAAAGAAAGTACAGAAGCTTTTCGAAGGCATGAGAAAGGGTCAGGTTGGGTCATGAAAACCCTGTCTAAGGAGTTGAGGCATTAACGGAAGACATTCTGAGTGAAGAGACTCGAGATGTAAGGCATCAGGTAGAAGATCGTGTACCAAAGCAAGCTAGTCTACATGCTACTGAGAAAACTGATGGACAGAAGAATGTCATTGAAGTGGTAACACCAGCTGTGGTGGGCAGATTTCAGGAGCAAGATTCTGTGAACTCTAAGCCTGAAGATTCGAAAATGCTTCTGTCAGAGAATAGTCCCAAGTTTGGCATTAGTGAGTTTCAGCTCACGTGATGACACCAGCAACTACCTACAGAGCTCTACCAGCTTAAGGGGAGAATTGCTGAATTAGAGGTAGAAAAATGGAAAGACAAGGAACTTAGCCAGACTTTGGAAAGTGGAAAAAAAAATGCCTACTGAATCAAATATCCATGTCGTCTCTCCAGAATGACCGAGACCGCATAGTAATCTATCACAACAACTGGAAGAGGAGCATCTCTCCGAAATATTGAAATAAGACCAACTCATTCAAGATGCAGCTGCGAAGAATAATACACTGAAGGTAGAAATTTGAGGGTTAAGAAGGCGTATGGATGATCTCAAGACTGAGAATGTCAAGCTGGATGCTGAGCTGATCTAGTCCAGACAAGAACTGAATAAAAGGCTATCCATCAAGGCCCATAAGCAAAAGTAGCTCCTTGAGGCTCAACTATAGCAAAATATGGAGCTGAAAAACGAATGTGCCAAATTAGAAGAAAACTTGAAGAGGTTCAAAGAAGCAAAACAAAGCCTACAGAGCTCCTCTGATGCCCTCAAAGAGAGACAAGGTTTCTCTAAAGAGATATCAAGATTGAAGAGCCAAAGGCCAGCATTGCAGGAAGAAGGTGCCCTGCATTGTATATCAAGCCCAACTGCAAGCTAAAGAAGAAGAGCCTCAGGGGTTAAATATGCAAAAAGATATGCCGTTACCATTTTAAAACTTGAGGACTTTCCTTTGCACACCTCTCTGTATTTTTTTTTAAAGGATTAAAAGACAACAAGGTGCTTTGCACATTTCTGGCACGCTTGTAAATGGGTGCAGAATTGAAACCAGATTAATTAGGAGAAAGCACAGGGTCACTCAGTGTGTTTTCACCGTGGTAGCTGAGCATTAGATCATCTGCTGGATCAGGATAGTAAGAACTCAGCTTGTCTCAGCAATGTTGTTCAACTGTAGTTTGTCAAGAAAGAAGTTAATGTTAAAGCTTCTTAAAGTAAGTGTCGCTAGGCAGGGCAGCACATGCCTATAACGCCAGCATTCAGGAGGCTGGTGTGAGTTCAAGACAAGCCTGGACTATGCTGCTCATTTCAGGCTAGTCTGGGCTCTGTAGTGAGACTGTCTCAAAAGCATTTTCTAAAATCACTACTACCCGGTAAATGATCATTAGCAAATGAACCCATTAGCATCACTGAACATTAGCATCAAATGAACAACTTTAGCAAATTATGCCATTTCTGCCTTCTTTCCTATCTGTCTTTGTTTTCCGTTACTGGAGTTTGTTGTTATTATTTCGGTCTTCCCCGGCACTTTCGCCACCGCTGTATCCCAGCCTGGAGCTGGCTGGAATACCACTTGGTTCCCTGCCCTAGCCAAGGATGAGAGGCTCAAGCAGAAAGCCGTGGGAAAGCACCAGGGAGCCGCCAAGGATGTGGGTTCCTTGGACCATGTGGGCCGCCTGACCCCACTTGCTGAGAACGGACTGGACACGAAAGAAATCCCGGGAGCCCAGAATCTGATGGAAGCAAGACTCCTTTATTTCACGCGACCTCCCCAATAAATAACTTCTCTCCCCATAAAGGCGTGGCTTATCCCTCGAGCGGGGGAAGCCTTAATTAGCATGGCAGGGGAGGGGCGTACCTGACCAACCTCCACAATATTCATGACCTTTGACAAAGGTGTATAATTCACCACAGGGCAGGCAGAAATTTTGCCAAACTTGTTTACTAAATATCAGCTTCCAGGGCTTCAAAGAAAAGGAGTCTGCGTGCATCCTGCTAGCCCCAGGGGGTGGGGGGGGGGCGAGGAACACTCGTGCTTCAACTTAACTCTGTGGCCCGGAGCCCTACAGGAGTTGATCCCAACCAAGGCTCATGCATGCTAGGCAAGTCCTTTACCAGGGAGCTACCTCCCTAGCCCTTTTCATTTATTATTTTAAAACAGACTATTGCTAAGCTACCCATGCTGAAGTTGTAACTCAGGATCCTCCTTCCTTGGCTGCCTTAGCAGATTCAATTGCAGATACACAGTACCATGAGCATGTCTGTTTCTGCCCATGTTCTTTTATTTAACTTTTTTCAGAAATGGAGAAAGGAGGTGGGAGAGAGACCTTGTCTTGTAGATGAGTCTGATTCACAGAACCTCCTTAAGAAGGGCAAACATTGTGGTCCTTGAGATTAACTGGCCAGTCAGCCTATCCTATCCAGACAAGCACCAGGCCAGTGAGGGATTCTGTCTCAAAAACAAACAAGCAAGCAAAAAATGAATTCCTGCCCAAGCATAAATACCTATGTTTGGATGCCCAGAACACCATAAAAACACCCATGTGTAACAGCATAGAACTGTGTTCCCACTGCTACACGGAGATAGGCAGATCCTGGATACCACTGGTAGCCACCAAAGCCAAGTTGGCAATCTCCATACTCAGTGAAGAATTAACAGACCCTGTCTCACAATATATAGTGAGGAGAAATGGAGGAAGACACCGGATGCCAGTCTTTGGTCTGCATGTGCCTGTGCACCGACACATGAATGAGCACACACTCACTTGAACATACACAATTGTTTGAAATGGGGGAAAAGGTATATGGCACCTGAGGAACATACAGGCAGACACGGGCACTCATACACACACGTACATGCACACACAAGAACATGCATATACTCCATACACATTTATGGCAGAAAGCTATAGTTTATGCCATGCTGGAATTCAGTAGGTTTTAAGTCAAAACCCAGTTCCTGAGTGGTTACAACAGATTCTAGATAGCTGTGCTTCATTCAGGGAATTGCTTACTATACATCTATGCACTGTTAACACTAGACACCGAATTTTGTTCTCTCCCACCCCAGCTTGCATGCTTTTTGTCTACTGAATATTGATGACCCAGGCCTTTTTTTAAAAAGCCATTTGGCTATTTCTATTTCTTACAATGATACTCTGTTTCTTAAACTGTCACTCTGTTTTTATTTCATCCAAACATCAAGGTATTTCACTCTGTTCTGAATGTGCATCAAATATCCAGTCTTTCATTTTCAACAGCCCACGATAAGCTTCGTTACCTTCAACAGGTGTAAGAATGCTGCTTCCAGTGTGTAACTATACTTCTGAATAAGTCATTCTGAAACTCCTCCTTTCTTGTGGCTGCCCTGCTCAGGAACCTTTAAAAGACACATGATTGGCTAGAAGAGGCTTAGGATCCCACCTTGGTCTGCCACTCAAGACCTTAATGGTGTGTCCTCATTTGTTCAGCCACCAAACCACCTCCTCAGCACACAGTGATAGCAGCTAGTGCCTTCTACCCACGTTACCATCCTGTTGGCTGGAGTGTCTTCCAGAAGACAGTGGCCTTCTTTTGGGGGTCATCCCGGAGCTCAATCTCTCTTACCACACTCCCCAGTTGCTTGATTCTATTTTGCCTTCCTACTCCCCATGCACTTGTCTTACCATTTGTCTCATGTCGCCTGCTCAGAGGGCCTCAGCCACTGAGGAGTCTCACCAGCCCTCAGCTTTATCTTGACCCATGTGATGTTTTTGTTTTCACCATCATGTTCTTGTTTCCATTCTGTTTGTCTGTCTTTATTTTTTCTTCTTCTTTCTGTTACTTTATGTGTATGTGTATTTTGTCTACATATGTGTCTGACCACATGCATGCTTGCTGTCCTTAATAATTCGACTCTAGTTATAGAAGGTTGGAGCCACCATGTGGGTGCTGGAAATGGAACCAGGATTCTCTGGAAGAGCACACAGTGCTCTTAACCACTGAGCCATCTCTCCAGCCCTGCTATTTTGTTCTCAATTTGTAAGAAATCCCCCTTTTTCTTGCTTTTTTTATGTAATATGTTTCTTGTTTCATGGGTGGATTTTCTAACTCATCTCTCCAAGGATGATGGCCTTTAGCTATTGTTGCTTTATTTATGTGTCTGACTGTATGACGTGTGCAGGTACTTGTAGAAGCCAGAAGAGGGCACTGGAATCACAGGCACATGTGAGCTGCCCAACATGGGAATTGAACTGAGGTCCTATATAAAAGCCTTAAGGGGTCTTAACTGCTGATCATCTCTCCTCCCCAGGTTTTGTTTTTGAGAGGGTCTTGTTATATAGCTGAGGCTGGCCTAGAAGGTTTGTTGTAGTCTGTACTGACCCCAAACCCACACTTTTTCTTCACTAGGCTCTGAAATGGCAGGGTTTCAGGTATGTACCTCCACACTGACTCTGACTGTTTCTTTTAGTGGGTTTTCTTTGTAATGGTTTATTTCTGCTGTTACGTTTCTGATAGCCAGCATTCTCTCTTAAGTCTTTCACCACATGTGATTTCCCCTGCTAATGTGTTGAATTACCCTCTTTCAGCAGCTGCTTTACATCCCTGATGTTAGCCTTTCTCTAGATGAAGAGCAATCTTTGTTTCATCTTCACATGAGGAGTAGAATCTAAAAGTGTGTGGGGGGACTTCGTGTGAGTTCGCTGCGGTGTGATCTTTTTGAGCTTATTGATGATGGTCTCCAAGTTTGTTATCTTTAGTTCCTCAAGGCCTGGTCAGATTTTTGAGAGATCTTTCATCTCCTGTATAGAAGAAAACTGTCATCTTCAATCCGAGTAAGGGGCAGGCTGGGGACATTCACATCATGCATCATCTGTCAGTTTTGTTTCAGAGTAGTCCTCTTACTTGCGACTGGGACTGGCAGTTTCATGCTCCAGGGACATATCTTTTCCCTTTTCTGAAGAGTAAAACTCTCTTTTCAGTGAGGGTACTGAAAAGTGTGGAACTGAGAAGGATTTAGAATGTGATTGCTTCTGAAGTAGCTCTGCTCTAATCCTCTTTTTCTCAGCCCCCACCTCTCTCCAACTCCATTACCATTTTTTTAAGAGGTACCTGGTGCTGTTAATTCCTGAGCCATTTGGATATTCTGCAGAGTAAGTTCTGTTGGTCCTTGGCTTCTGTACCACCATCTGAAGATCCAGCTATCTTGGGTATGTTATGTCAATTACCATTATTCAACTGCTTTTCAGCCTCAAAATTGCATTGCTGCTGCCCTTCATTGTCTTCCTTGCCTGTAGTGCAGCGCTTTCTAAAAAGCTACTGGAGTGGTAGTGCTAATTTTCTGAGATGAAAGGTGTGTGTGTTGAAGGTTGTTGTCTTCCCCAGAAGTCCTGACATTATTCCCTGACCAAACTTTTAGTGAGTACTGGGGAAAAGTTTTAAAACAGAATGCAGTTTTGCTAAAGGCAAGTCCGTCATAATATTCACTAAGTTTGTGTGTGAGGCATACTAATTTTCTTATTTAATTCTCATATTCTTATGAGAAGAAGTACTGTAGTTGTCTTCTTGTAATAGGTGAGGGAAATAAAGACTTAGATGGTCTCACATCCAAGAAACAGTAGGATATCTAATTCTTGAGCCAAAGCATCCTTAATCACCAGGGTGCACACCTTCTTTATTCTAGACATCAGCTAATCTTGAGTTAAGACTGAAGTCCTACAGGGATGTGGCTTAGTAATAGAGCACATGCTTGTATGCCTGAGTTCCATTCCAAGAATTGGAAAACAAAGACAAAACAAACAATTAAATAAGAACAGTGTCAAAAAAGGAAATATTGCTGATGTTCATGTAAGAAAGACAGAAGCCTAATGAGGGCATGAGACTAAATGGAAAGCCACTCTTTACATATTCTGTTCACAGTGATTATATAGGTCCTTTGAGTCTGTCTCAGGTCAGAGTTGTAGAGGCAGGGCTGTAGGGTAGAAGTAGAAGCAATAGCTCAGTCCTGTAGCCTTGATGGTAGTCCCTAGAGTGTCAGTGGACTGTGGGAAACTGCTGACAGTCTGTGGTGCTGTGTGGCAGGAGATACTGATCAATAAGGAGTGAGAAGTGAATTACCCTCTACACCCTTTGCTCTCCCTCTAGAGAGCTGACGGAATTAAGAATGTGGATTAAAGGAATTGAAGCTGAAGCAATTGAAGAATGTGCAGCAGCAGTACTTGTAACTGAATCAAGAGGTGTCTGAGCTATGTCTGCTGAAGACGCAGCTTCAGGAGCATCAGCAGCAGAAAAAAAAACAAAAAACCAACAACAACAACAAAAAAAAACCCACTGCAAATGATGAAGGAGGAACTCAGGCAGGAAAACCGTTCCTGGCAGGATGAGTTGCATCAGCTTGAATAGGACTCTTCCTGCATTTTCAGCCTTTTTATTGTTTTTTTTTTTTTTTAACACTTTATGTTGAAATAGTTACAGATTTAGAGGACACTGCAGAGAGAGTAAGAGGACACCTGTGTGCTCTTCCTGTGCTTCACCTCCCTTCCTCCAGTGAGAGCATCCTATGTAACTGTAAGGTATTACCTATCACACCTGGCTGTTTTGTGCAGAACAAAGAAATAGCTGATGTCCCGTTGAAGCCAACTCTTTACCAAATTCAGGAAAATAAGCAAATAAACAACTCAAGTTTACTATTTAATGTTCAATATGCGCCAGGCTTTGTATCTAATGAGTAATGTGTGGTCTTTCATTTAATTCTTACACTAGTCCTAAGGGATAGCTAGTTCATTCTTATTTTGTTGAAGAAACTTGGGGAGATTAACATTCATGCGCCTCTCATTCCTAGGTTACGCAAGAGCAGGAATTCTCCTTCCTTGAGAGTCGACACTGATGTTAATTCTGCATCATGGGTATGACAGCTTGGGCATGGTCTCCCCATCCTCCTTCTTTACGCATCTACACACCGACTCCTGCAATTCTGAAATCCACTCTTTGCATTCATACTGGCGCTTTATGCTGAGTCGTCACACTGGTTTTGGATTTCTTTTCCCATTTGGAAACCCAGCTCCTTGCTCAGGTTCCAATGCTAACGCCAGCTTTTCTGTGCAGGCACTCCAGTGTGTTGCATAGGCTCCTCCCTCTTCCTGTCAGTCTTGCTGTCATCATCTTACTGGGTGTTTCCACTTGTAGAGTGAATGTCACTCTGATATGTATTGGGTTTGCTACATTGCAAATACCTCGTAAGGATGTTTCGAATATGGAATTAATCTTCTTTGTATATTTGACTTTTTTTTTTATTTTCATGGTATAGGATAGAGAAAAAAATCCTGGGAACTGCGTGAGAGGTAGATAAAGGAGCAGTACTTTGTGGCCATGTCAGATAACGATCAGCAGCTCTCTATCATTTGCAGAGTCTCCTGAGGGAACTGAGGGTTTCCTCCCAGACTCAGTCTCTCAGCACAATGCCAAAGAAAATTTTGCATGTGGTCTGCTCTCACAATGACCACCACCCCAAAAGCATCAGCCTGATAAAGCTGTCCATCTGCAACTCTTAGGCAAGCCTCCTGCTGACTGCCCCAGGGGTGGACATAATTCCTTCTAAGGGGAGGAATTAAATATGAGCAATCTTGGGAGACAATTTCAGTGATGTTTGTATTCTTGCAGGCATACCCAGAGACATTAGCTTCCTTTGATGAGTCGTTAAAACTTAGCTCATGAGACAGAACTTCTAGGGACTCAGCTCAGTGACAGCTTAAAGGAAATTCACCGGGAGGAATTAATTTGGCAGTTGATCAGCAAGGAACGCGTTTCCTGCTAGACAGAGATTCAGTTTCTCTTTTCTCTGACTGGAGGCGAGATTCAGCAGAGCATGCAGCTTCAGCACAACCTAGGAACAGTTTATAAAAGCTGGGTGTTTGTTGAAGATCAGAGGACATAGGCCAAGTTCTCTTTGCCCTTGGCAGGAATTTGTGAATGACTTGGGGAAATCCATATAATAAGAATAAGAATTCACCCATCGTATCACTTGTTAGTGATGTATAGATCCCCCTCCCCCCACCCCGCCCCGTCATCTCCCATGAGCCATTGCCTTCCTGTTGATCTCCGACTGGTCGGAGTGTTCTCAATGGCTCCTCCCCAATCCTGCCCTTGTCAGAGAAACCCAGCTAGGTAGTCTTTGCCAGAAAGAGAAGTTATTTATGAGGTCAGTGAGACTTGAGTCCAGAGGTCTATTTTGAGGAGAGTTGTGAATGCCCCCAAATGTATGCACAGGTTTTTTTGTTTCGTTTTGTTTGCACAGTTTTGTTTTGTTTGTGTGTGTGTGTGCATGTGTGTGCATCTTATCATAGGAACTCATACAACACAGGCTGATGAGGCTGTACAGTGGGGGAAGAGCTTGCTCCACAATCCTGACAACTGCAATTTGATCTCTGGATCCCACAGTGGAAAGATGGAATCAAATCCTGAGGGTTGTACTCTGTTCTCCACATATGTACTGTAGAATGAACATGTCTACACTCTGCATGAGTATTACACATGTACATACAAGAAAAAATAAAACAGAACATCGTGATCTAAAACTATAAAAGTCAGGAGATTGTTTTTCCAGATGAGGAGAAAAGCCCACAAATACTAAGTGACTTGCTCAGGGTTAGGGGGAGGTCATTCTGAAGTCAGTGGTTAGATATGTGGAACAAAACTGTGCTTGCCACACATAGAAGGTACTCGTTGGATGTTGAATTCAGCCAATGCTGAAATGTCAGAGATAGCATTGGCTTTGGATCCAAATGAATTGATGAAATAGCAAACCCTGGTTTTGTTTTGCTTTTTGTTTCTTGTTTTCTTTTTTAGGGCAGGGTGTCTCAGGGTAGTTCTTTCCTCTCACCTCTATTTCCAGAAGTTCTGCCCTTTGTCGCTCTGAGACCATGATGATCCAGTGAACACCTTCCAGTCCCATCTCAGTTCTTGATGTTCTCCAGATATTAGTCTGTTGCTCTGTCATTCTCCTATGACAGCATTTTAAACTGTAACAGAACTATTTAAAGGCGATGAAGTAAAAACGCTTTGGTAAATGACAACAGCTAAAATTTTTAAACATTTTATTAAAGTAAAACATAAAAGTAGCAGATCATTAGCACAGTGTGGTACATTTTTACAAAGTAGCATGTGTAACCAGCACTCCAGATAAAATCCAGAATGTTCCACATCCCCATAAGTCCCTCACTTCCTCTTCTGATCACAGCCACCCACCTTAGAACTACATGGAAGTGGAAACATATCTTTTGTGTGGCTTCATTTATTTTGTGGCATCCACCATGTTACAGTATTCTGTAACTTTGAATATTATATTGTATGCATAGACATAATTTCTCTATTCTACTTTTGAAGTACATTTGAACTTATAATTGAGAGCTATTAAAAATAATGCAATCAGTAGCTTTTTTTTGGTTTTGTTTTAATTTTATGTGAATGAATATTTTTACCTATACATATGTATGTATGCTACTCGTGTAGCTGGTGTCAGTACACACGGAGGACAAAAGACAGCCTCAGACCCCCGGAGAACTGGGGTTACAGACAATTGTGAGCTACTATTTGGGTGCTTGGAATCTAACCTGAATCCTCTAGAAGAGCAGCCAGTGATCTTAACTGTGAACCGTCTCCATCCTTGAATCTGTGTATTTTTTCACAGAATAAGAGAGAGAAAACCATATACGTGCTATATAGTAGAGTGTTGTCCAAGGGCTGATGGTGAGTTGAAGCTCCCCTTGAACCATGTCCCTAGAGAGTGAGAATGGGCAGAAATTTGGGTGCTCCTTACCTTTTAGTCCTGGCCAAATTTAGATAAGCAATCATGCCTCTCTGTCCTGTGAGCTGGATTACACAGACTCAAACTCCACACACAGGCAAGGCCACACACTCCCATATAGAGTGTCCTAACCGATAGACATTCTCAGAGTCATGGGCTCTTCCCTGACTGTGATCATTGATAAACAAGCTACAACCCCCATTAAAGAAAGACGCCCCCTGAAGTGTGCCCCGGGTGGTTTTCTGTCCACTCACCAACTCACGGAGGTCCAACAAGGTTACAGTAGGATGCAGTAAAACCCACAGCCCTGTGACCCCTTGCCACGGGGCCATCCCTCCCCAGCAGCCTCTTGGCCTGGAGCAGGCCACTGGTGGCCCGGGACTCTGGATGAGGGGCCAGCTGTGGCAGAGGGCCATGTGACAGAAGGAGGTTCCAACCCTGTGGGACTGCAGAGTATGTCAGTTATATATTTAGGTCTATATCATAATCATATTTTACCACTTTATTGAGATAGAATACCACTTTAAGTATGAAAAGCACTACCATAGGCCAGTGTCATTCTGGGTAAGAAATAGTTCTTTTAGCTGGATGTAGAGGTGCATGCCTTTGGTCCTAGAACTTGGGAGGCAGAGGCAGGTGAATCTCTGATTTCAAGGCCAGCCTGGTCTGCAGATCAAGTTCCAGGACATCCAGGACTGCATAATGAGACCCTTTCTCAAAAACAAAGCAAACAGAAAAGGAGTGAGTAAGGTATCTCCTCCTGTTCTCACTCATTCACTAGTTAAACAAGTAGCTGTCATTTGCTTGCTGTGAGTCTGGCTGTATGGTAGGCACTGAGGACACACATGGGGACTCTCTTGAAACCTTCAGTCATTTGAGCTTAGTCTCACTCTCCGTGAGTCCCAGCCAACCAGGAGAATTGCTTCTGGGGCCTTGAGTGAGATGAAGTTGATGGGCTGTTACAAAGTGGTTTCCCTCTAATCATCTGTCTGCCCTAATTCCTTCCCTGAGTGCTCAGGCTTTTTACACCTTTCTACTGGCTTAGCTAAATGTTCCTTGCAATGTAGGAATATATTAGAAACTTCATACATGAGAGGATGGCTAATGGTATAATGTCAGTCTAACTTCAGTGGAGTAAATTCGTTAGCTTGTGTGGTAGAGCAGAGGTCAAGAAGCTTAAACAGCATGTGCATTGCACATCTTGTAATCATAGCTCCAAAGCAGCAATAGAAGTGAGCAGTGGTGCGTTCCAATGAAACTCATATTTAACAACAAGAGGGCAATCGTCCTTGGGTCATAATTTTCCTGCTCCTAAACTTCAGCAACCTCTGTCTATCCTAAACAGACAACGCAAATATGCAAAATGGACTGTGAGGACAACTTGTCAGTGATTAAGTGATTAACAATTTCTCTTATGCAGTTCAGGAGCTTTTGCTTCTAATGAGTTTTTAGATTTACTAGGAATGAGATGTAAAGTTTTTTTTAACACTGAGGAGTTTTGTTTTGTTTGTGTTTACTTGTGTTTGGTGTGGCTTGGGTTGTCCATATGGCTACGAAAATATATTTCTTCTGTGTTAGGAAACTCACGGACTTTTCAATGTTCTCAGCCTTCAGCCCTGGAGCTAGTATTGCTTCTCAAGAATTTACATGATTTTCTTCAGTAACATACCTGCCTCTGAGACAAATGACTTTCCTAGTGGCCTTTGCCATACTTTAGATTGGGAGCATCATGTAGCAGGTGGAACTCAAGACTTAAGCCCACCCCTGTGAGCCCTGCTCTGGGAGCTCCGTGGCCCTGAGCAGTCCACACTTACTTCTTTTTTCCATTTATAAGCGAAGATGGAAATCCTTTTTCTGCTTCTCTCCAGGAAGATGGTATTTGTCCAAATGTTTTGTAAACTGAAACTTGATCTTCAGAGTGACAGCCACACAGAAGGTTGTGGGGAACAATTTTCAGTTACAGAGCACATCTGTAATCATGTGTGGATCTACCTCAGCTCCTGTGAGTGCATCAAATGACATTTCCTGGGATGTCTAGAAATCTTCTAGAAAACAGATTTCTCTAAAAGACTAATAAACTTTCTTACACAAGCACTTAAAAAAGAATCTTCAAGAAAAGACAAGACCTGCAGCTAGATACATCCATTTCCTATGATACAAGCGTATGTCTGTATGTTTCCATGGTGGGTACTGTAATAATTCTTTTTACAAGTAGAGACAATGGACAGAGTTTAGATGCATGGTCGCTAGCAAGTTTTAGCAAAGGCTTATTAGTTACAGGGGAGGGTGAGGCAAGCTGAGTCAGGTAGAACAGGACCCTGTAGACAGAGAGAAAGGGGAGAAAGAGGGGGAGGAGAGAAAGACGGGGTGGGTGGGAGGGAAAGGAGACAGTGGGGTGAGAGACCAGAAGAGAAGAGAAGAAGAGGGAGAGGGAGAGAGGCAGAGGTCAAAGAGAGTGGGATAGAGAGAATGGGGTAGAGGGCAGAGAGAGCGAGCCCTAAGCCCAAAGGGAATTATATGGGAACCAGCAGTAGTAGGACAGACCAGATAGACCACTGCTTGTCACTCAGATACTAGGGGAAGCTTGGCTTTGAGAGAAGACACTATTCCCACCATGTGAGGACCTTGGCTCCTACTCCAGTTTCTCAAATACATGTAAACACATGATGATTTCTTTCTAGTCTCTTGGAAACATATTCACCCAGTAATACTTTTTTAAGTGTGAGCTTGCTCTCTGGTTGTATTGAGCTCTGGGACTTGTTTTTTATTAGCAATTTAAGCATAGACCCAACCTACTGCCCTCTGCTTATGTTCCTAGAATAGGCTGTCCTTCTGAAATTTTTGATGTTTCCGTTAAATTGTTATTCAGGTCACACACCTTGGCACCACTAAAAACCAAACAGTCTCCTGCTACTCTTCCAGAATTGTTTTCCTTTCATGGCTGAAACATTTAGGCATTCTTTCACTTTGATGAAGCATACTGTGCTATGATTCTAACATAGCTCTTTCATTACAATTTTCAGGTCCTGAAAGCTACAGCCCTGGAGATAGCACTCCTAGCTTCTTGAAGAGAAGACTACTGTCTCCATCGAGCTCTATAATGCCAACCGGAACCTCCATAAGAACAAGCATCACTACTGTGACCTCTTTAAGCAATGTGCCTTCCTGGATAAGCAGGTTCAGGAGCTGCAGGCGGTAAGGCTGGGAGAGATGCCAGGAAGAGGAGAGTTAGGATGGCAATAGGGAAGATCCAAAGAAAACACCAAGTAAACTCTGAATGACAGGGGAAATGTGCTCAGTGAGGTGGTGGGGGGAAATAATATGAGTGAGAAACAGTGACGACAGACTCTGAAAGTAAGACATGCTTCAGGGAATCAGAAAACTGTATGAGAGACTGGGTGTGGTGGGGCACGCCTCTAAACACAGGAGGCAGAGGCAGGTGGGCATCTGTGTGTTTGAGGCTGGCCTAGTCTTTATAGCATGTTCTGAGCCAGCCAGGACTACATAATGAGACCCTGTCTCAGATTCTATAGTCCTCTTTTTTCGCTGTGCCTCCATAGAGGTCATGAAAGAGTGTCCAAGGTGAGCTGGGTTCAGGTCTGAGTACTGCATTGCAACCTCTAGCCCTCTAGCCTCAGCCTCAAGAGCTACTGAGCTGTCATGAGGGCCGAAAAAATAACTCCACTTTAGGTATTTGTCAGCAAAGAAACAGAACTTAATTGCAACTCCCAACATTTCCCTCTCCTTCCTCTAGGGAACATTGAGTGCAGCAGGGCAGAGACCACCTGTGTAAACACTGGATAAGGGGAACCCAGAGACAGGAGTCTCCTAAAAAGAAAAGTAAAGGGGCTCAGTGTTTACTCAGCTCCAACCTTGTTACAATAGCCCCGGAGTTGACTAACTGTTGATTAACCTAAGTATGTGCAAGGGCCACTGACCCTTGCCCCCTGCCCAGGGGACTTACCTAAAAAACTTACTTAATTGCCTTTGTGACCTAACCTGCTTACACCAAGTGACCCCCCCCCCAACCCATTATACAATTGCTGTGCCAGGGGGCTTCCCCCTCATTTCTGAGAAAGGGGCCTATCAGGAAGTCCCAGCCCTGCTTCTGGAAACTCCAGATTTGCAAGATGTCCTGCCCATTACTCATCCTCCTGTCAGCCCCCGGGGCTCAGCTAAGACTAACCAATCTGTTTAAAGGTTGACTCCAGTGAACCAATCCTGTAACACCAAAGCATGTAACTCCCTGCTTACATCATTTTTCCTATATAAACTCCACTCTCCCTATGAGCAGGGCTCTCACCATCCCTGCTGTGTCAGAGAGGCATACAGCCCTAGGTCGAGTTAGCCTAAATAAAAAGACCCCAAGTGTTTTACATCAGACCAAACTCCTTGGTGGTCTTTGGGGATACGGATGGTGGGTACAACACTGTGATGCTGTCATGCTGGTGGTGAGTTATTCTACATCTCCAACTCCATTGTCACCTATGATGGGGTCCAGCCTTTTCCACAAATGGGTTCACAAAAACTCTACGCAGGAGGGAGTACAAGTGTGGGAAAATTAGGAATGATAAATGAATAGAGTGGTTCCTTCTTTTATGAGACCCAAAGAAATTGCAAGCACGATAGCACTCTGAAATGACTTATCATGCCCGTAATAAGAAAACCACTTTGTTTGCATTATCTTTATTGTCTGTCAGGGCCTCAGGCTGCCAGAAGAGCCACCCTGTGCATTGTTTTTAAGGCAGTCAGAAAAAGCATAGCTAAGAGCCCAATGGCCTTTACATCAGAAAGGATCTAGTTCACTGGCCCAAACAGTCTCCTGAGCATGTCTGACTTGAAGATGCTGATCTTAGATCTGCAGATCTTAACAGTGTAGAGTATGTCAGAGTTCACATCTCCTGTTTCTTGGAGAAGTTCATCTGGAGTCAGATCTCTATCAGCTCAGGCTTCATGCAGCTTCCCAACAAGCTAGGAAACTTTCTCCGTCCACTCCTTGCCTTTCTCATGAGCTATTCCTTCCCATTATTGAATTGATAGAGACTTAATTTGTGTATCAGTTATGTATGAGCTTCATTTTAAGTGCTCTAGGTATTGAAGAGATGAGTTTTTTTTTAAGGCTTGCCCTTAAAATTCACATACAGGTCATTTTCCCAAGCCTTTCTTGCTTTCTACAGCCTATATCAAATGTTACACTTTGTTTCTCCCTCAGACCAGGCTCTACAACAGTATTGTAGCCCAGGCTACACCTAAGTGCTGGGATCACAGATGTTTGTTACCACACCCCCTGGATTGTTTAAATTCTTTACTATCTCAGGATAGTACTTTACAGGACATTGAGTGATCCTACATTCTTTAATGTGTCTTAACTCTTAGAGATGCGACTCTGCCATCATTTTTATAACATTTCCATGCCCTGAAAAAAACTGCAAAATCTAGACGCAAAAACACTTAACCATTTTAAGTAAACTCAAGGATAAGGAACTGACTCAAACTTCAGGAAGTAGCTGTGAGGACAGTGTGGCAGGAAATGACAGAAAATCTGAAAACGGAACTGAAGTGACTGCTCGGCATCTTGTCCTGAAGTGGCAGCAGCTGCAGGGGGCACCCGGTGTGGACCTCAAGAGCTTGAGCAAACAGTAGCAAAGGTGGGTAGTCTGGGAGACTTGGGGAACACGGGGAAAGAGTGGAGGGAAATGTACACAGCACTTAGTCCTTGTTAATGGAGGTCTTACTAACAGGTGTTGAGCCTTTGATGGCCATAGGCCTGCATGCAGTGGTTGTTGACAGCGTCTGAGGATGGGAGCTAGGGAAGGGCCTGCACTTGGGGAACATGATGGATGAGTCACAAGGCCCAGCCAAGTATGCCCTGGTTTTTGCTGATGATCTACACAGCCCACACTAAGGACTGGCTGCCTCTGGCAGTAAGCTGAAGGAGACCAAGAGAAGATGAAGACACAGTGTGCCTTTGTGTGTTGTGGCAGGGACACAAAATGCACATGGGAAATGTGAGGGAACAGGAATTAACCACAAATGGACACTGAACCAGGTTCTTTTAGGGGCCAAATGCAAGCATGATTGTTCAGCTGGGATAACTATGTGAGATTCTAGAATTCCAGAGAGTCAGAGAGGGGGCTTTAGATCAGCTGTGTTAACCTGAATATGCCATTGTGTCATCCTTGATGAGTCACACAGTAGGTATACAACTACATTAACCCCATTATTATTTAACATTGTTGGGGCAATCACAATAACCAGTGATTCGACAGAGGATTTAAGTTAATATTTGTGACTTGCTTTGTCAAGTCTCTGGATATGTAGTATGTACTCTGTGTTGCTTGTCTGGCTTTGGTCCCACAGGGGCTGTGACTAGGGTGTCCATGGAGCTCTTGACTTAATGCCCTAAGTCATCCCTGTGCTTGCCATTCACTGTCCTTCACCAGATTATTCTCCAGCCTCCTGCCTCAAGTTAGTAGTTTCTTGACTAGGGATAAAAGTATAAACATATTAAGTTATTTTACTCTTAAAAATGAGTGAAAGAGGTTGATGGGAGAGATGGGCTGAGGCCCCTGGGGAAAAAGGACAGAAGATGGGACCATCAGACCTCACTGCTTCCTTAATGCTCATGAATATATTTGACTTCTCCTTTCCAGTTCCTTTCTGTTAAAGAAAAACTCAAAGGACTTGTCAAACAGAGAGGCCATAGGGATGTGAGTCATTCATACTCTTTACCTGTCCTAACCCCTATCAGTAGCTATCACCAAGCAGGGAAGACAAGGGTTGTTCTTAATGGCTCACAGTGACTCTCAGGCAGGCTAACTCCCTCACCACTTCTCCAGCACATCTTTGACCCACCTACCTCAGACTTCTCCAGGGCTGATCTAGAGGTTACTAGAAAATGTGGGCAAGGATGGAGGTTCCCAGGTGAAGATGTAGGAGAAGTGGGGCTTAGATGGACAGAGTTCTGGGGTTGGGTATTTGAAGAGGGTTTCCTTTGGGAGAAAGTGATGAACACAGGGAAGGCCTCTGGAGGTGGAGGTGCCTGAGAAAGGGATGGGCAGAGACTTGCCAGCCAGGCAGGTAGGGTCTGAACCAGGAAATACCAAAGGCCACCAAACCAGACTGGCATTGCCACTTGTTACCTCTCCTCACCGCCATTCAGAAATCCACAGTGTGACTGGACAGTTCTTGCTCATGCATTTTTGGCAAGGCTCAGTAAAATACATGTGCCCAGTGGAGAAATGATTGACACCTCATCAAACTAGTGTTCTCCAAAGACTTCTGTAACATTATTTCATTGGTAAATACTACAGTTTTCCCTAAAGGTACCTGTTATATGCTATGTTTGAACCACTTATCTTCTTAAATATAGTTGAACAATACTTTTAATTGAGTGGTAGAGAATAAAGCATTGGTATTTTCTTCTTAGAAAATTGTGAATTCTTGTCCCTTAATGTTTCTCCATGCATCAACAAGTGTGGGCATTTCAACTGATTGTCAACTGATGACCTATAGCTGTGCAGTGAGTAGCCAGTCTTAGAGTGAATGTGGGTCAGTTTTGCACAGGCAGGTGAAAATGTTTTGTTGTAGTTAAGCAGATATAGACAGGGACACTGGACTCATTTGTGTTCTGACAGACAGAAAGGATACCATGGAGAAATCTGGGTGAAATGACACCACAATCCTGTGGGTGTTGTGTGATCACTGATCACCCCTATATGCTGTGGACATGGTGAACAGTCCTTGTACTTTAACAAAGGTTATTTACTATTACCTATATCTATAAAGACTTCTCTGCAGACTTGGGTGGGCTCAGACCATAGTGATTTATCTTAAAAATTCTACCTCCTTTCTCTTCTATTTGAGCAGAAGTTTCCCTAAAATTTCTATCTGCTTTGCCTTAGCTTTTCTTTCCTTCTAAGAAAGAATGGCATTCTATTGCTCTTATTGTTGACTTCAGCATTCTTAGCCTTCCTCCCAATTCTTTATTTCATTCCTAACTATTTCCATCATCTGTCACCCTCAGATGTGGAAGTCTGTGGTGGGGCATGATGTATCTGTTTCCATGGAGACCCAGGGTGATGACTGGGACACAGACCCTGACTTTGTGGTAAGTACGGAAGTTTGCTTGGACAATGAAAGGGGGTGCATTTCAGCCACTATGACCTTTGAAGGAGATTAGAAAAGGGTTATCTAGGATTAACATAGTCTTCTTGGTGGACAGATTGTCAAAAGCATTAGCTATCGCTAGTGGGAATGCATGATAGCGGGCATTGAGCATAGAAAGAGATATATGTGAGTGCAATTGACAGTGGAACTGATGGACTAGGACTCTATCTTGACATTGGGGATGAGCTGAACCTGGGACTTCTCTGGCCTATGATCCAGGATTTGACATGTCATAGGAGACCTTAAAAGAAAGCATGGGAGATTCAGAATAAGGAAGGACATGTCAAGGATCACCTGTTTAAGTTTCATTTTCTTGTGGGGTTGAGATGGGATAAATGCAGCTATGAGTGAGAGTAAAGACCCTGACTGAAGAAGCATCTGATGAGCGGACAGAGAGGGTGTGTGTGTGTCAGTTATGGGGCTCCTTGCAACATGACACATTTCATGCTGACACTGTTGGTTCTGTCTTTTTAGAATGACATCTCTGAGAAGGAGCAACGGTGGGGAGCCAAGACCATAGAGGGCTCAGGACACACAGAACACATCAAGTAGGTCCCAGAAGAACTGGAGGAGAGGGATGTTCCATTAAGAGCTGATGGAAAACCTGCATGCTCAGGGAAATATGCAGAAAGGAAACAGCCATGTCTATGAATCTTTGTATTCAGTTTTCTCTAGACTCTGTTTCCTTGTGTTCCTATGTCTTCATGTGTTTTCCCTTCATCTCTCTCATTTATTATGTGCTTTTATATATAACAGCTGTATAACTTTCCCATGGGGGAGGGAGGTCTGTTGTATTAACTGTCTCCCTTCCTTCAATCAGACATGAGGGAGTCAGAGAAGAGACACAAATGCTGATGTCATCTACCTACCTATCTATACTCTAACAATTATCTATCAGATGCCATTCCTCTAACCCAGTGGCTCTCAACTTTCCTAATGCTGCAACCCTTTAATACAGTTCCTCGTGCTGTGGTGACCCCAGCCATAAAATTTTTTTTATACTTTATAACTAATTTTGCTACTGTTATGATCATAATGTAAATATCTGATATGTAGGATGGTTTGATATGACCCCTGTAAAAGGGTCATTAGACCCCCCAAAGGGGTCTACATCCAATTGTTGAGAACCACTGCTAACCCTTCACATAAGTATAGAAGATTTACCCAAATGGGTTAAGATGCAAATGAGTTAAGAAGATTTCCGTGCTGAGTGTGTTGACACACACCTTTAATCCCAGTACTCAGGAGACAGAGTTTAGCATATCTTCTCTTTGACTTCAATGCCAGCCTGGTCTACACGGTAGGTTGCAGGCCAATCAGAACTATTTAATGAGACTCTATCTAAAAACAAAAATAAATAAACGAAATAAAATTTTTTTAAAAAGGCATCAGTAAAATGTCACAGTAAAATACTCCTCCATAAATACTGTAGTGGGGACAGTATCTTTGTAGGTGGTATGACTTAAGATACAAATTTGCATTTGGCTGCTTAATGGAAATTGAGAACCATTAGTATTAATATAAATATTTTGTCAGTTTGTATATTGGTGTACAATATGCGTGTGTGGTGCCTATGGAGGACAGAAGTGGATGTTAGATGCTCCTAGAAATGGAGTTGCAGGTAGCCGTTAGTGGCCATGTGGGTGCTGGGAATCAAATCTGAGTTCTCTGGAAGAGCAACTAGTGCTCTTAACCATTCAGCTGGCTCTCTAGCCCCAACTGAATATTATTCTTAAACCAATCAAGCAATTCTGGAAAGTACAAAGAGTGACAAAGAAAAATAAAAATGAACAGGGCTTTTTGGAAGTTTCCTTAGTGTTTACTCCCCTGAGAGCTCTCAGACACAAGGAGGTTCCTTTCCTATTCTGAGTGAAAGCCACTGCTCTGGTGTTCTGGGGACTGTGGAGATGAAGAAATACTCCCATGACACTTTCCCCTCCCAGTGCCTGAATCTTGCATGATAGGTAGGAGTAGAAGGTTTTAAGGATAACTTCTAAAATCCTGCCATGAGCCTAGGGGAAGAGCTTGCATTTGGAAGATTTTGATTAAGTTCACAGCTTTGTCATTACAAGCAGTGTGAATTTAGTCACATCTAATATCTTAGTAGCTCGTGTTATTAATTCATGGGAATAGTAACAGCTACTCTGAAGGTTTATGTTTAGTATTCAATGAATAGTGTTTGTGAGTGCCTGCTGGTGCTTAGTATTTCTTAGTAGTTTGGTGATGTTATTTCTATATTCTGATAAGAGAGATAAGTTTTATCAGAATTCAGTCCTCAAAACCCAACACAATTATGCAACAGCAGATATCTTCCTTCTTCCTAAATGGTTTTTACTCAAATGGCTGTATTGCATACCACTGTACACATCACTTTGACTTGAGATCCCTGTAGTAATTAATACAATGTGGTGACTCTGCATATCTCCTTGTTAACCTAACTGACTCTATTCACTATAGTAAATGTTGGAGATATTTCCACAAAAGCTTACTTTATTCTTATTTGGGCTTTCAAGGTGCAAAAGCTAGGTCCCTGCTAGGAATGGGCTAGGTGACCTTGAACAAATCTTTTATTCTCTCTTCAGTATTCTCATCTACATCAAACAACCCTCCAAGGGACACTCCAGTGTCAAGTCCCCAATGTTCTCTCCATGGTGTCTACTAAACCACCCTCAGGGTCATTTGGGAATCACCAAGACCCTGGGAATGGATGGGAAGTTGGAGAAGAGAAAACTTACCAGACCGAGATGACTCAAAAGGAGAAAAGGAAGGTCCTTAGTAGGTGTGCTACCTGACGTCTCACCACTGTGTTTCTTTTAGGTCAGTCTTGAGTAAGTTTAGTTTGGGGGTAGATTTCTAATCCAGAGACTCACTTAAGGGATTCTACCATCTCTCATCAGTTGTGTGGTGAAATGGCCCAGCTGTCAAGGGCTATGGCCCTTCTGTCCTCACCATTGCTTAGTGTTCAAGTCTTACTCATATTTTGTTAAATTTATCCTAAAATATTTCATGTTACATCATGACTATGATTTATTTTTAACTCTTAGTTTTCAAATGTCTATGGCTGGTAGATAGAAATGCAATTGACTTTGATATAGTGACTTTGTATCCTGTAAACTTGCCAAGCATCCTTAATAGTGCTGGTAGCTTCTTTGTGTATTATTTAGGCTTTTCCAAATATGTGAGCATAATTTTGTGAATAAAGTCCTTATAGTCAGAATCACTCAGTTTTAAACCTTTATCTTTTTTTTTTTTTTTTAAATGAAACCCTAAAGTGTTGTCCTTTCTCATATTTCACCTTTGAAGTCCTGGATTTTGCCTGGTTCTCTTGCTCAGTCAATACAAGCCATTTGACACTGAAGCAGAGACAATTAGTATGTCAAAAGCCTCTTTGGTGTGACACTTGACATCTGAATGTAATGTGTTGCTTTCCTGTGTCTCTTCTATTTGTCCACTGTCTCTCTACATGAGATCTTTTGTGTACTCAGAACCTAGCAATGCTTCGCATTCAAAGTTGCTTAATTGATGTTCATCAAATAAAATGATTATATATTAAGACTTACTCAGGATGGATTCAGCTATATGGTAAAGAAATTTATAAAGATTTGGATTTTCAGTTGGGTGTGGCAACAGATACCTGTAATCCTAGCACTTGGAAGTGATTGTGGATCAGGAGTTAGAGTCATCCTTGACTACATAGGGTGTTAGTGGCTATCCTGGGTGTTAAGAGACTTCTCAAAAACAAACAGACAAAAGGTAAAATATTTTGTAATTTTTTTGACCACAACATTTTCATTCAAATAGTCATCTATTGGTATAATCCTCTGACTAGCCTGTCATTCAGTAGGCAGATTTGCATATTTTCTCAGTTGAAGACAATGTTTATTCGGAGCCCTTCATTTCTCACTTGAATACCTGAGTTGGGAACCGCAGACAGTCATTCACAAGCTCTGTGAGCCAGATCCCTTCAGACCCAGGCAGCTCTAAGGCTGTTGAGCTGTTTGGATCTCTGTTCTCACTGCTGCCAGAGGGGTCAGGTGAGGTATGGGAACACAGGGTGCCTCCAGTACTGGGACTGGTTTCACCCGGTTCAGAGCCAGCTCTCTAAAATTAACCATGGCCAAAGCTGAAAGGCTTTTTAAAAACCTTCAGTGAGATTATCCCACTAGACCAGCAGATGGGTGTGATCTTCTGCTGAGTTACTTGAGTCCCAGGGACAGTAACTCTCCCAGACCCTTGCTTGCTGCAGAATGCTCTCCAATTATTTCAAGTTCTCTCACTCAGGTATTTCTAATATGGTCCCAGGGATCCTTGCATATTTCCAAATTTGTGAATCCTTGTTGTCAATTTGTTGGGACAGCCATTGAGCTGTCAAATCCTACCTTCAGGCCAAATAGTTTCTGGCTCCTACCCTCTTTGGTGTTGCAGCCTTCATGATAGCAAAGTAAGCAACAAGAGTACCCTTTGCCCCCTTCAGTGTTATTCTCAGAGGTAGAGTTGTCCCAATCCTAAATTATAGGAACTTTAAACTGTTCTGACAGATAATGATAAAATTTTGTGGCTTTGTTTGTTTGTTTGTTATTCTCAGAAATTATCAGTCTTTGGTTGGATAATATTAATGCTTGACAAAAAAATTTTAACTTTCAAAGCTATTTTCCAATTACTAGGCATACAGATAGTTTGTGTTTGCTATTATTTATAGTATTTCAATCATTAGACATTAAGTTTTGCCATATTTAACATTGTTTTCTGGAGCAGATTTTTAGAACTTGTAATGAATGTGTAAGTCTAACGGAATTTTCGTATCTTAATGCTCCTTGAGACAGACCATCTAATAGGTTGAAGGCAGGGATTTTCAGAGAGGGCAGTAAGTTCTCAGTTGTTAGTATATAGGCATCATTTGTCCTCTGATACATGAAAACATGAGCAAAGGGACTATATATCACAAGGTTTTGTTAGTGAGAAAGATAACAGACCACAGGACTTCAGCTTCTGGAGAGTTTACATCAGGCTATGTTTGTCATACCAACCTTTTACTCCAAGCCTGACACTGATATGTTTAGGGGACTCAGAGTTTTGTTACAAAAGGTTTCCATTTTTCTGGGAAGGGGACTGCTGACCATCTGTATGAGGTGAGTCTCAGGATGTGTTTACTTGCAGCATCCACCAGCTGAGGAGCAAAGTGTCTGAGGAGCATGACATTCTCAAGAAGAAAGAGTTGGAGTCGGGGCCTAAAGCATCCCATGGTTATGGAGGTCGGTTTGGGGTGGAAAGAGATCGGATGGACAAAGTGAGTAGAAAAGGAGAGAGCAACTTCAAAGAAAAAATAATGAAAAACAAATTGATTCACTTGTTGGTGCTTTGGTTTAAATTTTTTCCTATTTGGTGTCTATTTGGGTTTTAAAAGTTGAATGTCTATATGCTGTTTGCATCTTTTTTGTTTTTCCTGATCTCAATACACAAGATATATATGGCAGAAAAGAGAGTTAAGACATTAGAACAGCTGGCCTGTGGCAGCTCCAGGTATATTGTGACCCATTGTGATGGTTAGTTTTAATTGTCAACTTGACACAATCTGGAATCACCTGCAAAAAGAGCATCAGTCAAGGATTGTCTGATGTCTGTCGGGAATTGTCTTAATTACTTTAATTGATGTGTAAAGACCCAGCCCACTGTGGGTGGCTTCACTCTCTGGACTTGGGGCCTGTACTACTGTATGAGAGTAGAAGGAGAGTTGAGCAGGAAGCACATAGGCATTCATTCTCTCTCTGCTCTTGTTTGTCGATGTGACTAATTCCTTCCAGTTCCTGCCTTGACTTCCCCAAAGTCAAGAACCCTAATCTGGAATTGTAGCCAAATAAATCCTTTCTCCTTTGAAGTTTCTTTTAAGGTGTTTTAATCATAGCAACAGAAAAAAAACTAGGCCACATTTAGACTGAAGAAGCTGCGAGCATTAGTGGAGAAGGGAAAATAGGCTATAGAATTATTTGTTGCCTTTCAATGCTGTGTATTCTGTTTATATTACAACTTTTCTTATTTATTTTGTTGTATATTTAAAGATCATGTGTGTATGCATATGTTATATGTGGTGTATGTATGTGTATGTGGCGGGGGGGGTGGGTTAGACACCTGTCTGTGCACAGATGGAAGCCAGAGGAGGAGACTCAATGTCTTCTTATATAGCACTCTGCCTTAGCGCTTTTAGATAGGATCTCCCACTAGTGTGAAGCTTATCATTCAGCTAGAATGGTTGGAAGGGAGCTCTCAGAATCAGCCTGTCTCTACCCTTTGATGCTGGGATTATAGGCACATGCAGCCATGCCTGGATTTTTACGTGGGTACTAGAGATTTGATCTTAGGTCCTTATGTTTGCAGAGGAAGGACTCTCACCTGCTGAGCCTCTCCTTAGTCCTTTAGTAATCTTTTATATACACATTGAAAACTTCATAATTTACTTCTGAACTTTGATTGTTCAAATGAGTGAAGATCTAGAACAAAGATGCCTGGTTGATGGAGTGACAACGTTAGCCTTGCTAATGGTATCTAGTCAGTGTGTTGTTGTTAGCCTTTGTGGTGGCTCAACAAGAAAAACAGGGAGGCATATTCATAGGTGAAAACCCTACCAGACCTCAACAGAGGGAATCACTATCATGGCCAATGTGATACTGAGCAGTAGAACCCCGAGGGTCTCAACTCAGGTGTTTTTATTGATACAAAATTCCTCAGGTGTTCTAATGATAACACATGCAGATCATGAGCAATCAAACATCCCCCACCTAAATCCAACACCTGAAAACAATACAACTCTAACGCCCAGGGAGCCTTTTTCCCAACAGTGCAAAAAGCAATTATTTTATACATAACTAAAAATAAACCGCCACAACATCAGTGCCCTCTGATGCATTCAAGCTTTGCTCATTTGTTTTGCTCTGCGATGCCTGTATTTGAGCTCTTCTCTTCCTTCTTTTGGGTTTACTGGCCTGTTATCTCTTCTCTGTCTTCTGAATTCCAGTACTTTCTTGGAGGTTTCTAAACAATGGCTCTCTAGTGACATTATAAAAGAATATAAGATCTAGAGATCTCTAGATCAAGATTTAGAGAAAATCACTGCATCCCCCATTACAAGTTCCTTGGCACCATTGTCAGAGGCTACAGAATGGAATTTCTTGCATTCTGACATCATTTTCTATCTTTATTTTTCAAGGTCATTTGATCTTTTGTTCACTCCATTCTTGATTTTCCTTAGAGTGCTGTGGGTCATGAGTATGTCGCTGATGTGGAGAAACACTCTTCTCAGACTGATGCTGCCAGAGGCTTTGGAGGCAAATATGGAGTTGAGAGGGACAGGGCAGACAAGGTAAGTGGCAGCTTTCTCCCTCTACCATACTCCTTCAACTTCAACCAACACGTTTAAAGATTTTAAAGATAATTATCCCCAGTGCTGTATGTAAGGTTCTAGAAGCAAGAGAGGATTTCTTGCTAAGTCTTTACTTTCTTCCTGGTTGTCTTTGCTTAATCTCTTACTATGAGTTGTTATTTTTCCAGCACAAATTGCATTGCCTAAGTAACCCATGTGTCCTGTAAACCAAGAATCAAAGATCAGGAGCTGGGGAAGGAGCTCAGCTGGTAGCACACTAACTTAGGGTGCAGGGACCACCCCAGAGCCCCAAAACCAAGTGTGTAGCACAGGCTAAGTCCCAAGCAAAAAATGATGGTCAGAATCTATTAGCTCTCCTTCCTCAGGTCCATTTGTCTATCAAGTAAAGAATTAAAGGATGAAAAGTGAGCATGCTGCCTAACACATGTAAGATTTATTGCAGGAGATGGCACATGATGCACAAAGTCAGAGCCCCCTGCATAATGAACAGTGTGTGTCTAGAGAAGGAACATCATCTGCTCCCTGGGGAATCTGGGTTTATGTACTTCTTAACAGGGGCTGGAGCAGAGTTTGGCTCCATTTCTCCTTCTTGAATTGGGCTGGGCTGTTGGGGTCCAGGATACTCAGACTATGAAAGCTTCAGCTTGACAAGGGTCCTGAGCATTCACTGTCGGGAACTGGAATTCCTTAACTGCCTTGCCCCTTTATTGTCTCTACTGTACGGTGACATATATTCTCTCATCAATAATAAGATCTGTATAAGCCTAATAGTAATAGCAAAATTAATCTCTGAGCTGGCTACTGTGGGCTGGAATGAAACACAGCCATGCTATTCAGAAGTAAAATTGCAATAGAGCAACCCAGTTTTATTGCAAAGATTTAAGCAATATAAAACCCAGAAAATTCCCCTAAGTGTTAGCGGTCACGTAGAAACAGCGCCTCCCCACCACCTATCAGCAGGGATTCTTTCTTCCCCGCCCCCCCCCCCCCCCGAAAAAAACAGGCGCCATCCTGTCTCAAGAGTCCAAAGGTGCCAAGTGGCTACCCTCACTGTGGTTCCCACGGGCACCTGACCAACGAGGTTAAGGGATACAGAATTTGGGAACTCTGAACCAATCAGAACAGCACAAGCCTTGTCCCCGGGCCCTGGCAAGGGGACCCCGATAAAAAGTCCTGAACGGAGGGTTTTCTCTCTCTTGCCAAGCTCACCCTCCTGCGTCTCTCACCCTCCCACGCCGGCCCCAAGCCTCCGCGTGCGCCAAGCCGGTTAATAAAAAAGCCTCGTGGGGTTTTGCAGTGACCCGGACTGTCTCGTGCTTTTTTAGAGGTCCGCCCGACTAAGGAACATTAAGCTTGCCAGTTAAGGGTCCCATAGAAAGAGTGAGATAGAGATTCTCACTTGTCGCTAATTTCGATTGTTTACCATCCTTTGTGGAAGCTGAGGACCCCATTCGCGGGGGCCAGAGCTGGACTCCAGGACCCCCGCACTGGGCAGGATGGATTAGCCATTGATGCCATTTTAAATGACAACAAGGACCTGACTGTGTGAGACACTGATGGGGACCTTTGACATTGCAAAGAAGAAACCCCACAGAATCCACAAGGTTTCATTTTCAGTATCTCGCAGTGCAGTAGAGAGGGGGAGTAGTTATAGCCCAGCCAAGCCTCCCTGGTGGGTCATCTGTGACCCACAAATGGGGTGAGGAGCCCCCTTGCTGGGAACTAGCCCAGTGGCCTGTCAGAGAGGAAAAAAGCCTCAGCAATAGGGGATTTCTTTGGGGTAAGAGTCCTAGAGTAAGCTGTCTTGGATCTAAAATGGAAACACTCAGGGGTTAGCCTCATTTAATCCAGACCACTCTCCCCAGTTATTTACTTATTTAAGAATTAACTATCTTCTGTCTTCCCTCAAGTTCAAAGTTATCCTTGCCTACAGAGGAAGTTTGAGGCCCATCTCAGGTATAGGAGAGCTAGAGAAAGAGGGAGGGAAGGAATGGGAGAGAGGGCCAGGGAGAGAGAGAGACTAATTAGTTCTTGAAAGGCCTGTTAGCATACAACACATTCAGGAACCAGATTCTTAGTACAAAGGAGATGTGTTTGCCCCAGAGGGACAGATGGCAGCAGACAGGGGGTAAGGCAATAGGAAGGGTAGAAGCAGACTTGGCCCTAAAGCAAATGGTAGGTGTAATGGAACACTTGAAAGAAGTTTTTGTTATTTTGGTTTCTTTAAAAAAACAAAATGGCGTTTGGACTAGGTTTATGTTCCCATCCTAGGGATGGTAGATGATTATGAGCTGGATTTGGAATGCTTGAAGCAGGTAGCTATAATTTGGTTGGGTGCAGTCGTTTTGGCACATGTGGCTTATTCTTGGGATTGTGTGCAGCTTGGGTTTATGGGAACTTTTGCAATAGGGTATAAAAGGTGTGAAGCCCCGAGAGCCAGTGGGTAGGTATGGAGGTGGGGGTGGGGTGGGGGGATGGGGTAGGGAGAGTGGGTGTTGGTTGGTAGCTCATTGGTTGGTTTGTTAATCCTTACATCATTAGGTCTTGAGTGTGTTGATTCTTACTTAAAAGAACAAAAGTTGGAGAGATTAAATTTACAGATAGTGAGCTGAAATACTAGTCTGACTTGCTGTCAGTCCTCTCCAAGCTTAGGACAGCCCAGAAAAGGCTGTGAGGTTTTCTACTTTTCACTCATTCTATATCAAGGCAGCCTACAAAAGCAGTGAAAACTTCTATCTTTCCTTTCTCTTTCCCTAAACTGAGGATAAAAGATTGTAGTTAACAACTACAGGTAGGTTGTATAGGGTCCCAGGTGGGAAGGGAAAAAGAGGAGGTTCAGTTAGAGTAAGGTTAGGGTGGCTGTTTCTGATTGGCTGAGAGGAGAACAAAGAAGAGGAAATGGCCTTTTGGAGGGGCCTTGGGAAGGGATTTCTGGGAGACAGGACTGTGTGTGTGAGGCTGGAACTTGTTATGTCTTTTTATGACCCATCACTATCATGGGGCTATGTAGGAGATTTCTTAACAGTTTCTTAAGATGTAAAACCAACCCTTGCTTAGAAACCCATAGTTACTAAGCAAATGGTGGTACAGCTCCCTGGGTATATTAGGTCTTGGATCAACTTGGATCCCATCCCACCGAAATCTATGTTTTGCATCCCTGTAAGGCCATGTTGAGTAATGGAAAAGATCCAGTACAGTTCAGTGTGAGAGAGAAGACCAGCCCACATGCATGCATAGCTTTATAAGGACTTTATTACATATTGTCCCATCTCAGTTTGTGAGGCTCACTTAGGAAAAAGTGCCAATTCCTTGAGTAACTTGATGCAGATACTATATATTCCTTGCTCTGTTTAGTTGTCATATTCCAAATGAAGAGAGATCCTTTCTCTCAACTTACTGTTGAGGTAAGTATGACACATTTAATATTATTTAAAGAGACCAGTGCTCAGTGACATTAAGGACACTCCCAAAGCTAAACAACCACAAATAGGGGAGATGGGATTTGGATCTAGAACAGTCTATGACCTTAGCTGAAGCTGACTGCGTTGTAGCCTGTTTCCACTTTAAACCTCCAAACCTAGCCAAAGGTCCCTAAAAATGCCTCTGGGACTGAGATGAAATCAGGGGTAAGTCAGAGAGTGAGGAAGCAAACAGCTATGACTAATCATTTCTCTTTCCCTTCTCTGCAGTCAGCAGTGGGCTTTGATTACAAAGGAGAAGTGGAAAAGCATGCATCTCAGAAAGGCAAGGACCCTGCGCCTTGGCCACCTGGCTGGCCGGTTTCCACTGCTCACATCCACCTTCCAGCAGCTTGTCATGATCCCTCCTCCAGCTCCCCAAAGTTTGGGCCACTTTTCAGTTTCATCTGTGTGCTGACTTTTTCTCTCTGGCATTCATTCCATGAACTTGATCAAGTTCTGTCTGATCCTTTCTTTTCCAGTAATGGGTTGGAGATAAAATATTCTCCTTTGTTCTAGAGTTTATTATCTTTAAACTTTAACACACACCTTTGACTTAAGCTTAAAATTAATCATTATGTCTTCGTGAATAATATAGAAACTCAGGAGGCAGAGGCAGGTGAATCTCTGTGAGTTCAATGTCAGCCTGGTCTACATAGCTGGTTCTAGGAAAGTAGGAATGGCATAGAGAGACCCAATCTCAAAAGACAAATCTATGTATAGAGATATATCATATCTAATATAGATTTATATATATATATAAATCACTAATATATTATATATATATATAAAATTAGTAAACACCTAAATTGAGTAACAATGACCAACTTTTTAGCTATTTGTCACATTCTGTTGTTTCTTTCTGATGTTTCTATTTCCATCTTGCTGAAATACGTTTCCTGACTTTAGTTAGTCTGTGAAAGAATCCCCCCAGTCCTTGAACTTTTTTCCTTTTTTGGTTTTGGTTTTGATTTTTCAAGACAAGAGCTTCTCTGTGTAGCCTTGGCTGTCCTGGAACTTGCTCTTTAGACTAGACTGGCCTTGAACTTTCAGAGATCTGCCTTCCTCTGCTTCTTGAGTGCTGGGATTACAGGAAGGAAGGAAGGAAGGAAGGAAGGAAGGAAGGAAGGAAGGAAGGAAGGAACGAAGGAACGAAGGAATGAAGGAAGGAAGGAAGGAGAAAAGAGAGAAAGAAAAAGTTAAGTCAGGCCTGAAGGCACAGGCCTTTAATCTCAGCTAATTGGAAAATTGAGGCAAGAGAAATGCAAGTTCAAGGCAAGACTGGTCTATGTGGTTCAAGGCCAGCATGGACAATTTAGTGAGATGCTCTCTTAAAATTAAAAGGAGGAGGCTTGGGATGTAGGTCACTCAGAGAGCATTTGCCTGGCATGGATGAAGCTCTAGGTTCAAACTTCAGTACTAAAAAAGCAGAGGATTATTAAAGAATGGTGAGTTCTTTGTGTTTGTTTGTGTTTCCCCTGATACTGGATTCTAGACCTATTTTTATTATCTCATGTGAGACTCTCCACTTCTCTTCCTCAGTCATGACCTCCATTTTGAAGGTTGCCAGGTATCTTCTCTTCCACTGCTGCCTTCCTGGGATCTCATTCTTCTGGAACTCCTGTTAGATGTTTATTAGACTTTTAATTCTCTTCTCAATGTTTCTTAATTTCCTTCTTTTCCACTTCTATGTCTTGTCTCCCCATGCTACATTCTAGTTAATTCTCTTGGATCTTCATGGGGTTCCCTAAATCTTCCTATAATTCTAGTTACTTGTGTTTTAAACGTCCAGTTAAAGTTTTAACTTTAGGATCTTTCCTCCCTGGAGGCTCTGCTCGGTTCTGTGGCAGCGCTCTTGCTTCTTCCCTGCCTCTTACTATTGTCACTGTGTCTTCTTTCTTTAAGCAAGGAACTAACTTTAATCATATTTGGTCTAGAATTTTCTATTTTATGTTACTTATAGTTATTAGGTACACAAATTCATGCGCTTGGTTAGTTTCCTTTCCTTCATGATTATTCATTTCCTTTGTGGTTTGTGATTTCGTTTGTGAACATATATCCGTGTTAAAGGAGGTTACTTCCTTTTTAGGAGTTTCTTAAGGCCTGAGTTGAGTACAGAGAATTTGTGGCCACTTCTGGCTGAGTCTGAGAGATGTTCATAGCAATTCGTTTTTTCTCATTGAGTTCAATTTCTTCTCTAGATGTAGGTCTCTTTAGTCATTCTATTTTTTCATGGGTTGGTGATGACATAGTCTGGTTTTTAAGAAGTTGGCCCATTTTGTCTACACAGTCCAATTTATTGTCATAAACATAATACTTCCTTGTGTTCTTCTTAGCTTTGTGAAATCTGTCCCGGTATTGAAGTACTCACTTTCCTTTTGGATATAGTTGGGTTTTTGTTTTGTTTTTTTCTCTTCTTAATAGATCATTTTTGCTAAGGCAATCAATTTTACTTTTTTAAAGCTTCAACGCTTAGCTTTTCTAATTTTCTTAATTATTTATCTATTCTAAGAATGTATTAGGCTTTGACTCTATTATTTTTAATTATTTTATTTTATATATAATGTAGGTTTCCTTTTTTCTAGCTTGAGAAAACAACCTAGGCAATTGATTTTGCCTCTTTTTTCCAATGTGAATTTATTACATTTTCTCCTCTCGATACAACTTATGGTGTACCCCACTATATGTATTTTAATTTTAATTAATTAGAAAACATTTTCTATTTTTCCTTGTAAAAATTTCTTTGGCTTGTAAATTATGTGAAAGTATCTACATATATTTCAATTCTAATGTTTCCATTTATTCTTTGAGAGTTGCATACAATATATATTGATGATATTCTTTCTCCTCTCCCAGTTCCACCCAGATCCTGCCTAACCTTCCCACCCACCCACTTAATAGTCTTTCTTTCTCTTGAGACTGACAAAACACACACACACACACACACACACACACACACACACACACACAGAATCTAACTTGGGTTGGCCAACTTCATCTGAGCATGGGGTCTACCCTGGGGTGTGACTAATAAGCTGAAAGTATGTGTTTATTTCTTAAGCACTGAAGAAATTTTCAACATCATTTTATTGATATTGGCTTTTAATTTTATTGAGATCAGAAAATAATTTCCAGTATTTCAGTCTTTGGAAATTTATTTAAGGCTTAGCACATGGCCTATTTTGGTGAGTGATCTATGTGCATTAGGATCAAAGAGTATATGGTGTAGTTTGACATGGACTGTTCTTAAGAGCCAACTAGGTCTTAGTAACAGAGTTATTTGAATCTTCTATAACTTTACTGATGATTCTTTTCGTTTAGAAGGTTTAAATTTTCAGCAATGACCATAGATTTGTCTACTTATCTTACTGTTTCTCTTGGGTTTTGCTTCATGAATGAATTTTGATTCTGTTAATAGATTGATGCCAGTGCACTTATTCCTGATGGATGATGGCTTTTCCTTTTAGCACTGTGTTGTGTCCCTCTTGCCTTTTAGAATGTATTCTTCCCTGAAGTCTACCTTGTGTTCATACTACCTTTCTTATGTTATTCTTTCCACATATATGTTTTCTTTGTGTGTGCTTGTTCTCGTGTGTGAATGCACAAGCATGTATGTACTCATGTGTGTGGAAGCCAGAGGTCAGTGTTGGGAGTTTTCTTTGGTCATTTTCCACTTTAACTGTTGAGACCAGCTCTTTCTTTTCCTAAACCTTAGATTTCAGAACTGACAGGATCAGCAGGTCAACAAGCTCCAGGCATCCCATCTCTTCCTCCCCAGCTCTAGAACTACAGGCATGCACAGTCACACTTGGCTTTGTATCTTTGGACCCGAACTCAGGTCCAGAATTCCTGAATTCTATATTTGAAAAAAAAAAAAAACTTTTAAAAAGAGCAGTTACATTCCAAACTCACTTGTAGTCCCAGACTTTCCAGGTGGAAAAATTACTGCCTGTCAAATACTGAGCGGATGACAAGACTCCTGCCATTTCCTATAAACGTGAGAGGCATTTTTCTAGAACTTTTTAGAGGACTGGGTAGAACCTCACTTCCAGCTCCCATATCCCTCTCTCCCACTCTTGTGTAGATTTTAGAAACACAGACCCTAGCTCCTAATCACTGTTCACTGAAATGTGACTTTAAAACACTTCGGGTTTCTGTGAAGATCACTCAGTCACTCTCACACGTATGTCCTCTGACTCTTACCTTTCTTTCTGGAGCCAGGATTATTTCCTCCTTCCCTTCGTCTCTTCCTCCTCCCCTTGTACCTGTTCCTCTTATTTGTTCTCGTCTTCCTTTTCCTCCTTCTTCTTGAGTTTCACTACTTAAGAAATTACTGTATTTGGCCGAGATTTCTGTTTCTATGGTGGTGGAAGGATAGCACACACCACATATGTTTGCTTTTTATCCCAGAAATCCCATCTCATATTCTTTATACACATCTTTTACTTGAAGAAGGGAAAATATTGAGGTGATTTTCTTGTCTTGGGATGGAAGTGAGAGAGCTGTATGTGTTAAATTAGTTCACCTCTGTTTGAACTCCCAGCTCTTCCCTGCCCTGTCACTCATTCCTTCTGACTTCTTTCTCTAGCACTTTGGGGCTGAGGCTGGGCTCTCGGGCCTTCCTTTTCTATTACAGATTACTCTCATGGCTTTGGTGGCAGCTATGGGGTAGAGAAGGATAAACAAGACAAAACAGCCCTAGGATATGACTACAAGGGAGAGACGGAGAAGCACGAGTCTCAGCGAGGTGAGTTGGATTGGGAGGAGGGAGTTCACTGGGTAGCACGGGGGCCCCAGTTCCTTCCTTTCTGGGAGGCAGCCCAGAGTCCCAGAATACAGAATCAGATGAGCAAAGGAGGGATGAGGGGAGCCAACATGGATGGAAAGGACAGCAGAATTGGGAGCAGCTCAGAGAAGGGGCAGGAGGTGGCTTGGTGTGAGTCTCACAGGCCAGTAACAGCTCTTTCCTGGGACACAGCAGAAATGGCTGGAGGGCTTTCCTTGTTTTCCCCTATTTATTTACTTGTATTTTGCCTTGGCTATCATTTCTCTTGTGTTTGCCTCTTTCCACCTATCTCTTCTTTCTCTCCCACTTTCTCCCACCTGTTTCCTTTTCTTCCATGTCTCTTTCTGACCTCTGAGGCATACATTTCTCATTTCTTCTTATCTTTCTCTGACTTTCACTTTCTTGTCTCCCAGTCCTTGCTGCTCCCTCTCCCCACCCATTCCAACCATTCTAATCTCCTATTTTCACTCTCAGAATTTTCTTTCCTACAGATTATGCGAAGGGCTTTGGTGGCCAATATGGGATCCAGAAGGACAGAGTGGATAAGGTAAATGCATGGACTCATGGTCTCAGGAGTGTTTCTATGGTAAAGGAGGTCCCAGAGGATAGCAGGGGGAGGAAGAAGCCAGATGGAAAATGCAACTCTTGGAGCTAGGTCCTGAGTCTGGATTCCACATCCAGGAGCATGAATTCCACATCCTGAAGTTTAATTGAGAAGAGTGGAGGATGGCAGAGAGACAGAGAGGAAAGGTAGACACCAGGGAAAACAGATACAACATTCCAGGCATTTCTTAACCCTGTCTTAAGTCTCTTCCTGATCCACATCATTGTCCTGTATGTTTACCAGCTCCTCTCCCTGCATAGGCAGGGGCCTGGCTTCATTCTAGATAACTGGGCTCAGAAACAGGAGATTCTAAGTCCACTGAGCTTTCAGAGGGGGAACTGAGCCCATCAGTAAAGTTATTTACACTCTCTCTTCCACCAGTCAGTAATGGAATTCCCAGTCCAACTGTTTACTATATGGCTACAGATGCCTCTCGGGGTGGCCGTTTCCCCAGTACTGGCTTATGGATCTCTACTCTCCTGCTTCCCCACCCTATACACACTGCTCTTCTGCCTGCAGAGTGCTGTTGGCTTCAATGAAATGGAGGCCCCCACCACAGCATATAAGAAGACAACACCCATAGAAGCCGGTTAGTCTTTGTGGTTCCCATCTCTGTGCCCTGCAGCCTCCTTTCTCTTCTGACTTTCTCGACCTCCAAGACCATCACTTGCATGCCTTTAACTATTGAGGTTACCAAAGAAGATGAGGTCCATACTCTCATAGTCTAGATTCTGTCTCCTAGAAAATTCAGACCAACTGGATGGCAAGAGGGGTGGCATTAGGGGAGAAACTAAGAGCAGAGACACACCGAAGGAAAAGTGGGAGGTTACCTGAAAAGACAGAGTAGGACCTTGGCATGGGGGATAGGATGGTGGTGTGTAGAAGTACACAGATCTAAAAAGATGCTGGACCAGGGACCAAGGCCCATAATTCTGAAAGAACAAAAAAACCTGAGGTCACACAGTCTGGTCGTATGGAATCTGGGCTTCAGTGCTGTAAGATCCCCAGAACTTGTTGCTTTCTAACTACTCTGTACCTTCCTGTCCATCCTTCTCATCTTCTTTCCTGCATATTTAGCATATTTCTCTCCTTCCTACGAGTATTTTACCCTCTCTGTCCCTACTCACAGTCAAAGATATCTTTAATTTTTCTTGTCTGTGTCAACAGCTTCCAGTGGTGCCCGTGGGCTGAAGGCAAAATTTGAGTCCATGGCTGAGGAGAAGAGGAAACGAGAGGAAGAAGAGAAGGCACAACAGATGGCCAGGCAGCAACAGGAGCGGAAGGCTGTAGTGAAGATGAGCCATGTAGCTCAGCAGCCACCGGTGCCTGTGGAAGAGCCAGCAGTGCCAGCCCTGTTGCCCAAGAAGATTTCAGAGGTGAGTGCCTGGCTATGGAGGCTCCAGGATCTCTTGCCCAGACAGGTGTCTCAGGGGCTCAGTGATAGGCAAAAATAAATAAGTAATAAATAAATAGAACAAATAAAGGGAAATGTCTCCCCCCTGATGAGCAGAGTCTCTTGTAATTGTCTTTGAGAAGATTCAGTATTTCTAATTGGCCACATGTAGCAGAAAGTCAAGAAAAATCAACAACAAAGCCCACTAGCTTTATCAGCTCTAACAGATGACAAGTCATTAGCTGCAGCAGGTAGCCATTGTTATTCCAACTAAAGATGAAGGAGCCATTACTTTTTGTGTAGGACCCATCTACAGGGATGTGTTGTACTGATCCAGCAGAATTGGAGGCAGTTCTTGGCAAATATAGGAAAGTATATGGCAGGTAGGGGTGGTTACTACAGAGATGTCTCATTCTTCAGGTTTGGCCTCCAGCAGAGAGTCACCCACCAGCAGAACCTGAGCCCATGAGAAGCAGGAGAGAACACCCTGTACCCTCTCTACCCATGAGGCAGACTCTGCCACAAAACCCCTTGGAGGTAAGCAGAGCCCCAGAGATTCTCTGTCCTCACCCCATCTTCTCATGTCGTAGGAAGACAGGTGGTATAGGCACAGCCAACCATCCTACTTTGCCTGCTCTGGTTTTAGCAAGGAAAGTCCTGAATTGTGGAACCTCCCCAGGCCTGGGAAAACTCAGAAGACTGGTTCTCCTAGCTGTGGTATCCCAACAGTGTGCTTTTGCTTTGCTATTTCCCTGGTTTTCCACAGACTCTGCCTTGCTTTCCACACCTCTCCCCTCACACCTGAGTATGTGCTTTAAGAGGGCAAATGTTTTAGGAGACTGGGTGATGAAGAACAGACTGCTCCTGAGGAAAGGCCTTGAAATGGCAAGAAAGAGGCTGGGTGGTGAGGGTGTCTGCAATCTCATTAAGCCATCATTGACTCCTCCTGGTCTATACTATCTCTCCTCAGGACAATGAGGAGCCCCCAGCTCTGCCCCCTAGAACCCCAGAAGGCCTCCAACTGGTGGAAGAGCCAGTGTATGAAGCAGAGCCTGAGCCAGTGTATGAAGCAGAGCCTGAGCCTGAGCCTGAGAATGACTATGAGGATGTTGCGGTGGTAGACCAGCAGGACGAGGATGCAGAGGGAGACTACGAGGATGTGCTGGAGCCTGAGGAGACCCCTTCTCTGTCCTACCAGGCTGGTGAGTGGGGTGAATAGGGAGGGGAATGAAGCTCCAAAATTTGGTCAGTTTTAGGGCAGCAAAGAAGGAGGAGGAATCCCCTCTGCCCAACAGGCTCTGTCTGTTTACGTTCCCCATGACCATGTTATATTTCTTGTTATTCAGGATCATCAGCTGGGTCTGGTGGTTCAGGGACCTCTGCTATAGCCCTGTATGATTACCAAGGAGGTAAGTTTGAAGCCACCTGAAGGGCCTGTAAAGGGTGTGGCATATAACACCAAGACTATTTCCTTTCCTGAGGCTTAGAGTGGGCACAGGGAGGCTCAGAGGGATTCCTATCTGACCATCCTAATGTGTCCTCAACTTCCTCCCCAGAGGGAAGTGATGAGCTTTCCTTTGACCCAGATGACGTCATCACTGACATTGAGATGGTGGATGAAGGCTGGTGGCGAGGCCGTTGCCATGGCCACTATGGACTCTTTCCTGCAAACTATGTCAAGCTCCTCTAGTGACTGGATCCCCCCTATGCTACCCTAGAGGGAAGATCTCTTTAGGCTGCCTGGTTTGCCTGATTGTGCTTTTGCTCATTTTCCTTCCCTTATGAGACAAATTGGAACTGTCCTGTTTAGTTCTAAAGCTGAAAATAAAATGAGACTATAGCTTAGCTTTGTACTGGGATAAGTAGTGTTTTCAGTGCATGCCTCTCTGGCCCTGACTCTGATGGCTCTTACTTTCCATCCCTCTTCCAGGTGAACCTCAAAGATTCCCTCTAGTCTGGTGGTTAGGATGTGGTGATCTTACCACTGTGCCTTGGAAGTCAAGAACTAGGCCTTTTTTATTTGGCTGTACCTTAGACCAGTCCAAAACAGACAAGCCAGATGTCTTAGTTTAAGTTTCTATTCCTGTGATAAAATACATGACCAAAAGCAACTTGGGGAGGAAAGGGTTTATTTCAGTCTACAACTCTCAGGTTGTACTACATTTCTGAGGAAAGTCAGGGCAGGAACTCAGAGTAAGAACCTAGAGGTAGGAACTGAGGCAGAAGTCATCTAGGAATGCTGCTTACTAGCTTGCTCCCTAGAGCTTGTCAACCTGTTCTCATATATACCCACAACCAGCCACCCACAGTGGGTTGGGGATTGGGGCTCTGTCCATGACAACCACTAATTAACATAATGCCCTACAGGTTTGTCCATAGGGGAATCTCATGGAGGCATTTTCTCAATTAAGATTCCTTCTTCTGAGATATGTATAGGTTTTTGTCAACTTGACAAAATCAAACAGCACACCTGTGAATGGCAGCAATGTGGAACAACAGGATCAGATGATAACCAGATTAAGGTTGTTGAGTCTTTACTGACTTTAGCTGTTTTGTGAGCTTAGTTTCCTGCCTGGGAAAACCACCAGACTTTTCTAGTACATGGTGATGTGTGTATGTTTGTATATGTGTAGGTGTGTTTGTGTGTTCAGAAGCATGTGTGTGTGTGTGTGTGTGTGTAGGCTAGAATCCTCAGGTATATAATCCACCTCTTTTTAAATAGGATCTCTCTTTGATTTGGAGCTCACTAATTAGCCAGATTCTGTGATGTGGCTCTTAGGCAAATGGTGAGTTATAAAGGGTCCTAGGTGGGAAGGGAAAAAGGGAGATATATTTAGATAATGGTTGGGGTGGCTGTCTTCTATTAGCTGGGAGAAGAACAAAGGAGAGGACTTGTGAACTTTTGGAGAGAGAGGTGAGGGCAACTCTGGAGACATTTCTGGAAGACCGGGATTACAGGACCTGGGTATATGAGACTGGAACTTAACTTATGTCTGGCTGTTCTTTTCCTGATCTATCACCATCTTGGGGTCATGTGGGAGATCCTGGATTACAATCCAAATGGAAGTCAGGGATTGAAGTCGGGAATCTTTGGCTGATAAAATATAGAAGCCAAATCTGTTAGTAGTATTGACATTGGTTTCAGCTGCCAAAAATGGAGAAAGAATTAGGGTGGAGGATCTACAATTAATGTCTGAGAAAACAGTTCTCTGGGGCCTCTTCGAGATGGCCACATCTTTCTAGAGCTCTACACACAGGCTCTTCCAGACAAACACTGATGGATTTTAATGGTGACCTTTATGCTTGCCGGTGAATCACAAGTCTGTGTCTAACTCACAAGACTTACCCACTTAGCCTTTCAGAGTGCAAAGCAACTTTTATTTCCTGTTAGAGGGACATTGGGGTTGCTGGTATATAGAGATAAGTCACCATGGATACATAAAACTGAATTATCCATTTCAGTTTAATTTGGCATCATACATACATTAAACTTACATAATGTTGTTGTCATTTTAAATCTAATTCTCACCTTTCCTCCTATTTGGTGTTTTCTTGTAAGACAAGCTTCCATTTCAAGTCATTTGTAGCTTAGCCCTATAGCCTCTTCCTCCACATTCAGCTGCCTTCCACCTCTAGATTGCCTTTCTTGAGGGTGAAGCTCATCAGAAGGCTCTGCTTATAGATGTCTTCCTATCCAGGATCTACACTTGCAATACATCCCTCTTTACCCTTCTCAGATGCTGCTTAAACTGAAGCCACATGGAGCTGTATTGTTTTTGTCACAAGATACCCTCTGCTCATGTGCTCATAAGCATCACTTCCTTAGTCCAATCATTTGCCAAACCTAGTGTCTCTGAAAAAGTCCCTTTGGCTCTGTCTACCCTCTTTCCACAAAGTGAGCTTATTATCTCTTGGAACCAGGGAATGCCTAAGGTATCTTGATTTACTTTAATATAAATAATGAATTTCCTTATAAAATGTTTGGAGGTATCAATCATTTCAGTACTGCTCTGAGATAGGAATTGGGGGAGAAAATGGCTGGAAGTATCTACACCTCAATCAGGGATGGTGGTCCTGACAACCTTGGCCAGGTTGCCACCCGTGCAGCTTATAGGGGCAGAGCCCTGTGTCCTCCCTGACCCTCTGCAGCTCCTGGCTCCTCATCCATGTGATTGGCGCCCTGGGTTTGTTCCCATTGCCTGTAGTTATTTCTTTATCTAGTAAGAAACCCTGAGAGGGTTTTGGGAACTCCGTTCCACTGTGTGGGAAGAACCAGATTCCCAATGCACAGAACTGATGCCTCAAGACCTCGCTTGCCTTTTGCCTACCTCATTGTTCTGTTCTTTTCAGTTACTCATCTTCATTGAACAAATCTTAGAGAACACTTTAGATACAGTTTTAGACAACGATGACTCACAAAGCAGTGGTGAAACTCAAACCAAACTATAAAGATTAGGAATAATAACACTGTGCTAACAATAGTATGAGGGGAATATTATAGTGCAGAGTGAACACATTTCCAGTCTTGCTCTGCTGCCTTCGTGACCCTTTGCAGGAGCATCAGCTTCTTTATCTGCACCAGCTCTGAACCATGGTCAGAGAGATGGATGCATAGACAACAAACTCACAGATTGGTGAAACTCCTTCATTGCTTGAATTCTCGGTTGGCTGGTTCCCTATGATGCCTGCCCTCCCTTTTTCTTGGTATTTCTTGGTATAGCTGAGGACTTCTAGGGTTACTAAAAATGGCACCAATTGAGGAAAGAGGAACTTAACCTAAGATAAATTACTTTCCTGGCTTCAGGTTTCCCTAAAGAGGGCAGAAAGGATATATTCTGACACTGTGGCCCAAGGACACAAATTCATATTGGGTGGATCACCGCCTTCTGGTTCCCAGTTTAGCATCATCACATGTTTAAAGCTGATTTAGTAAACAAGTAAGAGCTGCATTGAATTATGGCCACTGTGAGTAGCTATGTGAGAAATGATTTGTCACACTAAAAAGTGAGCACATCCTTCCACCTGGGATACCCTGGGAGGTCACTACCATACAAGCCGAATCTCAGACCACTAGTGTGTCCTAGTGCAGTTGCTAAGGCCTGAAGGATTTCACATGTTTTCTAGACCAGCAGTTCTCAACCTATGGGTCTTGACCCCTTTGAGGATCAAATGACCCTTTCACAAATGTTACCTGAAACCATTTGCATATCAGATATTTACATTATGATTCATAACAGTAGCAAAATTACAGTTCTGAAGAAGCAATAAAAATAATTTCATGGTTGAGGGTCACCACACCATGAGGAACTGTATTAAAGGGTTGCAGCATTTGAAGGATTGAGAACCACCACTCTTGACCCAGTGAGACAGATATGTGGGTTTAGAGAGGTATCCTCAAATAATACCATCCTGCTTTCAATAACTCTGAGAAGCCAGGAGCAGTGATGTGCAAATCTTTAGGTGTGTCTACCCCGTGGTCGAGCCCTGAATGTGGACACTAAGCTCTCCCGGGTCTGCTCTTGGGGCTTACACATGCTGGTCAAACGAATTGGGTCAGTCTTGTGCTCCACAATGTTGAAAGGACAGGCTTTCAGGTGTTCAGACATGGAGGTGACTTCGTTAAACTCCCAGTTCTTGATTTTGGAGAAGAGGCTGCTGAACTGCCAGATCTGCCGGGAAAGAGAAGCTCAAAGGTGAACATGGTGAGTGCTTAAAGGCTGAGTGCTTCTGAACAGGGTGTGAGACAGCGCTCTTCCTCCTGTTCTCAGATTCTAGAGCGCCCAGTGGCTCCTGGGACATTTGTTATTTTTGCCTGTCTGATGCCAATCAACAATTGATACATACCTTCCCCAGAACTCCTATGAACAACAAAAATTAGTTCTAGACACACAGAAGTGTGATGATTAACACTCGTGGGGAACACTCAGGAACTTCTGAGTGAGAATCAAAGGCAGATTCTTCATTCCTTCTGTACTTGGACTAAGAGGAAGCCGTGATCCTAGAAGCCCCCAGCAGCTACCAGGAACACGGAGGAAGAACTATCTCAGAATGCAGCCAATATTGCAGAAGTGGGGACAAGAAGAACAAAGGTCATTTTTAAGCTGCTTGATTGAGCCTTACCTGAAGTTGTTGCCTTTGGGCTTTGTAGTTATATAGGTTAATAAATTTATTTTACTGTTTATGCTCTTTTATGTTTGTTTCCTAAAACAATTTAAAAAAAATTCTATCAAAGAAGGGTCTTATTAAAGACCCCCAAAGATTTTCCATGTATGGCACTTAATCAGACATTGACTTTCTACCTGAGATGGGATGGCAAAGTCACCAGTTTTAAGGTGCTGAGGTTAGACAGACTGATGCCCTTTTGGCCTGACTGCTCTGCCATCATATTTGATCATTGTTCATGGGTAAGGAAAGTGTTCTGAAAATCTTAGAACTGCTACCCATTTTACTTAAAAAGTTACTTTAATATGAGTGTCATTTAGCTCGATGTAAGTTCTTTCTCCCTTTCTGCAACAAAATTAGTCTGTCTCAAATTTTATCCAAACGTTTCCAGAAATATTTGAATTGGGGCCAAAATTGAGCCAAAAATAATGAACTTCCTGTTTTAGTGTTTAAGTTAAATTGGCACCTGAATTTATAGAGAAAGGAGCATGCTGGTCTTAGATGTACTACTCCTAGGGGTAGTGTATTGTTCTCACTAATGTTTATCACTAACATGCTGCGTGGCTGTTGGTATTTAACATGTGGATGCAGGTATAGATAGATACATAAGAGAGTCTTATAATTATTTTTCCAGAAAGACTGCTTAAGGAATAATTAAGGGAAAACATACAGGATAGTTTGGACACAATCAAGAAAAACAGATACAAATAACTTTAATTCCTCCACACCAATTTGAGAGCATCCACAATTTTTAGGGACAAACACAACAGTGGCATTAGTGACCCAAATAGACATCCTATATTCAGGGTTCATATTACTAGCACTTTTGCTATGAGAAACAATATCACAGACACCTAATTCACCTTGAATATGATGAATTAGGAGTCCAACTTCTATAGACGTTTTAATTCAGTGAAGATGACTCAGTTGAGAAAAGGAACATGGTTTCACAGGAGGAAAAGAGTCTTTGATTTACATACTGCGGTGTTTTATATTATATTTTATGTTTTATATTATATTAAATAAGCAATTCAGCCATGGGAAATCAATGGACCAAACTCACATACAATTTCAAAATAAAACCTATTTTTAAAAGTCTATTGGCATGAGACTGCAGGGAGTTTCTTGGCCTAGTACACTAATCAGAATCCAAGCAGGGAGCAAGTGTACACACTCAAATTGGTTTTTTTTTTTTTTGTTTGTTTCTTTTTGGAATGGTTTACAAAATGGGGCAAAGCTAGTAGCCTGGAGTTGTAAGGAAAGAATGAAGAAACTGTTCACTAGACCCAGAACTAGCAGCTGTGTGGAACAAGTCAATGGCTGCAGCCACCTTCAGTGAAGGAACACAGCCACTTCATGGTGTCTTGAAGGGGAGGGTTGGGCACATTGAGAAGAATGGGTCTTTCATCACTCCTTCCTCCCCCTTCTCTTCCTGAAACATTCACACTGGAGTAGCCTAAGGAGAAGCTGTAGGGCGGGGGAGTCAGCTAAGGCAAGCAGCAGAGACACATCTCTTGGGGACAGACTAGGGTGGAGACAGATGGAAAATAAGGCCTGTATAGAATAACTGAGCAAATGAAAGACATTCAAGGCATATAAGCAGGTATCACATCTATACTGCTGAACATATGTTCATATTCTATCTTTCCTGCTAAACTGAGCTCCTTTAGTCTTATTTTCAGCAAGTGTCCCAATGCCTGGCACAGAACTGTCCCCAAGAGAGCTCTTAAGAAATATTTCTTGAATGAATTAATGGTAATAATAATAATAGTAATAATAATAGTAATAATAAGAATTAATAATAATAATTATTATTATTTACTTACCTGACTGTGGACTTTCCAGGAAGTGCCTCCATGAGAATACCTCTTCTTCTTCCACTGCAAGAGGACCATCCCTCTCTCTTGCAACAAAGTGGCACAGATGTTCCTCATCAGTACCGACACCTGGGAGAGCTGGGACAGGCTGATGCTGTCCAGAAACCCAGCAATGTATTGCAAAACCTCCATGGGCAGGCTGGTTAAAGAATTCAGGCTTTTCTCGCCATGACCTGAGAGATGGTCGCTCTTCCATCCCTCATTCAGTTCCGGAGCAACCTCTGGCTTGATGGCAAAGGTTTTCAGCTCCTGGCTATAAATCACTTTTGCTTTTTGTCCAGGAGGGCGGAAGTGGTTTTGGACAAATGTACATCCCAAGTAGGCAAGGGGGCATCGATGTTGGAACCAGCCATTGAGACAAGACTGAATGTCTGTGTGGACATTCTTGAAGTGCAGGGGAAACTCATCCCTCCGGAAGAATTTGTTGCAGGTGAAGGTAAAGGCCGAGCTGCTTTTATTGTGCCTTCTGGTTACGCACTCACTGTGGAGCTCCACGTGCAGGCCCCCGGGGTGGGCAGTGCCTAGGAGGTCAGCCAACACTGTCGCTGAGGAAAACTGCTCTGGTTCAAAGCTGTATGTCTGGGTGGCCAGGTCCATAAAGAGTCCATCAATGCTCCTGGATTCAGAGATGACATGACCTTTGAGTTCCCTTTCCAAAGCACACTGGAGGGTGGTCTTGATGAGATCAGATTTGGGCAGGTCCTCCACAGAGACACCCAAATCGGAAGTGTCCACAGCCTTGTGTTCACTTGGTCTGCATCTCAACATGGCATCTCCCAGGCGAGCTCGCTTCCCGCAGTAGCTCACAGGAATTCTGAAGGTGTAAACGGTCTTCACTTCTTGGGCCTCAAGGTTGCCATAAACAAAGTCTCTCTCTTTGGGAGTACAAGCGGGCATCTGCCCGAAGTGGATGAGCATCCTCCCATTGTGCACCAGATACATGTTATAATCTTTGGCATCCACAGCTGTTTTTAGTCTTTCTAGAACACCATCCTGCCAGGGGGCAAGCCCTGTCATCTCCATGGCGGCAGGAAGATCCTGGGGCTTCTGGCTTTCCTGTGGTCCTCTCCCTTCGGCAGAGCCTTCCGCATCCCCTGCGCTACCATCACCAGAACACTGTTCTTCCCCGGCCACATTCACACTCTTATCTTCAGTCTTCCCCAAGGTACCTGTTAGAACAGACGCTGCGTGCTCCTTGCTGAACATACTTTCCCACTTGCCAAATTTGGCCAGGTCCATGCCTTCTTTGTTTTTTGCCAATGCATCACGTTCCTCCTGACTGAGCTCCATCATCTGCCCGTTGGTTGCTGGCAGACAACAGTGTGGCACTGGCCTGGCATCCACTCCCCCGACGGCGCCTCTGGTCTCTTCCCAACTGGTGTCACCATCCATATCTGGCTCCTCGGTGGTATCTCTGGTTTCTGGGAAAAGCTCTACCATTTTCAAGGATTTGAAAAGAACCTTCTGGTCCTGGAGGGCCAGAGCTGTGTCCAAACACTCCTCGCTGGGGTTCTCTTTCATGATGTTCTCGTGAAGGACTGTTTCTGAGTCTACGTTTGGCCAGCGGTTCCATTCCATGGAGCAGCAGACCACGCTGGCGGGGCATACCTGCAGGTGCTTGGCCAGTTTGTGGCGTGCCATGGAAAGCGGGCAGCCATACTCGGAGTTGAGGCACGGAACCTGCTCTAGAGGGCAGAGGAGGACATGCTCTGTCTCTTTGCACATGTGGAAAGTAGCACCACAGAGCAAGTGGCAACTTATCACCAGGCAGGAGACACTGGGCTCCACCGGGACGTGGCAGTGGCGGTCAATGCATCCCTCACAGTGTCTGTGCTGCCCAGCTGGAGGCCTGCGTGCCAGGCCCTAGACACAACCGGGACAAAAGTAGAGAAGACAGATGATTGTGGGAAGGGTCGCTGAATGCATTCCTGCAGTTGGCTTTAATGTATTTACCTCCTGTTTCTTTAAGACTGCTGAGGCAAGGCAACCTCTTAATGCAGAGACAATCGGGAACACAGTAATCCAGAGTAGTCTTTTTAGTAGTTTATGCTACGTAAAGTGATATGTATGTTTAAAACAGAACCCAAAGATCAGACCTTGATAAACTACACTTGACAACTGTTGTTTTCAAACCATGTTTTATGTGTAACTCACAACACATTGATAATACTATTTATTGTCTTAGTTAGGGTTACAACTGTTGTGATAATACATCATGACCAAAAGCAAGTTGTGGAGGAAAACGTTTATTCAGCTTATACATCTACATTTCGGTTCACCATCAAAGAAAGTCAGGACAGGAACTCAAGCAGGGCAGGAACCTGGAGTCCTGAGCTGAAGCAGAGGCCATGGAGGGATGCTGCTTGCTGGCTTGCTCATCATCAAAGTAGGCTTGCTCATCCTATTTTCTTAGAGAAACCAGGACTATCAGCCCAGGGATGACACAACCCATAGTGGGCTGGGCCCTCCCCCATCAATCACTAGTTAAGAAAATGCCTTACAACTGGATCTTATGGAGGCAAGTTCCCTCCTTTCAGATACCTCTAGCCTGTGTCAAGTTCACATCAGACTAGGCAGCACAACTATCAGTATGATTTTGTACTTTGCTTTTTAAACAAAGACTAGACTTAAAAAAACATAATTCCTTAACAATTCTTAGTCCTATTGAATTCCAATTTACCTATATTTTTCATTATGATTATTACTTTTTGTGAGATAATATGCTCTAAAGACAAAAAAAGAGAGGACATGAAAAGGAGAGAGGGTGACTGTAGGAGGAGATGGAGGATGAATAAACATGATTAAGATATGTTGCATGGAATTTATAAGAATCAATAAAAATATTATTTAAAAAAATCTTTGCTTAAGGTCATGAGATGTACATTTATATAGCTTCTGGAGTCTTTATTTCTTTCATATTTCCTATTTTGATTTACAATATATTGAGATTATATTTTTGTACATAATTTAATTCAACACCAAAATAATATTTACCCTTTGCAAACTTTCTTCATAATGGTGTTGCATGTAACTAGTGAATGTGGCTGTGCTGTCACTCATCTTTCCAACTATTCCAGAGGACGTTCTGGAAGGACAAGGACAAGTCTGTTTTTGTTCATGTTTTCCTCTCTAGCATCTAGCAGTAGACGTAGTCCACTGTAGGTATTCAGTAATACTTTCAGAATAAAGGAACTGTTAGCCATTTAGATTATCGTTGGCATTTTTTTACATTTTATTTTTACTTTTATAAATTTCAGTGACATTGCATAATAGTTCAGTGTGTATATATATCTTAGAACACCAAGAAGATATGAGCCATATAGACGCAAACCCTTTCAGACCTCAGCAGAGGGAACCACTATCACTGTAAGTGTCACGCTGCACAGTGGAACCCTGAGCATCCTAGCTCAGGTGTTTTTATTCATACAGAACTCCTCAGATGTTCTACTGATAGCACATGCAGATCATGAGCAAATATCATCCATATAAATTCAACACCTGCAGACAATACAAAATCCCAAGGCCTAGGAAGTCTTTTTCCAAACAGTGCACAAAACAATTATTTTATACATAATTAGAAATAAGCTTCTACAACAGTTCCCCTTTTCTGTATAAGGCCAAAAAAATATAATGCTTTATTTCTATTTACACAATTTAACACTATACCGGCAAAACTATTTACAAAAGGAACAATCACAAAGGTTGCTAATGCACAGGACCAAATGAAACCAAATGTCACACACATACACACACACACACACACACACACACACACACACACACACACACACTACATTACACTGGCTAATGACTATATCAGAGTGATTAATATTTCTATCTTACCATTTATTATGTCTATGTGTTGAGCAATTCGTTTTCAATTTTTCACTAAAAATTTTTGCTCACAAATCTTTCCCTTCTTTCCCCTTAGTTAATGTCAGTAGCTTGACAACATATATCATCAACTCAGGCAGCCACATCTCTAACCACTTACTTGGCTCAAGGATAAACAGAGTTAGACCTAGACCTTGCAAGAGTGAAGCTGTAACAAAATCCTGATACTTACCATGGCTTCTCAACTTCTGGCTTCTTAACCCTAGGGGAAATATGAAAATATGAATGATTAGTAAGAAAAGTATTGTAATTATTTATATGCTCAGGGGCTGGAGACTTCACATAGTCTCCCATTTAATTCTGCTTACCACCTTGGAAGAGTTGCCCCATTTTACAGTCAAGGAAATGGAGACTTGAGAAGCAAAAGTAACTTATCCAAGGTCACTCATCTGCTAAGTATGGAATCAAGTTTCCAAGTTAGGCCATGCTGGCCCAGGCTCTTTGCACTGACCCACACATCCTCTGATGGAGTTATTCCAACTATAGAACCTGTGATCTCTGTTTCTCTCAACTTTCCTTCACTGTCTACCTTCACTTATCCACCCAGTCCCCATCTCCTTTACCTCACTGTGGGGCTTCATGCCAATTGAGGGGCCAACTTGATGTACAGCTTGACCTGAGGCATAGCTATTGTTTGCCATTCACCTCATGTCTTCAGCTATGCTGTGGCTAGGTCAGGGCACAAAACCCCCAAACTCTAGAAGCAGGCTGCAGTGGGAACTGTGGGAACTGAAACAGAAGAAGTCCTGCCTTTGGGTGAATTGAAGTTACTCAGCACTGGTTGCTTGGTTCTGTGGGGGAATGTGTTGCTAGAGGAAGGTGGAAGGAAGATTTCTGTTAGTATGGTTCAGTGGAGTGGCTAGGAGGCAGACTGCATAGGTCTTTGCCCTAGCTCTGCAGGCCAGTAGCTATGAGGCTTTTGAAAGTTTCTTAGCATCATTTAAGTCCACTTCTCCTCTGTGAAGGAGTGGGATAGCAATGCCTATCCCTAGTGTTATTGAGAGTGAAAAATAATTTAAATATATACAAAATTTTTAGAACAGTGTTTATGTAACCTACACATTTGTACTATACATTTGTAAAACAAGTATTCTCTATCTCATCATAGTGCAAAATATTTTATTACACAATACATCAAAAAATCCTCATAATTTTAAGTGTTGGCAATGAATTTAATTTAAAATGACAAGTTTCTGTTTGGACAAAGACAAACTATATATGCTAGATCAGACATGCAGGGTGAGTTTATAGCACATAGTCCAGAGAGTCAACAAGGCAGTTACAGCTCTGTGTTCATCTGAGACAGAACTGAGAGGTTAGCACTCCAAAGCCTGCAGGTGCAGAACTTCACATTTTTATTTATTGAGGAATTAGCAATTTGTTGTGCGTGATTGCTCTCTCATTAAAAATTTTTTCAAACATACACAAAAGGTGAATTAACATATATAATAAGCAACTGATTACATGCCACTGAAACAAGTGTTAGTCTCTTGTCATTTTTGTGCCTCTTCCTCTTGAATGTTATAGCCTCCTTATGTAATAATGAGATGCTAATGATGCTTCATCCCTAAGCACTTCAGCATGGTCTCTTTCCTCTTTAATTCATAGTACCATCATCTCATCCAAGAAATGTAAAAGCAATTTCCTATTATCATGGATACACACACACACCACACACACTGTATATACATATGCACACACACATACACATATAAATGTATATATATGTATACATATATTTGTATATATGAGACAGGATCTCACTATAGAGATCCTTGGCTGTTCTGGAACTGTCTATGTAGATCAGGTTGGCCTTGAAGTCACAGAGACTACAAGTATCTGCCCCCTGGTTGCTGATATTAAAAGTATGCACAACTTCTCAAACAGAATTCTTTTAAACTCCCCCCCCTCCCCCACTCCTACCATACACATACATCTTCAAGGAATTTTTACTCTGGCTCTCTCTTTATGATTTTGTTTAGCTGTCTACCCATTCGACAAACATCTGTTGATTGCACTTTATATGCCAGTAATACCCAGTAGTCATGCAAACTGTTTTCAAACTGAGTGTTAGACACTTTCATCAGAAATCATCTTTCATCAGAATCACCTGTGACACCTGTGAACCTATAAATCTGCACTGTTTTATATGGTAGTTGGCAACATGTGGCTCTTTCAATTTGATCAAAATAAAATAAAATGAGTAATTACTCCTTCATGCCAACCATATTTCTAGTGTTCAGTAGCCACATCTGCAAGTAGCTACTGTGTTGGATGATGCAAAGTAAAACATTTCCGTTTTCATGGAGCTTTCTATTGCACTGTGCTTCTATAGCATCTGACTCTACCCTTGACTATGTATGGCATAAATACTAGAATTATGCTTTCAATACATCTCCTGATTTTTTTGTCAACATAACACAAGCTAGAGTTATCTGTGCAGAGAAACAACAACTGATAAAATGATTCTATCAGATTGCCTATAGGGAAATCTATAGGCATTTTCTTGATTGATAATTTGTGTGGAAGGGACCAGCTCACTATGGGTAATGCCACTCCTGGGCACATGGTCCTAGGTTGTGTAAGAAAGCACACTGAGCAAGCCTTGAGGAGCAAGCTAGTAAGCAGCACTCCTCCATGGTCTCTGATTCAGTTTCTGCCTCCAGTTTCTTGTATTGAGTTCCTGACCTGACTTCTCTTCATGCTGGACTATACACTATAAGCTTAAATAAACCCTTTCCTACACAAGTTGCTTTTGGTTATGCTGTTTATCACAGCAGTAGAAACCAAACCAAGACAACATACTTCCAATCTGACTATCTTGCACCTTCATTCTCGATCCCATTAGGCTCACTAAGTAATCATGAGAAGATCATCACAGAATGCCCTCTTCTCCCACCATCCTGAACCAGGAGATAGGTAAGAAGTTGCAACTCAGCATCAAATAAGCTCAGGGCTCAACAGAAGAAAAATAAAGATATGAGAGCCAGAGAGGATCTGGACAGGGTCAGAAGGCTGAGAGGGTTGGACTGTATTATGGTCTGAATGTTATATCCACCAAACATGTTGCAATTTAATTACCAATGTGATCATATTTGGAGGTGGAGTCTTTGGAAAGTGATTATGTCTTGAGAGCCTTCATAAATGAAATCACTACCCTTATAAAAGTGCCTGAAAGAGAGAACCCTCATCACTTCTGTCATATCAGCAAATAAAAACAAGATAGCTATCTGTGAATCAGCATGCAGGCCTTCAGAACACACCATATCTGCCATAATCTTGATTTTGGACTTTCAAGTGAGAAATAAGTTGCTGTTATATACTTGTTTATAAGTTAGCTAGCCTTTGGTGTTTTATTATAGTAACCAAAATGAACTATGATAGACTGAGACATAACAGAACATGTTCAAAGAGCAACTCTTTTGTATGCAATGGTCCAGCTAACTGATAGTTTAACATCAGTTTAATGTGCAGTTTAATGTGTGTTCTTGCCATACTGGAGATCATTCCTAGGGAGAAAGTTCATGGTGGACTCAGTGTGGAAATTCTTAAATATTAGAGTAAGGAACTATTTCATATGGAACTAAATAATATGGATGTACATAATATGGAGGCATTTTACATTATGATTTCTGAGCTAACTGGGATGGAGTAAGAGGATCTAGAGTTGGAAACTAAGGTAGAGAATATGACATAGTTGCATAGGTGAGACTGAAGACAGGAGAAACAGAAAGATGAAGCAGGTAGAAGACATTAAAAGGGAAAATCTAGTTTGTTTCTGACTGGAGATGTGGAAATGAGTTAAAGTTGATACCAGGATTTTAAACCAAGACAAAGGACTATTGGCTGCATTTTTTTTTGAGCAAAACAGTCTATTAAGGAAGTATTTGAAAAGGTAAGAGATACAAGTTTGTCATAAGTTGTTCAAGGTGACAGTGGTCTTGTGATGAGAAGATGATAAAGGGGAACTACCCACGTGAGAGAGAAAGCTCTCTAAGTAGGACATGAGAACACAGAATAGATATCTGAGACATGCAGTATTAATATCCAGCCATGTGTGAACAATTTGGACACATTAGGAAGAAGGGGCAGCCAGAGGAGAGACCAGAAGGTTAAGCAAATCAGTACTATGCTGTCACAGATAAAAAAGAAAAGGTGAGTAATACTACCTACACCACAGAGAATGATGAGAGCCATGACTGTGTGTGCTTATGAGCAATCCCCAAACAGTCTTATGGCACTTCATCTGTGGGGCCCTTGCCCACTTGAAACTGGTGTTTTATAACAGGGGAGAAGCACATACTTTGATGCCAACAGGATCATGGCCTACCTGAAGGCATGATACCATCTGCTTCCTGTTCAGAATAGCAGCTAATCAATAGTATGGAGTGTGGAAAACTCTGGATCCCTTCTGGCTTTCTTGTAGAAAAGAGGCTGATCATAAATATTGTGAAGGCATTCGAAAAATCTATAAAAACCAGGAATGTCCAAGCTTTACAATGTTAAGCTCAGTTTTTGGGAAGAGAAACAAAGAGCTTGACTAGTTTATTAGACTCCAGCAGTGAGAATTATGCTCACCAACAAGGATGTGCTTGGCTACAGGCACAGTGATAGGCTCTAAGCCCAACCCTGCTCCTTAAATATTTTGGAGTATGGTTTCTTAGGAAGTATGTCAGTGGAGGTGGGAATATACTATAGCTTCGTTGTTCTCTATCCCCATGAAGTTATTTGAAAATATCTCTTTAAGAGAAAACAGTGTGTGCTGTCAAAAAAGATGCTCCCTCCCCCCCGTCATTTTTTAGATGTCTCATTCCAAACTCTAGAGTGATAGTAGCTGAGTGACCTTGAAATAGGACTTACATTGAGCAAAGATCATCCTGAATAAGTTTGGCAGTAAAAGAAAAGAGAATGACACAAATAGCCCAAGGACATAAAAAAAAAAATCACATCTCAACTTCTCATTGTATACATTGTATTCTTTTCATTGGGATAAGGGTCAAACCAGAGCTCTTTTTAGCTTAAATTGTTGTCTGGGACTCAACCTGGTTCAGTATTGTGAGTAACACATCCCAGAAACCGCTTAGGGCCAGGCAATTTGCAATGATCACCTTGAGTTCCAGACAGTAGGTCTTGGCCCAAATGAATCAAATTAAATGCAGCATCAGTTGTGATGTGAGAATCCTATTCTCATCTTCTCTGATGCTTCTCTTTGGAGTTTGTCTGACTTACCTAGGCTGGTGATATTTCTGCTTTGAGTATCAGGGAAGAAGAGCTCTGTCTAGTTAGGATTACTTTTGTTGTTATGAAGCATCATGATAAAAAACAAGTGGGATTTATTCTACTTCCACTTCCATATCGCTGTTTATCATCAAAGGAAGTCAGGACAGAAGCTCAAATAGAGCCAGGAACTGGAGGCAGGAGCTGATGCAGAGGCCATGGAGGGGTGCTGCTTATCAGCCTGCTCCACATTACTTGCTTGGCCTGATGTCTTATAGGACCACCAGCCAGGAATAACATTACTCACAACGGGATGGGCCCTCCCCATCATTTATTAAGAAAATGCCCTATAATGGAGGCATTTTCTCAATTGAGGTTCCCTCCTCACTGATGACTCTAGCTTGTTTCAAGTTGTCATAAAACTGGGCAGTACAAGATGGAAGATTTTAGAGCTTATTCATAACATCGTATTTAGTCCTCACAACAGCCATGTGAGGTGGGTGTTGCCATCTTCAGTTTATAGACAAGGACACTGAGACACAAATAAATCTACATTTGTCAGGCTTCAAACCCAACACTCTTGTTTTCCTCAGAGACATGTGTGGTCAATCTCTATCATTTCGGGAAAACACCAGGCCTCAGCTCGAGTGGGCACAGTATAATGTCCTCATGTGTAATCCTTCCAGACTGGAGAGGAGCTAGGAGATCCTAATCAGGAAACACCTGTTTCCACGGAGATATTTCTGTATGCCTCTCAATCAGATCCCATGTTGTATCCCCTCTGTGTAGAACAAACATGTGAAAGATCTAGGTCTGGTGGCTTTGTGTTTCAGAGAATAGAATCATGAAACAGAAAGTTCCAGGGTTAAAATGCTACTCTATAATATTGATCTGACACTTGAAGTGAAATAACTGCTACGTCAATCATATATATTATAAAAACTCTTCACTGTGGGAAAGATGATAAAAAGATACACCTGAGACAGAGTATAGCTTCCAGGAGTCCCTGTTCCCATCAGTTTCTATGCCCTTGTGTTCACCCTTAAATTCTCTATCCCCACTTGTAATGAATTAAATTTAGTCAAGAAAATGCACAACATGTTTTCATCAAAATATGAAATTAAATTTTTCCTCTTCAAAAGAGACAATAATCAGTATAGTTTAGAATTTACTAGCCCAACAATATACATGCACTCAATTTTATTGGCTGTATTAGATATAGTTTGAGTGAAGTTGGTGGCAGCAGGTGCATGTTTAAGCAATGAATATCTCTATGAGGAAAAGGAGTCTTTACAACCTCATGGGAACCAGGCATGGTGGTGCACACTTTTAATCCCAGAATTCAGGAGGCAGAAACAGGCAGATCTCTGTGAGTTCTAGGCTAGCCTGGTCTACATAGTGAGTTCCAGGACAGCCAGAGTTACAAAGAAAGACCCTGTCTAGGACCTAAAAAGGTTAGGGACAGTAGTTTAACTTAATAACTGACAATTACTGTGTTAGATGTATGGAAAGGAGAACCCTCATTCACTGTTGGTGGCATTGCAGCCACTCCAAAATCAGTGTGGAGAATCCTCAAAAAACTCATAAATCTACCATATGACATAGCTATAGTGCTCCTTGGTATATGCCCAAGGAACTGATATGCTTCTCCGCAAATACTTGTTCAGCCATGTTCAATGCTGCTCTAATCACAATAACTAAGCAATGGAAACAACTTAAATGCACCTCAGCTAACAGATGAATAATGAAAATGCACATATACACTATGGAGTACTATTCAGCTTGAAAGAGAAATGAAATCATGAATCTTGCAGGTAAATGGATGGAACTAGAAAACATCATATTGAGTGAGGTAATTCAGACTCCAAGAGGAAAAAAAACCTCATGTTCCCTCTCATTTGAGGTTTCTAGCTCCAAATCTTTAGATGTAAGTACATAATGTGAAGCAAGAGGGGCGGGAAAGCAATAGAGAAGGGAATAGGAGGGTACAAATTACCTGAAGGAGAGATGAGCAAAGTGTGTGTGGGGTTAGTGACAAGGGGGATGAATAGAGAAGACTGAGGGAGAAGTATAAAGTAAAAGTGAGGATGTCTGAAAAAGCCAAAAAGAGTCATACTATTATCTACTTAAAAATGACTATAATAAATGTAAGTCTGTATATATAATATATACATAGTTTAAGTGAAAATTTCCCAACTAGATTATCAATGCTCCCACCAAGAGCCATAGACTTTCTAAAAATAATCCAACAGCAGGCATGAGAAGCCCTCTTTTCAGTTGTTGGTCAGGGTTGTCAACGAGACTCCCAAGACATAAACTATTTCTGTTGCTCTTAGTTGCCCCTAAAGGCGGAAGGCAAGTCCCTATTGCTGAAGACACTCTGTCCTCAGACACAAGGCCCAAAGGACTCAAGCAGGATCTGACCTGGAAGCTTCCTCCTTAAGGAGTAGTTTTCATGGTACCAGAAGGTACTAAAGACAAGAAACAATCAATAGTCCTACTCAGTTAGGTGATGCCTATTGTTGTGGTATATTCGAACTTGTTCTCAAATATTATAAATATTATAAAGCTACATGCACTCCTGGGCAGTAATAAGAATTATGAACAGCTGCTATATCCAAAAGCCTGAGCCACTGCCAGAAGGTCACCTTCCTTAGCTGTTGGAACCAGTTCCCTAGGTGTGGTTTCTAGAATGCAGAAAGCTTGCTAATTTGGAGCATCAGCAATTGTCCACCCAATGGCCCTTAAATGGAGCATGTGTTGTTCTAATATTGACTTTGTCCATTAGATATTTGTGTTGAACGCATCTTATTGTATTAATGCTAATGGAGGAAATTTATAGGGTCCTCTCTCACCCTAAGCTAAGGCCAGGGAATTGATGAAGGATTTGAGTGGCCTATAAAAGGGCATCATGTCCGCCAGCTGAAGGTAGAGGTTGGTGTACTTTGGAAGTCCTTTTCATTAAGCATTAAGGCTTCATTAAGTATTGGTGGGCAGTGCTTTTCCTCAATAAAATACCTAGATGTCATGTCCTCCAGGGCAGCACCAGCAGAAGCAGGTTAGATCTGTGAGTAAGAGGGGGGAATCCATGAGAGGCTGAGGTCAGTCAGTCAGCCATCTGAGGCGAGACCCTCTGCCCTAGATGTTCAGATTTTCCATCTTAGAAAGTTGTCTAAGCTCTTTATTGAAACCCAGCAGAGATGTTGCTATTTCCTTTATAGCTTATGAGCCACAACTCTGATGAGCATGGCAGGATAACCCTAAGGGTATAGTAGGGACATGTATACTTTGGTGGTAGGTAGCTGCTTAACAAGAGAGAAATCACACCTGGTACTGGAAACCTAGACAGCTATCCATGGCTAGTGAGTCATTGATTTTAGAGGAGAGCCTACAACCACCACTTTACTAAACCAGTGCAATCCATATCTACATTCTAAATATTTGTTCTTGTAGCCACAGATAAGTGGCTCATTAAGGAACCTTCTTTTTGCAACAGTATTAGTTACTTTTTAATTGCTGTGATTAGATACCATGAACAAGGCAACTTATAAAAGAAAGAATTTATTAGGGCTTATGGTTCCACAGGGTTAGAGTCCATGATACTCTAACCATGTACCATGAAAATCCATTATGTGGGGAGCATGGCAGCAGGCAGGCAGTCATGGTTTTGGAACAGTAGCTGACAGCTCACATGTTGAGAAACAACCAGGAGGCAGAAAGAGAGAGTTAATTGGGAATACATTGAGCTTTTGAAACCTCAAAGCCCACCCCCAGTGACATACTTCCTCTAACAAGGCCACACCTCCTAATTCTCAAACAGTTTCACCTGGGGACTAAACAGTCATATATATGAGCAAATGAGAGCCATTGTCATTCAAACCACCACAGACATTTGAAGTATTAGGAGGTGTAGGCTTGTGGGAAAAGGTATAGGCTTGTTTGAGGAGATATGTTACTTGGGTTGGACTTTTGAATTCTCAAAAGCCCATACAAAGCCAAGTCTCTGGCTCTCTGCCTACATCTTGCAGATCAGATGTGATCTCTCAGCTACTGCTCCAGTGTCATACCTGTCTGCCTGCCAGGATACTCTCTGCCATGATGATCATAGACTCACTCTCTGAAACTACAAGCAAGCCCCTGGCTAAATCCTTTCTTTTAAAAGTTGTCTTAGTTATGGCTCCTTGTAGCAATAAAACAGTAACTAAGATAGACAGAATCCATTTCAAACCATCACAACTGATCAAAATGCAAAGGTGTGGAGCTCAGTCCCATGTAATACAGTTACAACATAACTCCTGCAGCTAAGGTTCATATTGTGGAAGAGGGGACAGAAAGATTGTAAGAACCAGAGGATGGGAAGATCACTGTAAGAGTATGTCTTCTAAATGTCAGAGAAGCTATCCTCATGGAGTTTCATCAACATGGCTGCCTAAACAAGAACTGCAGAAAGAGAAAACCAATAGAAATGCTAATATGGAGGACAGAAAGCTCAGGAGGCCTTAATACTGGACAGAGATTTACAGGCAACTAAGAAATACTAAGAATGGGAGAAAGAGTCTTCCCCAGGGAAGAGCACACCATTATGTTATCCAATACCAAATGGTCTGCCTTGAAACCATATACATCCAAGTAAAATCATTATATGGATTGAGCAGGTGGTATTTTTTAATATTTGGGAACACACACATACATTCACACATGCAAATGTGTGTGTGTGTGTTTGTGTGTGTGTGTGTGTGTGTTTGTGTTTGTGTGTAACAATTAAAAAGATGCCATTGATTATAATGAAAGTAAAGAGTATGAACATGGGAGGGGATTGTGGAATGAAAGGGGAGAAATGATGTAACTATATATTATAATCTCTAAGCAACTATTAAAAAGAAAAAACAACATTCCCATTTCCATTAGGCTTAGAAGTTGTTGTGATGTGAGTGCTGAGAGAAGTTAAGATGGGCAGCCTGGTGCAGATGCCCCCCCCAACTGGCAGCTACACCGAGGCAGTGGAAAGCCCTCTGACCTGAATATTAATGGAGGGCACAAATGTGACTTGAAGAATGTACTAGGAGCTGGAGTGTGAGAGCCTCTAACATAGCATCCAGTGTGCAATTGATGTTTATGAAATAGGACTAAGTTGTGCTACACTAAAAAGAATCTGAAAGCAAGCAGCATTCCAAAACAGTCCCAAGGACAATTTGAAGCAATTTTAGGGAGAAATTGTAGAGATGTTGGATGTTTGTCAGTTTCAGGCCTTTTATTAAAGAGGAGGAGGCAGGAGAAGAAGGCTTTTCAGCCCCTTGAGTAAATGAAGCCCGCACTGAATGGGAGACACTTTGAGTGGGTCTGACTTCCAACATACACACTGAGGGCTGCCAAAATTGCTATAGGCCTTGTTCTTCAGAATGCCTGAAGCTGTATATCCAGACATCTCTGGGACAGGCAGAAAACCAGAGACCCTCTCTTCCAAGGCTTTGCTGACTTCAGTGCACATACCATTTGCTGGGGAAGTCTTTGTAACAGACTGGTTCAATAGGCTGGAGAGAAGTCTGCAATTTTCCCATAACAAGCTCCAGGCAGTGGTCCAAATTTTAGCTCTCCTATTTTCAGAGGAGAACCCAAGGCTCTGAGTGGAACTGTGTCTTGCCTGAGCTTTGACACTCTCTGCTTCTAGTCACACGCTCTGTTTTCGCTGCATCCAGATATCCCATTAAGTCTGCAGAAACCACAGTGCCACACAGCCACGACCTGGGTAGAGGTGGCCAAGGGTGTGTTAAGAGTTTAGATGGTGCCAAGGGCAAAGCAGGACGGGGTCTGGAAGGATAGAGGAGATGGTGACTAGGTGTCATTGGCCAACAGGATCACAATAACACACATAGAAGGTGTATTTAAATCAAGCAAGGGAGAATGGGTATAACATAATTTTAACATGTTTTACTATAGTTTTAAAGTTAACGACCAAAAGGTTTGATGTCAGGGAGATATTTTTAGGCACCTGGTCCTTTCCACACCCATCGTATGGGGTTGGGAGTATTCTGACTTCTCATGTGGCCAGCCCTGCAATAATGATTATTTTCAGAGCTTCAGCTTCGGTGAAAATAGCAAGGTTAAAGGACAAAAGTCAAAGATATTCTTTAACTCCTAACCCATCCACCAGTCAATCAGTCCTTTAGTTATTCATTGTTCACCAACTTCCCTGCTATGGAGATATTTAACTCTAGAGAAAGAAAATATACAGTTCACCCTTAAATTCATCTCTCTGCCCTGATATTTTAACTCACTTAGGCATCTGAGAATAAATCCTGTATATGGTTCACAGGTTTCTGGACTTTGATTTCAGCAATTTCGCCACACCCTAAAATATAATGAGCTCCACCAGATCCTGTCAGCTTTCCATCTGTAGTCTTCTGCCCCTAGAAATCACTCTACCTTTAAGGTTTCTTAAAATTACTTATTAGAATTTAATCATCATAGTCCGTATTTAGATATTGATATCATTGTTATAAACCTCTGTGGTGCTGGTTCATAAAGTACTTAACTGGGCAAAGCAGAGAACTGTCAGGTTGTTCCCTGGATGACTTCTAAGCTAACATATCCCAGTCTTATGAGGATGGCAACACAGGATACATTTCTGAATCAGTATCATGGAAACCCTGGCAAAACTAAAAGCTATTACACAAGTGAAGTTGATTGTGCCCAAGCAAATAGGTAGGATATTAAGATAGACACCTTTACAGACTCGAGGGTACATGGGAGGGTACAGTGGGTGACAAGAAGGAGCCAGACATTAGGGCGTCTGAGTAGTTGCTTTAGCTCCCCTTTGACTCAGCACTGATGGCTTGAACCCAAACACCTCAGATCCTTTTCTGCTCAGGCCACTTCCCAGGTTGTCCTTAGCTGAACTCTGAACCAGAGAAATATAAGAAAATAAACAGGGCTCCTGGCTGTTGCCAAATTTTGTCATGCACATAACAGTAAACTAAGAACTAGGAACGACCTGTCTGCCTTCCTAGGTTTTAAGGCGGTGGATGTCTTCCATCACTTCACTTCTGCTGCTCTGGGTGTGGGTGCCTCAAGTCTGCCACAGTTTGGAGTCCAGGTGCATAAGTCTGCGTGCGATTTTCAGCTCGTAGAATGCGTTCACTTTCACGGCTGTGTTGGATTCAAGAGAAGCGGGCTTGGCAGGAAATAGCTACGTTTAGGGAGTTTTGTTACTCAGAACTGGGTTTCCGACTGCAGGCAGTGTGAGCAGCAAGTGCAGTGAAGTGCAGCTGTGGAACATTAACCCAGAATGTGGCACAGCAAATCGAATTTAAGCCTCTTGACAATGGCTTGCAATTAGAGCAGCAAAGATGACTGGAGAAAATATTACAGCATTTGTACTAACTCTAGGGATCCACTTCTTTCCTCACCACATGCTTCCTGTGTAACTATCACCACTGTGTAACTAAGATAACACCGAACTGCTCTGGTTCTTTGTAGAAGAAAGGACAAAAGCTGGCAGAAGGCTATTGACACGGCAAGCTTCTCTAGGATTTTAAAATCAAAAAGGTTTACACAATGCTGAGTCTTCCTGGTACCAACCTTTTCCCCCATCACCCACACATAACAAAGTTTGTTTAACAACCCATCCTCCTCCCGGTAATGCGCAGTAAGCCTCAGTCTAGTCCACACATTTATCCTCAGAACAACCTGGGTAGCAGCTGCCAGTGTTTGAAAATCTTACCTAAGTGGTACAAGCTGCCTGCAGCTTCCAGTCCTTGGATGGTGAGCAAGCAGGTCTCAAGGAAGCAGCTGATGGTTCCCCTGCTGCAACAGGGGACCCGAGTTCTGCTGGAAAGGCAAGCGAAGCGAAGAAAATGTCAACTGACATAGTTGAAGTGTTTCAAAGTTAAAAATAAAACTATATCACAAGGGCAATGTGACCAGGCTCAGCTTAGCTTACTACTTCCTTCGTCTGTAGGTTATCAACACTCGGTGTCTAAATGCTGGAGTGACAAAGGCCCATGGGAAGTGGGGGTTTATACCAATGGACTTTCTTTCACCAGAGGAAGGAGAAAAGCCTTTTGAAGAAGGGTCAGTCCAAGGCCAGTACAGCCCCAGTCCTGCATGTGCCCTGGGCAAGTTCAGCTATCGCCAGGAGCTGGGGGAGAAGCAGCTGGGCTGGGCTCCTGCTCTAATTATAACCCTACTTTTCACCCAAGCCCCTCACTGCTGAAGTAGCAGTTTGTGCAAGTGACATGGTATCCTGCTCCTGTTTCTCCTGTTTCTTCTAATGACAAGTCAGCATCTGTCCTCCTCTGGCCCTTGCCTTTGCCAGGTGGCTGGGAAGGGGAGAGTTCATCATTCTGAAACCAGGCAGAAAGTAAGTCCTGTGGAGAGAGTTAGAGGTGCCAGGAGGCTGGGTATCATTTACTACAATTCCCCTTTATATGGATGAGAAGACACAGGATTAGGGAAGGCAAATTACCTGTTCATAATCACAGGGCTCAGAGCCAGAAGAAAAACTCGTCTGGTATTCTTTATCTTATCTTCTTCAAAGCAGTTCTTTCAACCTCTTTTCAGAAGAAAAAGAATACCACATGAATAACATCTACTGTATACAAAGTGCTCAGTCTAGCTGCAATTTGAATGTGGATATATCTTGAAGGAAGAGAGATGTGTTTAGGTTCTGCTGTGATGAGCAGTCTCTGAAAACCCCTCTACCCCATTCTCCGGTACACATTTGTTCATGTAGGTAAACTCATCTGGGTGAAAAGCCAGAAGATACAAACATTTTAAAACATTTTTATATGCATCTGGTATTACAGAACTTTGCTAAATTTGTAATACAGTTCTCTTGTGGATTCCTTAGGATGGTCTGTAGGTAATGCCTATGTGAACCAAAGTATTCTTACTTTCATTCCAAGCTGTTCACCTTTTATTTCCTTCCCTCACCTTTTGCTTGGCCTGGAGTTTCCTACACTGTGTTGAACAGGAGTAGTAACAGGGGCTGTCCCTGACTTATCTGGGACAGGAGGCTCTTTCATTGTTAAGTTGACAAGTCACCTGTTGAATTTTTCACGGATGAGTACAAGTTGCCTGTGAATTGTTCAGACAGCTTTTGACGGGTTGAAGGGAGGGAATTGATACTTTGTTCTAGTTTAGTGACTCTTCATCATGAAAGACTGTGGACTTTTACCACATGATTTTTCTGTGCCTCTTGTATTGCATTGATTGGTGTTTGTATATTGAACCAAACTTTCATTTTGGGGTAAGCCTCGCTTACCCAAAGTACTCTGGTACTTTCTCCATATAGCTCTTTCTTCATTGTCCTAGTTAGGGTTACTATTGCTATGATCAAACACCATGACCAAAAGCAAATTGGGGAGGAAAGGGTTTATTTGGCTTATACTTCTGCATCATAGTCCATCACTAAAGGAAGTCAGGACAGGAGCTCAGGACAGGACAGAATCCTGGAGGCAGGAGCCACAGGCCATGGAGGGGTGCTGCTTACTGGCTTGCTCATTATGACTTCTTCAGACTTCCTTATAGAACCCAGGACCACTAGCCCAGAATGGCCTCTCTCATCAATCACTAATTAAGAAAATGCTCTACAGATTTGACTACAGTCTGAGTTTATGGAAATATTATCTTAACTGAGGTTCCCTCCTCTCAGGTGCCTTTAGCTTGTGCCAAGTTGACATAAAACTATCCAGTAAATCTATGTTTTGGACTTTGATGTGTTAGTATTTTATTAAAGATTTTTTTGCATCTAGTCTGTAACCTCTTTAGGATTCCTTTGCTTGGAATAGTATTAAGGTAATATGATATCATAGAGCAAGTTAGGGAGAGTTACTGTGTATTTGTCAAGGTTTTCTAGAGTAACAAAACTTGTAAAATGAGTCTGTCTCTCTTTCTCTCTCTCTCTATATATATATAAACACATACACACATATGTATATATGTGTATGTATGTATGTATGTATGTATGTATATATGTTATTTATTAGATGGTTTACATGTTGTGGCCCAGCTAATTCAACAATGGCTGCCTACATATAGAAGGTCCAAGAATCCAGTAATTGTTCATCTCATAAAGGTGGTTGTCTCAGTTGGTCTTCAGCATACTCTTAAATTCTGAAAAAGTAGGCTCTAATGCCAGTGATGGAATTGACTTACTAGTGAGGGCAGGGGAAGCAGGGGTGGGGGCAGGGCTGCCTTTTTCCGTGTTCTTTATGTAGGCTTCCAGCAGAAGGCATGGCCCACATTGGAGGTGGGTCTTCTGACCTCCAAAGATCTGAAATGAAGGTGTGTCTTCCCACCACAAATATCCAAATATGAAGTGGATTTTACCACTTCAAATAAGCCAATTAAGAAAAACAAATCCCTTACAAATATGCCCAGTCATTTTTGGATTTTAGTTAATTCTAGATGTAGTTAAGTTCACAACCAAGAAGAGCCATCACATTCTTCTTCTGTTTTTTTAGAGCAGATGGTTAAGGATTTAAATAGTTTGTAGTATTTACTGGTGAAGCCATGTGGGGCTAAGCTTTTCTCTGTGGGAAGCCTTGGTAATCTCTTCACTTGTCTAGCTTCAGTTGCAGAATTTCTGTTTCATGTTGGGTCAGTTTTGATAGTTTGTCTTCAAGAAGACTTTCCATGTCATGCAAGTTGTTTAATTGGTTGACATATAACTGATAGCAGGATTCCTCTACAATGCTTATTACTTCTGTGAAATTGGCAACAATAGCTCCTCTTTCATTTCTGAATCAGCAAGTGGAAACACTAACTGAGCTACATCCCCATCCATTCCCAAGAATTCTTTAGAGCTGGATGTGGAAACTCGAATACCTCCATTATGTCAAGCTCGTTAATTACGTAGCTAAATCTTTTCCATACACATAAAATTGTTATCTACCTGTTATTTTAATTATTGAGAGTGCCATGTGATAATTTTATTTTGTGATCTTACATTTGTTCAAGTCTCTACAAAGTTTTGTTAACATTTGCTTCATGCAGATTGAATATATGCTATTAACTATACATAGGTTCAGAACTGTATCTTTCACGAGTTAATCATCCCTCTTGTCATTTTCTACAATGCCCGATCTCTATATAATCACATACTTCCTCTTGAGGTTTAACTTGACAGACATTGCTATGACCATGCTAGCTTCCTTCCTGTTTGCAGGTATTTGCAGCCACTTCTTCCTTCTGAGAGCTGATTTAGGGAGGCTGCATACACTCCAGGTGCTTGTGCTTTTGTTTTTATTCATTTCAGAACATACTCCAGTTTTCCTGAAGGAGCACATTGTTTACAGTCACACATTTGTGATTTTCCAGATTTTCTCCTGCTATTGATTTCTAATTGTATTCCAGTGTGCCTGAAGAATATATCTTACGTATCTCTTTTTAAATGTATTGCTTTATGATTTCAAATGCTTTTTATTCAAAACCTTTTCTATTTATTTTTCAGAATATTACTCATTGAGAAGTTCTTATTTTATTATTTGTGTTGAAAATGCTTCTGGCTCTGCCAGTTGTTTGTGTGGCTACAAAGTGTGCTGAATGCTATTTAAAAGACATTTGACTATTGCGTTTGCCAGTTTTCTCAGAAATTGCTTCTTCAAAACTGTATTTGGATGGTCAGTGGTAGCACACACCTTTAATTCCAGCACTTGGGAGGCAGAGGCAGGCAGGCCTCTGTGAGTGAGTTCCAGGCAGCTGGAGTTACAACACAGAAGCCCTGTCTAAAATAAAATAAAATAAAATAAAATAAAATAAAATAAAATAAAATAAAATAAAATAAAATAAAATAAAATAAAATAAACAAAAAACAAAACTCTGTATCTTCCTATTTTGGTTCCTCCAGCTCTTCCTGTATCTCAACTCTCAGACTGTAATAAAATCAGTGTCTATAGTGATTCCCTCTCAAATTTTGACTGGAAATCCCTGTGTAAGCCCTCAAACTAAAGATTAAGAATGAAATAGAAGTTTTTGGCCTCCAGTCATTAAAATAAATGACCCCTAAAGCTGTTGTCCCTCTTGTCAAAAGTTTAAGATAGTTTGGGGGAGAGGAACTTTGGAGTTTCCTTGCATTCTATGAGGCCTCTCTCCTGAGAGGCCTGTGGCTGATCATGCCATGCTGAGCTATATTAGGAAACAGAAATAGTTTTTCCACGGAACTTAAAATAACACTGATAGAAACTAGGGATTGAGTGGGGTTTAGCTCAGTAGTTGAATACTTGCCTACCACATGGGATCAATCCTCAGCATCATGGGTAGAGGAAACCAAAGTGAAGAAGAAAGTTACTATGTTCAGGAGACAAAAAGATCCTTTTCACAAATGGTCTGACATTTATTACTTCTTTGAAATGCACAGTTTATCCTACTGAAGGACCTTGGAATCCTTGGAATCTAAGCTGTCTTTTAGAATGCAGGCTGCAAAGCCTGGTCTCCTCATATTGGGTTGGATCTGAAATTTGCCTCACAAAGACCACTGAAACCTTATATGCAAAAAGCAAAGGCACTTCCATTGTACAGAGCAAACCAGCACACTGGGGTCAGGCACCACACAAGATGGCCGTCCCTTAACAAAAGATTTCAGCTTTTTTTTTATAGACAGTAAGAGGGGGTTTCAGCATAGGAGAGGTAACCTTGTTTCTAATTGGCAAACAGAAATGCAGTAACTAATGTTTATTTCTGATTGGCCCTTGCTCAAGTGGCCAACTGTTCATATTCTTGGGCCATATTTGGTTAACCATTTAAGTTAAGATACCTGTTTTACAGCTACCAGGAGCATCTGGCCTGATGAGATAGGAGCCACTTCTGCATTCTTGTGGCTATCTGTAACTGACTCTCTCTTTTGATTGGTTGTCCTTAGGTGGTGGTAGTGGTGGGGTTGTGGCCTGTTCCTAGAATTTACTACCTTATAGGGTCAGGCCCAGGTCTGGGGCTTGAGCATGTACACTGAATACTCACATCAGTGAGCTCTGGGCCCAATGAAGAGACCTCTTCCCACTAAATGAGGTGAACAAGGATGATTCCCAATATCAACCTCAGGCCAAAAAACACACAGATACACACAGATACATACAGAGACACATACATGTGAACATGTATACATGCACATTAAACAAAGTCAATAAAGTATATTATTATTATTATCATTATTATTATTATATGTTCTTAAGATTTATTTGTTTTATGTGTGGTTGTTTGGTCTGTAAGTATGTCTGTGTACATACATATGTGTAGTGCCCACAGAGGCCACAAGAGGGCAGTGAATCTCCTGGACCTGGAATAACCGATAGTTGTGAGCTGCCATATCAGTGCTGGGAATTGCAGAGAGGCTCTCTGGAAAAGCAGCCAGTGCTGTTAAGTGCTGAGCCATCTCTCCATCCTCTAAAGAGCTTTCTTAGGGTAATGCTTGGAACAGTGGGAAGTATGATGAGGAGACAGCCTGTAACCAATGAAAGATGTGCTATTGAATCAGACAACATTATGAACTATAGAGCTTGGTCCTGAAGCGAGGGCATGATAATACTGCAAAAAGAAAAAAAAGAAAAAGTCTTAAAAAATCACCAAAATGGAATAAAACCCTAAACAAACAAACAAACACATACACACAGCCAAGAACCTATTTACAATCAAAGAAGAAAAAAGCCTAGTGTGGTTGCACACCCTTTTAATTCCAGTACTCAGGAGGCAGAGGCAGGCCAATCTCCATGAATTTGAGGCCAGCCTGGTTAACAGTGCAAGTTCTAGACAGTTGACGTAGGGAGACCCTGTCTCAAAAAAACAACCAATCCTCAAAAACAAGTGAGCAAGATAAAGATGTTAAAGATGTTATCATTCATCACAACAAACCATCTCTGTAAGAGATGTAAAAGGATCCTTTGTGGGCAGGTAGTAAACGGATTCTCACAGGACTTGTATCTGAAGTGTAAACTGTGGTGATTAATCTTGGTTGTCAGCTTGACACCTGGGGAGACAGAACCTCAACTGAGGAATTTCTTTCATCAGATTGGCCTGTGGGCATGTCTGTGAGGCATTTTCTTATTGCTAATTGATGAAGGAGGGAATTGACTATTGTGGGCAGTGCCATCTTTGGGCATGTGAGCCTGGGCTTTATAAGAAAGGTAGCTGAGGTATTCCCAAGACGGCACCGCATGATGAAGGAAGCACCTGCTCCTCCCAAAACTAAAGCCAAAGTCAAGTCCTTGAAAACCAAGAAGACACTGAAAGTTGCCGTGGCCACAAAAGGAAGACCCGCTGTCACCCACTTGCCAGCAGCCCAAGAACCAGTGGCACTAGAGGCAAATACCCTGACAATAGTGGTTCCAGGAGAAAAAGCTTGACTACTACTTTATCATTAAATTCCTCTGACCACTGAGTCAGCCATGAAAAACATAGCAGAAAACAACTCACTTGTGTTCATTGTGGAAGTTGAGGTCCACAAGCCACCAGACCGAACAGGCTGTGAAGCAACTCTGTGACGTTGATGGGACCACACTCAATACCCTGATAAGGCCTGGTGGAGAGAAGAAGACGTGTGTTTGGCTGCCTCCTGATTATGATGCTCTGGGTCTGTTGGACCCCCAAAGGCCCAAACCGGGACGACGCACCCCCACAGAGACTCACAGACGGGATATCGATGCAAATAGCAAGAGGATTTATTCCAGTGCACTGGGACCGTTCTAACACGCAGGATAGACGCGGCCCCGAGGAGCAAATGGTGAAGCTTTTTATACAGTTGTTGGGCACAAAACGAATTGGTACAAGTTGATTAGTTCCCAAATTGTTTTCCCATTTTGATAGGTAGGGGCCAGTTAACCTTTAAGTTGATTGGTGTTGGCATATAGCAAGGTCTCGGGCACCAGGAAATGTAAAGTCCCTTGCCCAAGGCTATTAGGCGGTGCCTGTAGCTGCTGCTCATTTTAGGAATTTGGGCTGGGTCACAGTGCCCTTGAATTAAGCCTGACAATAATTGTTTTATGGTTTCTGGGGTAGGCTAGTTCTTGGAACAGGGAGTTCTGGAAAGTACTCAATAATTATTGTATTGAGTAGAGAAAGCCAGGGCCGGGGGTCTCCGGCCTCACAGGTCTTGCCACCAAAACTGAGATTATCTAAATTGAGTCTGGATGGTTACTTCTCAAAACACATTTTCAACATTTTTTAAAAAAAGATAGCTGAAAAAGCCTGAGGAGCAACCCAGCTGAGGGAGCAGCATCCCTCCATGGTTTCTGCTTCAGTTCTTACCCTGGGTTCCCTGAAGAATGACTGTTATATTTTCCTCTAAGCTAACATAAACCCTTTCCCCCTTCTCCTGAGTTATTTTAGGATGTTAGGGCAAGCCGGGCGGGTTTCTAAGGAACCACGATACACGAACCGCTGCAAACGCATGAGGCATTTATTGATTACCGGCGCATGTCCGGGTCCTGCCTATCCCACACAGGAGATGAGCATGGCGGGCCCCAATCCCTTCCCCCCCAGCCCTTTTATGGGGTTCAGGGGAAAGGGGTCTGGAGATGGGGGCTCGTGCAGCTTTGATTGGCTCAGAGCTCTCTGTTAAACTCATTGGTTGGGAGTTTCACGAAAGCGGGATCCAGGGGGGTGTGGTCAACCTGTGCCCTTGGACTAGCCGTCCTTGAGACAGGGTGGCTCCTGGTTTGCTGGGGAAGGACGAATCCTGCTGATAAGCTTAATGGTCATTTCCCTGTGGGTGGGGAGGAGACTGAAGAGTACTGTTAATGGCTGTACTTGGGAAGGCATTTCTCAATAGGAGGCATTTCCCCCTACATGTGACTGCATTCCTAGGCTTCATATTTCTTAAATCCTTTCAAGGACAAGTTTTTACCACAGCCACAGAAAAGTAAACTAGAACAAATTCGATCTATTACAACTCAAAAGTAAGAATACGGGCATCCCAATTACAAATGAACCAAAGATTTTAAAAATATTTCCATGAAAAATATTAATGGGCATATGGAGAGAGATAGAGAACTCAGAACTCACAAAAGCTGAACACAGGAATATATTTGGGGAGACAATCTGGTAATTTCTTTAAAAGTTTCAAATGAACTTGCCTCATGATTGAGCAGCTCCATTCCTTGAAGTTTACCTAAAAGAAATAAGAGCATGTATCCACAAAAACATGTGTATACAACCATTCATAGTAGCAATGTTTGTGAGAGCCAAACACTGAGGACAATCTACATGTCCTCATGCAATGACTACAAAAAAATGTAGTATGGCCACACAATGCAATGCTACTCAGAATACAAGGGAACACATTATTGACTCATTTTAAGCCAGGATGAATTCCAAAAACATGATAAATATAAAAAAAATATTGCAAAGATTAGTTGACAAATTCATGAAAATTCATTATTGTCTTTGTTCTCAACTATATTTGAAAATGTCTGTATAATAAGATGCAAACTTTAGCAATTCTTTTACAGAAATAGAAGAACAGGCCCATGCTGAGGTGGAACTTTTATGATTCACAACTGTGTTCTCCAGGGTGTGTGGCAGGAAGAAGTGGAGAGAGGCTTCCATGTGCTCTGATTTCTGGGCTCTGAGATCTAAACTGTCAAAGTGTGGAGGGAACCAGCCTTTTCCACAAATGGGTAGAGTGCGGGAAAATGAGGAATGGCAAACGAACAGAGTAATTCATTCTTTTATGGGACCCAAAGAAATGGCATGCACAATCATGCTTTGAAATGACATGTAGAACATGCTTTAGAGGTAAAATGCAGGATGTTTTTAATAAGGGAATTTACAGTGTACATATAAAGAAAAGAGAGGGGCAAGAGAGGGAGACTGACAATGCACCTTGTCAGTGGAAAAGCCAAACCAAAAAGAGAAGGAGGGAGAGACTGACAATGTACATTACCGGAGGAGAACCATGCCAGAAAGAGAGAGAATTGCTCTGGCAAAAACTTTAAAAAGCCAAATGCAGTTTTTTGGTATGTAGATTTTGGTCAGGCCTCAGGAGGAGCCAGCTTAATATGCAGATGTAGTAGCTTGCAGAAGTCAGTCACACCCAGAGAAGACCCTGGTGTCCTTCTTCCTGTGACTTACAAACTTCAAGGTTATCTTGTTTACTGTCAAAGAATATTTGACTCAATAACCCATAATTGGTTGAATGTTACTGTTGGCTGAATAATATCTCCATCTGCCTCAAACAGCAGGGTGCCATGTAGGCACCAAAGGGTTTTTTATGGTTTTTGTTCTTTGGTGTGTATTTATTTTTTTCTCTATCTAGGCTCTTTTTGCTTCTATCTGTTAAAGGCTTATCTCTTCCTGGGAGGACCAACTCCCACCCCAAGAATAGCCTTTACAATGTACTATCAGTATACACAGATAGCTTTCCGCATGCCAGAACTTAGAAACCAGCAAGGTATTTTTACAATTACAATTAAAATGGCTATGTTCCTTTCTCAGCCAAAAATAGCCAGCTTAGAACTAGGCTATTACAGCAAAGAGGAGAAGGGGGAAAAATGGCTGAAATTCTCTGGCCAGGGAGGCTGGAACTTTGTCATATGGACTTCATCTATGTTACCAGGGTATTGGGGCTCCCAACATCAAAGGGACTGGCTTTAGAGTTCAATGCCTCATAAATAGTAATCATAGTAATGGCAGAGTGGTAGGTATAGAAATTTTACCTTTTATTTTACACTTCATTTTTATTGACTGTGTAAATAGCATCAGATTCTAGTGATACACCAGTGATGAAACCAGAATAACTGATGATTTGTTTTGTCAATGAACAATACTTAACAATCATTATTCACCAAGACACAATGAATGTGAGACTATAATGTTTAACAATTATCATAAGCTATTACTCTTACGAGGAAACCAAATTTACCTTTCCATTTGGCTTAAACTCACACCTGTGGTATCCTTATTTTTGAATACTGGCCATTCTTTCTGTTTCTGGCATGTTCTCTTGTTATTTGGATTTTATTTCTACTTGTAGATATAAAGTTGCTCATGAAAGTGAGATAGCATAAACTCAATGTTTTCTTATTATGACACACCGATTCCTATGAAATTCCTGTAAAATATGTTTATAGATAAAACATCCCATTTTTAATAAGTTCATATGTAACGAGTGTATAAAATGCTGATGTTTTCTTGATAGTTTTATTTGGCTAAAAGTGATTTCCTGATGCATAAATTATCAAGGAGCGTTAGAGATGTTGGCGTTTTAACATAATATATTTCTAACTTTTTAATAATAGTATTAAAAATAAGATTAAATAAAAGAGTGGTGGTGGGGATAGACCAAGTCAATTACAGGTCACTTTGAAAAGTGAAGTCTATCAAATGGTTGGGAAGTACAGCTCAAGGCAGAAGAGGCCAGCCTGGACTCTCAGATACAAAGGAAGCAGCAGCAGGAGAACAAGAAGTTGAATCTAAGAACGGCAAATACAAAAGCTGCTGAAACCCACGACACTGAATCCTTCCAAGAAAATCTGGCAGATCAACAAACATATTTAGTACTTTCTAAGACTATTTTTACTTGAATTTGGAAATTTCTCTTTTTTGAGAGGAAGGACAAGAGGCTTCCAAGAAAAGATGGATAGATTAAAGAGGACGTGGGCCCTGGGGAGCAGGACTCAGAACTGGCTTGATTCTGTGATGTCAAGTGCCTGTTGGGATTGCATATTTTGCCCAAGGTATGCTGCTGAGGAGTCACAAGAGGCTCTCTCCTCATCAGGGATGTTGTGGGAATAGAAATCAGATAGTCAAAAACATTTTCAATCAACTCATCTTCGGCTCAAATGAAAATTAAAGGAACTGTGGGCTTGAACAAGAGTTCAAGATGAGTCTGGACTACATAATGAGATATGGTCCCTCAAATTTCTTATGCTTTGAAGCGACTTAAAAGTTCTTTGCTTTCTTACCTAATTAAGCCTCACACAGGAGAGTGTGATTTTATTAATAGATAAAGTGAGACATAGTACAGTTCACTGTGACTTTATTCTACAAGATGGAAAAGGGGTGGGGATGTAAATTTGATTGTGCAAACACAACACACTTCACTACTAGACTAGACCACTCAATGGCTTTGATTTCAGGAGACACATATTTGTCTTCAGTAGAAAGTTTAGCAAAAGGAACAGCTTTATCTTGCTGAGTGCTTTTGCAGGTTATGTGAGGTCTGCGAGACCTCTCTGTCTCTCTGTCTTTTGTTTCTTTGTCTTGCTTTCATTCTTAATCATACCTTCTTGAGCCAGGGACAATGATACTCTGAACAGAAGTGTGCCTATGTACCAGCTTCCAGAGGTGAAGATTGAGCCCCTACCTTGCTCTAGAGAAGGGCTCACATTCCTCAATGTAGGCTATTTTAAAGGAGTTTAGAACCAGCCAACCCTCAACCATTCAAGAGAGCCCAGCCTTGGCCAGAACTATTCAACTGGCTCCTGAACTATAACAAATTAAATGTAATAAATTATTTTAAACAAGTGATGTTGTTATTAAAAAAAACAATGGAGAACTGGTACATAATTTAATATTCATCACCATACAGGTTTCAGATTTTATTTTGGGTCATTCCATTCTCAGCATGTTCCCTAAACCTATATATCCCCACAATACATTTAGCTGGGGTTTCTACAAGAATCTTAGTCATGTCTGAGGTGTAATGATAACAAACCTCTGTTTGACCCATCATATACTTTTGACATTCCCTAAGTCCTTCTGAAGAGGATTTACTTTGTTTTTTCTTCAGTAAATATCTGCACAACATTCATTGCATGCATGGCACTGTGTCAAGTTTCTTTGTAGATGAAGAGCCCTTCATGCAACAACTGGGATGGTACCTGCCACCACAGTGTGCAGTGTGTCCAACACTGACAGCTTTTTGTTAAAGGAAATTTAAAGAGAACTTTTTGCTCTCTCTGAGAGCAAGGCCAAAAACTTTTGCAAAATTCTTTTTTAAATTCTCTCTCCTCCCCCCCCCCCCGTCTCTCTCTCTCTGTGTTTATGTGTGTGTATGTTCATGTGTCCACATGCATACAGCTAAATGCAGTTGCTCTCAGAGGCCAGAAGTATCAGATACCCAATAAAGCTGTAGTATGTATGGCTTGTGAAGTAAGTACTCTGCTAACTGCACTGTATCCCCAGCCCTAAATATAACTTTTAAGTAGACTATTGTATCATTGTATTGTTTTGGCCTTGCCAGAGTCAGTCACCTGCTTAGCTTTCTCCTCTCCAGGTTCTGTGTTTTGGCTACACTGGACTTCTGTTTCTCACCATTTTGTCCTCTAGTCAGTACCCAATCTCCTGTCCATTTTAAACAACTTGTAGAAGCTGTCCTGTTCTTTCCTATACTTCACATTGCTTAGGTCTCTCTTTCTTAAGTGCTTTTCAGTTTAAAGACAATGGTGAATTCCCCACATTTACATACACTATTTGCATATACTATTGACTATAATGGAGGAATATCTAATAAAGCCATTTTAAGTTGAAAATATTTTAAGGAATAAACACATTGACTAAACTTCATTTACTAAATGTCATAGGGAGCAATCTAATACCTTTGCCTGAGACAAGATGAAAACTCTTACTCCAAAGTCCAGTGTAACTGAGTGCATGCATGCCACTTTCATACCACCATGCAACTGAGTGGTCTTGTTTGGTGGTCTGTATTTTCTCTCCCTAGTTCATTGTTATTCTGCTTCATCTTTGGAAATAATGGGCTGAGAGGTGAAGAGAGAATAGAGATCACCCCAGTTCTGCTGGGAGAGACTTTTTACAACAGAGTGGGGAAGAGGGAAGTGGGGAGAGAGGGGGAGGGATTGTTGTAGAAATTTGGATGGAGCTGGAGATGTAGATCAGTGGGAAATCACTTGCCTACCCTGTACAAGGCATTTGGTTAGAGTCTGTAGTCCTGAAAAGACCACAACCACAAGCACAGACACAGGCACCAAACAGATAATTAGACTAGTGGTTGTGGCATACAATCTGGCAGGCAGGAAGATTTGGAGTTCAGGGCCAGCCTGTGCTACATACCAAGTCCTTGTCAAAACCGAAGGGCCGGAGGAGGAGGTGAAAGAGGAGTAGGAGGAGGAAGAGGAAGAGGAAGAGGAAGAGGAGAAGGAGAATAAGTTTGGATATGCCTAGGCAAAAGATATTAAAGTAAACTTTGGAGGCTTGATATATGCAGAAAGACATTTGACAAAGGTAAGCATGCCTTCATGATAATGTTCTAGAGATGTTAGGAGTAGCAGATCATATCTGAAACGTACGCAGGTGATGCACAGCAAATTTATAGGAAGCATATTAAATGGAGAAAACCTTAAAGCATTTCCTCTAAAATCATCTTTCTAATTTAATATAATGCTTGGAACCTTCCTAGGTTAATAAGATAAGAGAAATACATAAGGATAAAAATAGGAAAGGAAGAAGTCAGACTATCTCTATTCACAGATGACATAATTATACTTAAACAACCCCAGAGAATCTGCCAGGATGCTCTTAGATCTAATAGACACTTTAAAGTTGAAGAATACAAAAATACAAGATACAAAAATCATTAGCGTTCTATACCGACAGTGGACCTGCAGAGAATCTCACTGATAATAGCTCCAGAAAAGAGAACTCCTAGAAATAAACCTAACCAATTATATAAAAGACCTCTACAGTGGAAATGGAAAAAGGAAGTCAAATTTATATTATATAATGGAAAGACCTTCTATACTCCTGGACTAGCAAAATAATATTATAAAAATGGTTATATTAAAAGGAATCTACAGATTCAATGCAATTCTTATATAAATTCTGATATAATTCTTCACAAAACTGGGGACAAAAAAAAAAAAAAACAATCCAAGAATTTGTATGGCACTGCAAAAGACCATGAATAGCCAAAGAATCCTAAAGAGAAATAACAGGGAGGTATCACATGCCTGACTTCACATTAGACTATAGAGCTAGTGACAAACACAGGCTGGTGCTGGCATGAAAATTGATAGGTAGATCAATAGAGGATCTGGAACGAAACCAACCAAGTTACCCATTTTTTTTTTAATGGAAATATCAAAAACAGTAGGGAAAAAAAGCTTAGCTAACAAATGCATGGCAAACCTGGATTATCTACCTGCAGAAGAATGAAATTAGATGTACATCTTTCACCCCGAGCAAAAATCAATCAGAACATGACATCCAGATGGAATTGTGTACATGATTTATTGAATCCTTGATAAGTCATGGATAGAGACACTTACAGTCTGGGCAGTTATAGCAGTAGCATACTGACTGTTGTATGCACACTCTATACCCAAACCCACTTTCCCAGGATAGACTTTGGGAGTCTGCAGCAAAGCTAGCAGATTCAACAATGAAGCCAGTGAGCCAAGTGGGCTAGAGTATATGCCCCAAAACGGCTATGTTGAACACAGCTAGAATTGCCAAGCAGGAATACTGTGTTGATTCTCAAAGTAGTTGTTTCTTACCTCCCACAAGTGGCTGCTGATATATGTCTGTTGACTCTGAAATGAGTAAAGCATGCCAACAGGCAAGTGGCATAAGCTAGAGGAACACAACCTAGGAAGTCTGGGAACCTTACATATCAACAGCCCAGACTCACTACCAGGAGCTTCTCCTTAGCTCCCTTGTTTTGACCACCAAGTCAGATCTTCTGATCTTCTGTCCTCAGCCCAGAGTCTGTCCTTCCTTACCTCCCTTCAATGTGAATGGGCCCTAATGACTGGTATTCTTTAAGCTGGATTTTTGAGTCTTTTTAGACCTCTTGGTCCTCACATTGATGCTCATTTTTCCTGCCTCTCCTCTTCCTCAGTTTAGTTATCATTAATGCCCATTTCCAGTCTTCCTTGGTGGGTTTTGTTCTGGACATATAGTTTCTTTAGTGTATCCTTGTGGTAATAGATCTTGCATATAAATGTAATTTCTTAATTATATAACTGCCATATCTGTAAGGAATTGGAATCAACTGGAGACTTTTGGCCCCTCACTATGGCTATACAGACTGTTAAAACTAGAATATCCATACCCCTGGGGGGTATTTGGATTCTCTCTAGAAATCTCATGCTGGAAAAAAAAAGTTGATCCTGGTGTCAGCCAGATGAACATGTCCTACTCAAAGAGATTTCACACAGTGTAGTCTACTTGTCAGACATCTTTGCTGGAGAGACAAGGACAGTTCGATGATAGGCAGGACCACACCGGGACAAGAACTGCTTAGTTTGGATATCATGGCCTTCTGATTGAACTTGACACTCATGTTAGGATGCTGAAGATGGACCTAAAGGGAATCAGTGGATCTCTTTGTACCTCTTCCCAATATGTCCACCTTGAATAACTTTCCCTCTTTCCACTCTTATCTTTACTTGTCTGTTTAATTGACAAATGCTATTTTTTTTTAAGGACAGATTGACTAAATCTGATTTATTGAGTTTATCAGGATCCAGGTTCTGACGGGAAATAACTAGTAATACCACCATTACCACCCAAACACACATTAAGATATTTCTTGCCCCCTCCTACCATTCCCTTTTTTCCATCTACAAAATATGCTTACAGTCTTGTGCAACTATTATGGGAACTGAACTCATTATTGTTTTTACCCTCCAAGCTTCCTACCTTGGACCAATCGTGTAAGCTGCCTCCTAAGTTCTTTTTAGATTTTTAGAGTTAAAAAAAAAAAAAAAGCCCACTTTCTCTATATTCCTCTTTCAAAAAAAAAAGTATTCAGCTCTTGTATAATGGGTTCATGTTTAGATTCTATCTTTCATGGCATTTTGCCTGCTCTTTTAGATCAAGTTGCTTTCAAGCCCCTAATACTACTCATTGTCGCTCTTATCACCATGAATATTTATCTAGGCTTAATAATGTCCGAGCTTGTTGATAATTGTGACTTCTTTCGTCGCTTTCTCCAGCTGAGACAGCCTTGCTCTTTCTGACACAGACTCAGAAACGTAGCCCACTTAGGGAGGATCTGTTAATTATAAATACTTTCAAACTTTCTTAAAATGTCTTTATCATGTTTTCATTCTCCAATAATAATAGTTAGGTGAGTATAGGCTTTATTTATTTGAAATGTCTTCTAGAGGTCAAAGTTTTATTCCTTTGGAGGGGATTTTAATGTCTAGTTGATTTTTAATATACTTTATGCTTTTTCCACAATCTATATTTTTACCTAAATGCGTCTAAGTGTGGGGCTGTCCTAGAGCTAAGATTGAGTCGAAGCATGCCTTGAAGCCCAGATTTTCTCACCCTGAGGGCAGTAGGAGCTTGGTTGCTCCCCACTTTTCTTAATCCTGGCCAGAACCCAGCTAAATATTAAATACTGCCTGCTTCACAGAAGGTCATTAGCAAAAGAACGTGGCTTGGTTGTTGCTTATCTGCTCTGTAGCTGAAAGCTCAGGGCTGAGCCCATTTACTGATAAAGTGTCTTCCTCTTTTCCCTGTGGGACTACACCTTATGCTGAAGGTGCCTTGAACTTTGACATGAGTAGGACTTTGAACCTTAGACATAAGTTCCACATGCAAATTAGGCCACTCCAGTATCCTTGTCTTAACCAATGTCTTACATCTTTGGGTACCAAAGACCCTTTCCTGATTGTACCCTATACATGCATCCACCCTTGTTTTAATAAACTGAGATGTTCCACTTTTAATGCTTTCCTGAGAATTCTGTCCATTCTTGCTGGTTCAGGGGTTTCTGATCAAAGCCTGGATGGGTCCACAGTAGGAACCTCTGCCACTCCCCCTCAGCTTCCTGCCCTCCTGCCTGGAGCCACTACTGCTGCTGGCTGGCTGCAGCTGCCCAGCAGGACTGGGAGGCTGTGGGCAGGGTGTGTGTTTTTTATTTTTATTACAACATCTAAGCAAGACTTATATTTATTTATCTTATCTGTGTTTCATTTTATCTGTCTTTAATCTGAATGCACCTGAATTTCTGAAATTCTGCACAGTCCTAAACTCTATTCTTGTGGAATTCCCATTGGGACTTCTTGCTTTATTTTTCAATCACTGTCCCCTCCCTAACTTCATGAGCTTCACTCTATTTAGCAACAATGTCAGTAGTCTGATATGTGGATTTTATGGCTTTGTTTGATACCTTTTGCTGACGTTTAATTTTGTTTTCTTGTTGTCCTCTCGCTACCAATTCTAATCTAGCAATAAGTAATCTAGTTGTTGTGGGATAGCTCCATTTGAAGTCTGCTTCTCAGTCAAGTAAAAAATTACAGGACAAGAAATTTGCAGTCCATTCTGTTGGGTCCAAAGATCGACTCACAAAGACTCATACTCAAGTGGCATGCAAAAGCAGAGAGTAGTTTATTCTTAAAAATTCCAGCATGCTGGAGTCTAGCACCTATCAGTAGGAGAGGACCCTGAAGTGGTGGCTTGTAAGCCTTTTAAACACAGAGAGGGGAATTACAGTAGAGGTTAGGCAATCTTAAACCTGATTGGTGGACAATGGGACAGTTACATGGGTCTGTTTTTGATTGGTTCAGGCAAAGATGACCAACAGTCCTCATTCTTGTGACACAGATGGCTAATTGTAAGATTAGTTATTTCTGCATCTTATAATCATATAAGAATACCAGGTGCAGATAGTCAACTTTAAGTTAAAGCATTTCTGCATGCCTGTAATTGCCCTCCTTTCTGACTGGCTGGCTCCGGGTGAGGGGGGACTTTTATGGTCTTTTCCTGGAACTGGGGACTTTCCAGGGTCAAGCCCAGGTCAAGTCTAAGATGAAGCCCAAGAGAAAAATACACAATGGAGTCACTAGGGCTCTTCACATTCTGTGTAAGATTTATCATAGCAGAGGCAGCACATAAACACATAAGCAAGCATACAAAGCTGGAGTGGAGTCCCCTGCAGAACACGGGGTTGGGGACAGAGAGGGAATGCTGTCTTCCCAGAGGAGTCTGAGTTATATACTTCTTAATAGGATGTGGAGCAATGCTTGGCTCCAGTTCATTCTTGAATTGGACTGGTCAGGATGCCTTTAGCTGGCTATGTCATATAAATGACAGCACGTACTAGACTGGGTGAGACATGAGTGGGTGTTGATCTTTGAAAGTCTCCTGGAGACAAAAGCTCTCATAGCCTACCTGGTTTTGTTATCAGCAGACCACAGTGCAGCTAGTATGGGAGGACTTAGCCAGGTGGCAGGGAATCAGCTCAGCCAGGTCCACTTGGTGGGCTATCTAACAGTCTGAGGGAGTGAGCCTGCTGACTGGGAGTTAGTCCAGTGGCCTGCCAGAGACGGGAAGAAAAGCCTCAGCACTGTGACCAGTTAAGATTCTCTGCATTAACTACAGAAAGAGGTTTCTCTGCCATTGTTGAGAATAAGATTAACCTATGTGCATAAGCATAAACATTTGAACAACAGTTTGACATCAAATCAGCAAATCAACACTAGTGGATTTCTTAACTAGGGCCTAAGACTTCCCATTGTGTGGGCTTATGATACTGATATTTTGAGAAATAGTTTTGATTTTACTTTTGAAGACTTAAAAGTATTGGGAATTAATATTAAATATTTGAAATAAAACTATAAAATTTAAAGTATAGTTTAGGCTTGTAACATAGTGACACACTTCATTCCTTTCAATCCCTCCCTAATGGACTCCTCATTTGATCATAAAATAGGTTCATATTCAAGAGTTAACTGTAAGGTTTCTCTGGCTCATTCTTTCCTCATTACAATGTTGAGTTATTATGGAGGTTTATTAGAATATTTAAATGTAATTTTCTCTGAACAACTTATTATGTGGCAGCACTGGTCTCAGTAGTTTGTACACACACTCATCCACATAAGGAAATAGCCTCTTATTCCTCCCATCAGAGGATGTGGAAACAGGTACAGAGGGGTTATGCATGTTGCCCAAGATAGCACAGTTATTAAGTTTCTAAAGCAGACAGCTGCACTCATAGTTCCCACTGTGACTGGAAGTCAGGGTTCCTTTGAGAATCCTTGATTCATTTCTCTTTGAGCAGTAGTCCCAGTATAAATTTATAATTTATATATTCATTGTTTCCCTCCTTCTCTAGACTATCAGAGCAAGAACCATTCCACACAGCATCACTGCCTCAGAGTCTGGGGTACAGTCGATGTCCAATAGTTTCTGAGTGAATGCAAGCATGAAGTGTTTCTTTCATAGAGTCATGCCTCCCTCTGGTGGCCTTTTAGAATATTGCCACTTAATTGTTTTCTCTCCCTTCCTAAATTCATCTGCCCGTTCCCGCCTCTATTTTTGTTCTCTTTTCCCCAAGATATATGGCCATGGTTTCTTCAGGGTAGGCATGTCTCCCACTAGTTGGCTCTGTGAGATGAAGGGCAGAATTAGGTAATTAAAAGGCTCATTAATGAGTTTCTTGTTCAGAATGACCCCGGATGCACTTTCAGAGTCACTTTTTTCAGTACCAAAGGAATCATTCAGAATTTCCAGTTCTAATCACAGGACCCTCAGGATATAATGCTTGAAGCAGCACCTGACTGCAGAAACAGTCCCTTCCCTATCAACTGTCACCACAAAAGTGCAGTTGTCCCTCAAAGGGAATAATTTACTGAATGTGTATTCTAGAAACAAATATGAATGACTGTGGCCCCAGGAACACATATTTAAATCACTCTACATGGTAGCAGTTTCACGGAGTTCTTATAGTTACAGAACAAAGACATTAGAAATTAGAACATTTTAAGATTGTTTGGTGGGAACATCAATGAGGCAGGCTGGATACAGGAAATCAAGAAAACCCACTGCTGTAGGCTCCGACACTGACAGGGCAAAAGCACCATGAGCTTTTGGGTTGGTGGAAGCTCAGGGTCTGTACATTCCAGAAGGACTCAATTAATTGTCCCAACGGTGTGGCAGGCTTGTGTGGCCACTGACTATTTAAGGGGCTGAGAAAGCCCAAAATAAATGGGCACCGAACCTGCCACATTACAGCCTGGAATGTTTAACGCTGGCGTGCAAGATTAATTTTGTTCACGTATTTCACAAGAGAAAAGAAGCACAAATCTTGCTACATGCAAACCCCGAAAATTTTCTGTTTTACATAATTCTGGAATAACTTTGGAAAAACAAAACAAAAACAGAGTGTAAAAGGACAGACATCTTCTTAATCTACTTATATACGTGCACCTCATTTTATAACCAGCACGGCCTCCTTATTCAAAACCAGAATGGTATTAGGACAGTCTGACATGAATGCAGATTCAGGTGGTCCGCCCCTTTACCGCAGGGGGCGCTCTCGCCCCGTCTCATCCGCTAGCCGCCGGCGGAGGCCGGAAGCCAGGCAGCAGCGCGAGGCGCTCCTTCCTCACAACTCTGTGGTAGTCGGGTTGTGCTAGCCATGGGAACTCTGTGGTTCCGGGGCGGGCTGGAGGCCCGAATTTGAAGGCGGAGGCGGGAAGATGGTGGCCCCGGCTGTCACTGGGCTGGGGTTCTCCCGCACCGGAGGCCTCTGGGACTGTGTCGTGTCCTGAGCCACAGAGGAGCTTGTTTGCAATGAATGTTCCGCGCCGGGGTGGGAAACGGCGGCGTTCGTCGTCCGGCTCCGACTCGTTTTCTGGAGCGGTGACGGCTGTGTCAGCCCTCGGCTCCCGTCTAGGCCGGTGCTGAGTCCTCCGGGGCTGGGACGCGGCCGGCGGGCCGCAGGGGCAGGGACTCGGACGGCGGGGCGGAGGACAGCAGAGCCGCGGGGCGAATACTCCAACACCGGGCTGAGATGGCCTAGGGCCGCAGGGCAGGTCCCCCACACCGGGGCTGGGACTCCAACACCAGGGAGGCCTCCCTTCTTCTCCCAGCATGGCGGCTGATTGCGTTTCAGCTGCCCCTGCCTGCCATAGGCTACTTTCAGCCACTGCCCGGGTGTAATGGTCAAGTGGCTCTTGGGTCTTTCAAACCTCACAGAAACAGTCATGCTGAGGGCCAGACCCTGTCACCATGTCGAGGGTTTGTGTCCATTCATGTCCAGGACAGCTTCAGCTCTTACAGCGGATTGCCAGTTGAAGGGTAATGTTAGTTATGTTAGTAATGCAAGCTCAGCTGGAAGCGATCTGCACTGTTTCCTCAGAATGTTAGCCAGCTTCTTTTGGTTTTGAGATGAGGAATTACTCTAGGTCAGGCTGGCCTGGGGTCTTGAACTCTTGGCCCTACTTTAGCATCTGAAGTGCAGGGATTACAGGCCTGCATCGCATGCATCCCACAATTCTTTGTCCTTCTTTTTGCAGTCACCTCCACACTAAAACTTAAACAGAAACTCTAACATCTTTGTAATGCTTATCACTCATGGAGTGCCTTCCTCCCACCTCTCCATCGTTCCAATCTCCTTATTCATTGTATATAACACTATTTTTGTTGTTATTTTTTATGGTCTTTAAGATTTTTCAACATTAATGAGCATGAAACTTTGCTAGCATCTTTCTGTACAGGATCAGCTTCTTATGACATCTTTTGAAGTCAGCATGTCCTTTAAGTTTCATTTACACATGTAGGCACTCCAGCAGTAGAGGGCTACTTATTAAAGTTCTTTGTTGGAGGTACTTAAACTGTTTTCGTTTTGCTGACAGGGACATGCAAACGAAGAGTTTCTGATGACAAGATAGTCCAGCTTAATTGGGAACTTCCTGAAGCTGTTCTAGAGAAATACCATTGCTTGTATATATAAAAAAGAAAATGTTCAAATGGGTGACAGAGCGCCTTTTGCTTGAACAAGTCCTAGAAGGAAAGCATCTAGTTTATTGAGGTACTCAAATTTATGCAAACTCCTTTCACTAAATTTATCATTGTGAATGATTCTCTATTGGGGTGGTTGCATCTTTTAAATAGGTGGACAAACAATTACTTTGTAAGTAGAAAAACTGTTGAAATATGTGGAGTGTCATCATTTGCATACTGAAGACATGAAAGTCCCTTTACGGGGGAGAGGAGGGGAAACAAGGCATTGGTAAATTATATAGTAAAAATTTCACTTGCTTAACAAACATGCCTCAGAGTGAGTTTGTAGATGGGAGATGCTAGCCTGCTCTTCCTCATTTGATCTAGTTGCTTTTCAGGGTGTAAATTTCATATATTCATAATTGAACTGTTTGTGCAGGATTATATTTACAAAACAATGCATAGTATACTTTGTAAAATTTACATGGGTTTTCAAGGGTAACTTTGATATGTATAGTTTTAAACTTGTGTTTATTGCAATGAGTTAAGGACCAAATAAATAAATCCATTGTGTCAGTTTTCTCTCAGATTTTATTATTAAGACTAGAAGAAAGATGTAGAATATTCACTAAGTAGATCTAAGTTCAGACTGTGGATTTAGACTGATTAGTTTTGGGAACTGTATCATTTACTGGCTATATTGCTCTGGAGCAGATGGTATGCCCATATTTCCAGTGGAAATGAGAAGTTTTGGATACCATCAAAAATGATAAAAATTAGATATGAACAAGGAAGATCTCCTGAACACCCTGGCAGTTGACCCAGTAAAGCGTGACTATGGAAAAAAGCTGATTAGACAATTTTATGAGCCAGAGGATTTTTTTTCATTTGATAAACTCCTGGAGACCAGAAAAAATATCTCAGAATTTATAGCTTAGTCCTCTCAAAGCTTAGGACAGCTTAAAAAGGCTGTGAAGATTTCTTTCTCTCTTTATCAAGGCCACCTGCAAATGCAGTGAGAATTTCTATCTATCCTTCCTTTCTCTTTCTCTAAGTTGAGGGTAAAAGATTGTAGTTTACTACTACAAGTGGTGCCCATGTGGGGCAGAAAGTAAAGAAGGGCTTGACATCATGCCAGCTAATCCAACATGGAGACAAGGAAGAAATAAAAACTCCAAATCTTGCAGAGACCCTTTTTGTTTTGTTTTGTTTTGTTTTTTGCAAACCTGTCCTGATACTGGTGAGGTGAGGTGGTCATGACATATCTGCTATGGTGATGAGAACTTCACCCATGAAGACAAGGTGACCTGTTGTTTTCCAAGAACAAGACTCCATCTTAAAAAGTGGAAAATGTTGTCATGGGATCAGCACACAGAAATTGTCTTCCAGAACTGGCTAAGGTTGTATCTCATGCTAGTCACCAAACTTGCTACTGTAAGAGGCTCCTGTAAGAGGTAGTGATGGTTTTGAAGGCATGAAGGGGCCATGGATTGCTGCTGAGGCTTGGCACTGTGAGAATCCAGGAGAGGCCACTGGGGAAGGTGATGTCTCGGGGCAGTTGAAGGCTCAAATTGAAGGGGTCATGTAAAGAAGTTGAGGCTTGGCACCACAAAGAGAGCACCAGAGAGCACATCGGTGAAGGTGCAGCCACAGTAGCAGTTGAAAGCCCACATGGAAGGGGTCGTACAGAAAAGTTGAGGCTTTGGCACTATGAAAAGCGCCCGGGCTGTTGGTGAAAATGCAACCTAGTTGTAGCAAGGCACCCCAGCATTCTGAAGATGCCAGTATCATGGGATTCTCACCAAGAACAGCAGCAGCAGTGGAGTGGAGCCAGCCAGAGCCTGGAGGACATGCTGTGTGTGCTGCAGAGGACTGAGTTAGAGAAGTGAATTCCAGAGAACAGGACATTAATAATGTTTTCCTGCTGTCCAAGGACATTGTGGAGAGCTTGATAGATGTTTGGTTTCATTTGGTCTTATGCATTAGCATCCCTTGTGATTGTTCCTTTTGTGAATAATTTTGCTGGTGTAGTGTTAAATTGTGTTGTACAGATACAGCAATTATTTGATTGTCTTATACAGAAAGGGGGATATGTTGTGGAAGTTTATTTTTGGTTTTGTATAAAATAATTGTCTTGTGCACTATTGGGAAAAAGTCTGCCTAGGCCTTGAAGTTGTATTGTTTGCAGGTGTTGGATTTAGGTGGGAAGTGTTTGTTCATGATCTGCATATGCTCTCAGTAGAACACCTGAGGAGTTCTGGATCAATAAAAACACCTGTGCTCAGACACTTGTAGTTCCACTGTCCAGTTTAGCCCTTTCCGTGAAGGTGGTTCTCTCAGCTGACATCTGTCAGGGTATGCACCTATGGGAATGCCTCCATCTCTTCCGTGCTGAACCACACAGCAGCATACTACTACAGGAAGATATTAAACCAAAAACTTAATATCATTCCCACTGAATTTACCTTTTGAGCACTATTCTTCCATTATATGAAAGACTATTCTTTAGTAGGATAGGGGTATTTTCCTGGTAAACTATAAACTTGTTCTTCAAAGCATTGTGTTATTTGTTGCAGAATATTTGAGCATATTTCCAGCTAGCGTACTCACTGCATCTTAGTATTCTGTAAGATAAGCATGGTACTGGCAGCCTGAAGCCAGGAATGTTCTGTGACTTCTACAGCTGAATGGGGCTGTGTTCTTATGTAAATAAAATCTGCACTCCCTTAGCTAATTGTAAACAAAGTTTCTGCTAAAAAGTCACTTTGGTACACCACCAGGCCAGAGGCAGCATGAGTCATGGCTTGGCCTGTGTGTTGTCCTGTGGCTGCCCCACTATAAACTTGGGCATAGATTGGACACGTGTGACCTGGCCCCTTTTGTGTTGGATGACACACCACTATAAAAGTAGACAAGCCCTGATGACCAGAGGTTTGGGAGGAGGAAACCACTGTATCTCTTCAATCGTGCAAATAGATGTCTAAGAGCAAGGAGGGGCCTTTTAAGATAAGAAAAAAAAATACTGAGACCAAAGTTAGTTGTAGCTGGAGGATGGCTGCTGTTCTCTGTGCCGAGGTCGTTCAGGCTTAAATGCAAGCATGTCTCCTGTGTCTTTATTGATATATCGTTGTATTCAATAAATGGGTTAAAAAAACTTCTTTTTGCTATTGAACTAAACATACAGAACTTCAGTGTTTCCCAATTGTGATTTCTGTAATAGCTGTTGGCAGTTAGATTATTAAAACATTAAGTGACATTCACTTGATTCTTTTTAACAGAAACATCTCTGCTGAGCTTCGTTAACTCTAAACATATCTTAGTATATAGTTTTATTATTAGTATGTGAGTATAAAAGCCATTGGGTCTTAATCAGAAGCGACTGTCTTTAAAAACTTTTTTCTGTGTTCTGGGGTAGAACCCAGCTGTCACTCAGTAGTGTGTAAGATTTCATTGTATTTTGTCTTTGTACTTAACTTAGAGTCTGTTCCAGGAAGTAGGAATCTAAGTAGATGGCGATAATGCCAGTGCCTCGCCAACTGGACGTTTCCCCTCCTTGGACATTGCTGTTTGCACTATGGAGAGAGCCAATGGGCTGATCAGTCTCCTCACTGAGGAAAGTAAGATGGATGTGTTAGGTAAGAAAGTTAATAAAATTAAACAAGTATTTCCTGTGTCTGTTTTTGATGGAATGGAGTGAAACTGTGATTCCTATTTCCTGTCGTCTGTCTTTAGAGGTAGGAATTGTCAATGATAATGTCGGCAGCTCTCATGTTTTTAAAAAGTGTATGTTTTATGTCTTTCTGTTGTTAACTTCACCATTTTACATTTATTTATTTATTCATTCACTCATACACTTGACTTTTGTTAGTATGAGTGTGCATGTGGCATGGCACAAATGGGGAGGTCAGTGGACAACTTGTGGGAGTTGGTTCTCCTTCTGGATGTGGGTTCTGGTGCTTGAACTCAGGTCATCAGGCTTGTCAATAAGTACCTTTACCCGTTGAGCCATCTCAGTGTCCCCTACCTTGCCTTTTTGAAAGTTATAAAAGACAGGATATCCCTGAGCCTCTGTCATTCCCCATTGCTACTGTTTTGTCTCAATTTTGCCAAAAGAAAGAAGCATGCTGTGGTTGGATCTACCTTCTATACCATTGAAGAGTTAGAAGTTACTGCAGAGTTACAGCAGAGTTTCTGCAGGATAGGGAAAGAGAGAGCACAAAAGCTGATGGTAGGAGAAGCAGGCAGAAATAAGGCTCAGAGAAAGTGAACTAATGAGGGTTTTAGAAAAGTTAATTTAAATCTTCTCAGTAACTGCCATTCTGGGAGAAGCTGAACCAGAGTGGGATAGAGTTAGTTCCATTCCCCAGACAGGCAGATTAAGACAGCCAAAGAGAGGGATGTAGAGGTTTCTCTTTCCTGCTTATCTCTTCATTTCCTCTCTAAGGCTATGAGCTACCTGAGGTTAAAAAGTAACAAGTTAGAACTCTAGCAGCCAGGAACAGACTGTTGGAGTCATCTTGTCAGTGAGACAAAAATGACAACAGCTTTTGAGAGCCCAGATTCAAATGACAAAAACAGCCAAACCCACACTTTCTTTTAGAAGAAAAGTTGTTACATTTCACATACATTTTAAATACTTAAAAAAAAATACCTTTTAAATTTTGGCGGCATTTACAAAGCCCTGTTACAAAAGTATGTGGAAATAACTTATAGTATGAATCGGAGATAGCTTACGACAAGGAAATGTTTTCCTTCTCTTTTTAATAATTTATTTTATTTTTATTTTATATGCATTGTGTGAGGGTATGTGTGAGGGTATCAGATCCTGTGGAACTGGAGTTACATGCAATTGGCAGCTGCCATGTATTTGCTGGGAATTGAACCCAGGTCCTTTGGAAAGAGCAGTCAAGTGCTCTTAACTGCTGAGCATTCTCTCCACCCCTGAAAAGTTTTCATGTGTCACGAGGAAATTGCAAGTTCTTTATGAAGTACTTATCTTATAAATTATCAAGATTTCAGGATAAATGGCAGATTAGATCCTGTCTTCATGTAATGCAATGACAGAAGAGTCAGAGTAACAAAGGACAGACTCTATTCTCAAGTGAGTAAAAAGGTACCAATTGTGAGTCAAGTCAGAGGTGATAGGATAACTAAAAAGCACAGACAAACAGAAAGGTGACAGGAAACTTAGAAAACTGTCTGAATCTCCAACCCTGCTCCCTGGGGGCAGGAGAAAATAGAGCTGTAATCATAGGCAGTTTCTTTTCTTCTCTTTTTGAGTAGTACTAGGATTAAACCCTCAAAGGACAGCCAATCCCTAGGAAGACTCATATCATAATGGAAGACATATCCATCTCAATAGATGAGCAAATCACTACATCCAAACAGATCTCAAAATACAAGCCAGCATGACTCCTCCAAAAGTAAAAACACTTAAATAGCTGAATCTAGTAATGTCAAAATGATTGAAATGCCAAAACATTCAGATAAGTTTGAAGAACAGTTAATGACTCCAAAGTGGATTGAAATAAACCAATGAATGAAATAAAGAATTTAAGACTTAAAAATAAAAAACAAACAACAACCAAAACCTAAGCAAGAAATAGAAAATTAGAAATCTACAGTAAAAGAATCCAGAAAAACTATCCAAATACAGGGAAATTGGGAAAGACTCCTTTGAGTAGTCAGTGTGTGGGTCATTGGAGAGATCACAGGAGAAAGAAAAAAATTCCCTAAATCATGTAAAAAAGAAAATACAACTTCCTAGGATCTTTAGTATACAGTAAAGGCATGTAAGAGAGAAGTTTATGACTGAGAATGCCTATATAAAAAAATTGGAGGAAAAGCCTATCTCCAATATGAAACCTAACAAGTCACCTTATGGTCTCAGCAGATGAAGGAAAAGCTAAACTCAGAATAAGTAAACAGGAAGCCATGGATTATTAAATGTAATCTCCATTCCAGGTATGGGGTACCTCTTTATGAGCTATAATCAGGGAGCCCCCAGAGATACTCAAACAGTGTAAGCTCTTGTCAAAGATACCACACACCATTGTCGCAAGACATGAAGACATCAAGCTGGAACTGAGCTGTAGAGTTCCTCCTGCTGACCAGCTTTCATAATGCTAGAAGGTCCCACATAGGCTACCGAAAGAGAAAGGCATCAGTGGTTTTACCAACTGTGAACCATACAAATTACAATTCCACCTGGCCAAGCAAGATATGCTCAAGCTGCAATAGTGACATGAATGTTTTTGGGGATAACCAACTGCTGTATGTGGGATTTTTAGGACTGCTCTACAGGAAGGAATTCATACCTGGTACTGTAAATCTAGCCAAAAAAAAAAAGCCATACCTAGGGTTGTCCTGTATTTGTAGGACCTATATTTGTTATTTAGCTCAGTTGTCATGGATTCAAACTGCCTTCCAGACATTTGTGTTTATACCATAGTCTAAAGCTACTCTTAGCCATATCAGAAGGCTTCCATTTGCAGGGATTCTTGATTGCTCAGGGTGCTGGAAATAAGGGATGATTGAATGCTTAGTGCTTAAACAGGACATTTACACTCTTTCCCTCTAAGGATCGAGGAACATTTTGGAAGAGGACATGAAAAGAATTAAGAGTTGGAAGATAGGAAGAAGGGCTGTGAGATGCTATTACTTGGGAATGACACAGCAATTGAAAACATGAACTCATATCAGGTATGATTGCCTATGCTGGGTCTACAAAAGATGTGTGCCTTTCAACTATCAGTCATGGATGAAGGCAGAACTCATGGATCCCCACTCCTCACTGCTGAACTCTTCACTTCAGATGGATCCTGGAGGAGGGACAGTCATTCTTGGCAGCTAGGTACTCGCTGATAAGCCCATCAGGGTCCATTGGCTAGTTCTAAAACCATAGACACATAGGCTGCTCTGGTTAAATTCAGAGGGTCAGAAAACAAAAGAACATGGGCTTGGATAATGGAGGAGAAGGAATTGAGTGGTGGGACGGACCTAAGAAAGGGTATGGTGAGAGTAATCAGAAAGGATCATATATGCATGAGATTTTTAAGGAACACATCAAAACGGAAAGTAAAATAAACAAGAAATTTGGTGGGTGGAACTAATAAGAATCAGGGCACAATGTAATGAAATGGAGAGGATAAGTGTAGTTTGCGCGATGAATGAAACCGAGGTTTTTGAGAAGGTAAGCAAGGTCAATAAACTCAAATCAAATTAAGTAAGTGGGGGGACTGAGAAACTTAGGTTAATAAATTAGAGATGAAAACGGCATATCAAAACACATTCCACCGATGCTTAGGGAGCACTAGGAATATTTTAAAAAATTATATTCAATAAATAAATTGGAATACCCGACTTCAGTGGGTAAGGATCCATCCTGCTGCTGCCTACAGGAAACATACCTCAACCTCAAAGATAAGCATTACCACAGAGTAAAGGTTTGGGAAAGATTTCCCAAGCAAATGAACCTGAAAGCAAGCTGGTGTAGCCATTCTAATATGTAGAAGAATGGAAATAGGCCCATATCTATCACCGTGCACAAAACTGAGTCCAATGGATCAAAGACCTCAACATAAAAGTAGATACACTAACCATGATAGAAGAGAAAGTGGGGACTAGCCTTGAGCACATTGGCACAGGAGTCAACTTCCTTAACAGAACACCAGTAATTCAGGCACTAAGATCAATGATTAACAAATGGGACCTCATGGAATTGAAATGTTTCTGTAAGGTAAAGGACACCGTCAATAAGACAAAATGGCAGGCACAGAATGGGAAAAAGATTTTAGCCAATTTCACTTCCAATAGAGGGTTAATATCCAATATTTATAAAGAACTCAAGAAACTAGACACTGACCAAACAAATAACCCAAGTAAAATATGGGGAGCAGATCTAATTAAAGAGTTCTCAAAAGAAGAATCTCAAATGTGTCGTTCAATATTCTTAGCCACCCAGGAAATGCAAACAAAATGTACTCTGAGATCCATCTCATACTTGTCAGAATAGCTAAGATCAATAACACAAATGACAGCTTGTGCTGGTGAGGATGTGGAGCAAGGGTGACACTCCTACATTGCTGGTGGGTGTGTAAACTTCTGCATCAGCCTCCTGAGTTCTATCAGTAACTTTCAAACATAACGATGGTATTTTCTAATGGCTAAAATCAGTAACACTGGAGACCTGAGATGAGTATGTATTATGTATTTCTACAAAATTACTAATTTAGAAGTGTCTGAGTGGTGACAGGGAATTTCCCCAGGTACAGCAGTTGGTTTTTTTCAAGTTGACACAATCCTAGACCCATCTAGGAAGAGGGAATCTCAATAGAAGAAATGCTGCTTCCATATTTGCACATAGGTAAGTCTGTAAGGTTATTTTCCTGACTGATATTGATATGGAATGACTCAGCAGAGTGTGGGCAGTGTTTTCCCTAAGCAGGTAGTCCTAGGATGTGTAAGAAATCATGCCGAGCAAGCCAAGAAGCAACACTTTGCTGTGGTCTCTGCTACAGTTCCTGCTTTTTGGTTCCTACTTTGAGTTCCTGCCTGGCCTCCTTCACTAATAGACTGCAATTAGGATTTTGAGCCAAGGAAAGCCTTTCCTCCCCAAGTTGCCTTTGTCATGTCATTTTTCACACAAATGAAAGAAAAACTAAGATACTGGGTTTAGTGGTTTTGTTAGCCCTGAGTAAGCTAATCTCTGACTTTTTGGGATTAGAATATACTGTGACAGGATTGCTTAAGATCCTTAAAACTATGGGAAGAGAATTGACCACTGTATAGAATGTGGCATTTACTTTATAGTGGAACATTACATAATTTTCAGGATCTTACAACAGATATTTGCTGTTAGCCATGGGCTGCTGCATCTTAACATTCTTAGAATTATGCAGGTTTTTAAAAAAGTCAATCTGAAAATTTTCTAGGAATGGTGGTTGTGGATGAACTACACATGCTGGGGGACTCTCAGAGGGTGGGACCATTGGGTCTGCAATATTTGTTGTCAGATTTGATGAAGGGGAGTGAGTTGGTGTAACAAAGGAAATTTAATTTGCATTTCTTTGATGGATAGGGAAATTGAATCCTTTAAAATTAATTATTGCCCATTATTCCTTCCTCCTTTCCTTCCTTCCTTCCTTCCTTACTTACTTACTTTCTTCTTCCCTCCCTCCTTCCCTCCTTCCCTCCTTCCTTCCTTCCTTCCTTCCTTCCTTCCTTCCTTCCTTCCTTCCTTCTTTCCTTCCTTCCTTCCTTCCTTAAAGGTACACACCTTTAATCCCAGCCTGGGGAGGCAGAGGCAGAGAGATCTCTGAGTTGAGGTCTGCCTGGTCTACATATTAAATCCAGGTCAGTCAAGGCTGCATAGTGAAACCCTTTCTGGAAGCCATAACACAAAGCAAAATCCTGAAACTCTGAAATATATAAAAGAAACTATAGGGGATACCTTTCAAGATATTTGGGTAGCCAAAAACCCTTTTTTGTTTGTTTTGTTTGAGACGAGTGTCTCACTATATGTAGCCTTGGCTGCCTGCAACTTGCTATGTTGACCAGGCTGTCTTTGAACTCATGGAGATTCACCTGTCTTTGCCTCCTGAGTCCTGAGATTGAATCCTGTTTCAAGTTTCAAATTAAGGTTGTTGATCCATTTTGAATTGATATTTGTGCAAGTTTTGATATGGATTTCTTGCTATGGGAAATGAAGATAGTTTTCTTTAATAGTTTCTATTCACCCATAACCAGTTTCTTTGCACCCTCTTCAGTTTCTCACAGTGCACCCATCATCTTGCCATGCTCCAATTAGAATTCAAATTCAGCTTCCATCATTACTCAGTGTTACAGTGATATGGCACTGTTAAATCAGCTCTAGTGTATTGTGATGGCTTTTACCTTTTGAAAAGCCTGTTGGTTCTTCTTATGCTAGCAAACATCTTTATCTTTTGATGGATTGGCTTTCTATGTACTGTGTAACATACTCATCCCCACCTTTGGCCCTATTTATATACTTCTCCAACTATGATATTCTAGCCCATTTTTTATTCTATTCAAGGTATCATCTTTATGTTTTTTTCAAAGATTATTTTATGTGTAGGGGAGTTTTCTCCTGGTGCCATTTGAGGTCTAAGAAGGGTGTCAGATACCCTGGATCTTGATTTATAGACAGTTGTGACCCATGTGAGTGCTGGAAATTGATCCCAGGCCTCTGGAAGAGCATCTACTGCTCTTAACCAATGATCCATCTCTTCAGCCCCATGAGCTGTCCTGTTGAAGAGGTTTCTCTTAAAATCTTCTGAGTTGCTCTAGTTTGGAGAGGAGACCAGACTGTCCATGAGAACCACACTGTCATCTTTATTACCATCTTTTATTTCTATCTCTTTTTACTTGACTCAGAGTCTGTTGATGTATTTGCTCATTTTGGTGAGCATGACTTCAAGGAAGCTCTTCTTTACATCATTGAACATACTGCTATGTTCGTAATTTTTGAAGGCTTAGTTTTGAAAATGCCTTATGATTATCTCAAATATTGTCCATGAATAGAAGTCAAAGTTGAAATATTTTTTTTCTTTAAAGTCGGCATGTTGGGTTGGAGAGATGAATCAGTGGTTAAGAGCACAGGCTACTCTTACAGAGGTTACCCAGGCTCATTCCCCGGCACCCACACGGCAACTTCCAACTGTCTGTAACTCCAGCACCAGGGGATCCAACACCCTCACATAGACATACACTCAGGCAAAACACAAATATACATAAAATAAAAATAAATAAAGTATAAAGTTTTCATGTATTTCATAATTTTCCTATTTTGAGAAATTCGCCCTATGCTGTTGTTTCATCCTTTGTTCAGATATGTTTTAAACCATCTTTTATTTGAGACAAGCACTTGCTCTGTAGCCCAGACTAGCTTTGAACACACTGTCCTCCTTTATTCTCCTCTCCAGTCCTAGGCTTATAGTTATGCTACACTGGGTCTTAATTTTTTAGATCTGTCTTGGAGCAGAGTACCATTGCTTTTGCACTACAGCATGTCAAAGCAATTTGACTTTTGCTTATTTATCTCTATTATATCGATCTATCAATTATTTATTTCCAGTTTAGTAAGACCTGAACACATATCACTTCGTATATTATAGAAGAAAGTAATAGCTAGCTATATCTCAAAGCACTGTGAATATAGGACTGACAGAGCACATTTGACCTTATGTATATATGTTTACCACTCACCAAAATTATCAGAGTAGCTGAGTGTGTGCCAGTGTACACCTATAATCCCTATATTTGGAGGTTTCAGGAGAAGGAACTTAAGTTCAAGCTCTTAAAACTGCATAAAGGACAGCCTGCACTGCCAGCCACTGCCAAACAAAATTAGTGTATGTGTTCCCTGTGTTTACATGGAACACATTTAGACATAAAGACGCATTCTGGACCATAAAGCAAATCTTAGTGTATTGTTGGAAGGCTGAAATTACTTCAGATATATTCTCTGGGAACAGTGGAATAAAGCCTGGTAAGTACTAGGTTCATTTAACTAGACAATGCTTACACTTTCAGTAATTAATACATTTTGGGCTCATTTTTGTGTCCAATGTGTAAAAAAAGTGCTTCAACTGACTTAGAAAATCAATCCAGGATATCATCAAGGTGCTTGACTAGGTTTTTGCAAGAGAGGTTCCAAACATGTGAAATGGCACACAGCCTCATTAATGATCAGAGTAATTTCTTTAAATAAGTATTGCTATAGTCCTCTATAATGTTTATCAAAAATGATTGGCTCTTCAGTTGTAAGATGATGACAAGACTGTGGAACAGTAGAACACACAGATTGTGAGAGTGCTACTCTGGTACAGTCTCTCTGGAAAACAGCTTCCTATCACTCATTAAATGTGAATGTCTGACCGATAATCTGTAATCTAGCAATTTTATTCCCAGATCTGCACTCTAAAGAAATGTTTGCATTTGTGTACCAAAGGCCACAACCAAGAATATTGTTAGCAGTACTATGTATGTTTTAATTTCTGCACATTTATTAATATGATTTTCATGTGTTTTTTGCAGCCAGGCAGATTCAGCCAGTACTATGCCTAATGCTGTGCAGATTGTTGGCATGAGGGCTCCTCTTCCTGATTTGCAGTTTCTAGCTACTTGGTTGAAAGGTGAACTTTACTGCACTGCCGTTGTCCCTATACCACTTTTGTGGTATCAATAAAATAGGAAATTCCATATATGACCCTTCAATGAAGCATGTGAGTGAATTTCAACCCGTGGTCTAAGTGCAGGTAAATCATTACTGTCACGTCTCCACTGTCAGTATAATTAAAGGTTGAATAGTGGTAGCAGAATGTATATTACATATCTGTTAGAATAAGTATTTGGCTAATTGGTTTTACTTTACATAACTGATGAGGATAGTGAGAAAGAGAACTGAGTGTGCTTTTAATTTAAATGATCATCAACATTTCCAGATATAAGAACATTTGAAAGTGTATTTTTTCTAATAAATAAGGGAAAGGATCTCCTGTGGCTTAATTGACATTAAATATTCATGTGGAACACTGGAATTTCATGAATCATGATATCATGAAAGCTACTCTATGTCACCCCTAAACACATTTCACTTTTACAGCATGGAGAGGGTTCCACATTCTCCTTGAAGGTGGAAGGGGAGAAGGCATTCACACAAACTCTTTGCTGTGTTTGAAATGTATACTTTCCATTGAGCTAGTGCATCTCCTTCCTCACATCTGAGCTCACTTGTTTTCTCAGGGGAACCTCTGCTTTAGGTCTTTGCAGAACTCTATCAAATAGGAGACTCTTACATAGGTAGACTGTTGGTGTTTTTATTCACAATCTTAACTATAGTGTACAAGATCTTTAAAGACTTGTAGTTGACTTTCACATCCATTTATAAGTCATCAAGTGTTTTCATTCTGTGGTAATATTTTAGGACCTGTATCCTACTTAGGTCTCACTTTTGGGGAGAGGGATATGACTGAAGGAGCCTTCCGTCAGTGTCTTATTTGGGTCTTGGCAGCAGTGTCTACTCTTTCTACAGGAGTGACTCTTCCTTCATGTTGTGTGATTATTAATACTCCGATTTCTGGTGGCCAGCCTTTAGACATCCTCACTTATAAGCAGATGGTTGGTCGTGCTGGCAGGAAAGGAGTGGACACAATGGGTGGGTTTGGATTCAGTTGTCGTGGTTATCCTGATGGACAGTCTACTTGAAAGTTGACTAACCTGGCTGTTTCTCATTTTGATATATTTCTTATTGTGCAGTACACTAATGTCATTCTCTGGGACTACTTAATGTTTATAATGAATATGAGTTTCATTTGTTAACTATTGGTTTTCTTCTGATAGAGAATTAAGATTTTTCTTTTGTGTTCTCTGAAGTGAAATGATTCAGTGCTATGTAAATAACAATACTTAGGATTTATTAGCTAGAAGGTGATTTTACTTTCCACCCTACTTCTTTTTCCCTTTTTCCCATAGGTGTGATGTATGTGGGTGTGGGTACCCTTGCCCATGCCTGTGCATGTGTAGGTCAGAGATCCACGTTTCATATTTTCTTTCATTACTCCCCACCACATTTATTCATTTAAAAGCTTTTATTTATTTTTATGTATATGTGTATGTCTGTGACAGGGTGTAAACCTGTGAGTGGAGTTCCCTGCAGAGAACAGAAGAGGGAGTTGGACCTCCTGGAGATGGAATTATAAGCAATTTTGAGCTTCCCAAAATGGATGTTGGGAACCCAACACCCAGTTCCTCTGGAAGAGCAACAGGACCACTCACCCACTGAGGCATCTATCCAGCCTTCCACCTTAAATTTTGAAAGAGGGTGTCTCACTGAACCTGGAGTTGTCATTTCTCTAGCAGGTCCCCAGGATCTGTTTGTCTCTGCCTCACCAATGCTGTGGCTACAGGTACAAGACCCCTGGCTTTTATGTGTGTGCTCGGGTGTGAACTCAGGTCTTCATGCTTCACAGTAAGAACTTCAGCCAGTGATCCATCTCCCCAGCCTCTCATGTCTATATTTTAGTGTTTAATCTCAAGTCAATCAGGGTGCAAAGAGCTAAGAAGGCAAAAGGTACTATACCATTTGTCTCTAGATAGGTGCAGCTTCTAACCTTGCCCTAGCAGGTAATGATGATATTATCAGCAATCCAAACAAAAGTTTTGAATTGATCAGTGAAGTAGTTTCTCAATTAAGTCTCAAAAAAAGAAGTAAATATTACTTTAGATTTTATTATTCAGTGTATGACCAGTTGCTAAATGGTAGTCAGTGTTTACTGCTCGGGGGGTGGTGCAAGCTAGGAGAATGGAGTCTAAAAATGAGGTGGATTAAGTCTCATGCAACACTCAGCTTTATTCAGAGCATCAGCCAATTTATACTCTGAGAGTTAAGAAGACTCTGCTGAGTGAAGTGTACAATCACAAGGACAAGCTACCCTTGGCAAAACGTGTTTTTCCATGGAGACATAGAAACAAATAACAATAGCCAGTTGTAATGAATAATCTGAAGTAAACCTACTTTTATCTGCAACACCTGGGCGGGCAAAATCCTGGAACAATTCTGTGTTTTGAAGACAGGGAAGTCATGGGACCCTTGTCTTTCTTGGAGTTTTCTCATGAGCACTCAGAATTCTTGGACCGTGCTCCTACAGTCAGGACTTCCTGTTGGCAACTGTAATTTATTTTCTTGTCTACACTTTATTCCTTTGCTTTGTCTTTGTGGTTGGATGGTTTTCTCTAGTGGTGTGTTTTGGATTTTTTCCATTACAATGTGAACATAAAGCATGAAAGGATAGATAAAGCTGATCATAAGCACTCCAGCCAGGGAAGCAGATGCCCAGAAGCCAGCACCAAAATACAATAATTGCCAGAACTATGTCTTCATGGGAGCCCAGCAACCTTACCACAGCAAGCCTGGAGTATTCTAACATAGCTGAAGCACAAGGAAAATAAACCTAAAAATAGCCTTTATGAATATGGTCAATGTGCTTACAGAGGAAATGAACAAATTCCTTAAAGAGATCTATGAAAACAAACAAACAGTACAAGGAAATGAAGAAAAGAATTTAGTTCCTGAAAGTGAAAATAGAAATAAAATCAATAAGCCAGGTGTGGTGGTGCACGCCTTCAGTCCCATCAGTGAGAGGTTTCAGGCCAGCTTCATCTACAATTGGAGTTCCAGAACAGCCAGAGTTGTTGAGCCCTTACACAGAGAAAACATGTCTCTGAAATGCAAGTGGGGGAACAGAATCAATAAGGAAAGCCAAACAGGAACCTAAGAGACAAGGCTCACCAACAGAGTACAAGAGATGGAAAAGAGAATCTCAGGCACTGAAGACACAATAGAAGAAATGTATAGCTCAGTCAAAGAAAATGTTAAATCTAAAATACTCCTGACACAAAACATCCTGGAAATCTGGAACACCATGAAAAGACCAAATCTAAGAATACTAGGAATAGTGCAAGGAGACAAAACCCAGGTCAAAGGAACAGAAAATATTTTCAACAAAATCATACCAGAAAATTTCCCTAACCTAAAGTAGGAGATGCCTATCAACGTACAAGAAGCATATAGAACACCAAATAGATTGTATCAGAAGAGAAATTCCCTCTGGCACACATTGAAAACACTAAAAATACAAGAAAAAAGAATATTAAAACCTGCAAGGGAAAAAGGACAAATAACATACAAAGGCAGACCTAGCCTGCTGGTGTCCAGACCCATCTTGAGGCCAGGGTCTTGAGAAAAAGGGATGCCTAGGAGGGGCACAAAGCATTGATTCAGGAGTCAATAGCTGGTACAAGCTGTCAGCTACTCATCTCAAGAGAGCATCAGAACTTTCTCTACTACCTCTCTCTCTCTCTCTCCCTCTCCCTCCCTCTCCCTCTCTGTCTCTCTCTCCTTCTTCATTCTGCTTCCTTTTCTTCTGCTTCTCCTGAGAAAGAGCCTGCCCTGTCTATTATTTACTAAAAGTACATTGCAAATCTAACAGTTTTTCAAGGCCAAGCGCATACAAAGCTTCACATAAAAATTGCATAATTACATTTAAAAAAATTTCCATGCTTACTTGGTTCACTAAACAAGAACAATTTTCATTGTGGCATCTTTATCTTTAACTTGTTTTTTCTCAGATAACCTCTAACACAATGATTCATTGACAGTTTTCTGTGTGCTCTACCTGCAGTTTCAACATATATCAAACAGACAGAAGGTCAAAAAGGTGCTAGAAAGAAATTTTATATTTATAGAATTTATGATTTCTTTAGTTCTTCTACTTCATCTCTATATCTACCCAAATTTCTATCATATATTTCTTTAGCATTAGCAGCATCGATTCCTCTTTCCCTTGACTATCCGTTTTTCTCATTTCTGTGGCTCTGTGTAAGCAGAGTGGCCGATTCAGGAAACACAGGCTCAGGAGTATAATTCCTATCCCTGATCTTGGTCACACCAAACAATTCCAAAAAGTTCTTAAGAAACAGTTCATGCACAGTATTATCTTGTCTCTAGTTGACTTGCATTTAGTGAGGCTGACCCAGGGGTAAGCCTTTAGGGCACTCACAAAGGCTTCCACCTCAGGGTCATTAGATTCAGCCTTCTTCTTGCTTATCAAGGGACCACAAAGAGGGCAGGCTCCCATGGAGGCATTGGCCTGTGTCCCATTTTCAGGAGACAGGCATTGGCCTGTGTCCCATTTTTTTCAGAGAGAAAAAGAAAAGAACAGCGTACAAAGAATAGGAGGGCCATTTGTAGAGCAGTTATTGCCAAATATCTTCTGCAGAAGTATCTCACGAGTCCTGGAATGGTGTCAGTCATCCATCTGCATAGCCATGCTGTTCCCAGGAATGGTCTTTCTGAGCTACTCCCATTATAACTTAAAGGGAAATTTACATAATGCCAGAAACCCTTGATGTCCTGCACATGAAGAAGGAGGATGTGCTCAAATTAATTGCCACAGGAACCCACTTAGATGACAGCAACTTTGTCTTTCAGATGAGCAGTACATCTACAGTAGGAAAAGTGACAATATTTACATCATAAATCTCAAGAGGACCTGGGAGAAGCTTTCAGCTCAGGGTATTGTTGCCATTGAGAATCCTGCTGACTGTGAAGGAAAACTGGCCGACAAGCCTTGCTGAAGTTTGCTGCTGCCACTGGAGCCACTCAAATTGCTGGCTGCTTTATATCTTGGGATTCACTAACCATATCCAGATAGCCTTCAGGGAGCCACAGCTTCTATTAGAAACTGACCCCAGGCTTGATGACCAGTCCCTCAGAGAGGCATCTTATGTCAACCTGCCCACCATTGCTCTGTATAACACAGACTCTCCCCTGTGCTACATGGAGAGTACCATCCCATGCAAGACAAGAGAGCTCACTCATTGGGTCTGATATGGTGGATGCTGGGCCTGGAAGTACTCCATATGCGTGGCACTATCTCCCATGAGCACCCATGGGAGATTATGCCTGATCTTTACTTCTACAGAGACCCAGAGGAAATTGAGAAGGCAGAGCAGTCTGCTTCTGAGAAGGCTGTTACCAAGGAGGAATTTCAGGGCAAATGGACCGCACCAACTCCCGAGTTCACTGCTGCTCAGCCAGAGGTGGCAGACTGGTTTGAGGGTATGCAGGCACCCTCTGGACTCACCCAGCAGTTCCCTACGGAAATTCTGCAGTACCCAGCCAGCCACTGAGGACTGGTCAGCAACACCTACAGCACAGGCCACTAAGTGGGTTAGAGCTACCACTGAGCAGCTTTGCAGACACCTCAGCAAAGTGAAAAAAGATGGAAGGAAAATAAAGTTCCTAAAAGCTGAAAAAAAGGCAGACCTATTTGAATAATACGTAACTTTTCAATGTAGACTCAAAAAGCCAGAAGACCCTGCAGTCAGACAGAATTACTGGTTGGCCACTGCAATCAAATACAACCCAGGGTGTATTTCCTGACCATCGTTTAAGATCTTCACTGGGATCTGTGCTGCCTAGTTTTATGCCATTGTGACACAGGCTAGATTTATCTAAAGGAGGAAACTTCAGTTGAGAAAATGCCTCCATAAGTCAAGCCTATAGGGCATTCATTTTCTCTTCTATTTTTTATTTTAATTTTTCCTCTTTCATACAATTTACAGAATACATCCTGGGCCCCCTCCTCGCCTCCTTCCTCCTTCCACCCTCTATCTCCTCCCATCTTCCCAAGATCTATCCCCATCCATTAAGTATCCCTCTTCTCCTCAGAAAAGAACCATGCACCAGGGTTTACAGCACAATCACAGCATGGTATAGCAGGATGGAATCCTGGTGCTAGGCAGCAATATCTACATCAAGGGTGGGCCAGGCAGCCCAGCAGTTGAAAAGGGGTCTCAAGATCTGGGAAATGGTCAAGGACACCAATCTAGAATGCCATGTGATGTATTATGGCAATCCTACTGATTCTGTGTCATGTCTATGGCTTCAGTCTCTGTGGGCCCCTAAGAGTGCAGACCAGTTGACTGTATGGGACTTGTTCTCCTGGTGTCCTCAAACCTTCTGGTTTCTGCCATCCCTCCTCTCCCTCTTCTGTGAAGTTTCCTGATCTCTGAATGATGTTTGGCCTTGGGCCTCTCGGTATACTCCTCTCAGCTGCTGAGGGGGGCCTCTTTGGTGAGGACTGGGTTAGGTGCCAATCTATGAGCAGACATGACATCATTAGAAGTCGTCTACGGTTTACGTAGTCTCTAGTTCCCAGCCTGTTCTGCAGTTTCAGGCAGGGATTCCTGCCTTTGGCATGGAGTTCTCTCTTTGCATTGTCAATGAGGATCTTTTAGGGTGACTAGGGCATAAGTTAGAGGCTTTGTGACTTGGATGGTGTCCCAGTCTCACCTCTGGAGACCTTGCTGGCCACAGGAGATGGCCTGTTCAGGCTCCCTATCCCTGAATACTAGGGATCCTTGCCAGAGTCGCCCTCATAGATTCCTGTGAGTTTGCACTACACTAGGTCTCCCAATCGTCCTCTAATTTTCTCCCAGTTTTTATCATCTACACATATATTTTCTTCTTCCGTTCCTCCCCTCTTCCTGGTCCATTCTGTTACCATTCCTATACTATCCCACCCGAGCTACACCCTCTGGTCAATTGCCACCCTACTAGGAAGATTCCTGTGCTGCAACTGGATCCGTTCTTGTTGTATGTTTTTTCTATGTCTCTGGATACTAGTACCTTTCTCCTTTGCTTAGCAGTTAGTAACTCTGGTTTTGTGTGTACATACAGTATTTTTCTTTCTGTGACTGGGTTACCTCATTCAGGATGATTTTTTTCTAGTTCCATCCATTTGCCTGCAAACTTCATGTAGTCATTTTTAAATAGCTGAGTAAAACTCCATTGTGTAAATGTACCAGAATTTCTTTATCAATTCTTCAGTTGAGGGGCATCTAGGTGGTTTCAAACTTCTGGCTATTTTGAATAAAGCAGCTATGAACATAGCTGAGCAAGTGTTCATCTGATAGGATGGCACATCTTTTGAGTATATGCCCAGGAATAGCTTAGCTCGGTCTTGAGGTAGGTTGATTTCCAATTTCCTGAAGAATCACGATATTTACTTCCATAGTGGCTGTACAAGTTTGCATTCGCACCAGCAATGAAGGGGTGTTCCTCTTGTTCTGCATCCTCACCAGCATGAGTTGTTATTTGTGTTCTTGATCTTAGTCATTCTGACAGGTGTAAGAAGGGATCTCAAACTAGTTTTCATTTGCATTTTCCTAATGGCTAAGGATGTCGAACATTTTGTTCGGTGTTTCTCAGCCATATGAGATTCCTCTTTTGAGAATTTTTTTGTTTAGATTTACATTCCACATTTTAATTGGATTGATTGCTTTCTTGATGTCTAGTTTCTTGAGTTATTTTTATAATTGGATATCGACCGTTTATTAGAAGTGGAGTTGGTGAAAATCTTTTCCCCTTGTGTAGGCTGCACTTTTGTCTTGTTGACAGAAGCTTTTCAGTTTCATAAGTTCTCATTTATGAATTGTTTATCTTAGTGCCTGAGATATTGGCATTCTGTTCATAAAGTTTGTATAATGTGATAATGCATCTGAGGCTCTTCCTCACTTTTTCCTCTGTAATGTTTGGTGTGTCTGGTTTTATGTTGAGGTCTTTGATCTAGTTGGGCTAGTTTTGTGCATGGTAATGAGTATGGATCAATATGGATCTTTCTACATGGATACATCCAGCTAGCCTAGCAGCATTTATAAAAGATGCTTTCTTTGTCCCATTGTATATTTCTGGCTTCTTTATCAAAGATCTAGTATCCATAAGTGTGTGGTTTCATGTCTGAATTTTCCATTCAGTTCCATTGATAACCATGTCTGTTGTTATGCCATAACTATGTGGTTTTTATTACTACAGCTTTGTGGTCCAGTTTGAGATCAGTCCTGTTATTTTTCAGGATTACGTTGGCTATCTTGTGCTTTTTGTTTTTCCATATGAAGTTGAGTATTGTCCTCTCAAGCTCCGTAAAGAATTGTGTTGGATTTTGATAGGCATGGCATTGAATCTGTAGATTGCTTTGACAACATGTCCATTTTTACTGTGTCGATCGTACCAATCCAGGATCATGGGAGAGCGTTCCATCTTCTGAGATCTTCTAAGGTCTTCTGTCTCTTTATTTAAAATCTTGACATACAAATCTTTTACTTGCTTGATTAGAGTTACCCCAAGGTGTTTTATGTTACTTGTGGCTATTGTGATGGCAGTTGTTTCCCTGATTTTTTTCAGTCCATTTGTTGTTTGTATATAGGAGGGCTATGATTTTTTTTGAGTGGGTCTTGTAGCCAGCCACTCCACAGAAGTAGTTAATCAGATGTACAAGTTCCCTGGTATAATTTTGGGAGTCGTTTATATAAACTAACATATCATCTGTAAATAAGGATACTTTGACTTCTTCCTTTATAATTTATATCCCCTTGACCGCCTTTCATTGTCTTATTGCTCTACCTAGGACATTAAATAGTATATTGAATAAATATGGGGAGAGGGGACAAGCTGGTCCTGTTCCTGATTTTGGTGTAATTGCTTTGAGTTTCTCTCCATTAATTTGATGTTAGCTGTGGGCTTGCTGTAAATTGTCTTTTGTATGTTTAGGTATGTCCCTTGTATCAATAATCTCTCCAAGACTTTTAACATGAAGGATTGTTCGGTTTTATCAAAACCTTTCTCAGCATCTCATGAGATGATCATGTGTTTTTGTTTTCCTTCAGTTTGTTTATACGGTGAATTATATTGATTGATTTTCATATGTTGAACCATGCCTGCATCTCTGGGATGAAGCCTACTTGATCATGGTAGATGATCCTTTTGATGTATTCTTGAATTTGGATTGCGAGTATTTAATTGAGGATTTTTGCATCTATGTTCATGAGGGAGATGGGTCTGTAACTCTCAAAAGTATGTCATGCTTAATGATTGTGTGTGTGTCATCCTAGCACAGGGGCCATGCTAATCTTTTCTGTACCCTCCTAATTTTAGTATATGTGCTGTTGAAGCAAACACTATGGCATTTTCTAATTCAACGATTGGTTGGGGTGAGCCCAACCCATTGTGATTTTTAAAGAAAGGATAACAAAATGAGCCCTAGTCCATCTACTTAGATAATACATGTGGACTTTAAAATCAAATCCAGCTTATAAAAGATAAGCTTATAGTGGTGCTGGACCTGTGGTGCATACTTGTAACTCTAGTATACTGGAGGCATAGGCATGAGCCTCCAAGCTTGAGGCCAGCTAAGGCAGCACACACTAAATACTAACCATATTTTTCTGCTCTCCCAATTCTTTTGAATGAGAATATTCAAGAGTAACATTTCTACATGTCCTGTGTTCTAGTGGAAGGAAGGAAGACTGAATAGACTCATGGGTGTGAGTGTATGTATATATGTATATACATACATGTATATAACTAGTATGTCTATAACTAGCATATGTATATAACTTTATGTATATAACTAGTTCCCAAAGTTCAGATGCATTCTTTTTTGTTTACAAGAAAATGTTATGTTTACTTTTAAGGGAGATGTTATGTTGACTGTAGGTGTCACTTTTATTTGTAATGCCTGATGACAAACGGTTTAATAAAGACAGAAGATGTTCTAAGAGAATAAAGTCACTTCATTTCCTTGATGTCCTGAGGTTCTAACATCTTATAAAATTGCAGAACTTTTCAAACCTTTTCTCTCAGATAATCGCTGGTTGAGTGGCAAGTATGTCACAAGATATGCAGACTTATGCTGCCTGCACATTCTTGGCTGCTGGTATACAGGAAAGGAAGCAGGGAATTCAGAGAAGTCAAGAGTCTGTTCAACTTGGGGTAGTTGAAGCTGGTGTGACATGGCTGTTAGAAACTGAGTTCATCCAGGCAGCTGAGCCCAGTGATGGAGCAAGAGGGAAACACAAGCTCCCGTGTGTTTTTCATCGAATTTCGTATCCTTGACAGGGATGATGGGGTGTACACTTTTAATCTCATTACTTGGGATGCAGAGGCAGGTGGATTCCTATGAGTTTGAGTCCAGCCTGATCCAGTGCAGGCAATGCTAAATGGTGAGACCTTTTTCTCAAGAAGAAAAGTAGTAATAAAAAATTTTAAATTTTAAAAAACTGGGATGCTATTTTAGTTACTTTTCTGTTGCTATGATAAGAACACTCTGACCAAGTCACCTTACAAAAGAAAGAATTTAATTTGAGGATTATCATTTAAAAGGGATAGAGTCCATGATGCCAGAAAAAGGCATGATGGCAGGAATAGCTGATAGCCTACATTTTGATCTCAAATTGAGGAACACCTATGCACATGTGTGTGCACATGTGCACACACACCCACATACACACACCCACCCACCACACACACACACACACACACACACACACATTCATACACACATGGAATGGTGCCATATTTTAAAACCTCAAGGCCCATTACCCAGTGACATACCTACTTCAGCAAGACCCCAACATCTAATCCTTCCTAAATAGTTTCACTAAGTGGGGTCCAAATATTTAAACATGAATAAACTTACCAGGGCCGTTCTCATTCAAACCACCACATTCCACTCACTGGTCCCCATAGTCTTGTAGCCACTTTGTAATGCAAAATATGTACTCCAACTTCAAAAGTGCCCACAGTCTATCACAATCTCTTCACAGACTTGTGACAATCTCAGCACTACTGTCATCCAAGCTCTTCCTGGGATGGCCTGTTAAGCCCCACTTAGAGTGCTCAACTGCTTTCCCAATCCAGTGTCCCAAAGTCTTCCACATTGCTCTAAAAACCATATGGTCAAGTCTGTCACAGCAATAACTGACTCCTGGTACCAACCTCTGTCATAGTTACTTTGCTATATATAGCTGTAGTACAACACCCTGACCACGGCAACTTTCAAAGCAAGTGTCTATTTTGGGTCTTATAGTTTAAGAGGGTTAGAGCCATGGTGGTAGAGCATAGGCATGGCAGCAGGAACAGTTGAGAGTTCACATCTTGATTGATCCACCAGTTGGGGAGAGGGAGGAGAGAGTACATGCACACTGCAGATAGCACCAGCCTTTTCTTTACTTCCAAGCCCACCCCAGCGACACACCTCTTCTGACAAAGCCAAACCTAACTCTTCACATCCGTTTCACTAATGAGGTACCAAGTACTCAAGCATATGAGCCTATGCGGGCCATCTCGTTTACACCATCACAGATGCTTTTAGAGATAAATTTTCAAGCTTTTTTTTTGTTATTTTCTCCTTCTAGATTCACTGTACATGTGTTGATACCTTTAATTTACCACATTTTCTCTGTAACTTACTGTTTTCACCTCTCTCCTTCATATTGAATAATCTCTACCAATCTGTCTCTGTTTCTGATTATTTAAAGCTGTCTTGAATTTACAGTTGAGCTCTGTATACGTCATTGTGTTTTAAAAACTTTATAATTAGCCTTTGACTCTTATTTAATACTGTCCTCTTCATGCATATCCTTTTGTGCTAAGATGGTATCATGCTTTCTTCTTTTACCTCCCCGCTTTTACCTCTCTTTTGTCCCGTCTTTTTTCTCCCCCTCGCTCCTTCCTTACCCTTCTCTTCACTCTGCACATTCTCTCTCTTATTTTCTAGACCCCCATTCCTTCCTTTCTTCCTAAATATCTTATCTTGAAGTTCAGGCTAGCCTCAAACTTTCTAAGTATTTAAGGCTGCCTTGAACTTACCAAGTTGGTCTCAAACTTTGTATCCTGCCTCAGCAACCCAACTTCTGGGATTACAGACTTTTATTTCTTTTCTTTTTATTTATTTCATTGCCCAGAAGACTGGAGATTGAGCTGGTCGTGGCCCTGAGCATGCTACCGAACAGTAGCTTCCTGATCCTGAGCAGCAGCAGAATGTCCCAGCTCAATAATATTCCATTGAAAGGGTTGAGTCTCCTTTTTTGGGAGGGGTTTTAAATACCTCAAGATGCTCATGTGGACCAGGGCAATTAGAATTCCCTCTATATTACAGACACCATCAGAATTCACAATCTGAGTGCACTGAATGCTTACCTTGTCTTCATGAGGTGCTTGTTCTGATGTTCATGCCAGGAATTGGGAGCTTGCATGGTATCTGGGCAACTAACTGAAGTCAGGGTGCCTTTGGGATTCCAAGGTGCTTTAGAGATATCTGGACATCTGTGGGATGTCAGTGCATCTACAGAAGGACCAGGTCCCTGTGGGAGGCCCTGGTGCCTGTTGCATGTCCTGGTAGCTTTAGGATGTCTGAGTGCCTGCTTCAGGTCCTGGAGCATGCCTCATGTCCGGGTGCCTGTGTGATATCTAGATGCCTATTTGATAGCCAGGTGCTGCATGATATCTGGGTGTCTTTGTGATCTACTGGTGCCTTTTTGATGCCCTGGGGCCTGAGTCACTTTCATTGTCAGCAATATAAACAATTTTGGCTGACTATAGTAAATTTTTAAATTTTTCCTATTTTACTAACATTGTTATTGTAACTTATAATTTAGTAGTCATTATGCCTGCATGTTTTTTAAACTCAGATATTTAATCCATTCCCTGTCTTGAGTTAGGTATTCCATTTATGGTGGTTGCTTTGTAGCAACTTTGTAAGCAACCTATTACCAGACGGGAAATGATAAAAGACTCACATGGGGAAACTGTATAGCTTTAAAGGGCAGTAAAATTACTTATAGCGTATGATTTCCACCATAGTCAAATGGAAACTCATAAGGATCTCTGCCCTTGGAGTACTTGTACCAACTTTGCCTTTCAAATATGATCTGGATTTTATAATTAGATACTATCATTTGCCCCAAATCTACTCATCTTCTGTCCATGTATCTTGAAATCAGTTAATAGCATTGAAATGTGGGGACTGTTTCATTATACCGATTCTAGTCCTTAGCTATGGTTAATGTATGCAAAACTTAGTGTTCCAATGATCTGAGTCTTTGTCCTCCAGACCTCTTTCTATTTGTTGTCCTTCCAGATGGTGATGAATCCTCTGTTGTATTTTGTTCTATAGTTGGTTTGTAGTATATGTTCCATTTCCATGGCAGTTGTAGGTGATCTCTTACAACACTTTGATTATTTATTTTCACAAATCTTGTGTTACTGGATTTAATCAGTAAAATTCCCTTAAAGAACAATAATCAGAAATATGGATGTAATTGTGGACAGTCAGTCTTTACAACAGTCAGCTGCTGTGCATGCAGGCCACTTAGACAGTGTTTCATGTTAACTTAAGATTCTTAGTTTAAAGTCTTTAAGGTTCCTTTTTAATTTTTTTAGCAGGGTCTCACTGTTCACTCTGGCTGGCCTATATAAACTAAACTGTTCTCAAACTCAGTGATGTCCCTGCCTCTGCCTCCTGAGTACTAGAATTAAAGGTGTGGCCACCATGTCTGGCTTAAGATTAGTTTTTTAAAAATTCCCATTTATTTAAGCCTCTCTGAAATTTCCCCAGTCATCCTCAGATGTCACACTGTGCCTCTGGATGCACTGGTACTCTTTTTTCCACTTCTGTTCCTTAGCAACCTGCTTTCTGTACCTCTTTTCTCTGGCTCCCCCTCTTCTCATTTTGCAAGAAGCAGAAAGTTCTCAATGGAATCCCTTTCCTTTTGTATTGATTAATAAATAGATTTTTGAGAAAGAGGTTCCAGATGAGGAGAGATTTGTGGACTCTCGATTGACTGTTCTAAATATCATGTCTTAGGAAGCACTCTAAGGAAACAAGTAGATGCTGGGTCTGAATTTATTAAAGAACGTTTCATAGTCCCTAGGATGAAACCCAGGACTACTACAGGATTTGTGTCTTTGTGTGTAAGAGGCTTCCTTGTGAATGTGGGTGCATACGGTGATGCAGAGTAGAAGATGTGGGCAGAGAATACAATGGAGGGAAGGTCTGCTCAGCTAATTGACATCAAGAATATAAATTGCATTTAGAGTCAGTGTTCATATGGAGGAGTGACTTCCTTCATGGATGGCACCTGGCTGTTGTGATCTCTTTATTTCAAGAGGGAAGGGCTATGGGACAGAGCAGTCCTACTTTGAAGAAAAAAAAGTCAGTGCCACTCTGTGTAGCTCTCAGTATTTGATCTTGCCAGAGCTGATGTTGCAGAGGTGGAGGTGTTTTTGAAGAAGGCTGTCTTTCAAATGGTAACAAAGTTCATGTCTGTCTTGGGATTATCAAATGACAGATCATCGACCTTTAAATTCTAGATGTTATATTAAAATAGTTTCCTTGAGAATCTTGGTGTGTCAGTATGTATGGCTACTTTGTACTCTTGAGAATGACTTCATTTTCTAGTTTACACACTGTGAGTGACTGGGAAGTTGTTTATAAAATGGTAGTGAGTCTCTCCTCAGACTGCGTGTGAGTAAGGCACCAGTGCTTTCCACTGTGTCAAATTTGATTCCATGGCCTCTCCAAGGCTCGTCTTTCCGGTCCACTCCCCGTAAATGTTCTTGGGACCACTAGAGCCTCATCACGGTTTGTGAGAAGAGGATTCCTTGAGTGTGTGGAGAGGGAGGGGCTAAGAACACATTGAATGTGTTCTGACGAGTCTATTATCAGGGAACAACTCGATTACTGTCTTTGTGAACACCTTCTGAAATGGAAAGAGCAGGCAGAGCTTACAGCTCTTTACTTTCAAGTACAAGCAACTCTATTATGAGGAACATTAAAAATTGTTCTGAATCAAAGTGCCCATCTCATTTCAAGTCCAGTTTCTTTGCTACCACTCATGTTAGGCCTGACATGTGGACTGAAACATATGAGATGTATGGGAAGGGAAGGGGTGTAGTCTTTTTAGGTGTCTTTGGCTTTACGTGCCTCCTGAATTTGCTTTTTAGTAATTTGAAGACTTGAGGTGGGATGACATGTAAAGTGGCAGACATTTGATTTGAGTGGTATTTGTCTCCATAGCTATTAGGTGCTGGTTGTTCCCCTGTGTCCATACTGTGGCTCTTTCTCTAGAGAGTCATTTTTGTATAGTGCTAGGGTGTATGGTTTTGTAGTGCACCCTTATTAGTGCTGAAGAAATGACAAGAATTTCTGTGTCCAAAGCAGTGGTATAAGAAAGCTAACTAGTGATTGTGGTTTGAATAAGAGTGGCCCCAGTGGGCTCATATATGTGAATGCTCATTCATCATGAAGTGGCACTATTTGAGAAGGTTTAGGACATGTGACCTCGTTGGAATACTGTGGATTTGATGAAGAATGAATGTACCTGAGGGTGGCATTGAGGTTTAAAAATCCCATGTGTACTGGGCTGGTTTTGTATCAACTTGACACAAACTAGAGTCATCAGGGAAGAAGGAGCCTCAGTTGAGAAAAATGCCCCCATAATATCCAGCTGTAAGGCATTTTCTTAATTAGTGATCAATGTGGGAGGGCGGAGGCCATTGTGGGAGGGACAAGTCCGTTGTGGGTGATGTATCCCTGAACTGTTGGTCTTGGGTTATATAAGAAAACAGGCTGAGTAAGCCATATAGAGCAGCCCAGTAAGCAGCACCCCTCCATAGCCTCTGCCTGAGCTACTGCCTCCATGTTCCTGCTGTTTGCGTTCCTATCCTGACTTCCTTTGATGAGGGACATGAGGGACAGCGATGCGCAACTATATGCCCAATAAACCCATCCCTCTACAGATTGCTTTTTTGTCATGGTGTTTTATCTCAGTAATAGAAACCCTAACGAAGATACCATGCCAGACCCAGTTCATTGTCCCCTACACACTCATGGATTAGGATGTAGCTCTCAGCTGCTTCTCCAGTGCCATGTGTATAGTCCTGCCCCCTTCCATAATGATAATTGCCTAAAATGTTGAAACTATAAGCTAGCCCCAGTGAAATGCTTTCCTTTATAGGACATCATTTGTCTCTGTCATGGTGTCTCTTCACAGCAGTAGAACACTGACTAAGCCAGTGATGTAACGTGCCATGTTTCTGGTTTCAGTGCATAGCTCTAGAAGGTTACATCCTCTAGAAGGATACATCTGAGTTGGTGATAGGTGCAAATACTGTAGAGCCTTGGCCATGGCTGTTTCCCATATAATTATTATTATTTTTATCAATGCTCAGTTGTAGACTGTCTCAACTGTCTTTCTCCTAAGGCTACAGGGTTTGATGTGTGAATTTGCAGTGTTTGATGTCTTTAAGGAACATATATGGCTTGGCTGTTAGAACGATTCTCCTTATAATTCACTGGCTCTAAGTTTGAGGGAGTGGAGTGTTTTAGGGCAGTGATTGGTTGCTGCCTCAGTCATTGTTGAGGACTTGCCTGAGCTCTATGGTAACGGACGCGTGCACAGCTCCAATTGGTCAACATTCTAATCCAGTCTTCTGACCCACTTGCTATTGGTAACGTCCCAGGGGCAAAAGTGGTTTAGATTATGCTGTGTTGGCTGGAGCTGCCTAAGACGGCCAGCAGGTGAGTGTGTTCTGCAGGCTCCTCTGGCAGCTCTGCAGTGGTCCTGCTTCTGGCAGGGCATGGGACACAGGCCAAGTGTCGTGCCCAGCCGTGTGTTTCTGCCTTCAACAAACTTAGTGTCCTGTGAGGAATCCTAACTAGACAAAGGGCATTGCTGTTGCTGCTACTGCAATTACAACCTGAGGTCCATGGGTGATCCTGCTAAAGTTAATGGGGTTGGAAAGAAGAGGAGGGAGCAATGATCCGGGCTTTGGAGATGTTCTGAGGAGAGGGAGCATCAAAGGGAAATTTGGAGGGAATAAACCTTGGTTTGGCTGTGTGCAGTGTTTGTTGGTGCACAGCAGGAACGCTAATGAGAAGGTGAGTTCCATGGGGTTTGGAAAAAACATTTGCCTGGTTTATTTACAGTGCTGTGGCTGGTCTGTGGAGAGAGGACAGTTTTGAGAGTGGGACAGATGTTTAAAATCATGAATAAACACGTTGTTCTTTGAAGATAGTTCCAAGCTCTCCAAGCACTTAAAGGAGGAGTTTCCAGATTTGAGCAAGATGACAGTGAAGAGCTGATAACAAAGTGTGGAGACCTCTCTAGAAACATGAGTTGATAAGGTTTGGATGGTCCTAATGACCATACCGCGCCAGTCAGGAAATGTTCTGTCAGAAAAATGAGACAATTTGGAAGAGACATGGGGAGAAATAGATTACTCAAAAATTTCAGGGGCCACAGGGAGGCGCTTTCATAGAGGCAATCCCTGCCAGACCTCTGCAGAGGGAACCACCATCAAATGCCATTTGGCAGTGGAACCCTGAGCATCTGAGCTCAGGTGTTTTTATTGAGTCACAACTCCTCAGTTCCAGATCATAAGCAATCAAACGTTCCCCCTGAGAAATCCAACACCTGCAGACAACACAAAATGCTCAGACCTAGGCAGACCTTCACCCAAGAGTGCACAAAACAATATTTTGTACATAACTGAAAATAAACTTCCACAACAGCAGATACATATTTTTAAAAATAATAATTGTAGATAAACAGTGAAGACTTTGAGAAGACAACCTTTTTTTAAAATTTTTGTTTCTGTTTTATTTTAAACTTTGTTTTCTGTGTATGGCTATTTTGCCTGCATGTATGTCCATGCAGCATGTGTGCCTGGTGTCCCTGGAGTCTAAAAGAGGGTGCCAGATCCCCTGGAACTGGAGTTACACATAGCTGTGAGCCACCATGGGGGTGCTAGGAATCAAACCCAAGTTTCTGGAAGAGCAGCCAGTTTTCTTAACCATGGAGCCATCTCTCCAGTATTTTATTTTAGTTCACAGTATATCTTCATGTAAGTCTCAGGTCTTGTGGCAGGGAAAGTGTAGCAAGCAGGGACTTTGAGTGCCTGTTTTATAGAAGCTCGTAGTTGTACTTGGATAGCTCTGTTTAACTTTTCTGTTCATTCGCCATTTGTGTTCTGCAAAGAACCTTACAGAGAGGGATAATCATTTTTTTTCCATTCAGTTTCCATGCCCTCAGATACTTAGCCTTTGAGCTATACAAGTCTCCCAGCTGTATGGAGGATACCTTTCCATTTTCATTCTCTGGTTTCAGTTACACAACCCACTCTTGGACCATGAGATCACATTCGTTGTCTTGAGAGTGGTCCTTGTTCATCTTAAGGTGAAGGAATTGACATTGAAAAGGTAAAGTGTCGTAGGAGCACAATGTGATGAAGCTGCTGCTTGTTAAGACAGAAAGCTCTTACTCAGCTCGAGATCTGTGCTTTTTCTACCATGTCATCCATTTCCCATCAACCTCAAATTTTTTTCAGGAAATCCATAGTATCTTTTAATGATAATATGCCAAGTATTTCATCTGATATATTGTTTTGTGTGGGTGGGTATGTACACATGTACTACACCTATTTTTACATTTTTATAAAGAAGTTCTGGCTTAAAAACAGTTGAGGGATCCTATGTCTGAGATTTCAGTATTTTTCTTATTAATCCTAAAACTTGTACCACTACAGTGCAAGCTACAGTGAGAAGCAAGTGTAGGTAGCATGACCTGAGCTGCAATACAGATGGATCTGGGCATTGGTGGGGAGTCGGAGCTGAATGTGATGGGAAGCACCTAACTGGTTAAGATTTTATAGTTTAGAGTGTGTGGCAGAGCCTGGTATTAAGTCTAGAAAGTCACTTATGATATGCTCCTAACCTTGAGTTGATCACTCCTTATTGTGTGCCCGAATCCCAACATCATAAACTTTATGGACTCTACAGATATATATCAATAAAAATAAGAACCAAATCTCCCTTATGGCTGACTCTAAACATAATTGTTTAACCATTTCTGTTAATTTTTCTTTTTAAAAGTAACCACATCTCATTGTAAAACAAAACACAGACACAATACACCACACTATAAAATATGCTATTTTCTTAAGTTACTGTAACAAATATAACTTGGTTGATCATTCCAGAAACCCTTCCATGTGCCCTTTCCCAGTAATAGCCCTCCCTTCTGTTCTAAAACAGTTGCTTCCTTGTAGTTCCCTTACACTGTTCTCATCCATATGAGAATCTTGCCCTTTTAAATTGAGATCCAACTCCTGTCTTTTATACAATTACCTATTGAGAAGCATAGATCCTGTGGCCTGTGGAGCTGAACACTGTCTAGGAAATGTCCATTGGTTGGGTAGTTTAGTGTGTTCCTCTGTCCTCTGCATTTTCTACACATGGTAGCAGGATGGGCGGGTTGATCTGAGTTTCCAACCTTTGGCAAGGCTATAGAAGGTGGTTATGTTCTTTCATCAGGAGGCTCATAATGTCTGGGCTTTGCTTTTTTTTTATTAACAGATGTTAACCGATCACTATCTAGATAAATACATTCATTGCAAAACGTTAGAGCAGTTGACTGCTTTTCTGAAACACAGCGAGTCTCAGGATCTTCTCATCTCTACCCTCCAAGTGCTAGGATTACAAGTGTGCTACCAGACTTGGTGTTTTGTCTGTCATTCCCTCATCTACTGTGTGCTTCTCAGAAGATAACATTCAAGTGAGAAAAGCAAGATAAATCCATAAATTTACCTGCTTTCCACAGTCATTGTTTCAGATGATATCTAGCTAGTTATTATATACTCTTGGATGTAAATACATTCATTGGTTTTGGTCTGTTGCAATTTCTTTTTTCTTTTGTAGCTTCAGACCTTCTGTTTGGCCAGTGAGAATTTGTTCATGGGTCCTCTGGACATGACTGTAATCATCTCTGGTAGTTTCTCCCTAGCCTGAAGGTTAAGATACTTCCTCTGTGAAATTTTTATCTCCTATTTTATAGAACTGGAACCAGCTACTTCTCCAGGAAGCATTTTATTAGACATTTGTTTTTGTAACAAGATCCAGTATAGGCACTAGAGATAGTCATTGCTTCTCAATTTGTCACTGTTGATCAACTCATTTTGTTAGTTGACAGGAAAAGATAAAGGTAAAATATAGGGTAAATACCCTACAAGTTCATACTAAATGTCCTCAAGTCAGATTTAAGATCAGATTTAGTTGGGTTTTGTATTTCTTCTCTTGTACATCTGTGTCTTATTGTCTCATACTGCAAAATTTGACAGAATTATTGTGTCCCTCATTACTAATTTGCTTTAATTCTGTATTCCACATACAGTAATCTAGGAATAATAATTCTCAAGATACCACTTCTGGTTGTTAAGACTTTACAAATTTTCTTTTCTTTTCATTATGTATACTATTTACATTTTCCCCAGTAGCCACAGTTGTTCCCTATGTTGTTAGCACACAACTATTGCAACCTACCGCCTCCCTCACTGGGGCTGAGTTGCACTAACTGTATAGTGAATGCTCACAGCCAGTGTTCATGAGGTTGTCTTTCCACATTTGGGCTTCTTTAAATTTTCTCCAATAGAGTCTTCAGGAAATGCTTCAGAGAAAATGTTCTGTGGATTTTCTTGCCTATTTGAAGCATTTCATCTGTGTTCTTTATATCTGATGTTCACTTGTGTTGGAAATGAAATCTTTCTCCCACCTTTTCTTGAAAATTTTGAATTTGTAACATTTCTTGCCAAGAGAGTGCTGTGAAACAGTTGTATAATAATCTTATTTCCTTATCTTACGAGTCATAGGACCTTTTAATATAAATCCAAAAGTTGTGATTCGTAAAATATAATAGTTTTAAATAACCCATATGATTGGTCATATTGGGTTGATAGTATCAAGCACTTTATGGCCTTTACAATAAATAGCTTCAAATCTACTTTTAAATGCCAGATAGGTGTTCTTGGATTATATTTTTCCACATGCATGCTATTCTTTTCTTTTCAGACAACCTGATTCAGATTGATTTTCTTAATATCATTCTCTTTTACTTTCTGTTTCACTCTAGGAATAATTATAAATTTAAATAGAAAGGTTATAAAGATAATATGTAGTTCCTAGTTCTGGTTATAGGTTTCTCCCAATGTTCCCTGATGTTAACATGTTACATTAGCAATATGCCAACGAAACCAACATTGCATACCTGTAATCTCAGCATTCAGGAGACCAAAGAAGAAGGATTGTGAGTTTAAGGCCATCCTGGGCTATATGGCAGACCCTATCTAAAACAAAGAGAAACACACCATTTGAGAGGAGAGAGAGAGAGAGAGAGAGAGAGAGAGAGAGAGAGAGAGAGGGAGGGGAGAGAAATGACAGAGAAATAGAGACTATTTATAGCACACATACACATATAATGTATATCTATATATCCTACCATGTCAAAAACTATAAACTATATAGTACACATACATACCATACTATATTAAATAATTCCATGCACATGTGATTTTGTCCTCTTTGTTCCACCAGGTTCATGGAACATATCCCAGAGATAAGGGAGGTCCGCATACCTGTTACTTGGGTAGGAAAACCCTCTTCATCTCGGTGGCTCTTCTCTAGTTGGCTTGGCACATTAATTAGTGAACAAATGCCAACTGGCTCTGGTGCTTCTCTTCATTTACCCTCCCATGGCTAGCATGTGTTTCCTCCCAAATGGACACTACCGAAACCAGATTTTGTGGTGGTACTTGATTTTGACTGTTTTTACATTGAGTTGGGGGCTGATAGGAAACTTGATAAAATAGGGGTTTTTGTTGTTTGGGGTTGTTTGTTTTGTTCAGGTTGCCTATGGATTTTGGTGTTGATCTACTTGCTTCGTTCTCATCTGGGGGTCTAAGAAGCACACAGATATTCATGCTTCCCTGGCTGAAACCACCTCCTGAGTCCATGAGGCCATTGCTTTGTGTTGTTTGCTTATTCCCAAAAATGGCTTATAAATTCTAAAGATGGAATGATTCTGATAAGATATAGTCTAGTGCAAATCTTTATGTCCATGAAAGATTCATTAGTGATGACACTCATTTCCTGTATTAAAATTTATCCCAGAGGTCTGGATCAGTGGCAGAGTGTATAGATAGCATGCACAAGACCCTGAATCCTCAGCACCACAGAATAAAATTAAACACATTAGCATAGAGGAATAGCTCAGTGGTAGAATGGATACATAGTATTTTCTAGGTCTCAGGTTCAATCTCAACACAAACTAAAGAAAATAGGACTTAGAAAGTTGAAAGTAAAGTTTAGAATCCATGTACTGATGAATTGAGATTTATTTTCAATCTGACAAGTGGTTATACCTGGCCCTTTGTACTAATACATGGCCTCTTGTTACCATCCGCTCGTTAGTGAGATCAGCTGTTAGCTCTCATTGTAGGTGTCATACCGGTCCTCCATTGCCTTCTCTGTTTCTTCTCCCATCTTCATCACACTCTGCAGATGTGTAAGCTGCATTCAAGGAACAGCTACCTTCCCGAGAATCATGGCTACGCTTAACACTGTGACTACACTGAGCAGGAGGAAACTTCTTTTTCTGTGCATTACTTTTAATATTCCTCCCTTCTGAGGGTTTCAAAACCCAGATAACATTTTAACACAGAACGTAAAATTCATCATAGTTTATAATTCTACATAACACTTCAGTTCTGTTTCAGTGTTTTTCCAGTCAATGCATTAATTATGTTATTTCATAGAGTATATCGACTTAGCAGTTGCCATGGCTCTACCTGTGTAACATATAAACTTGTTATAAAAGCAAATTAATTTTAGTACAACTTTAGATTTACTTATAACTTACAAAGATCAGGGACTGGAGAGATGGTTCAGTGGTTGAGATCCCTGGCTTTCTTTCGGAGAACCTGGGCTTGATTCCAAGCACCCACTTGGCAGCTCACAACTACCTGTAACTCCACTTCCAGAGGATCCAAAGGCTCTGTGCTGGCCTTTGTGGGCACTGCATGCACATGATGCATAGACATACATGCAGGCAAAACGAGCCATACACATATAATAAAATGAAAAATACCCTAACAAGTTTCTTAAATCTTACGAAGATCAATACAGAGGCATTGTGTGTTCTTCTTCTTAACTTTCCTTAGTGTGAACAGTTTCTGAGGTTAAGCTTTTCAAACCATGAGTGTTAGTACAGTGCCATTAACTGAACAACAACCATGCGTCACTTATGTTTCACCATTTCCCCCATTTCAGAAATCAGTCTGACATCACACTTGGGATTTTGTCAGCATGGTCCCATCAGCCGTAGTCTTTGTTTTGCCACTGTGCACTACTTTGAAGGTCTTGCAAAATATAGGTGAGGTGTTTTTAGAACACTCCGATTTTAGGTTTTCCTGGTGTCTGTCATAATCTTGGAGTATGAGTTTAACGGGAAGAACACTACAGAGGTAAGGTATTCTCATCATATCAGAGGGCACATGGTGCTGTGACAATTCTCACGGTTGAGATGGCATTAGTGGACAAAATGCTTGGCAAAAACAACTTAAATGAGAGGGTTGTTTTAAATCCCCAATTGAGAGTGGGGGAATATAGTAGAAGAGGCATGGAAGAGATTGCTTGTCACTCTGATTCCATGGTCAGGAAGCAGAAAGAGAAGAATGCTGGTGCTCAGCTCATTTCTTTTTATTTAGTATAAGATTCCAACCCATGGGAGTATGGCACTCATTTTCAGGGTACATGGTACCACCTTCTAAACCTTTCTGGAAATGCCCTCATAGACACAGCCAGAAGTATTTCCATAGTCATTCTAAATCCAGTTAAGTTGTCAATGAAGATTAGCATCACCATGACTGCCCGAACATTGTACTCTGGAGATGTGATTCTTGCCTCCTCAGAGTATACCTTTTGATGTGAATTGCTAAGTCTAGTCTATCAATACCCAGAGAGTGGAATTAAGATCCACTTCCTACAAGGACATATAGCTAGGTGAGGGTGGAATTAAAATCCACTTCCTAAGGGGAGTGTTGTTATGTTATTTTGGAAGTATTGTGAAAAGCAGTTTGTTTCTTTTACTTTATTAAATTCTGTATTTATCAGTGTAGACTAATGGATAGATTTTTATTTGAATTACATTTCTTGCCGTGACTTGATTAACTTGTTTTGTGAATTATCTGTATTTTATTGTTTAAATATTTTGTCAGTCTTACTGTATTTATTTTATGGTTTTGCCTGCATGAATGTCTGTGCACCATGTGTCTGCCATGCCTGAGGTGGTCAGAAGAGGGCGACAGATCTCCTAGGGCTGGAGTTAAAGACAGTTCTGAGCACGTGGGTGCTGAAAAGCAAACCTTGGGCTTTCTGGAAGAGCAGGTGCTCTTAACCTCTGAGCCAACTCTGCATTTCCCCTGTGAATTACATTTAGCCTTTCCCAGGGAGAGCTCCTTCAGTTTGGTTCCTTGCCATGGACCCCATTTTGTTTTCAGCACTTCCCTTCTGTCACTGTCTCATCTTGTATCTTCTCTGCCCCAACCCTGTATAACTGCCAATTCTTCAAGCAGGAGCCTTTTATGTATTTCTAGGCTTAATTAGTGTATATTTTGTTAAAGATTTTGAGTCTTTTGTTATGACCATGGGGATATTAGTAATGTGGGATATAGTAAGTTGCCTTTTCTTGTGATAACCTTTTTTCTTTTTTTCATATTACTGTCTTGCTGGCCTTGTAAAATGAAGTGTTATAAAGTGTTTCCTCCTATCTTTTTGAAATGATGTTAACTTGCTATTGTTTAATCCTTAATTTTCATTGCAACTCACCAGTGGTGATCTCTTGGCCTAGATTTCTGTCTTTTACAGGCAATCTAAAAGAAATATAAACTCAGTTTCATATTATGTATGTGTGTGTATATAGACATAAATTTACTGCTATACATTCAGCTGAATATATTCAGATTCTCTCTTTCTCTCTCTTTTCTCTCTTTCTCTCTCTCTCCTTGAAATTCCCTCTAGTGAATTGGCTCACTTTACCACTTTTATTAATTTATGGATGTAGGAGTATTAGAATTTTTCTATTCCCCCTTATCTCTTCTCTTTCTCTATCAGACCAGTAATGCTGTTTCATTTTCATTTGTGATGTCAGAAAACAAAACAAAAAACAAAAAAAACCCCAAGAAACTGACTCCTACTTTATGATCTTTTTTAATCTTCTTTAAAAACTGCCTTTGGTTTGTTTAATGGATTTTGATTTTCTACTTACTGATGCTGTTCTAGGCTTTCTTTTTACAGCTTATGTTGTCTTTTGTTTTCTCTTTTCAAAATCCCTGCAGAACAACCATATCATATAGAGTCAAGTCACTGAGTGACATTTATAGTCATAAATATGTATAATCTAATTTGTACAACTTTTCACTGAACTACTATGGTTTGTCAGGAAAGCTACGTGAAAGAATGGGATTCAGGGGACACATGAAAAGGGAAATTTTGCTGAATCTTGGGATTTAATTTAAAAATCAGAAAATTATAAGTCTGAGAAGAGGAAAATGTAACATTAGTATTCATATTATAAATGAATCTATGAAAGAAAGGGCCTTAACGACAGCCTTTAAGACATACTTGATAATTATGTCCTTGTAGCTAAGGATTGTCTTCTTGCATTTTATTTTCTGTGTTACCCTCAGAGATGCTGAACTGATGTACTGGATTAGCAGATGTTATTTTGTCTGACTTATCAAGACAAGAGATGGAGAATAGCACGACTCCCTTACAAATTGTGAGTAGCTCTGTTCTGATCCAAGCTGATCAGACTTAGTTCTGTGTTCTTCTGAGAAAATAACATAAGCTAGAGGGATGTGGGCAGCCTCCCTCTTGCAAAGCAAAGGTGATGTTTAAGAAAGATATTACAAGACTGTAAATGATCCTCTGCAGAGGATTGTCAGCCATGTCTGGGTGAGATTGGAAAGATCATTCTCTGTGTCTGCCTGGCCCGTTTATGACCATGCTGTCTTAAGAAGTCATTGTCAGCATCTTCCTCCTCGTGGTCCTCCTTGGGATAACTCCTGTTCCAAGGGAAATGTTTAAAGAGTAAACAGAAGAAGAAAAGCACCATTGACAGCACTGCTTTCAAACTTTAGATTAAAAACTAATACATTATTTTTTAAACATCTCTTTGCTTATACAGACTAAACTAAAATAACAATTTCTTGTAGTTTGCATTGCAATCAAAAGAAGACTTATAGCTTCTAAATGATAAGGAGCAAAATCTTAAACGGACTTTTTTCATGAATTTACAAATAACTTACTTAAATGTTATTTTATTTCTGTTATTTATGGTCTTTCATTCTTCCTTCCGTCCTTCCTTCCTTGTTTCTTTCATTACATCTTTCTTTTATTCTTTGGATTGAGAGAGGATCTTTTCTCACAAGCTGGCCTCGAACTTTGTAGCCAAGGGTGAACTTGAAATCCTGAGCTTCCAACAACTGCCTTCTAAGAGTTGGGTCAGAAGTGCGCTGTTGGGGCAATACATACCTGGAGCTCGATATCTTATTCATTAGCTTTATAAATTCTGAGCAGAGAGTGGACAAATTTTTTTAAATTTTCAAATAAATTACTTTCTTCTCATTTTATATATTTGATTGATTGATTGGTTGGTTGATTTGGTTTGATAGAGGATCTCTTGTCACAAGTTGGCCGGAAACTTTGCTATGCAAAATTGACCTTGAACTCCTGAGTTTTCAACCGCTGCCTTCTATGAGGTTGGGTCAGAAGTGTGTGCTGCTGTGGCCAGTTTATGCAGTGCTGGGAATCAAAGCCAGGCCTTCCTGAGTGTGAGGCATTCACAGTACTAGCTAAGCCATAGATCCAGCCCTCAACTCACCTCTAATTTTGACTTTTGTGATCTTCTACTTACTAGTATGTAATCCTTGCCTCCCTGTATTTTCTTCTTTGTTAAAAGTAGGATAATAATGCTTAAAGTTAGACAAAATATTTATTGTATAAATAAGTTATTGTAGGATACCTATTGTTGGATTAGTTAGGACTCAGTTTCAAGAGAGAGGCATTTGGCAGATGATGAGGTGGGTAGTGGGAATTCCAGAGGGAAGTGAATGCCTTGTCTCTGTGTATTGTTGTTGTTATGTTGTTTTGTGGTTTGATTATTTATTTGTTTTGAAATGTGTAAATACCAGGAATGTCCCCAGGAATCAGACATGGAATTGAATCGTAGCAAAGAAAGAGATGTTCTACAAGACCTGGCCAATGCCGAGAATGCGGTGTTGGAGCTGAATGCTATCATCAGACAGAAGGATATCCAACTGCAGCAGAAGGATGAAGCTCTGGAGGTATTGTGGTTTGTTTGGGTCATTTGCTGAGCATTGGATAAAGACAGGTCATTTGCTTAGAGTGTTACAGAATCTGGTTCTTATTCCTAAGTACAGCAAGAGACTTACTGCCTGCCAGAAGTCAGCTGTGTGTTAGGTAAATGGTGAACACACGTTTATTGTCATCATTGGTCTACGGCAGGAAAGCAGAGCAGCAGAAAAGAAATGGGAAGAAATGCTACTTCGTGGCAAGACCATCTGGAAGAAACACAAGAAGAAAATGAAGGCAAAAGAAAGGACCGCTTTGCCCGCGGAACCCCAGTCAGCAGAGCAGGTCTCCCAGGTATGAGGTCAGGGTACAGACTTGGTGTTTCCTGAGCCAGGAGCCTCTTAATACCGCAGATGTTCTCTGAGCACGAACATCTGTGGTGTTCGGCAGGATGATCAGGCAGGAATGCTGCCATTGCCTACAAGGCTGTGGTTTGCTTGGCCTGTAGGCCAAACAGGGAGAGCAAAGGTCTACAGAGAGGTGGGCTTGAATTGGAAGTTCTTAGCGCGAGCAGTGGTTGTCAACCTTCGCAATGCTGCGATTCCTCATGTTATCGTGACCCCCAGCCACAAAACTATTTGTTGGGACATCGTAACTGTAACTTTCCTACTGTTATGAATCATAATATGAATATCTAATCTGAAGGTGGTCGTAGACGATCCCTGTCAAAGGGTCCTTTGACCTCCTAAAGGGTCCCAACCCTCAGATTGAGAACCAGTGATCTAGACGTTCAGAATTTTAAAGGGCTGACAGGAAGAAATAAGCTCTAAAGCACACAGAGAGAAGACATGTAGACTTTCTGTGTGAGTTGATCGTTGTCTAGAAGGCTAAAAATATGGCCTGTAAGATTTTCCCCATATTCTGAGATCCCTTCACTCCTTATCTAATGTAGAATATTCTCTGTATCTATGAGCAAATAATGGTGGATCAATGTTTCATGAATTATGAGCTGGATTGCCTGTATCACCTTGTCTCCCTGTAAAGAGGCTTGCTGGCTTTAAACCGCCACCACAAAGCAGTTTCTAGTTGTGATGCAGAGAAACTAGAGAGGTTTTGAACTCCTGAGCATTTATCCTCGGCCTTCTGTGTGTTGGGAGCAGAGGTGTGTTCTGCTTTGCCCAGTTTGAGCAATAAAGCAAGAAATGGATGAAACTGGGAATGGAATCCAGCCCTTCCTGCATCATAGGCATTCACACTACCAGATCCACCTCATATCCACCCTCAACTCACATTTACATTTTGGGGTCCTCTACTTAATAGTGAATTCTTTTCTCCCTTTACCATTCCTACGTCAACTCTCTTCCCTGGCTGTGGTGGCAGGCAGTTTCCCTTTTCTTTCCATGTTTGTTCTTTCAAACTTCCTTGAGTCATGTTGTTATATTGTTTTATAATTTTCTGGTTCATACACTGCTATTCATTTCAATGTACGTCTTAGTTTGGTCATACACATGTCAGCATTTTATACTCTTGATTCCTTTCCCGGTTAAATAAATGAAGTCTAGAATTCCAAGTCAATTCCAGCTCTCAGTCAGTCACACAACACTTTAACCATGTTATGCTAAGGTCAGTGTGTATTTGTGTGCTTATGTGTGTGGATGTGTGTGTGTGTGAGAGAGAGAGAGAGAGAGAGAGAGAGAGACAGAGAGAGAGAGACAGACACAGAGAGAGAGAGAGACAAAGAAATTTGGGGGGATATCAGTAGCAAGAAGATGGTATTACTCCCCTTGTAGCTGGAGTAATGAGTTTTTGTGGGACTGTGGGCTTTCTACATGGTTTCCAGGATCTCATGGTTGTATAACAAGCTTTCTTAAAGGGAGCTGTCTTTCCAGCGGAAAATCCATTGGTTTTTGTTAGTTATTTTTACTTGCTCCTGTTGTGTTTGTTTGTTTTTTGTCTGTATGTTTGTTTGAGACATGGTTTCTTTATTTGTTTCTGGCTGTTCTAGGATTCTTGAACAGGCTGGATGTGAACTCAAGGAAAACATCCTACTTCTGCATCTTGAATACTCCTATCATTTTAATGAAACTATAAATAAATGTGTCTAAAGAGCAAATAGTGTCAGAGAATATATATATGTGTATATATATTATGTATATATGTATGTATATATGTATGTATATATGTATGTATATGTGTATATCTATATATATGTATGTATGTTTATATGCGTATATACACATACATATGTAAATATATATATGTATATATTACAAATTTTTTTGTTAGTGACTTTATGAAATACAATTCAGCATGATAAAAATTGTATACTAGAAGAGATGAAAGTAGGAAAGATAAAACATGTACTCCTGGAGGGGAAATTAATTAGCAATTTGCAAGCCCAGCTTGACAATGCACAGTCAAAATGAGCCTCATCATTATTAGGCTATCAAATCACTATGGTAATGGCTGTAGATTATAAAAGCTTCTTTTAGATACTCAGTAGATATCTCCCATCAGAAAGCCCTTCCTGCCAGCTCATCCTTCTCTTCCTTACTTCCAAGTCTAGTAATTGTAGTAGATTTTGCATTGCTGTGTGACATTCTCAGTTGATAAATGTTCATATTCAGTACATTTACTTCCTATATGGCTCACAGGTTTTCAGAAACTCTCTTGAATTAGATGATTTCCAGAGTTTGATCTGCTACCTTGCTTTAGCTTTTATACCTTTCAGAGTTCAATTTTTGTTTGTTGTTGTTTCTATTGTACTCAAATACATGGGAGCTAGATTTCTCAGATTTGTGGCTTGAATAGTTTGAACTTTCACTTTGGTCTACCTCAGCATTGTCCAACAGTAATAGCCAAACACTGGATTCAACTCACTTTTCCTCCAGCGGGAGAATATCTCAAAAAACTGCAGGATATCTAAAAAGTGAAATACCATTTAGAAATGAAAAGGGAATGAATTATGTGCCATTAGTCTGCCTTTGTTTTGTACCTCAGGATTTATAGTTACTTACTCTTGAATTTCAAAACTTAGTCAGTTTTAATTAAATGATTATATTAATGTTTAAATCTCAAGTCAGGATTTAACTTGATACCAGCTGATACTCATGCTATCTGAATTAAAAATCTAAAAGATGTATTTCAGTGCTTTATTGATGACTATTTTTATCTCAGATGTCCAGAAACTCCACTTTAAAAGCACACAGAGATCCAGGCTCTTAGGAATGGACTCATGCTAAGTTCAAAGGAGCCTGCTAGAAGTACCTAATGACATACGAATTCTTATTACCATTCTTTCCATAAATCAAAATCTTGTTAGGAAGACACACCTTAACCTTAAAGCTACTCAATGAACATATAATAAAGAAGAGCTAAAGGATATGAAATTCCTTGATAATGGCTCTAGTGTGTGCCACTCATCTTCATATTCATTTGAGAAGAGAGAGCTGGACCATTTGCACTGGTACTCTCAATGCTCTGTTTGTTCTCAGTTTCCTTTATGATGACCTACAACATCTTTCTCCTTTGAGAATTATTTTCGCTCATGAAAAATAGTTTGATGCCTAAAGTGTCTTTGTACACAGCACACAGCTGATCTTTTCCATCAGATATGTTGGAAACTTGTAGTTTGAATTGCCCACTATAGGGATGGCAAACTATAGTAAACACAGCAGTATGTACCTAGAGATTGATATCTTATACATTAGCTTTTTAAATTCCAAGCAGAGAGTGGTCAGATTTTTTTTATTTTCAAATAAATTACTTTTGTCCCATTTTATATGTTTGATTGATTGATTGGTTGGTTGATTTGGTTTGATAGAGAATCTCTTGTCACAAATTTGCCAGAAAGTTTGCTAGCCAAAGGTGATCTTGAAACCTGAGCTTTCAACCCCTGCTTTCTATGAGTTGAGGTCAGAAGTGTGTGCTGCTGTGGCCAGTTTATGCAGTGCTGGGAATCAAAGCCAGGCCTTTCCTGAGTGTGAGGCATTCACAGTACTAGCTAAGCCACAGATCCAGCCCTCAACTCACCTCTAATTTTGACTTTTGTGATCTTCTACTTACTAGTATGTAATCCTTGCCTCCCTGTATTTTCTTCTTTGTTAAAAATAGGATAATAATGCTTAAAGTTAGACAAAATATTTATTGTATAAATAAGTTATTGTAGGATACCTATTGTTGGATTAGTTAGGACTTAGTTTCAAGAGAGAGGAATTTGGCAGATGATGAGGTGGGTTGTGGGAATTCCAGAGGGAAGTGAATGCCTTGTCTCTGTGTATTGTTGTTGTTATGTTGTTTTGTGGTTTGATTATTTATTTGTTTTGAAATGTGTAAATACCAGGAATGTCCCCAGGAATCATACATGGAATTGAATCGTAGCAAAGAAAGAGATGTTCTACAAGACCTGGCCAATGCTGAGAATGCAGTGTTGGAGCTGAATGCTATCATCAGAGAGAAGGATATCCAACTGCAGCAGAAGGATGAAGCTCTGGAGGTATTGTGGTTTGTTTGGGTCATTTGCTGAGCATTGGATAAAGACAGGTCATTTGTTGTTTTTAGTTTTCGGTCTCCCCGGCATGTTCCGCCACCGCCCTATCCCAGCCTGGAGCTGGCTGGGAAGCCGCTTGGTTCTCCGCCCTGGCCAGGGGCAAGAGGCTCAAGCCGAGAGCCATGAGGAAGCACCGGGAAAGCTTGGGACGTGGGTTCCTAGGACCGCGTGGTGTCACCTGACCCCGCTTGCTGAGAACGAACACTAGACGGAGACGGCATCTGGTGGACCTGAACTCGTTTATTCAAGGGCTTCTTCCCCAATAAATAATCTCTCCCCATAAGGGTGTGGCTTCTCCCCTACAGCAGGGAAGCCTTAATTAGCATGGCAGGGGGAGGGCCATACCTGGCCAACCCCCACAATATCCATGGCCTTTGCAGAGACAAAGGTGTATAATTCTCCACGAGGCAGGCAGACATTTTGCCAATCTGTTTACTGAGTTAGCAGCTTCCAGGGCTTTAAGAGTAAAGAAGTCTCCGAGTGTCCTGCTAGCCCCAGGGGGTGAGGACTGCTCATGCTACAACTTCACTCTTTAGCCTGGAAGCCCTACAGTCATTTGCTTAGAGTGTTACAGAATCTAGTTCTTATTCCTAAGTACAGCAAGAGACTTACTGCTTGCCAGAAGTCAGCTGTGTGTTAGGTAAATGGTGAACACACGTTTATTGTCATCATTGGTCTACGGCAGGAAAGCAGAGCAGCAGAAAAGAAATGGGAAGAAATGCTACTTCGTGGCAAGACCATCTGGAAGAAACACAAGAAGAAAATGAAGGCAAAAGAAAAGACCGCTTTGCCTGCGGAACCCCAGTCAGCAGAGCAGGTCTCCCAGGTATGAGGTCAGGGTACAGACTTGGTGTTTCCTGAGCCAGGAGCCTCTTAATACCGCAGATGTTCTCTGAGCACGAACATCTGTGGTGTTCGGCAGGATGATCAGGCAGGAATGCTGCCATTGCCTACAAGGCTGTGGTTTGTTTGGCCTGTAGGCCAAACAGGGAGAGCAAAGGTCTACAGAGAGGTGGGCTTGAATTGGAAGTTCTTAGCTACAGCACTGCTTGTCAACCTTCGCAATGCTGCGATTCCTCATGTTGTCGTGACCCCCAGCCACAAAACTATTTGTTGGGACATCGTAACTGTAACTTTCCTACTGTTATGAATCATAATATGAATATCTAATCTGAAGGTGGTCGTAGACGATCCCTGTCAAAGGGTCCTTTGACCTCCTAAAGGGTCCCAACCCTCAGATTGAGAACCAGTGATCTAGATGTTCAGAATTTTAAAGGGCTGACAGGAAGAAATAAGCTCTAAAGCACACAGAGAGAAGACATGTAAACTTTCTGGATGATTTAATCATTGGCTAGAAGAGTAAAAACTATGGCCTCTAAGATTTTCCCCACACTCTGAAATCCTTTTACTCTATATCTAATATTGAATATTCTCTATTTCTATGATCAAATAATGGTGGAATTTAGTTTCATGAATTATGGTCTGAATGTCCTGGATTACCTTTCTACGTGTAAGTGGGTTTAATCTGCCACCCCAAAGCAGTGTCCATTTGGGACGCATACGGACAAAGCAACCTGTCTTCAGAGTAATACTGTGTTGCCCATGTCAATTCTCTTCATCTTTCTCTTAACAGCCACACTCTTTATCTCTTTAGAGAATCAGAAACATCAGGTTTATGGAGCAGTTGTGCAGATCAACTGAGGCAGGTGTGTCACTCTGCACCGTGTAGTAAAGGTTCCTAGGCCTCTACCTACAGTGCACATGTTTTTGTTTGCTTTATTTGTCTCTTGCACTCTTTGAATCACTGTGTTATTGTTTTCAGAAATGTTAGTTCTTGGTGGATGGGGAGAAGGTTTTCTCAGTTTCTGAGCCATAGCCCTTAAGGGCACTTGTTACTGCTCAGTGCACTGAATAGTGTTTCCCTTCAGGGACTTGTGCTCAGAGCACATTGCTTTTCCTTGTTTGGACTGGGGACATAGCTCAGTGGAGGTGCACCTATGTCTGTGTGAGGCCTGAGGTCTAGTTCTTACAATGGTGGAGGCAGAGATGGAGAAGAACCAGAAGAGTACTGTTTAACACCTCAGTTGATTTCAGAAGCAGGTATTCTTTGTTTGAATTGTTTTTCTCCTTTGTGGTTCAGAACTCATCTCTCTCCCCCTGGCCATGGTTGCAGGCACTGACATATTTTTTCCGGGTTTGTTCTTTCAAACTCCCTTGTGTCGGGATTTTAGATTGTTTTTTAAGTATCCATTTTATATTCTGCTTTTCATTTTAACTTACTTCATATCCCTAGGCTTTAAACATGTCAGCATCTTATTGCTCCGTTTTCTTTCCTTGTTAAATAAATGATGTCCAGAAGTCCCATTCACCTCCAACTGTCACAGAAACTCCTTAACCACAGTGTGTGTGTGTGTGTGTGTGTGTGTGTGTGTGTGTGTGTGATATCAGAGGCAGGAGGAGGGTGTCAGATCCGTAAAAGCTGGAGTATTGATGTGACACCGGCTTGCTACATGTGTTCTGGGATGCAAACCCTGGTCCTCGTGGTCATAGAACAAGCTGTCTTAATCTGAGGCATCTTCCCAGCCAAAAATTCTTTGATTTTTGTTAGTTTTTTTCCTTGCTCCTGTCATTGTTGTTGTTGTTTTGTCTTGTTGTTTGTTTGTTTGAGACACGGTTTCTTTATGTGGTTCTCATTGTTTTAGGATGAGAGCCAGACTTGCTCCTAACTCACAGACACCCTCCTACTTCTGCTTCCGGAGTGCTCCTTTCATTTTAATGAATCTGGAATTAAATGTCTCTTAAGGACTAGTAGTTTAAAAGATCATATATGTGTATATATATATGCAACTTTCAAGTTAATGACTTAATGCATTTTCACCATGATTAGAATTTTGATTCCCGAAATGTCTTTGCACACAACACACAGCTGCTCTTGTCCATCAAATAGATATACTGATAGCTTGTAGTTAAATTTGCTGCCTGTCTAGGACTGGCTGACTGTTGTGTACTCAGTTAGTAGTACATATCTAGAAACTGTAACTTTATCCTATTAGCTTCTATTTGGTTCTTAATGTGTAGTACCAAATAAATACCAAAAGCCAAGCGTGGTATCAAAAGCCATTATTCTAGCATTCAGAGGCTGAGATAGTTAGATCATGGGTTTGACACTGGTCTTGGCTACACGGCAAGTTTTAGGCTAGCCTAGGCTACACAGTGATACCCTGTCTCAAAGAACAAAAATGAGAAAAGTAATATTAGCATCTGAGTATTTTGAGAGAAAGAATTTTGTGAATGTGGCAGATATGAGAACCTACATGAAAAGGATGTGACTTAGCATAAGTGTGAGAGATATTACTGTAGGCCAGAGTGTTCTTGTGGTGGAGAAGACTTGGGAAAGGCTGAGACAAGGAATGTGGTACATTTAAGGGAAAGTCTCAGGCGATGACAGCTGAATGTAGCCTTCTGGGGAGGTGGTGTGCCCTTAGAAGCATGCCCAGTTCTTTAGTCAAAGAAAATCTTTGAAAACATGCAAGAAAGATTTGTATTTCCATTGGTAGAGCATCTTGAATAACATACCTGAGTTTCTCACTCCTGGGTGTGAGTTTCTGGGACTACTTTTCAGCATGGGTCTGATACTGAAAGAAGTACCAGGGCTAATAGAAGTCTTAAGTTCACTTGAACATTTAATTTTCTAATCTTTTCAGAGTTAAGAAAACAATCTTCTTGCATATTTTAAGTGCTTTTAGTATCCACGAAAATTTCTAATGAAGATTCCAAGTTGATTCTTCATTTGAAGAATCATATCTCAAAGTTATTGTTGGGTCTCTTGCTCTTCCAAGGTTCTTGCCCTTGACATTTAGAGCTGAGTTTTAGAGAACCACTTTCTGTCAGTGCCGAGTTCCCATCTTTGGAGTGCAGGCTGTAAGAGATGTCTGTGCAATGCTCCGGAGAATAACTTGTATAGTTCCTCTGGCATGTGTCTTTGGTTGCCTTCCCTGCATCAGGTGGTCAGAAAGAAAGATGCCGCCTTTGAAACACAGGTTCGTGTCTAAGAAGATGAGCTTCTTCAGTCAATAACCCAGGCAGATGTGGAAACAGAGATGCCCAGGTGTGTTTGCTCAAACTGCAGAGAATGACTGTCATTTTGGTTAAGATTTAATCAAGACTTCACAGCCACTTTCCAACCACTGCCCTCCCCACCGCCCTCCATGTGGCCTCCACGTGTTACGTGGCTTCTTATTGGCATGCCTGTCTTTTGTTGCATATTGTTTTTTGTCTTGTCCTTACTTTCCCTTTTTACTTAGCTCATCAGGTTGGAACTTGGAACTTTAAAGCTGAATTTACTTGTAGATGTCATGTAGGAGTCAGCAATGGGTTGGCTTTTCTTTCATTTGCTGATTTACAGCTACCAATCCTGCTCTAAACCTGATCTAAAACTTCAAATCAATGAAGTCAGTTTTGTATTTAAAAAATGGAGATAAAAAGTAATTTTGAAATCACACATTATTTTACTAAATCATTTTTTAAAAAAAGCTCATTGAATAGATACTGAAAATTGACTTTATTGTATTAAGTTTCCCTTGGAGTAACTCACATTGTTTGTACTTAATATGCTGAACCCAGTGGTAATAAAAGGCACTTTAGTGACAGTTTGATTTGTGTTTGTGTGTGTGTGTTCATGTCTGCACAGATGCATGTTTATGCGTACAGGTGTGCATGCACTCATGGACTTGTGTGTAGAGGCGAGATGAGAACTTTGGATGCCATTCCTTCCCAGGAGCCATCCCTTCACCTTGATGTTTTTCCCTTCTGAGAAGGGGCCTCTCATTGGCCTAGCACACCAGTTAGGCTAGCTAGGCTGGCTGTCCCAGAAGCCTCAGGAGTCAGTCCTGTTTCCACCTCCTCAGTGCTGGGATTCCAAGCACATCCCACCAGGCCTGACTTTATTGTATGGATTCTGGGGGTTGAACTCAGGTCCTCACAAGCACTTTGGCAGTTGTACCTTCCTTTTCAGCCTCTCATCTGTTTGTTTTTGAGTGAAAACTTGTTCCATGTTCTAAGCAGTCTTTCAGAATATACTACTAAGGGGATTTTCAGAGTACACTACCTTGAAAGACAGAATATTAATTGTATATATTGATATATTTATTCAGTGAGTAGTTTTCAAGTGCCTGCTCTGTGATTGAAAACAAGAGAAATGGTTTCTGCTTATGTAGACTGTTCACTTTTGTAGGTAAGAATTGCATGTTACTTATGCTATTTAGGGACAGGACAGGAACTGTATAATCTTGAAAGTTAGTGTGTGTCCTTTTATCTTAAGTATTTGGTTCCCTGATCCAAGGCCTTGCTTGCATTGGGGTGTGGTTCTTGTCATGCTCTGGAGAAGGCATTTAGGAGATTGTCTTGCTGCTGGGTGGGTCACAGCATTCTGGTGCCCTACTTTTTAATCTCTTACCTTCCATGCTGAAACATAGTCATACAGCTGCCCTGGTGTTTTGGAAAGTAGTTAAATAATTGTGCTTTTTAATCTCTAGTTATGTCTAACATGTTTTCTCTTCAGAAATTGAGGGTTAAGCAGAGGAAGCTTGAAGAACATGAGGAAGCTTTGTTGGGCCGTGGTCAGGTGGTATACTTGCTGCAGCAGGAGCTGACTTTGGCTAGACAGAGAAACCAGGTGTGGTCTGTGTTCCCTCTCCCTGCCAGTGGAGGGGTCATCTCCACTTTAGGTTGTTGGGTAGTGGCTATAAAAAGCCTATAAAAGATTAGCCAATTTGTAAATAAACTAAACTTGCAGAAACATGAAACAGCATCTCAGACTTCTTTACCACATGTTTATAATGAGGGCAGATAACTAAATGTGAATTTCTGTATGATATATTTGTATATGCTGTATTGAAAGTCTATAATGGGTATTACAGAGAGAGTAAATGTTCATTATCTACCTAACGAAATGTTTTTAGGGGATGAATCTTCTTGAATGGAATCTTGAAAGGCATTAAACAGCGTTCCAACAGGGAGTTGTAAGAGGATGATGCACAGCACACCTACATCTCAGGAGTGTTTCTGACTTTAGTGTCTTAAATCTGTAGTGTTATTGGATCATGACTCCTGCTTTCACATTTGGTTTTCCCAGTTTGGGATCAACTTTGTTTTGTTACTGATATTTTATCCAGCTTAGTATACACATGTCAGCCAAAACAAACATACAAACATACAAGTCTATTATGAAAACCATATACTTCCAGTAAATATATTAACTGTTAAAAAAAAAAAGTTTGTTTGACAAATGGCTAGTTGGCCAGTATATTCTTTTCTCCTTCTACAGCAGTCTCTTCGGAAGAGTAGATTATAACCACCCAAGGTACTTAATGAGCGTAAGCATCATAGCAAAGGGAGTTTGATGATTTTAGTTGACCAGGCTGGCCAAGCTGCAATGAGTAGTTTCATCCACCTCTATTGTAAGATGATGCCCTTCGAAACTGACAGACCTGTTAAGACAAGGTTCCTGGACAGCACTGTGAACTAGAAAACATTTCTGTTCACTGAGACATTTTCCATCAATTCAAATAGCTAGGAACAGAGTTATACTGAGTGCTCGTATCCCCC